>CM061919.1:211110745-211301954 GCA_031002005.1 Vandiemenella viatica
CATTTCTGCTACATTTCATCACTTTTGTCTTGCTTTGATTTAAATTCAGTCCTAAATTTTGCTTCAGTATTTTGTTCATGCCATTCAGCAACTTCTCAGTATCCTCAGCCTGTTCTGTTAACAAGATAATATCATCAGCAAATCTATTTCTTCTTGAGCCCTTATTCCACATTCAAACATTTTCTTTCACTTCCTTTATTGCTTCCTCTACATAATTTGAATATTAATGGGGATAGACTACAACCTTTTCCCACTACCTTTTTTAACTGATGCTTGTATCTCATGATTATTTACTTTTATTATAGACACTTGATTATTATGTAGTTTGTATTCTTCTATCTCGATATTTTAGACCTGACTTCATTAAAATTTTGAACATTATCAAAAGCTATTTATAAATCAAAAAATTCCATACAAGTATCTTACTTAATTTAAAGCAATTTAAATCAAACGAAATATAAAGATTTAAATACACTGTGCCTGATGTTACTTATACTTTTCCATTAGCCGTGAAAACAATCCAGTTCCTCAAGTTTCCAGACGAGTTATTTAACTGTCAAAATTAGCGAATTATGAAAAGAAAGGGACTAAAGGGAATTCGGTACCTTAATAGTCTTAGTAGCAGTTTTAGAAACAAATCGACGTTGTTAAACCTCTGAAACCTATCAGAAAAACATGTTTTATATTAAGTAGTAATGCTTTGATGTACTTTGAGAACCTTGCCTCATTGTAATGACTGAAGAGCACCCGAAAAACCTGTGATATTGTTCATTGAAGTATACTGGGTTGTTGCACGAAAGTGGTAATAAATGACGCATATGGTGTTCAAACATTGAACTTAAGCATTAAAACACACATTCCTGTCAGTCAATGACAGGTGAGAATCCCAGCGTTTCCAACAGTGAAAAGTTGATTTTATACATACGGCGCTGAGCGAGAAACAATAAGTAGGTACGAATATTCTCCCGGATTTCATCTCCCGCCCCCCTTTTAAGCCGAATAGACCGAAAAATAATCACGTTAGGAGCTAAATAAATCTTTAACTCACTAGAAATTATATAATTAATTTTGCGTAAAAACGTCAATTGTTACACAGCCGATTACAGTGGATGAGCAGTAACGATTTGACCTCTTATAAGGGAGGATACGAAATCGAACCTCACCTTCAAAATTTGGTTTCCCAAAATGATTGCAGGCGCATGTCAGGATGTTACTCCAAAAGTCCATGGCCGGATTCTTTCCAGTTCCTAGCCCCTGGTCGTTTCCCTACTCTAACGACGTCGATGTCAGCAAAGCGTAAAGCCCTAAACAAAGAAATGGGCAGTCATTGGAGACTTCCGTCTAATGTAAAAACTTAAAATTATGAATATCATACGCGCAACACATTATATTTATAGCTAGATATATACTGTTAACATTAACACGTTGGTAACGCTAACTCGTAAGATTTTACCCATCCAAAAATCGCCTAGCGCACCTAAAGAAGTTTTTACTTTTTAAAAAAGTTTCTCCTACTGTGTAATCGACCCCGTATCTTTCAGTCCTACAGTACAGCGCTATACCATTACACCCACGGGTACCGCGATTGGCTGCGACGTTATAAAACTATTTCGAAAGATTAATATCAAATATGGTATATATAGAAAAAGTATTTCCGATTGTTGATTCGATCCCGTAAGCTTCCATTCTAAGATACTGCGGTTTACCAAATTACCCACGGTGACCGCTGGCTGCGAGCTTATAACATGCAATTCTAAACCTTAATGTCAGATATATTACAAAAAATAAAAAATTATAGTCAAGACAGTCAAAAAAACTTTGCGTAGATACGATATTATAGGTACAATGTATAAACTTCCATGAGGATTGAGGACGCGTGGTTATATGGTACATATACAGGGTGTTTCAAAAAGGTACGGCCAAACTTTCAGGAAACATTCCTCACACACAAACAAAGAAAATATGTTATGTGGACATGTGTCCGGAAACGCTTACTTTCCATGTTAGAGCTCATTTTATTACTTCTCTTCAAATCCCATTAAACATGGAATGGAAACACACAGCAACAGAACGTACCAGCGTGACTTGAAACACTTTGTTACAGGAAATGTTCAAAATGTCCTCCGTTAGCGAGGATACATGCATCCACCCTCCGTCGCATGGAATAACTGATTGCGCTGATGAAGCCCTGGAGAATGGCGTATTGTATCACAGCCGTCCACAATATGAGCTCTAACATGGAAAGTAAGCGTTTCCGAACACATGTCCACATAACATATTTTCTTTGTTTGTGTGTGAGGAATGTTTCCTGAAAGTTTGGCAGTACCTTTTTGTAACACCCTGTATATCTTACAGTCAGGAATATACAATGTATTTGTGTATTTATTTCTATGTGTGTACACAGGCGGCCGCACGTACGCCAGTAGGTATATATATACACTGAAGAGCCAAAGAAACTGTTACATGCATGCTTATGCAAACACAGAGATATGTTAACACTCAAAGTACGGCGCTGCGGTTAGCAACGCCTATATAAGACAATAGGTGTCTGACGCAAGGGTTAGATCGGTTACTGCTGCTGCAATGGCAGGTTCTCACGATTTAAGTGAGTTTGAAAGTTGTGTTATAGTCGACGCACGAGAGATGGGGGACAGCATTTCCGAGGTAGCGATGAGGTGGAGATTATCTGGTACGACCATTTCACGAGTGCACCTTGAATATCGGGAATCCGGTAAAACATCAAATATCCGAAATCGCTGCGGCCGGAAAAAGATCTTGCAAGAACGGGACCAATGACGACTGAAGAGAATCATTCAACGTGACACAAGTGCAACCCTTCCGCAAATTGCTGCGGATTTCAATGTTGGTCAATCAACAAGTGTCAGCGTGCGAACCATTCAACGAAACATCATCGATATGGGCTTTCTGAGCCGAAGGCCCACTCGTGTACCTTTGCTGAGTGCACGACACAAAGCTTTACGCCTCGCCTTGGCCCGTCAACACCGACATTGGACTGTTGATGATTTGAAAAATGTTGCCTGGTCTGACGAGTCTCGTTTCCAGTTGAATCGAGCGGATGGACGTGTACGAGTAAGGAGACAACCTCATGAATTCATAGGTCTCTGCATGTCAGTAGGAGACTGTCAAAGCTGAGGGAGGCTCTGTAATGGTGTGGGGCGTGTGCAGTTGGAGTGACATCGGACCCCTGATACGTCTAGATACGACTCTGGCAGGTGACACGCACGTACGCATCCCGACTGATCACATGCATTCATTCATGTCCATTGTGCACTCCGAAGGACTTGGGCAATTCAAGCAGGACAATGCGACAACCCACACGTCCAGAATTGCCACTGAGTGGCTGCAGGAACACTCTTCTGGGTTTTAAACACCTCCGCTGGCCACAAAACTCCCTAGAAATGAATATTATTGTGCATATCTGGGATGCCTTGAAACGTGCCGTTCAGAAGAGATCTCCACCCCCACTCTTACGGATTTATGGACAACCCTACACAATGCATGGTGTCAATTCCCTCCAGCACTACTTCAGACAATAGTCGAGTCCACGCCACGTCGTGTTGCGGCACTTCTGCGTGCTCTCGCGAGCCCTACACAGTATTAGGCAGGTTTACCAGTTTCTTTGGCCCTTCAGTGTATATTAGATACAAGTATAATCTATACTTTCATTGCTGACCTAGCGCAATCCGTCATACTTATGGCTACAAATACACTGCTATTACAGCGTGTTGGTGACACTAACTTATAATATTTTACCCATCCAAAATATGTCCAACACGCATATCATATGCGCTACACGTCGAAGCATGCCGGTGGTGGGATATTATTCATCCAAAATCGCCCAACGCGGCTAGAGAATCTTTTACTTCAATAAAGAATTACAGAAACAGAAACGACACACTCAGAAACAAAGTAGTACACAATTTATGAATTATGTATTTGATGTTTATTCTTCCATTATCTAGTGAAATAAATTGCAAGTTGATATTGGAGAGAGCGGCATTGCAGGCGAAGAGACTCGGTGACTCTTCTCTGATTTCTCTCCTTACCCTTTTCCTTTTACATGAAAGGTGTTGTTAATATATTCCTTTTGATGCAAAGAAATATCTATTTCACAGTGATAACAGATATCTCTTCACTGCGCTTTGATCATAAGCTATTGCTCCCTTCAAAGTTGTCATATGTCAGTCGGAAATGAAAATAACCTATCCTTTTAATATCCCTATTCCCTTTGGAGATTCATGTGGCAGGAACCCGTCCTCTTTAATGCTTAGTACACCTTAACCAAGGGGGGACATGGAAGCACTCGGTCCAAGTCTTTACTATACGCGTCATGACAAATTAAAGCAGGTTAGAAGAGAAACAATCAAGCAGTTCAAAATCTTTGCAAGTTACGCACGTTTATGGACCTAAATATGTAGCTATACAATTATGCATATCCAAATAACTTGTTCCTGTATTGCGTTATCCTCTTCAGTTACGCAAGTTCTAAAGGCTGCTGGTCTGAATATCCACGTTGCCAATATTGGAAGCGAATACCGTTGACCATGTAGCCATTAACACTAATTATAGATCAAGTGGTTCAATATGCGGTGCAGACGTGACTGCCTAATAGAGAATCTAATCAATTAGCTTCTATTAACGGCCGCATAGTGGTGGGTGAACCAGGAGGGTAAGGGTTCACGCCTCGGCTGCGGCACCGTAACACGCGGAACGCAAAGGCTAACTGTCAGAATTAACTGAGTTATCCTTATGTTTGCGAGTCAAGATAAAAGAAAATTGATGACTGTCAATCATTCTAATACGCAAGATACTTACTTTCCCACTAACAGAAATTGGTGCTTTTAAAATTGTGGAATGGCTAACATAGATATTAAATCTCAAATGTGACAACTCCTTACGTTTTATATATTCTATTGGTGACAATATCGTTGAAACATTTAACACTATAATGCTAATACTAAATTAAAGAAATTCAGTGGTCCTTTATTTTTTTTTCAATTTAATAATAGTCAATCTTTCATACAACACTGAATCAAAGTGACAAATACAACGTTTCACGAAATTTTCTGTTCAATAGAAGTATAAGTTAAAAAAAAAATAATAATAATAAAAGGCCACCATCTTCGCAATGAAAATATTGTCAAACATTTAACAGTCGGAAAATTACTTTTCTTAATTAAGAACTAAATTTACATCCACCAAGGGAAGATTATTATTAGAAGAATGTTATCTTAACCAATGAAAGTATGCTGTAAAATTCAATTTTATCTCTGTTTTACGACTTTCAGAAATTCAAGAGCACACTCTTTAGTCTTTATGTTTTTCTGTAAAACGGAATGCACTCATTGGGTATGATTCCACATTTAACGTCATGTAGTTATAGAAGAGAATCAAAGAGCTTCTGGTTAAAGTGAATAAACACATTAGAAGTAGTGAAATTGCGCTTGAGTAATTTCAGTATGCTGCGAATCCACGTAGCACTTTGGTTATATCAGCAAATTTAAAGTTTTAAGTTCTCAGCAAACACTGGTATTACTAATTAACAGCTGAGGACTTTCTATGTTCCTGCGTGATTAAAAGAAGAACCTCATTTTTACTAATTACTATCCATAATAATTAAGTCTTTCCACTACGGTGAACGTAGAGATATACCCACATATATTTACATTTACTCTTCCTCAGTAAAATTTTCTCTAGATAGAAGGCAACTGCAGAGACAAAAATGATTTATTCCAGAATGTATTTCGAAAAAGTAGGCCTGAAAATGTCGGCACAATGATTAGCCCCCTCTAATTCACATATACAAAACGCAACAAACGTCACAACCAGTATCAGGATCATAGATCACAACAATCACATACAAAAATTTTGACAACTACCATTTTCCTGATGCCTCTCCTCCATGGACCACGGTGTACGTAATAATGTGTTTTGCTTTTGTTTTTGTTTCTGTTGCAAAGGAGGAACGTTTGCAATATAGTATCTTAGTTACTTTTACAGTGAATTAAATTCTAAAATTTCGTTACGCTTACTGTCGTGTTGATATTTGATGCAGTTATTTGGTTAACAATGTCCGTCGTTCGTACTTACTATATTTCAGAAAACTGAAGAAGTAAATAAGAAAAGTTATGTAGTTATCCATATATATATATATATATATATATATATATAAAGATGAATGTATGTATGTATGTATATTGGTTTGTTGGTTTGTTTGTTCTTCATACAAATTCATAGTTTTCATCCGATTTCAATGAAAGTTTGCACACTTATCCTTTGAAACAAGGAGAAAAGTACTGTCTACACTTGGTTGAAAAATTTTCTGTATAAATAATACATGTTGTCTTATTATTTCTAAAAATTACTAAATGGTGATAGACAGACGCGTAGGATGTGTAGGTCTCTGTACTGCCTTTCCATATAGCGGTCTGGTAACTCAGTGCATAAAGCGCTTGCTTACTGCTGTTTGGATAGTGGTCTCCGGTTCAAATCTCCGTGGAGGCAAAGATTTTTAAAAATTGCTTTTGATCGTAAGAGTCACGCCTGGACCGTCGGTTATTCGGATTGAATGTTAAACTCTAGATATCACAAATTTAGGGGTTCAATGCGAGGCAGATCGTAGGTAGTCTTGCAATGCTGTAGGTGTACACTTTTTACATTATAATGATCCCTCAGAGGTTGTTCGCAGTCAGTGTGTGATCTGTAGTAATAATACTATAAATGCGGAAGTAAGTTTCTGTCTTTTTGTTACGTTTTGACGACTAAATGGCTATACCGAAATTGATGGAATTTGACAAGAAAATCTGTAGGAAGGGCACAGGACATTTTTTCCGGTATGATTAACAGTTGTAGTCACGAAATTTTGAGAACTTATAGAATGATGACAGATATATTTTGGAAATTGATTATCTTCAAGAGAAAGGTTCGACGGTAGAATGATATAGTGATAGCTTTCCTGTCAAATTATGCCGAGTCGGTGATGTTTGGGACCAATCCTTCGTTACCAACAACTTTCTATATTCATTTCTGGCAAAGAAATTCCTAATCCACGCGTACGAAGTCGCGGGTATCAGCCAGTCTATATATATAAAGATAAATTTATGTATGTTTGTTTGTTTATTCTTTATACAAATCCACAGTTTTCATCCTATTTCGATGAAAGTTTGCACACTTATCCTTTGAAACAAGGAGAAAAGTACTATCTACATTTGGTTGAAAAATTTTCTGTATAAATAATGCATGTTGTCTTATAATTTTTCAAAATTACTGAACGGTGATAGACGCGTAGGATGTGTAGATCTCTATTCTGCCTTTCCATATGGCGGTCTGGTAGCTCAGTGGGCACGTTCGGTGCTAGCAGCCGGCGAGTACGGACGTATAAACGGACAACTGCCGCGTAGCTCCGAGTTTACAGTGTTAAAGTGTTTCAAGCAATATTCAAGAGAGTAAAGTGATATAGTAAGAAGTCGAAGAATTACAAACATCAATCAGGTCATCGGCCCAAGAAACAGAAGAGGTAAGCAATGGCGCATGCGACATTAACAAGAAAGAATAAAGTAAAATTTGCGTTTGACCTAGCATATGTTATACCAACGGCTTTTGAGATTCACGAGTGGCTATACAACGCGGTCAAACTGAATGACGAAGAAATTGTAGGGATTCAATTAGATTCCTTTCAGAATAGGGCTTTTGTGAGAAAATAATTGAGTTGAACTCCGGAAATTTGAAATTCAATCACTCAGCCGGAAATGTAAGCAGTGTTAAAGTATCCAGTGCAGGAATGGGAATTAGACACGTGAGAATACTGAATCTCCGCTTTGAAGTAAGCAGTGAATCAATACTACACGCAGTTAAACCATTAGGAACAGTAATAGAGATAATGGAAGATAAGTGGAGTGGGAACATCAGATACAAAAAGTCAAACGGACTGAGTATAGCAAAAATGGAAGTATCTAGGCATATCCCCTCTTATATCAATGTGTATGGTTTCCGTGCTTTGGTAGTGTATGATAGCCAGCCAAGAACTTGCGCTGTATGCAATTCCGTGGATCACGTAAGAACAAACTGTCCAAGAATACAAACAGCAACGTTGCCTTTAACGTATGTGAAGAGGTCAGCTGTTCAGGAAAACACACAACGAAAGCCATCGACCGGAATACGCACAGCAATTTCCTCCACTACAGGAAGTCGACAGTATAGAGGAAACAATAGTAATACAGTCAACAACGCTGCCGATCACATATGTGAACCGGACAGCTGTTCAGGAAAACAACGGAAACCATCCACCCGTACACGCACAGCAATTCCCTCCACTGCAGGAAGCTGACGATAAAGCGAAAACAACAGAAATAACACCACACGAAAAAGACATAGCACGGAAAATCGTTGAAACAAGCCAAACAGAAGAAGATAAACTCCGAACAAAGGAGACGGAGAACCCAAACTGTAAAGAACAGGGAAATCCAATAACAACAGAAATAATAACACGGAAAGACTTCGAAGAAATACACAAATGAAATTGAAGAAGCAATGAAATCAGAAAACGAAGGAAGTGATCTCACAAGGACGAATGGCCCTCAGTCGACAGCTGATGAAATGGAGTGGACACGATTGGAACTCGATAAGGCAGGAAGAAAGATACACGCAAAGAGGAGACCCGAGACATACACTAGACAAAGAAGGATAAAGTCAAAATAAATGAAAAGTAATGAAAACAACAGAGCAAAAGGGAAGAAAATAAGAACACAAGCATACGAAAAAATCCAACCAATGTCAATAGAAGAACTACCCTCTGATACCAATGTGCTATTAGAAGGAGATAGAGGAAAAGCGAACAGCTATCTAATCTGCGCAGGCGACCGACCACAAGGGAGTCAACAGAGCGCACTCTAACATACTGAAACCTCTGAGTATCCGCAAAGAACTGAAACGAAGATACAGCAATAATGACAAAAAGAACCTACAAATAAAACTCTGTCAAGCAATTGACAGCACGTTAAAAGGGAAACTCAGCAAGTACTGATAAAGATGCAAACATATTGTATAGCAACGATACACCTGAACAGAATAACAAGCAAAACAAAAACAGAATATCCAAAAGACTTCCTACAGGCTGCTAATGTAGATATAGCCCTCCTTCAGGAAGTTTGTAACAGCAATGTCCTTCACCTAACAAGATATGAATATTTATATAATCAAGGCAACGAAGCCGGAACTGCAATCTTAATAAAAGAGGAGATTGATTACAATAATCTTATCACTATAGAAAATGGCAGAGGAATATCCGTCACGATTAAAACAGTTCAATGTGTAATATTTACGCTCCCTCCGGAACGCAGAAAAGAAACGAAAGATCGAACTTCTTCAAAGAAGATATGCTACCCCTCTTACCAACAAATACCAACAGTTTGATAATAGGAGGCAACTTTAACTGCGTGCTACACCCTGAAGATCAATTCCCAAATTTTAACGCCTGTAACGATCTAAAGTTATTTTTTTTATCTTCTTAACGTCTCTCTAACAGCGAGGTATTTAGAGACGGGAAAGGACGGGGGGTAAGGAATGGGAAGGAATTTGGCCATGGCCTTTTGAAGGAAGTATCCCGGCATTTGCCTGGAGTGATTTGGGAAACCATGGAAAACCCAAATCTGGATGCCCGGACGGGGATTCGAACCGCCGTCCTCCCGATCTAAAGTTAATACTCCAAGGACGCAGATTGAAAGACACTTGGGAAACAAACCATGTGGTCTCGCATTCGGGAGGACGCGGGTTCGAATCCCCGTCCGGGCATTCAGATTTGGGTTTTCCATGGTGTCCCCGAATCACTCCAGGCGAATGCCGGGATATTTTCTTCAAAAAGGCCATGGCCAAATTCCTTCCCGTTCCTTGCCCCAATCGCATCCCGCCTCTAATGACCTCGCCGTCGACGAGGCGTAAAGCACAAGCAAGGAAAAAAAAGTGGAACTGACAAATCCTAAACATATGTCACCAAGGATGCAGCAAGCAGAATTGACAGGATATACGTAAGCGAAGATATTAATTCCGATGTTACTAGTAGAGAGGTATGGCCTGTAAGCTTTTCAGACCACACCGCCGACATAACCCACATAATTATGAGCAGACAAGAAATTCACCGAGGAAGAGGCTACTGGAAATTTAATAATATTTTTCTAAAAGATTGTGAACTTAATGAAATGTTCCAAGAAACATTGCAAATATCAGAGATACAATAATAAATTATATTGGTGGTTACAATGCCCGAAACCAAAATTGCGCTGTATGCTGATAGAATACGGAAAAGTATAGAAGCAAGAACATAATGAAGCAGCGGAATTTTTACTATGCTTGTCTAAGAGATGCTTACCGGAATACTGACAGATTAATTAAAGACACAATAAAAATAAAAAGAATAAAAGAGAAACTAGTAGCAATAAAACGTTTCGAACTGGAGCAAATGTTGATTAGATCGAAAACCAAATATGCAGTAGCAGAGGAAAAGACTTCAATATACCACTTTATGTGGGAAAAGAAAACAGCAAGGATTAAAACTCTTAAAAACTTGAGAATCGGTGAAGACACTGTTTTAACAAACCATAAAGAAATTATAAAAGAGGTTCATAAGCACTTTCAGGAACTATACCATGAGGAAAGTATTGACGAGGAAGATTTCAATGACTTACTCAGTGTCGTGTGCAACAAAATCGAAGCAAATGACAACATACATCTGGAAAGTAGAATAACAGAAGAAGAACTAGAAGAAATTATAAAAACAAATCACCTGGCCCCGACGGCATTCCAGTAGAAGTATACCTGCAATTCTGGCCAGCCGTCCCAAAACAACTGACGGAAGCACTTAACGATGTGCTTACAATACCTAATATACCCTGAAGCTTCAGCGAAGGAATAATAGTTCTGATATCAAAAAACCACAACAACAAAACCCATGACGGAATGAGATCTATATCATTACTAAATTCAGACTATAAGCTGTTCATTAGAATACTGACAAAAAGAATGATGCCTCTGATGAATAAAATAATCGCGGAACACCAGGTTTGTGCAGTACCTGTCAGAACAATCATGGGGACGTTAATCGAGTATAGAGACATCATCGCGGCCGCAGCAGTAACAGGGATAAATGCAGAGTTATTGTCTATCGACTTTAATAAAGCCTTCGACAGGGTCAGTCACAAGCACATACGAAAGACATCAAAAGTTCTAGTCAATGGCTTCAGAACAAAAGCAGTGCAAATAAAAGACAGGGTGACCCCATATCATTGCTCTGGAATCTCTACTGCGATACATAAACGCCACAATATCTGGAATAAAATATGCAAACAGAAAAATCACTTGCAGAGCTTACACCGATGTCGTATGTACAGGTATAGTGGCCAGGAACGCCGAAGAAATAAAAATCATCAGGGAAAAATCTTAAAATATTTTCGTGCAACGGGGGAAAAAATAAACTTAATTAAGTGCAAGATGCTGAAACTAGGTAACGGCATTCCATACCCACAGCCACTTTGGATACAAGAAGGAGAAACAATGCAAGTCTTAGGAGTAGAACTGCACACGTGCCCACGAAAAACGATAGCCAGAAGCTGGAGAACAAAGCTAAATGTGATAAGAGGAGCAGTAAGAGAACTACACCAGGAAAGTGGATCTGGTCAATGAATACATAGCTTCAGAACTACTATACTTGGGCAGTATATTCCCAATTCCAGCTTCAATCACCAAGGGAATAACTTCGTGCCTTTGTAACTTCATACTAAGAGGAAACATCTTTAAGATAAAATATACAACATGGACTCTTCCTAAAACGAAAGGAGGATTAGGACTAATTGAGAAGTGCAGAGCATTATTTATTACAAAAATGCTGAAGATCTTAAACAACCTACCACAAAGAAAAACCAGCGTACTGGCAAATGAATTACAACCAATCAGCAAAACACCACCGGTGAACTGAGGAGGAATCCACTACAAATTGAGTCATATAAAGCAATACCACCTAGAAATCAGCTACCTATCACAAATACAAAGCCCCAAGATCAAAACAAGACACCTACTAGAAGAGATGAATTGCCAAAACCAAAAGAACAGACAAGAAGATAAATACAAACATTGCAGCTGGCAGCAAATTTGAAAAAATGTTAACAATAAAACGTTAAACCTTGCGGTTAAATCCACGTGGTACAAAGTGGTCAATGATATGGTAAGCACTAAAGAGAAACTATATTCAATACATCTCAGCAATTCAAACAAGTGCAGCCAATGCCAACAAATCGATACAAACAAAACTAGAATACTGGTTTTTACCTAACAGAAGAGTACAAAAAACTGACACCAGCTCAAAAGAAAACCTCCTTTGCAAAATTTTTAATTGTTATAAACGAATAAAGTAAGAAAACATCAAAACTAGAAAACACGAATGATAAAAACATTATGAAAAAAGGGTACAGAACACCCCATGAAATAAAAAATAAATAAATAAATTAAAATTAACATAATAAAAATTAAAAAGTGGTTAAAGCGCTTGCTTGCTTATGTTTGGATCGTGGTCTCTGGATCAAATCTCCGTCGAGGCAAAGATTTTTAAAAATTGCTTTTGATCGTAAGAGTCACGCCTGGACCGTCGGTTATTCGGATTGAATGTTAAACTGTAGATATCACAAATTTAGGGGTTCAATGCGAGGCAGATCGTAGGTAGTCTTGCAATTCTGTAGGTGTACACTTTTTTATGTTATAATGATCCCTCAGAGGTTGTTCGCAGTCAGTGTGTGATCTGCAGTAATAATACTATAAATTGGGAAGTAAGTTTCTGTCTTTTTGTTACGTTTTGACGACTAAATTTCTATGCCGATATTGATGAAATTTGACAAGAAAATCTGTAGGAAAGGCACAGGACATTTTTTTCCGGTATGATTAACAGTTGTAGTCACGAAATTTTGAGAACTTATCGAATGATGACAGAAATATGTTGGAAATTGATTATCTTCAAGAGACAGGTTCGACGGTACAATGATATAGTGATTGCTTTCCTGTCGTATTATGCCGACTCGGTGTTATTTGGGACGAATCCTTCGCTACTAACAACTTTCTATATTCAATTCTGGCAAAAAAAATTCTTCATCCACACGTACGAAGTCGCGGGTATCAGCTAGTAAAACAATATTAACAAAAGTCAAAGAGTGTTTATCTGTATTGTTGGTGATCTTTCATTGGTGTCTCGTGAAGGAGTGTTTGTTTGAGATTCAGTGTGATGTGCGACGCCTGTTTTTTCGCTGTAAGAACGAATTATCATTTCTTGATCCATTCTCCGGCCACGTAGAGCTTTGAGAAATATCGCAGGTTTTAAGCGAGATCATAAGCTTACAAACTGTCAAGACCCAATTAAAACTGATTATGTAGTTTTTGCGCGATTCCTAGAGAAAGTGTAAGACAGGAAAACGCACCCACCTTCAGATTAATAAAAGTATAGATACAGAACACACGTTGTGGTTTTACAAAGACAGTAACCACTTCTGCCATTCCACAGGCAACAAATTTAAGACAGAATGACTGGTAAACACAGTTCCCAAAGAAACCAACATCAAAATGCAAAACTGGTCACTGTGCAACAGTTAAAAAATTTAGGATCAATATGACAGCGGCAATGTTCTCTCTCACTTTTTTGTTATTTCTTATAGCATTATGCCTCGTAGACGCCATTAGACGTGGATGGACTGACGGCAAGGAACTGGAAGTAATACGGCTAAAGCTTTTCAGAGAACCAGCCTGGCATTCTCCTAATTTTGGGAAACCTTGAGAAACCGAAGCCTGTATCCCCATGTCGAACCTGCGTCTCAATTTAATTAAATTACAATGGAGCGCATGCTCCGGTGGCAATTTCCCTACACACCCATCTTCCCCCTATCCTTCACCCACCAACATTTGCCCAAATTTATACTTTAAATTCTTTCAACGTTTTCGGTATAATTTCCGTTGGTAACTTATTCAAATCCCTGACACCCTTACCTAAAAAAGATAATCTTCCCACACCCTTTTGCCCGAAATCGAATGCCAGATTGTGGTTATGGTCATCTTTTCCCTTCCATGAACTACTTTTCATACCTACACCAATATCTTTCCATGCCTCATCACCAGTATACGCCTTGTATACTCCCATGACCCTCTTTATCCTCCTCCTGTATTTCACAATGTAAAGTCAGCGTGTTACCGCTCACCCTTCACGCTTGCTAAAATGTCTTAAAAAATATGAAAAAAAATTCTGACAAATAATTGGTACAGTAGAGGGATGGGGCTGTTTGTTTCTTGACAGACAAACGCACTCTCGTCTAGACTAGCGTAACAGCTTGGACCAACCCTGTTAGTGTAGTAGTAGTCACTGAACTGCAACCGCTGCAGATATCTCTTTCTGGGACAGCTGGACCGTGGATTGGTCCCCGAGCGTCGACAATTATCACAGCTTATCCCTCACCAGCCCCAACACCGTGTGTCACTCAGACCCCCTTGTCTCCCGCTTTTTTGTGCCTCCTCTCTTTTTGCGGAGCCTCTGTCCTTGGGGACTGACCGTTCTGCTTGCTGGCGCTTTTCGTCGATAATTCATCACTGCGTCTGGTCTCGGCGTGTCGTCTCCGATCAGAGTGAAAAAAAGAGATGGACGGCCTCGGTCAGCATCAGATGGATAGCTTGACTGTCGACCCAATTACTGCAGGACCGCCGACACTGTGAAGTTTTTCTGCGAAGATTACTAGGTATTGGGGTCTGTCGGAAAGCTTTCATTAATCTTTACAGCTACAAAGCACACTCAAGAAATGTCAGCCACAACACCGATACTAATATTCTGAAGGGATAAATCTGAAAGTCCTTTTCTCCGACTTTTAAGACTGCCCGACTCAGTACATTGTAATGAAAGATTTATTGATGTCAACCAACTAAATGTTGCGCAAGATGGTTGTACTCTTAGTACAGTGTTACATAAAATATGGTCAGTTCCCTAAGTTAGACAAAGATGTGAGTAGCCACCGGAAAATTTTTTAGTTAATTATTTTTGTGTGTTAATAAATGGAATTTACCAGGACTAATGACAGAAAGACGTTGTCTTACCCACCGAGCGTGGTGGGTGATTAGTTAAAGCTGTGGCCTCGCATTCGGGAGGACACTGGTTGGAATCTCCGCCCGGGCATCCAGATTTGAATTTTCTATGGCTTCCCAAAATTATTCCAGGCAATTGCCGGCATGCTTCCTTCAAAAGGCCATGGCCGAATTCCTTCCCGTTCCTTGTCCCCCAGTCCCATCCCGCCTCTAATGACCTCGACGTCGACGAGGCGTAAGCCATAAGCAAAAAAAAAATGTTGTTTTACCTGATCTTGCTCCCAGACAAACGGGCGCCCAACACTTGTATTGTGTGATGCAATCAACCGAAAGCTTGTGGTAGATGGCAGTTCAGGTTATTGACGTGACAGAGTGAACAGTAAGTTCCCATTAACATGACATAAGGTTGCGTCCTTTGATAAAAACACTAGCAATCTCCTGTGACTTGCTGGAAGTTTTATTAAACTGAATGACCGCACTCTTCACATTTAAACCGACTTTTTCTATACAGAGCCGGAGAAATGAAATAACATTTGCTCCCAACTTAGAGAAACGATCATCGAAGTTGTTGGAAACGATTACCTCCAGACTGGAAGACCCAAAGAGGACTCGAATTTTAAGTAAGAACAATTTTTTCTTCTGAACCTGAAATATAAGATTGATAATGTTAGTGCGTTGTGAGTGAAGGCTAACATTGATCTTCCGTAATTACGGAAATCATTGCTTTTTGATTGCAATAAATAAATAAGACCAAATTGAGCATATGAAAACAAATTTGGTGTTCCAAGGTGGACTACGCTACTGTTCGTGAAAATTGCAACACCCCGAAAGAATCGCTCCAAAATCGGAGGATCGTAGTACAGTGAGAGAGTAGTAAATGATTAAGATTGCAGATAGGTAGTGTTCACATAGACCCAGCAGCCTCCTCTTTCTCATGTCCATACAGTTTAGTGTTACGGCATGCCTAGTCATGCAGAGCTGTTAAACGCAATGGAAACATGCATTCAAGTGCCGGTATGTCTCAGCGACGTCAAAGGAACCAAAATCAGAATGTTGGGAAGTCCAAACGTGGCAGAGTGATTGATCTTCACGAAAAGGGTTTCTCGTGGCGTGACATTGCGGTTCGTACAGGGAACGCTTCTATGACAATCAATGATGCGTGTGTAGAACCATTGGATACAAAATTGTCGTACACAGCGACGAGCAAGTACTGGAACATGTAGTGAGTGCTTGGGGGGGGGGGGGGGGGGGGGGGGAGGAAAAGAGTGAAAATTTTCTAACTCCTCTTTGTATGATTAAAAGAAAACCCTATGCTGCTTATTTATTCCGTACTCTTACAGGCGTAACGGCTAGGGCTTACTTATTTTTAACATTAATACATGAAATCTCAAGTCTATGATCATTCGAAACCTCACCTTACAATTGCCAAAGTTAATAAACAAACAACAAAATTTCAGCACTACTAAATTAATGGGTGATTATGAAACAAATTCAACATCATCAATTTTCATTTTGGACAGCATATCTACATCTACATCTACATATATACTCTGCAATTCACAAAATTGTGGGTGGCAGAGGGTGCTCAGCACCAAAGCCAATATTTTGCTGTGCATTGCAATCCCTAATGGTACGAGGGAAAAAAGAATTCATATAATAATCAGTCCGGCACCTTATTTCTCTAATTTTATCTTTCCTGTCCTTCCGACTCAAATAGGTTGGTGGAAGAAGTATTTCACTACACTCAAAAGTGCTTCACATTTGGTTTCAATGGAAATTTTCCTTCAAAATAGTCGGGAATTAATTTTTAAAAATCAAATACAATACTAATATGAAGTACATTAGATTGAAAATTTCCGGGTGCCACGATAAATTTAAATTATCCACAAAATGTGGTGATATATGCCGACAAACTCTGTCTATCCTCTTGGGATACAGTCAAAATTATCTCGCGGCCTTAAGAAGGCTAGCTCAATTAATCGTCGCAGGTGATAATAGCTGAATCACTCAAACTTTCCTTTAAAAGGCCGTTAGAGGGAAGGTTTCAATAACTGTAGAAAAGTACCACACTGTAATGTCCGTGGTGTAATTACGACGTTTTACGGCGTCGTAATTGTTGCAGCGTATTACCTACAACAGTGACGTGCAGAGCACCCAGTCACTCTCAATCCGTACGAACTTCCAGGTAACGTAGAGAATTACTCACACCGACCTTACTGCAGATATAGTCACCTCGAACCTTTGGTGGTTCAGTGCCAAGTCAGTACACCCTCCAACTCTGGAGGTTTGGCACAAAGACAGTAGTTTCAACCTCGGAGGCTGGATACCAAGTCCCTAGCAGAAATCCTCCACGAACGATTCTCTGCGTTGTTCGTGGTAAGCCACGCCTCTCCGAGGGCGCGTTTTGTTCATGCAGAGAAATTCATGGAAATTAGAACTACTCGGAGAATAGTCGGCCGTTAATTAGCTCCTCGTACACAAGCTAGACTATTGTCGATCCGAGGGAGCTACGTATCGCCTCCTTCGTATTGAGGGCGACCTCAACAGCATCCTCTACTTCAGGGAGGTTTTAGAACCACAGGAACTGCCGAGTGTGGATGCAGCCCTACATGCTATATTTCAAGAAGACAATGCCCGCCCACTTGTGGCGAGGAATTTGTAAGCCTTCTTCGGAGAGTAATAGTTAACAGTGCTTCCCTGGCTTACACGTACTGTTCTGTAATTCTAATTTTTTGTGTATTAACATGTCCTTAATATGTGGAATACATTTCGTTATAATAAGGTGTCTTCGTGCGCACAAAATTGTGTAGAATTGAAGACCTTGTCACTTCAACTTATGAACGATAAGGAAAGAATTATTCGAGAAACAGTTGTCAGTCTACTGGTTCGTAAAATAGGACTAGTACTGCTCATACTAAATTGCTCGAAACAGCTTAGTTCTGTGAATAGCTGTCATGAAAAAGATTTGCCGAGTACCAGAAAAGACGGTTCGCCTTATAGGAATAAAATAGAAAGTTAAGTGTTAGCAAGACTGATATGAAGTAATGAATGCACTACGTCAGTTAAGAGAACGTACTGTGCAATTCTATAGCAAAAATATGTGAAAGACGACAGCCACACTATATCAGTCAGACTACGATATCTACCAATAAATCAACACTAAAGTTTTTACTAAACGCAATGTGATAAAACGAGGTTAAAAACTTTCATTACGGCTCCACTAGTTACTGAATGGAACTAATCACTTAGATTCTCCCAGCTTCCTAAAATTATTCAGAAGTAAAAATGAATATTTTCCCTGCCATATAAATGAAAATTTCAAAATAGATGTTAAACAATTTTATTAGTTTCATAGTGCTATGAATACTTGGTTTAATCAACATTTCTTGAGATAATTGTTATGCACGTGATTGCTTTCTTTATTTTTTTCACGTGATGTTCGTAACGATCGTGGTGGATGAACGGTTAACGTTCTGGCCTCGCATTCAGGAGGACGCTGGTTTGAGTCCCCGTCCGGGCATCCAGATTTTGGTTTTCCATGGTTTCTCCAAATCATTCCAGGCGAATGTCGGGATGCTTCCTTCAAAGAGGCCATGGCCGAATTCCTTCCCGTTCATTGTCCCCAGTCCCGCCTCTAATGACCTTAGCCGTCGACGAGGAGTAAAGCCATAATTTAAAAAAGTGATATTCGTTGTTTATCTTTTTTTTTCACTTTACATAATATTTCTTACCTACGCTGCCGCTTTTTAGATATCGTTAAAAAATTTGGCCTCTTGATGTCATATTCCCGTTTTCCTGTTCACTTCTAGATAGTTTCCGATGGATCTAGCTCATATTAAGCTACGATACAGCAATCCATCAAATGAAACAACCACAAGCTATTGGTCATTCTATCGCAGTGGCATCACGCAGTATGTCCTTTGTTAGTAAACGCAATTTCCGTCGCTGTCTGCTTCATTGTGTGGGGAGCTAACAAAGCGAATATCAAAGCTGCTCTTTGCAAATCATTCTAAGAGAATTGCCTCGCCATGATGTAGTCACTAATATTTTGCATACAAACTTACATACAAATTAAATACAGTTTATAAAGTTACATTTCGAGATCATCCTCACAGAATTAATTGATAGTTGATTATTTATTCATTAGTTATTAAAATTATATATTTAGTTAATTACTAATGAAACAAGATGTCCCATTTGATTACGGTAATAAATTAGACGGTTTATTACATCAGGTTTCCATCAAAGTTGATGTTAACAATTATGTTTCCCTAATTTTAAATGTATGAGTTCATCTGGTTTCTGATTATATTCTTCTAAAGAGTACTCCATAATTCTGTTCGTCATTAATTCACGAAGTCCGTTCCTCGGAACCACGATTACCGACCGTTTCTCAACCACAAAATTAACAGCCTGAAGATAAATTGTTCCAGTATTACTAAAATGCAATATCCTGGCCAAACTTATATAAGCCTATAGCAATATTAAAAAGCTCTTTTCGGGGATAATTTAACCCATTCAGCACCTTCTAGTACCAATAATTTTTAAAGGTCACACTCAGTACCTGTGGACTGGTATATTTAGTACGTCCCGTTGTTTGGAAGACCAGTAAGGCGGCAAATCGAATTATGATGTATGAACTCTTTGAACTAATTACTAGCTGATTCTGAAGCATGAGTAATTATGAGAGAATTTAGCTGACGAGAACAAAGGGGTGATAACACAATAGGAATACCAACATAACAGCTCTGTCGCCAGCTGGTACTTTTAATTCCCCGATACATTATTCGGACTTCCCGCAGTCTTCGTGTGTTGGTACCGTACTCGGCAGGGTGCCAATTCGAAAGCACGACGGGGAGCATGCAGTATCGCTAACCTTTTTTTCTGCTTCCGGTTCTCGGTCGAGGCATTAGCGAAACAGATTATCCGCTCAAGCGGAGAAGAAAAATGCTTTCTCGCCACAACAAAAGCCTGCTTCGTAAATATGAATTTGTTTTTAGATTATAGTTCCCATCGTAAAAAAAATGGATATTTAGTCAAATTAATTCGTTCTGATAATGTGTAATATCGTACCACATTCGAGTACTAATATTAATATTTTTGTTATAGGCCCTACTAAGGTATTTTTTGTTTTGTTTTCTTAAGTTGTATACTCGTATATTTTATACTAATGGTATCAGAGTGAAGACGGGAAATCGGTACATCAGGCAGAGACTTTGCTTGGTTGGTGAGTTAGGGGCGAGACAGACCTTTGGCGCCTAGTTTTTCTTGACATGGCCAACCTTGAAGAGTGAAAAACACACCAGGTAGCAGGTGAAGATAAAGCAAATCTCTGGTTTTTTCACAGGAGTGTTCTTAAGGCAAGGTAATTTGCTATCATTATCTAGCTCTATTATATTTATATAGCTCTAATATATATATATATATATATACATATTGTCTCTACAAACTAGAGTCACAATTTTTAGATTGGCAACACGTTAGCTTCTGAACGTAGGGCGAATGCTTCGATTGGGGGGAAAGTATAAGAGCCTATTAACTGTGAAACTATACGACTATTCCATTCTGTCGAATATTTGCATCAGTACATAACTTTGTTACTTCATGTGGAAGCAGTCAGATTATAAATGTTAGCTGGCATTACAGCACGATATGCTGATGTTAGTCTTCAATCATTTTCTCTCTGTTTCAACCTTGTATAAAAAAAAATTCATGAATAACATCAATTTAAAATAAACTTTTACTGCTAACGCGTACAGGCAATACTTAGAAAATATAGAACAATTGTTTGTATAATTCTACTTCCTTTGTGGGTTTTGCGTCAGAGTTGTCGCCACCCAATTGAGGCACCGCTAAGCCCGCAATATAAGTACAAATTTTCAAACATGAGCATCCAAAAAGTATGAAATTTTATATAGAACAATTTATTTGCATGGTATCGGTGAAACAGTATCTTTATCTTTCACAAGTTTATTGAATGAATATCAAGATACTGTATAACGAAGTGAACAAACTCGTTCTTTAAAAAGAGTCAGAAGAAATTTTGATTAACAATACTGAGTAAGAGCCAACTAATTTAGGACAGCTTACAATAAGTGGTTGGCTAGTTAATTAAAGGAAAAAGAAAGAGAAAATTTCAACTGGGTAGTGATAAGCGTATGTATCCAGCTTTCGATACGTCTTTGCTTCAGTAAACAACAACATAAAAGATATATTCAGTTCTTAGATTAGTTCTTAATTATACTTTTAGATTGATTAATTATTACTGTTTATACGCAATTATAAATAAATATTTGTATTTGTTCAAGTGAATTTGTTATACAAGTTATTGTAAGTATATAACGGACTTACCTACAATATAATAATTTTACTGAAAAGTTAAATGGATAGAGGGGGCATATGTTAACATATGTCTGGTAACGGCGCATGCTATGTACTGCATCACAAGTGTTAATTTGTGAAATACATGGTCCTTGATGAATTTTCCAATATGATTTCGGAAGACTACTTAAAAACATAATTATATTGGTCTAAATGCATGGCCTTTCGCTTGAACGTCGCGTCGACTTGTTTTGTTTTCCCTAGTCCAATTTGAAAGCACTTAAACAAGCGTCACCGAACTGGGGGGCAGATCAAAGCCTGAATAGATCCACGCGGTCTGCTGGTACTCCACACGTGTTTCCGGAATTACTAAAGCTATTTGGTTGGTAACACTGCAGCTGGGCTCAACAGTACTGCTGTCAGGGATGGAGGCAAAGCCAGGGGATCCATCAGCAGCCAGTTAATTAACATAAACAGAGCTCGATGGAAATCTGACGGACCTAATTTCAGAGATGATGTTAAACGTTTAAGCAGATAGCCCGCAAAGTACTGAGATCCAAATATCTTTGTTATGGACTTAAGAAAATAATCTAGTGACGACAAATATAACCTCTATCTGTAATAACTCTTATTAAATAATTTTGTACTCTAACCTAAAATAAATAAACGCGTATTTTCAATGTAGAACTAACTGAGTATTTTGAAACAAAATATAGTAGTTAAACGTATAAAATTCTGCAAATTTTGAGATTTTTTGTTAAACCTTATCGTCATTTATATGACAGAGGGATACTTCACTCTATCTTAAAAGTAAATATTGCAATTCCAAAGAGACTGAACGACGTTGGAGAACTTCATAGGGCAACATTTTCTGCTCATGATTTTCGGTTATACTAATAATAATAAAAAATTAACATCAATTTGCTACTAATTTTACTGTAGTGGGATATTTACTTTCTTTACAACGAATTCGAGTATTTCCAAATGAACTTTATAATGTCTTTGTAACTAGTTATTCACTAAATAGTTCATACACGATTACATCTCCTTCTTCTTCGCTAGTCATTCATTGGATTGGTCTGCTCCATTTCCTGCCTTCCTCTTTATATAACGGATCTTTTGCACCCAACATCTTTTATCATCAGCAAGAAGTATTTTATCCGTGGTCTTCCGCGGTACCCATTTCTTCTACCAATCCCTTCAGTATTGTTTTCATTATGCTATCATGTCTTAGTCTATGTCCGATTAATATTGTCGTCCGCATTTTTATTCTCTTCTATATAGTGTTACATACTCCTGCCTTCTGAAAAACTTCTTCATTAGTAATAATGTCCCTCTAACTAATCCTTAACATCCTTCTGAAGCAATATCGCTAAAATTAAATTACATCTCATTTCTCTTCTTTCCCAACTGCACAAGTTTCACATCAATAGAGAGCTGTAATCTTTTAATATTCTTCTTCTTGCCATCTAGGTGATGTTATTTGTTGTAAATATCCGTTTTTTTGTTGAATTCTATTTTTGTTTGAGCAATCCTACATTTTATCTGTGTCATGCTTCTTCCACCTTCTGTTATTTTACTTTCCAGGTAGCAGAAATCTTGCACATAAATCAATGTTTCTCCATTAACTATATTTTTCCATTTTGATTCCTTATGTTTACCACATACCATAACTTTGCCTCCGCTTAGTTAATTTTTTATTGTATTCATTGTTTATAATTTACTCCATTCTGAACATAATTTTCTTAAGATTCTGTTCATTTCCTGTCACTATCACAAGATGATCTACGAATCGAATCATAATTACTAGCTCTCGTTTAACTTTATCCCAGCATCAATTTCATCCCCCATCTTTTACAGTTACTGTTGACTATGCGCATTAAATGTTAGAGGAGAAACAGCACATCCTTGTCTGACTGCTTTATGTATTACTGCATCTTCTTGTTTAATTCCAATTTTTATTACAATTTTATCATTTTTGTACAGTTTCCATATTAGCCATCTATATGTGTATTGTACTCCTATTTTTCTAACGATCTCAAACATCTTGATCCATTTAACATTATCAAATTATTTCAATATTTATGAATCCTGAATACACAGATAATGCTTTATAGCTGGTAAGTAGCAAATCACAGACGATCAGGATGAGGATTACAATAAAATATCTTGTATCTAAGTCCTTCCTACTTACAGATGCACGGCACTAAGAAGAATGATAAAACAGTAAATAAAAATAAACAAGGAAAAATTAACGAATATTTCCGTCTTAATGATCGGTTTGTTTGTCGGAAGTAACTACAACGCGGCTAAATTTTATATTTTGTAAAATCACAACAGGGAACTGACATCATAGTTGGTTCAAATACAGCATCCTTGTACTTCGTATTTCTGAGTAAAATGGAATAAGGGAAAACAGAGTGCGATAAATTATTCGTGTGGAAGTTACCCAGTGAAGATTCTCTGAGAGCAAAATAGCTTTATCGTTATTCTGTATGCCACCTGTGCAGCTACTGAGGCGAGTTGGTTCCACTAATATTCTGACGGATTAGGAAGAGTCAATCTGGTGCGACACGTAACGCTGGTTAAGTCGCAGTTGGCAGAAGCACCGTATTGAATAATTCAGCTGCGCGACTCCGCTGTTAAAACCTGGCGTACGGTGGCTCCACGCAGCAGTTAGCGGTTCATCTTTTTTTTCCCCAATACCACGCAGTCTTCGACAGCTTAGTATCTTAAAATGGTCGCAGTCGAATAAGCAGCTGGTCCGTATGTTGCGAACTAACAACAGGGCGTTTCAAAAGGAATATCGTGTTTCGAGGTGCTGCGGAATTTTTATTATTTGACTTATAATTATAAACAATACATCAAATGAAAGAACATTTCAAACAGCTTTTTTACCAGTAAGTTGATAATCATTTTGTTGCTTGAAATAACAACTCCGACTAATTACTTTCCACTTATGTATTATCATCTCTGATTTCCTCTACAGTTCTTTTCTTACCTTCGACTGTTCCCTCCGCTAACAAATTAACCAAACCTGCATGTATCAAAATATGACTTATGGGCCTGTCTCTTATTTCTGTAAGCTTCTACCACAAACTTCTTTCTTTGCCCATCATTTCCAAAACTCGTTCATTTCGTACTTTGTCTGTCCACTTAAATTTCAGCATTCTTCTCTAGCATCACATTTCAAATGCTTCAGTTTTCTTTCTTTCTGATATTCCTGAAGTCCATGCTTCGCTACAATAAAGTGCTGTACTCCACACAATATGTTTTAAAAAGTTCTTTCTAAATCCTAGATCAATATTTGAAACTAATTCTCTTTTTCATTAAGTGCTACTAGGCTTTCAACATCATTCCTGCTTCGAACATCGTTTGTAGTAGCAGAATTCACTTACTTCTCCTATTGCATTCGATCGTATTTTTGTATTTAATCTACAGTGATTGGTGTCATTTCTGCTACATTTAATCACTTGTGTCTTGCTTTGATTTATATTCAGTCCAAAATGATCCTTCAGTATTTTGTTCATGTCATTCAGTAACTTCTCAATATCCTCAGTCTGTCTGCTAACAACACAATGTCATCAGAAAATCGTAGTATACTAATTTTTTCTCCCTGAAAACTTATGCCACATGGAAATTTTTCTTTGACTTTCTTCATTGCTTCTTCTACATACATGTTGAATATTAACGGGGATAGACTACAAACTTGTCTCACACCCTTTTTAACTGATGCATGTCTCTCATGGTTCTCTACTTTTATTATAGCCACTTGATTTTTATATAGTTTATAAAGTATTCTTCTATCTCGATATTTTAGACCTGATTTCTTTAAAATTTTGAACATCTTGTACCACCTAACATTATCAAAAGCTTTTTCTAAATCCACAAACGCCAAAAAAGTATCTTAGTTTTTCTTGATTCGCCCTTCGAGTATTAATCTTAAAGCCAGAATTGCTTCCCTCAGACCACGATTTTTCCTAAACCCAAACTGATCTTCACCTAATATCTCTTCTACTACCCTTTCCATCCTTCTGTATATTATTCTGGTCAGCAGTTTTGAAACATGTAAAGTTAGACTATAATTCTCACATTTGTTGGCTTGTACTTTCTTCTGAAGAGTGAAGAAAATATTTTTATTAAAATCAGTTGGAATTTCTCCTATTTCATACATTTTTGATATCAGTTTGGATAATCTTTGGATTCCTTCTTCTTCTAAGGTTTTAAGAAATTCTGCAGTGATCTCATCAATTCCAAATGTCTTATTTGCTCTCAAGCCATTCAGAGCTCTATCAAATTCTGTCCTCAAAACAGGATCTCCTAAGTCTTAAATGTCGAAATTGCCTTCATTTTCCATTATACTGTTGTTCAAGTCGACATTTTCCCGTATGCTTTACAATTTCATTACAGAACAAGGCATAGTCTCGATCCAAAGATATTATGTACAATCACACACAAATTTTCCAGCTATAAAACTCCCACACTTCCGAAACCTACTGACTGACCACTCTCTCTGCTCGCCATCTCTACGCACTTCAATGTGCACTTTAGAAACATCAAGAATAATTCAGAGACTTCCGACCGACGTTTCTCGAATTCTAACAATACTTTAACAGTCAAATCCATAAAAAAATAATTTCAAATTGTACAAAATCGCTCACAATCATTAGGAAACATCTTGACATGAAACTAACATTGTTTACATGCATTTACACCCAAAATTATCAACATAAACCAGTCCAAACAGTCGAAAATTGTCCGCCAAACATCGATCAATACTTACAGTTACTAACTTTTATCTAATTTTTCATACATAATAGTTTCCTTGATCTTATAACATCTCATTTACACACTTTTTTGTCACTAACATGGATCATTTGCATGACTCATATACACAAATTCACAACTAATCATAAGAAAAATATACGAATCCACAATTAATCAGTTCCCATAACACTATACATAATTCTTAAGATAAAATGTCCTAAAAAGGCTGCGTATGGAGGTTGTTCAACGTGTGCATCATTCTTCACACGGCACACATCCAGGCGATAGTTCTTTGATTACCTTGACCAGTTTGTCGGTATTAATTGAAGCATCTGCTTCTATACTGTTATTTAATTCGGTTGGGGCAGCTGGTAGCGGAGTAACATGAGCATGATCCTTTATGAACCACCAAAGATAAAAATCGCATGACGTCAGATCGGGTGACCGTGGAGGCCATGCGAAACAAGGCATGTCATCCAGCCTGGCGGCCCATCCAGTGGTTGGGTACAATGTCGTTTAACCAATCGCATAGTTATGCAAACGATGTGATGCACCATCTTGCTGCGAAATGAAGTTCTCTGGTTCACTATCCTGCAGTTCAGGAAAGAGATGTTTTTGTAGCGCATCAAGTTAGGAATTTTCTAACCCCGAGTGTGCACATTGTGAGTGTTCACATTTCCACTTGGTGAAATGATGATTCGTTACTGAAAATGACACGATCAAAAAAGTCTTGATCGTCGTGCAGCAACATTTAATTTGTGAAGTTTCCGTTTAAACTATAGTATGTAGGCTTTAGAACTTGTGAAGCTGTAAACTATAAGGACGTAAATGTAAGCGTTTACTTAAAACTCTTCCCATAGATGTCACTGGAATTGTTAATCACAACTAGTGTTCCCAACAGATTTCTTGGGGCTATACTCGAAAGAACTTCTCACTAGATAAACACGTTCCTCAGTCAGGCTTGGTAATCCAAAACTCTTCCCTTTTCAAAGGTAGCCTGTGTCTTCAAACTGATTACACTATCTACGGATGTTATTATCACTTGGATGCAAAATAGCAGATGTATTGATTCCAGAATCAGTGATGGTAGTGAGGAGTGTTTGATTACTTATGAAAGTGATTAATAAGCACCTCCCAATAAGCTTCACAACAAGGTTTCTCAGAGGCTCGCAAGACAAGAATACGAGGAGGAATATCTTTAAAGCTATGATCAACAACGGAGAAAGAATTTTATGGGATTATTGGCAGAGAGGAATTAATTAATTAGTTCAGCATGAACATAAAAAATGTTGATAAAATTAATTTCTGTGGCTACTAACTAATAATACTTCACAATTTTTACGTGTTTTATAACTACACTATTTAAGACAGAGGATTTTGCTGTCTGAGCAAAAGGTGATACAATAAAATGATCTAACACGTACCTAGCCTGGTAGGTGACTAAAAATATGGCATGGCGTTTGGAAGACGCGTGTTCGATCTCTGGTCCACCCAACCAGATTTCGGATTCAATGGTTTCACTAAATTACTCCAGACTACGCCACTGACGACTTCTTCCCCCACCCCCCCACCAATTCACTTCCGTCCCTAATGACATCGATGACGACGATGTCTAAAACCTAATAATATAATACGAGCCTTGTCTTCATTTTCATTCAATGCCTTAAGCCACACACCATTAGACCTTCCTATCAAATACCTGGTTTGTTAACACAAATTCTTTCAATTGATCTCTCGGGTTTTGTTAAACATAATATATTTCCACCATCTAATATATTCTGGAAATATCTGAATATTCTGCGCTACTTTCTAGTGTGCCATTTACCTTCTTCTGGTATTTTACAATTGAATTTATCTTCGTAATAATTCACTTTGGCACTTTCGTAGTGTAAGTATTCTTGCTTTCTCTGAATTAACAATAACTAAAATAACATATTGAAAGAAATGTGTTTTTTTTAAATAATTGTCTATAAAAAGGAAAGTAAGGGTATTATTTGAACAGTCAAAATGATTTAGATGGTTACTATCAAGACAAGATTTTAAGTCGTAAAACAGACATAAAAAGCTGCCGAAGGCCGCATATCCTTTTTTTTTTTTAGATATAGTTATCAGTACAGAGTTTTTATAATACACAGATTATCACTAAATTCTCATAGATGTGGATGTTCTTAAATGTGTTGAATTTCTTCATTGCATGGGAACTGCTTTGTGGCAAATTCTTTGTGTTGAAAATAAAAACTTTTGGCGTGGTTCTTATCCTAAGAAAAATTGCAAATATTAACAATCATCTCCATAAACAATTAAATCAACCCTAACCACATGAGGCAGTTTCGCAATGAAATTTTAAATAGTTTCTAATTAGAGATCAATTCGCCAAAAAGGAATGTTGAGTAGGAAAACATCAGTGTGGAAAAATTGAGCTTGATATCAGTGTATGCAGTTTTAAATTAAATATGTGTAATTTATAATACCAACCTCCAGACTCTGTATTCTTCTGGAAAATACCGCTAAAGCAAGCAAATCTAACACCAGTGCTTTCAGGGATTTCTCAAAATTTTTATTAAGAGCCGTCGTGAAAAGCATGTAATGCTTATTAAATATTAATAGCGCTGTGAAAACTCTTTCCTCCACAGCACTAACGAAGATTATTTGCTGTTTCATTTACTGTCAGTTGGTCCCAGGATGCGGTAAGATTCAGAATAGACCAAACCAGGCTTCCCAAACTGTTAACGCAGGCGGCGGGAACGTTACACCGTGAAGCCTACCCCGCCCCCTTCGTCTGCAAATTGCCTCCGCACTGTGCCTGCCTTTCTGCAACCCGCGTAGCGTACTGCGGAGCTACTCTTCGTCTCGGGGAAAGAGGAAGTAGCGGCGTGCGAAGGACATTTCCCAGCAGGAGGCACAATAAGTGAGGCAAGACGTCGCACAAATTATATGAATAACACCATCAGACAGCTCGAATGCGACGTCGGAACATTCACCGGAGAAGACTGACACCTGTTATTAAACGAAACATGCAAAAGCCCGCGTAATATAAGACGTCACGCCATTATTCTCGTAGAGAGGGAATGAGTTTTATGGCACGTTAGTTTGTAGTGAAATGTACGAGGGACGGATGAAAAGATGCGAGATAGTGTTGCAGCCGACACCTCATCCACTTTCTGGTCTCAACCAGTTCAGACTTGGCAGCAACTGTGGTGCAACTTGGGCTATATCGAAGATCGTCAAAGTTGAGTTCTACGTCACAGACAACGTCAATACGTACAATACCTCTATGTCAGCACAGGCAAGTATCACCCACAGAAACACATACGCATTAAAATATTCACTTAAATAAGTATAAACATTGATACAGTAACACTATAATTTATTTTTCCTTATCGATTTATTCCGCAATAGCAGGGTCGGCTTTTTCAGGATGCGACGTGTTTGGATTTTTCCGGCTTGTCGCTGAGCCTGATGCCTCCTCTTGTGTCCATCTGTCTGACAAACGTGTAAATATGTTCTGTGTGCGATATGTGTATTCTTGTTAGCGTAATGAGTAGTTTATGAGTTTGGCGACTGTCCGAGCCTAGGTGATTAAGGAAAACCGCTTAAGATCTGCAATCAGGACGGACAGTATGAGGGGACCAGGAATCAATCCTGCGCCGCAGTAACCCTCCAATCTAATGACTGGCTCCTTAACGCATTGAACCACACTGGTTGGTGACAAGTAGTGCAGAAGTAAACGCACAATTTTAATAAAGTTTTAATGGATTCTAAAACTGTTCAGAAAAGTTGTACTTGGAAACAGATTCACTTTGTAACCTCCCCCCTCCCCCCTGATTTATTTTTCTTCTTTAATCTTTATTTCTTTAGTTGATCCCGTTTATTCTTTTGGGTGTCTCATTACTTTTAATCGGATTTCTTATCCCAAAGACTGCTCCTTGGAGCCATACATACAAAGAAATTTTAATACGGGATTATTTCTGGGGATAACTACAATAAAATCAGTTATTAAATCTAGTTCCACATTTATTTAAACAAGGGAACATCAATTGATTAATAGAATATTCAAAAGCTTACTATTCTTTACTTCCAAATACGTATCTTATCCTTTTATCAACATTGAGAATCGTCCTTGCAAAAACACACATTAATTTTAGCATTGCACATATATGAGAGAATAGATTAAACACAAGGAGAAGGTGAGTACAACTTATCTTATTAGAAGTACAGCAAGGTTATCTTCATGGCGGAGCTTCCCCACTTACCATCCACACTGAGAATGATTGAACAAACCGAAGAACCTGACTAACAACTGAGAGTGATTTCAAGTGTGTAGGCTTTTTATAATTCCCATCTAACAGAAATCCTATGCGGAAGACTACAAACGCAATAATATTTTGTCACATGAACAATCCACAAACGGCGATGCTTAAAGTTCCCTGGAGGAAATAAGGAGGTGAACGCTTAAAAAAAAAAAAAAAAAAAATATCCGCACGTGAAAGAGATGGTTTAATATTTTTCTGGACTGGACGACTTTTAGAAGAATCATCCTTTACAATATCGGAAGGTAGGAGATTTGATTATCTGTTATATCATTTACTGTTTGTGTCAGCAGTACAGACTTAGTAGCTTTAGGCAGTGCTGAGCACCAACACCTGGCCCTCAGTGTTCGACGCCAGTTATGATGCAGTGCAACTAATTATAGGCGAAGACAATGTACCAAGTCCAGTGGTAATACCTTGTTATGGTTGATATTGTGCAGCAAGTTGCAGAAACACGGATAATGAACATTAACTTTAATTCACTGCAATCTTAATTGTCCTCAATAAACCCGAGGTGGCCCTATGGAACGTTCTATTGAAAATATTTTTTTATTCCTTTTAAGTTTGGATAAAGGGGTTGAACAATCTGACTCGAGCAAGCGAAAAATTGTGTGTTCACTTCGTACTGATTTTTTGTCACATGCCGATGTTTCATTTAGCTGTGTTTTAATATGAAATAATTGCCAAGTATATTTAATATCAATTAACGATCAACGTATAAAGTTTCCTTGAATGTTTCATATCGTTTGAGCACTAAGTCAGACTGGTTAGTTCCATACTTTGAAAGGTGATGTGTTATAATAATACAATTTAGTTTGAAAACATTAATTTTGCTCATGTGTGAATAAACGATTTAAGGTTATCAATCACCAATCAATGTAATAGTGGAAATTAATCCAAACTCCATCTCAACACTTTCATAAAAAATAAGAAAATCTGAAACATAGTAATGAAATTAATAAAATTAGGAAACCCATGCCATTACAACGTACAATTAGTTTTAAATTTTTATTATGCCAAAAAGTCAATCCCAACGGAAATATTTCATACTCTTGAAATCAATAACAGGGATCACGATTCCGACAAAAGAGTATGTTTTGGAGAAAATAGTAAAAATTTCCGATACAAAAACATTCGTGGAAATCTCGGTAATATTCAGTGGGTTTTGAGTTTAATTGTGAATCAAAATTTTGGCGAATACTTTTAAGGTGGCAATTATCACAATAAAGACGTGCCATAAAGTTTGAAAATGGCAGAAATAACAGATTTTCGCCTATACGGAAATAAATTTCTTTCTTCCAGTCGGTATGAAATATCTGGCCTCTTTTAAGCATCTGAAATATCTACAATCGCAATGAGAAGTTTCTGAGAAGTCCGGTTCATACTTGTGAATGCTGTTCACGTAACTTAAGACGAGCTGCCTATGTATCAAAAAAGAGAAAGCAAAGTTCGTGGCATCAGCTATCGGCCTCCCAGGTCCAGTATACAGAAAATTGAGCCAGCACAATGCAGCAAAATCTGGGACAGTTTGAGGAGTAAGACAGCGTAGTCAATCCAGAGAAGTGAATACTATCCAAAAGAATAGAGTAACGAGGAATATTTAAACTATTCGCAGATTTAACCTTAAATATGTCTGAAATTTATCCGAAATAATTTTAAACTAAGTAATATTTCGAACAGTTTTTCAACACAAAAGTTTGTCAGCTACTACGAATTAAATTAATTTTAGCCCTATGAAATCTGCAGTTATGTGTTAGAGGTTAAAGTTATAATCAGACATAAGAAGTCTTCGAAACCTGCTATTGAAGTCTAATCAGCCGTAAAAATAAATAGTTAATGTTGCGTATTAAGGAAAATCCTTCAAATAAAGAGCGCACACAGTTGATGATTAAAATCGGCTGAGACTTTCCTGGGATATCTTAGACAGCTCCGTTGCCGTGCCTTAAAACAAACTCGTACAGAGTGGTCATTCAATGAAATCCATTTATATACATTGAAAATTTGTTACACAGAATGAGGACTTACCACTATTGCCATGTAACTTGTGTCGAATTCACGCTTTACGCTACTAATACCATCTAAAACATCCTGATGGCATATTTTCACTTGTTGATAACAATTTTATGGGACTATATTGTGTTTAATACGAAATGCTATTATTTTTTGTGTCAATAGAACATAGAAAAATGAGTGGAATTATCTCTGGTCCAGAAATAGATAGCTATCTAACGGTTAAGATAGCAGCTGTTGGCGTAATTCCGATGTTACTGTCAACGATTAAAATTTGATAGTAAATTAATTCTATTAGAACATCAAGACTAAAAAAAAAAGACAAAACGTTTCAAATCGTAAAATCTGATTCGGTGTCCGAAGAAGATAGCAGTGAAGCGGCAGCACAAGATAGGTTGTGCAGGTTCTGTAGTTACATGATCAACTAAAGTAAATGCACATTGTACTGTTGCCGGGATACCCTGAAGGATTCTGTAGCCATCGAGTGAAGAGTATCGCTTTAATTAAAACGAACCATGCTTCAGGCCAAACTCGCATCAGCAAGCTTTTGATCGTAGGTCAGTGCGTTTATCAACAGAGGCTGCTGACGCATATATACAAATACGCAACGTGTTTGAAACCTAATTACATTGTTTCAGAATTGAGCGAGAAGCGTTTCATAGTAGTAGTGCGCCTAAATTGTTTACAAACTAAATTCATACTTGATACCTTCTATTTGCAAACATTACATGTCACACTGAAACAGAATTTTGTTCTTTCCATAAACCAGAAATTTACATCCACGTATTTTTTTATTTTTATTTAATCACTCTCTTACACATAAATGTCTTCTCGCAGTTGAGTAATGTTGATACTATTTTCAAATTATTTGATTTTTTTTATTTAAAAATGTCGAATTGAAATCTGGATAACCAGACGGGGATTCGAACCTACGAGCTCCCGAATGTCAGCCCAGAGCGTTGGTTCTCACGCAGCAGGCTCGGTAGAAGAAAGTGTGAGGCAAGGAACGGGAAGTAATTCGGCTATGTCTTTAGAATCAACCATCCTTGTATTCACTTGATTTCGGTAAACCAAACAAAACGGAAATGCTAGACCTGAACGTTGATCGTCCATTAGGAAGATGCCCATATGACCTCAAATGCATTAATAAATACTATGCTTGCTGATAAATTTCTAGAGGACAGAAAGGTTTATGTTCTCTAGTGCCGTGTGTAAAAGTGTCATAAATGTACAAAGTGAGACAACAGTGCAGTAAGTGATTTGTGTATGAGAATGTTTCTTTGTTTAATTACATATAGCAGTATCTGTGTGTGAAAGTACGTTACTCAAATTACTAATTTACAGTATATATGTATATATCCATATAAAAATCACTAACACATATCAAATACATTCTTACACATTGTTAATTTAATTATGTAACTAATTTTTGTGAAATTTGGTAAGTTTATGTGTTACAAATTAGTTTTACATCCTGAACAATATTTGGGTATTATTTTCAAACTATAATTTTATCCTATGCACCTCTTGCAATATATTGGAAATATGGGCCTAGAGTAGAAACTAGGTGCTGGCCTATTACTAGTATGAAACAGGATATAAAAAATTTTTAAAAAAATTTAAAAAGTGCCGTGTGGTTAGTTACATGATGCAGTTTCTGGTTTAAATCAATCCTTATCTGTTCCGATAGCTTCCTCAGAGTAGCTTGCCGATACTGAAACGAGGACAGCTGCTAGATAGGTCATCTGCTGAATATATTATCGATTGCCCTTTCCGTATCAGACAGGTCGTGGCAAAGGCGAAATTTATCCCACGTCTTGCTCCAGTCCGTCCGTTTCGTCTGTCTGCCTGTGACGTGACTGTCGATATCTGAACCAACCGCGCCCTTCTTGATTTCCATAGATATATATTTTCCGTTCTCCGTGCGTAGAAGGCTGCTGTGTTTTCTTTGACGTCCGCTGTCTCGCTGTAGGCGTTTGTCCGCAGTACAAGCACTGGCCTACAGAATGAAAAAAGTTTTCTTGTCGTGCGGAAATATCATAAGCGACTTCCGCGGCGCAACCAGCGATGTCATATAGGCTTCCGCGTAACTGTGTCAGACAGTGGGGTTGTAGCATTCCGTACGACGGCTGCCTCAGCTGAGGAAACCGAGTCGGCTTATCTAATAACAGCGGCTTATTTCCTGAGTTTGCTGCACTGGAGCTTCCTTTTACTCGGATTTCGTTTTCCCCCAACTGCCGAGACCGTCTTGGATTATCCTTGTGTGTATTTTATGATTTTTCCTTGCTGAGGTCTTTACGTCAACGTAAAGGTCATTAGAGGCGGGAAAGGACTGGGGACAAGAAACGGGAAGGAATTCACCAGTGACATTGTTATGGAGGCATAGTAACCTCTACAGCAAACGCTGAAGCCCTTGTATGGCTCGTACTTAAGCTTTTACCATTTTTCAGCAAAGCGAAATAACATAAAAGTTAAAAATTTTAAAGTGGTTAAACCATGCGAACGCTTTCCTAGTTCCTTTTGTCCTGTACTATTAATTTTCATAATCTTTGACAAGTTTGCAGGTGAAATATGAACCAATGTTATAAACTCTCTATTTTTTTCTGGTAATTTGTTTCCAATGCAATGAGAATAATACTTCTTCCTTTGTAACTAAGTGGTGCAACATTGCAATGTGTTCCCTAAATCTAAAGAATAAATTAAAAATTTCAAGTCATCTGCAAGTTTTTACACATATTTGAGCAAGAGTTAGTCTCAACTCGACGAAAGGAGTAAAGAAAACATTGAATTTTTTTACTGTTCAGTTACGTGATCGATGGAATTTATCTCCTGATAATCGGTGACGAACATTCTGCAGCTTACTGCGGTTTATCTTAACTGTTAGGGTGATACGATAAACGACGTCACTGATACATAGGAGGTGGATCAAAAGACTGGCTGGAGTATATTGCATATATCGGTTACAAGCCTAGAGGGATATTGGTAAAACAATTATAAGTATACTGTGAAGGGAAGAAATGATCAAAGCCATAATTTAGCTCTCAACTTGCGGAATAAGGGAGTGGGAAATCTTTCGTAAGTAACACAGTTAGAGACTGGAATAAATTATGAAAGAAATTTCTGATCACTATACCTCAAACTTTAAAGAATTTAAAGCAAAATTTTTTAAAATTAATATGTAGATAAATTGACTCTGAGGTATGTAAGGCTACACGGGTACGTTACATATATTAATGTTATAATAATACTTACTGAGTTGTTAAGGTAGTAAGTATAGTCTGTATTTTCGCCGGAGTTTTCTTAGATTATGTTATATCCGTGATGGTTCGTGTAGGAAAGATACTGTATTTGAGACAGACGAATGTAGTTGATGTAAGGTTATGAGAATCAATAATGCTACAGATCATTAAAGTAGAAGTTTGATCTCAAAAGAAATTGTGTTGACTCTTTAGCTCAAAATTCATACAATTCAGTATAGGTGTGTAAGTCGATAAAATCTGTAAGTTTTGGTGGATTTCTTTCAACATCGATAGCCAGATTTATCGAAAGCTAAATGATGCGCAGGAAAATTCATTAAATCGCTAAACAATAAAATTGGCTAACCTACAGTCAACACAATAATAATATCCATTAGTACCACCATATCTTACAGGCATCGCAATAAATCAATAAAACGGTGGTAGCCACTAGCCACAGCTTGTTAGCCACTCTCTTTTGTTTATTTTAAAAATAAATCATGTATACAATAACTGTATTATTTCAATTTGGGTATGTTACCGAAAAATATGACTTGGTAAGACTGCGAACCCGCTGTTGGAAAAAAATGGCGATCCCGCAGGCGACCTCTCAAGTCCGTAATAAAACGATGTCAGTGATTTAAAAAAAATGAGGTATTTAATTTTCTTTATATTGAGAACATACCTGCTGAATAGCAGAAAATCCTTGTGATGATACCTTTTGATCGAGAGATCTACTGCCGTGCTGCAAGGTAGTCGCAAGCACTTCATACGTTCTTTCCGCTGTGGTGGCGCGGGAGGTGAGAAGGTGGGGTCAGCATCCGCATAAGAAGAGTCTGGTTTAGTTCGCTGCATTCAGTTGTCCGAGTACGCCAGACAATACGGACGCTCTTCGCTGTGAGCGAGCATAAATTGGAGAAGTTTCTCAAAAGATCTGCGCAGCACTTCACGTCTGCTACAAGTAGCAATGGCCGAAGCAAATCAAAACAGGAAAAAATAGACTTTACGACGACAGTTATGGGTATTATGGTTTTACGGCCATGAATAATAAACCTCACTGTGTAATTTGCTCGAATATAATTGGGTCTCAAAAATGCGACCCCGATTCGACAATTCATTAAAAAATAAACAGGCTCAGCCTTTTAATGAAAATGTATTTTTACTGCAGTGTAGGACCTAAAACCCTTTCTTTCTACTTTTACCTAGCTTGCGACCGCGACCCCCCTATGAAGAATTTGCGACCACCCTGGGGGTCGCAACCCACAGATTGGAAAACACTAGATTAAACAATAGGAACAACAATGGGACAAGTATATTATATTGTAAAAATGGCTTATATAATTAATTCAGGGTTATAACATTGTCACTAAGCCCCAATCATTTTTGTTGTTAATTTATTATAATTGAATTACGTAGCATTTATTAATTAAAAGTGTCCTGAATAACTGTATTAATGTTTGTAACTATATTTGTAATATTGTTGGGTTTCCACAGTCTGTAGTTTGTTTAGTAACTGGTGCATCATAGTGTTGTTAACTGAGTTGTGTAACAATATTTGACGCTGGGCAGCACAGCATTGTAGCAGATCGGGTGTGGTCTTGCTTGGAGTAGCGGAGCGTGAACAAACTACGTGGCTCGGTCCAGGGGGGGAGGGAGGGGTTAGCTGTAAGGGTACGTTGGGCTACGTAGAGGGAGAGGGGGGGGGGGGAGGTTCCGAGCCAGGCTACGTAGCTTTCCTTTGATAACATTTTTCACAGTTAAAATGAGCTACAGAACACACAACACCATGTAAATATTTATTTCCCTCAGTTATATCTCCATATGTAATTTACAATAGTCTGACAGGAGAAAACAGTGCAAAATGTCTTCTGGAATCAAAAGGGAAGAAAGCTACGTGCTACGAGCTACGTGGCGGGAACGGGAGGGGGGGGGGGTTAGAAGCAAAAGCCACAAGCCACGTAGGGCTACGTGGGAGGGAGATGGGGTTCACAGGAGGCCGAAATGTAGCTACGTGGTTTATGGACGCTCCCTAGGTTGTATGGCGCAAGCACAGACTTTTCGTACACAAGCTAAAATTGTTTGTGAAATGTATGAAAATCTTGTTTCATTGTAAACGTGTGTCGATAAACTGTATTAATTAAATTAAAAAATATTTCGACCAGAACAGTGAGTTTTTCATTTCCAGACTGTGTCAAAATACCTCTCAGTTTGTTTATCGGAGCTAATGGCTTGCTGTGTTGAAAGAGAAGAATTTGGGCCGTTCTCGTCTCGTAACTCGCCGCAACACACTAACGCAGTGGTTAGCTAACACTTGGCTGATCATTTGCGAAGATAATTAGTAGTTCTCAGGGTGCACAACGTAAGATTAATTCAAAAGTGTTTCTAAACCAGTGAGTGCAATTTTCAAGACAGTATCTATTACTGGTATGATAAAAAGCATTACATATCACTTCTACAAAAAATCTGATTGGAACTTTCATCCAAGTTCTTACAATTTAAATACCAATATTTACAGACAGGAAGAGAAGCAACTAGTATGCTATGCTAATGACAATTAACGGAACATAGATGTAGAACGTATCCTTTGTAACCTTGCCTCCTTTCTATTACGATGCTGCTGATGTCCCTGTACTTACTTCCTTGGACTATTCATCATCATCTTCTTCTATTACCTCCCGTTTATTTCTTGGTGTCTTTCTTACTAATATCGCACTTCTTTCTCCCAAAGACTGCTATCGCTAGAGCCATACACACCCAAGCAATCTTAACGGGGGAGAACTGCAATAAAATTTAATTATTAGAATCATGTTTCACATTTATTAAATTTGTAACTCGTAGCACAACACTTTACCAATGAAAACTTAACGAGCTTACTACTCTTTTCCTCTGAATATGCTATACTATCTGAACAGTTCATTAACTTTTAAAATCTTTACAACACACATATTAATGCTATCACTGCACATAAGTAAGAGAGAGTTTAAATACAAGAAGTGAGAGAGAGTATTACTTATCTTATTGGTCGAACAGTAAGTTGGTCGCCATGGCGTTGCTTCGCCACTGAATAACCGATCTAACTCATTGATATGATTCTGAACTAAGATGGTACTGCACACTCAGGTCTGACTGCACACAGATATTATATGTACGTTATACCTTTTATAACGAATGACTAACGGTATTCTTAAGGCGGGCCAGTTATAGAATTTCAGTTTAGCTGGGGTGTAGACAGAGCTACCACCCTCGACATGTAAACCTAAGGGTGCTTAGCATAACGCCTCTGGCTTATGGACCCCGCCACACAAAAACCAGAGAGGTAAACGTACCTCTCCCCTAACAAGGACCAGTTTTCATTTTACAAGGTTGGTTGGCCGCAACTGTATCTGGGCGCCTACATGTCTGGCGATTCACGTCACAGCGAACTGCCCGCCAAAACCCATAATGGCTGCCTAATAAGCTTCTCTTCAAGAAAATGTCTTTACTAACACTTCACCTTATTAATTACCTAACTCCTCTCTCTCCATACACCAAAATATTGCTCTTAATTAATTCTCAATAGTAAAGCTTACAGATCTCTAGTAAGTTCCATTTTTCTGAGCGCTTTTTAAGTTATCAACTTATTAATTATTATTCATTTCTGTAGCACTGTTCAGCCCTTCCTCAATAGCAATCCCGTGTCGTTTCATCTTACATATTGAAACCAGCAAACATTTAGTAACCTTACAATCTGTAAACAGGTACACTGCAGGTACACAAATGGTGCCAGGGGCTGTTTTCTATTACACGAGTGCCGCATTCCCTCTGGAGCCGCGGGAGAACCCCTTCATATATTCAAAGTGCTGTCTGGCAGAAAGCCACGCACGATCCCAGAGGATGACCTCCGATTTCAGGATCGTAACTCACCCCTGCGTCAGATATACAGCGCTCGTAAACTGTCCCGCCCCCATCACATCCAGCACATATTGACGGCGATATGCCACTACTATCATGCCGGAACTGGTCTTGCAGTCATGAAGAATTAAACTGTTACTGAAACGACTTTCGAAAGTGCCATGGTAATACAGCGAATAGAGTGCAGTTGTGTAATTTGCATTGGTAATATGCGAAAGTGTTTTGACGTGATTATATCTTCCACGTTCGGTACAGGATGACATTACAGAATTACAAGCGACATGAAAACTGTCAAATTTGAAATGGATAGCACTCTTAGACGAAGGACGATGAGGGTAGAATACGGTAGACAGATAAAGATTGAGAGGTACGAGTACAGGGTTATTATAAATGATAGAAGATATTTCACAAATTTAATCTAGTTATATTATTTGACCTATTGCAAAAAAAAAAATTCGCAGTCATATAGAAAAACTCAAAAACTTTTTTGCTGTGTATGTGTTCCTGGCCCCCAGTTGCTTTTTCTTAATTAATTGTATAGTACCTGGGTGACCGATCTTCGCTCGGTATCTTTCGATTTCTGTATGCAAGATTTCATCAAAAACGATAGATACGTTTCAGAGAAATAAATTCCACTTATATACAAAAGCTGATAGTATAATAGTATTAGATATATAGACAATATATTTTATTTAATCACTATATTTCATAACTTCTTACATAAATACTGCATTCAATTAAATATAAAATTCACGAGTGGACATAGTTCAACATTTTATTTTGAATAATCACCTGTATAATATATTTGTAAATTGCATTGTATATAAGCGTGTCACTTATGTTATCATTTTTTATAGTTGATATTTTGATCGGTCAAGTTTGATGAAAGTTAGACGTTTTTCTTGATGGCTTAATAGGTATTTTGAAGTGCACTGTTCTTTGCTCTAGCCAAAGAGAAACTAACATCAGTAGAGTTTTTGATACCGGAAACTTCTACGAGATGCCGTTAGAGCCGTTTTCGAGTTACGAAGTAAAAGATTTTTTTTTTTTTTTTTTTTTTTTTTTTTTTTGTAAAATCACATTTTCAGGGAAGATAGTTATTTAGGTAAACATGTAAAACGAAATGTTATCTGTATGTGAAATTTCATCCATATCGTTAGAGCCGTTTCAGAGATACCAAATACACACACACATATATATATATATATATATATATATATATATAAGAACTGCTCATTTAAAGATATAAGATGCTTATAAATAACTATACTTATTTATGTAAATTAATTCGTTGTATCGTAGCTGTAATATTATCGCGTTCCTGTTCTCATAGATCTCATGGAGACGCGTCCACAGACTATACAAGAAGCGCTTAGCTAACTTCTAATGGAATTAAGGAGTATCTAACGTCCCCTGAGCGGCCTGGGACAAAGGGTAGGCACTTATGGGAGCATTCAATCGAGTAGCTTGACTACTCGGAGGAAGCTAGTAACTGATATGTTCTATAGCGCGGGAGTGCACGCTTCTATTACTGCTACGAATGAAACAGTGGTTGAAGATACAGAAGTATATTTACAACCCTTTCTATAAAAGGAACAATAATGAAGATACATAGAGCCTTGGCCACATATAGTGTTGCAAACTGAAAAAAAAAAACAAAATGTTTTTTTTTCAGCTTTGTGAAAAAAAACATGAAAAAAAACCTAGCACCCGTGTTTTTTTTCTAAATTTTTTTTTTTTCAGAAAACAATATATTTGATAAATTATAGTTTTATTTAAGGAACTTCCATTTTACATGTGTGTTTTAAGTCTTACTGAATCATATAATGTCTCACATAATTATTCATAAGTGTATCTATGTCAGTACCACATTCACTAGTATCAGCACTACCAACATTAGTTCGATCGGTGTCGGAATTTTCTGTCTCTTCTTCTGTCTCCTCTAGATCCATAACTTCAGAAATAGTTAAATTTTCTTTTACTGGTTGTTCTTGTATTGTACGCAAAAGATTTTGAAATTGCAATTTTAAATAGTGAGCAAAGTACACACTGTGCATAAAGACTGTGCTGATAATTCTGTGAAACGGTCTTTTAAGTTTGAATTAAAATCTATTATCATACAAAATAGGAGCTCTACTTCTTTTCAATCGTTTGTTTACACCAACGGTTGCGAGGAAATGATTCATAATTAGGGACCGTGCACAAACTACGTGGCTCGGTCCAGAGGGGGAGGGGTTAGCTGGAAGGCTATGCTGGGCTACGTGGGGGGGGGGGGGGGGGGGGTTCCGAGCCAGGCCACGTAACTTTCCTTTCGTAACATTTTCCACAGTTAAAATGAGGAACTGAACTCACAACAGCATGTGAGTATTTATTTCCCTCAGTTAATTATATCCATATGTAATTTACAATAGTCTGACAAGAGAAAACAGTACAAAATGTCTTCTGGAATCAAAACGGAAGAAAGCTACGTGCTACGTGAGCGGGGGGGGGGGGGGGCAAAAGCCACGTAGGGCTACGTGGGGGAGGAGGGGGGGTTCACAGGAGGCCAAAATGGAGCTATGTGGCTTATGCACGCTCCCTTACTGACAATTTAATGAGTCAGTACCACTATACTCTGAGAGTTAACAAGTATACGAATATAAGGAAAGCCCAATAAGTAATAAAAAGAGGCAAAAAACCGTGAATAAATTTTAAATTCCTAATTTTTTTAAAAGATCTGTAGGTAATTTTGTAGGGATGGCAGCACTATTTCAAATAGCAAGTAGCAATCCAAACAATGGGGAATGGGGATTCCTTCTCGCGCAACCTAGTCTCTTCAGGAAATCCCCGTTCATAAAGAAAATTTCAGTCAATTTTGCCAATATCTTCGTAATTTGTTTTTCCTACTGAACCAGAAAAATATAGTAGATTTTAAACTAAGAGAAGTACTTAGAATAAACTCTAAAACAGTCATTTTAAACGATAACTGCCTTACAAATTTGAGATTTAGTAGTTGTGAAAAAAAAGTGTTCCAGAAAAAAAACATGTTTTTTTTCAAAGTTTTTTTTCATGTTTTTTTTTCAAGCCAGAAAAAAAACGTTTTTTTACAACACTAGCCACATACAGTAGAACAGTATTACGGTCCTATAGATATAAATACAGATGCTTACAGGTTTAGAGCAGAGGAGAGGGCGGGGCAGTGGCGAGGCTTCGGAGTCCGGTGCTCGATCCCGGGCAGGTGCCGCCCAGTGATAACTTCTGTGCGACGTCCGCCGACTGCGTTCGACCTCTGGCTACCCGGCGGCCTCCTTTATATACCCAATTACTGCTGATGTGGCCCACTAACACCACAGTTGCCTTAACATTGTCCCACCTCCGCAGAAATTGCTAGAAATCCAGGCATTGCACGCGACAATATGTATAGTCTTTGGGGTTAAAATAAGTTAGTATTTATGAGTAATGTTAAGATCTTTAGCTGTGGTGATGGTAAAACAGCTGTGAACATTGTGTGTTGATCTCGAGTTGTCGTTAGGCACCGTCAGGTGTCTGAGGCTCTATAATGTGGACACATTATCATGTTTGTAATTTGAGTTTATATTCAATTCAAGAAGTACTGTTACGAATATTTAGCCACTGTTTTGGATAATAGATTACAGAATGAATTGAGTGTTTTTGGAACAGTGATTGTCTTTCCTTCATAAGAATAGTTCACATCATTTTTGGTTGATGAAAGTGTTGCAAGTTCAAAATTAAACGAACAGCAGCGTAAATGTTTTGAGATGGCCCTTCTCATCCATAACACGCTGTAATTCCTTGTAGAGTGGAAATGTTAATATACAGGGTGTTCAGAAAAATGTGCACAAAATGACATGGTAGATCTGCCATACAATAAGGATCAAAAATCGCATAGGAACATAGGGTCGCAAACGCCTCTTTACTGGATTGGTCGCGGTGGACCAATCGCATGGCCACCACGATCACCAGACCTATCTCCCTTGGATTTTTTCTTGTGGGGATTTTTAAAAGGACTTGTGTTTGAAACACCTGTTGAAACGGCGGAAGACTTGGTAGGAAGAATCATTGCGGCAGCCGGATGTGTTCGATATACACCTGGTATCTTTGAGAACTTACGCCGTTCCATGTAACGGAGATGCCGGGCTTGTCTTGATGCATCTGGCAAAACTTTGAGCATCTGCTGAAGGCTCAACATTTGGCTTGCATTAGTCGCATGTGAGTGAGTAATTATCAATAAAATGATCTGTAATGGTTTTGTTTCTTCTCTTTGTGTCAATATTATTTCAGACGCCCTGTAGAGGCTCGGGATCGCAGTTGCGACACTCTGTTCCTATGCGATTTTTGACTCTTATTGTATCACTGATCTACCATGTCATTTTGTCCACGTTATTTTGAATCACCCTGTACGAGCTGACCTGATAGTTGAAGGCAGCTAGTTAACCACTATAATTAAGGAAGGCTCAAAGTCTCCTCTTACTGATACAGCAGAAATCAAGTCGATAGTCACATTCTTGCCACATTTGGTGCAGCAGGTCCAAATCATTCTGTTCAGAAGCATGTAACGTTACAATAGTATCTCTGAAATATCGATATTTGCACGGCGGGTGTAGGGTCGCGGATAGAAAAGATGGTGCCAATCAACATGTAGGTTAATGAGTGTGCAGACGCTGTAACTGTGCGTGTCTGGTATTGCGATGATGCAAGCTCGCAGAAATGTCCGATAAGTGTGAAAAGTACTTTGTAATCAGTGTACTGTGACTGTAACCGCGCAAGAACTGCTGGTGCAGAAACGGTCTAAGTGTGGAAAAGTGTGGCGGTGTGAGTCTATCGATTTTTTTTTTGATTTTTTTTTTGCTGTCATCAGTCCTTCAACTGGCTTGATGCAATCCTCCATCCTTTCCTATCCTGGGCTAACCTCTTCCTCTCTACATACCCCTTACATCCCACGTCCTCAATTATCTGCTTCATATATTCTAATCTCTGTCTTCCTCTACAGTTCTTACCTATTCCCTACACCAGCAAATTAACCAATCCAGCATGCCTCAAAATATGACCTATCAGACTGTCTCTTCTTTCTGTAAGCTTCTTCCACAAACTTCTTTCCACACCCATCATTTCCAAAACTCGTTCATTTCTTTCTTTGTGTGTGTCCACTTAATTTTCAGCTTCTTCTGTAGCACCACATTTCAAATGCTTCAATTTTCCTCGTTTCCGGTATTCCTAAAGTCCATGTTTCGCTACTGTAAAGTGCTGGGCTCCACACATAGAGTTTTAATTTTTTTTCTAATTCCTGGATAAACATTTGAAACTAAAAGCTTTCTCTTTTTTCATGAAGGCTCTTTTTGCTGGCGCTATTCTGCTTTTAAGATCATACTTGCTTCGACCATCGGTTGTAATCTTGCTTCCTAAAGTAACAGAATTCACTTACTTCTCAAATTGCATCCGATCCTATTTTTGTATTTAATCTACTAGTATTGGTATCATTTCTGCTACATTTAATCACTTTAGTCTTTCTTTGATTTATATTCAGTCCAAAATCTTCCTTCAGTATCTTTGTTCATGCCATACAGTAATTTCTCAATGTCTTCAGCCCTTTCTGCTAACAAGACAATGTCATCAACAAATCGTAGTAGCGAACTAATTTTTTCTCCCTGGACACTATGCCTCTTGGAAATTTTTCTTTTACTTTCTTTATTGCTTCCTCTACATACAAGTTGAATATTAACGGGGATAGACTACAACCCTTTTTAACTGATGCATGTCTCTCATGATTCTCTACTTTTATTACAGACACTTGATTCTTATGTAGTTCATAAAGTATTCTTTTGTCTCGATACCGTACGTTCGTGCTGAACATTGCTTTCCAATTTCTAACAATGCAAACTTTAGTGAAGCCGTCCGATCAGTTAACCTTATCCTAGCTGGTGGTTTCACTTCGTCAAATGTTGCATGAAAACAGTAACTTAAACAGTAATAAAAGTGTGCCCATAATAAGCGTTTACTGACTGTTGTCGATTTGTAATGCCTCTCCAAGACCAAGTTAGTTAAAAGTACTTTTCTGTATGGTATTACGACGAATTTAAGGATTTTCCATGGCCCGTTAACAGTGACAAAACGAGCTCAAACTTCGTGAAATATTTCGTGTTTTGCCGAAGGATACAAACAAATCATATCACCGCCATAATAGTAATATTAAGATTTTTATGTCTCTACAAACACTGTTGATACACCTCGCACTTCTGGTTCGTTTGTTCGTATAGGAGGCTTAAACACTGACTCTTGCAGATACCCCTCGCATAAAAGTCACATGAGGTTAGATGGGAGAGTGTGGAGGCCGTATTAGGAATTCAAACACAACGTAAGCTTTATCAGCGCCTATCGCCATCTTTAAAAACTGCTCACGTCTGCGCTGCCGTAGCAGTAACTTTTTGAGTTTTTCTATATGACTGTAAAATTTTGTGAAAATACGTGAAATAATATAGCTACAGTAAATTCTTGAATTCGCTTCAGTTAAAACTTCTATAGTCACTTTAGGAAATCTTTGTACGGGGGTAAATGGTGAGTTCACGACTTTCCGTCACCAGCACGCTAATTTTGACAGTGTATCTGTAGCTATAAGTATGAAGTGTTGCGCTTGGAAAGCAGTGAAAGTATGGATTATACTTGTATCTAATATATAAAAGTGGGGATTACTGGAGATCGCGATTACACCTGGAGTTGGCATCATAATACTGCAATGGTCAACCACAAGACTCCAATATAAAATCTTTCCGAAGTAGATTTAAAGGTTTCTTGCTGGTCCAGGCTGTATCACAACCTAATTTCTGGTTGAAAATAATGGTCCAGGCTGTATTACAACGGAATTACTGTTTGAAAATAATACGTCTTGTGACTGACTACAGCAGTATTACCACGATATTATTTAATGTTTGTTGTGGCGGAATCGCGATCTCCAATAGACCCTGAAAGTGAATGTTTGATTGGTTTTTTGTGGCAATGTTCTTCATACAATCAAACAAATTTTATTCGATTTTGATGGAATATATATATACTTTAAAACGAATAAAAAGTACTGTTTACTTTTAAACCCTCTCCTCCCTCCCTCCCCCACCTTATTTTCTGTCAACGTTGTTCAAGTTTTATCCGATAGTACTTGCATACGTATACTTCAAAACAAGGCGGTCTGGTATCGCAGTGGTTAAGTTGTTTACTTCCAAACGTTTCTCATTCTGGTCGCGGGTTCGAAACCTGTGGTGAGCAGATAATTTTAGGAGTTGTATTTCATTATATGAGCTACGCCGTGACGTTCCGTGGTTATGTTTCTGCATTAAACTGTAGTTCCGTAAGGAAAGGAATTGGCCTTCCTGCCTCTGTTACAATAGCCTAGTACATCTCCTTCGAAAAGATTCTACCAACCATCGGGTTGTGGACTAGATTTTTAGTTTTTGAAGTGAAAACTTCTTTACGCATGTTGGGCAATTTTTGGATGGGTAAAATCTTATCAGTTCGCGTCACTGACATGCTAATGTTAACAGTATATTTGTAGCACTCTGGTGGATCAGTGGTTAAGTTGTCTGACAGAGCGACGATTCGAATCCCTGTCACAGAAGGGAATTTCATAGACACTTAACTCGACTTTCACCTCTGTCACAGCTTGCTGTGTAATGTAAAGTACGCAAGAACTCTTCCGTGGTTCGGATTCCACGTTAAACTATAGGTACCCTGTACCTGGTAGCTCTAACGGGTTAGGTTAAGGCGGCTAATACAGGGGCGGAAGGCGCAGCCATTAGAAACCCAGTTCATTACGACTAAATGGAATTTTTTGTATTTAGTATACCTGTAGTATGACGTGTTGCGCGTATAATATTCATAGTTTTAAGTTTTCACTTCTGTTGGCAGTCTCACCACTAACTTTTTTTTTCTATGTTTAATTACTCCAAATCCTGATAAATGATTATAGCTACACTCATTCTTAATTCATATGGAAATCAGAGAGCATAAGGCCACCGCTTGAAACATGTTTGGATAGCTTATCTGTCAATTGGGCAGACGGAATCGTTGCTTGTTTGCAATATTCTACTGCAAGTGTGAAAATTCTAAGGTACCAGTCCACATATTTGAACGTTTTCTTTATAAATAACACTTTTTCCCCTCTTTTCAGTCATGTAATCTGTTTCATTATCTCAGTTTTCTTTTCACCAGCGACGTCGTCATTGTGTCCTTTTAATTTCCAAGGCAACATAGGGTTACCATTACACTCATAATACGATCTTTAACAGGGACAACCATTCAGCATTTCGACAGAAATGTATAGATAGTAAATGGAATTTCTTATACATAAGCTAAAGTTGTAAGATGAAATCAAACGGACCAAACTTTTTGTGTTATTTGTAGCTGATATAGATTGGTGTTGCACGTTGTTCCACAAATTTGGCGGCTATATGTGATCGCTGGTAATGTTTTTTAGTAGAGACGGAGTTTTAGCTGTTTAGTATTATACGGAGTAGAATTTCTGTCACCTAAAATATTTGAATGAATGTTTTAAGCATGGAAAATTACATTTACATTTAATTGTTTCAACACATAATCTCACTACACATTCCATCCATTTATTGATCGTTAACCTTGTCTCAGCTGCGAGTATTTAATAGATAACGTCCTATATTGCTTCCACTTGTACGTGTCCCACAACTTTGATTTACTAAGGCAACGTTTAAGAGCTAAAGAATATTGTACCAACAATGCCATACAGCAACTGGATACAATTGGTTCTGTACTTCAAGTATTAATAACGATCTTCAATCGTTCTTTTAAAATATATTAATTTTCATGAACCTTTTCAGCAAGTTTCAATTTTACATTTTTTACCAATGTGTTTTTTATACAGTCTTTCCTAGACACAGTTTTGTACCTTCTCAGTCTCAATTACTGTTCAGCTAAGATCAATACATCTGAAAATTTTACTAAACACAAAAGGACTAAATTCTGTACCGAAGGTGAAGAAATTGTACTCACTCTTGGATTATATCAAATTAAAATACAAAACTTTAATAAGACTAGCTATTTTCTCAGAATGAACTCTGGTAGACAAACATAAGAAATTTTTTATTTCTACCATAACCGTATAACGAAGCCTAATTGGTTCACATCAATTGGAAAAGATCTAAGAGAATTTAAAATTATGGAAAAGTCATTGTTTAACAGTACAGAGCAGATAAAATTTAAAGATGAAAGATTCCAAGAAAAATCTAAAATAAAGTCGAAACCCATCGCCTCGAAAGGGGAGAGAAGAAGGGGGTCCGAGAGAATGAAGGAATAATGGGCGCAAAGGAAGGAACAACAGGAAGAGAAGTGACTGATTCAACGTCGCCCAAATAAAAACGTCTTTCTAAGTAAACTTTTATTGGGGTGTCCAAACAAGTGAGTCATATGGTGATGTATGTGGAGTGTAAGGAGGGGTAAGGGTGAAGGCAAAGCTTTATTTGAGTTGAAGCAAGCCGATGTAGGATGTTGCAATTCTTGCTGACCGATATACTTGTCTGCTCTCGTTCAGAATTGTTAATACAGGCTTAAAATCGACATTGACAAAACCTTTAGTGCACAAAAAGATGTTCACGAAAATCTTGCCAACAGACTAACAGCTCTTCTACACCATCGGAGCTCCTTCCATCTGTTCGTTGCGGAAGTACAGCGGAGTACCCATGGGTCATCAAAAGCGAGAATGCACAAAAGAAATGGCCTCCTGATGCAAAGCTCTCCAAAATCTTCTGAGACATTTAAGCCCTTACACCATTTTGATATGTTTTAAAAATTCTTGGCACATACCTTGAACTGATTTCATTTAACAGCTGATCTCTTTTAACGATTGTCTGCATATTTCTAGAAATTAACTCCGGTTGTTGCACTAGATTCTTGAATATTTATCCGTGGGGTTTGAAGTAAAAGGTCTTCGAACTGAGAAGTTTTTAACCTTTGAAACTCTTTCTGGGAGATGCCTGAGTGACGTAATTACTGTCTGAACTTTACAGAAGAACCGCACCAACCGCAATGAATTGCAACCCCATAATTCCGATGGAGTAAATGTCTTCGGACAAAAACTCTGCCTGTAAAACTAAGAGAGTGACGGTGGCACGGCGGCATGCCCTCTACTGGGCATGCGGCGATGTCGGGACGGGATACCAGAGTTTCCTCAAGGTACTGCAGTTTAACGTGGAAAGAGTACCACAGAACGACCCGCCGTAGCTCGTATAATCGAATACAAATTATAAAAATTCTTGCTCACTCTGTGATATGAATCCGTGACCGTAGATAGACACTTTCGGCAGTAAATGGCTTTACCACTGTGCAACCAGACAGCGTTGCTTTGCAGTGTACGTGTGCTAAGTACTACCAAAATAGGATAAAAACTATCAGTTTGTATAAACAAAGTTATCAGAAGTTACGGTGAGGGGGAAGGAGGAGAGGGTTTAGGTTTTTGTAAATGAAACGTAAACAGTTTTTTTTATTTGTTTTAAAGTATACGTATGCAATGTTTCATCAAACTCGGATAAAAACTCTGTGTTTATATGAAACATTAGCTAAAAAAACAACACAAAAACAAGCAAACATTCATTTTTATATATTAGATACAAATTTATATACTTTAATTGCTTCCTAAGGTCCACACATAATACTTATAGCTACAGATATACTGTTAACATTAGCATGTTGGTGACGCGAACTAATAAGATTTTACCCATCCAAAAAGCGCCCAACGTGCATATCATATGCGAAACATATCATACCAAGTTGGTGACGAGTAGGGTTGCAACGATATATCGGTCAACAGATAATAACGATAATATCGAACGAAAAGTATCGATATTTATATCGATATTCGTACATTGTCGATACGATAATATCGAAATGAGGCTGTGAAATATCAGAAACTACAAATTCCTGCAAACAAATGTATGTGTGGCAAAGACGAAACTTGACTATGTTAAACACTGATTTAGCTCGATAATAAAATCAATAAAGTCATCTACAACTTTGTGGTTCCACTTCGTGTAGTGCGCGTTATCCGTTCCTCATTCCTTTGCGTCCACCTTTTTATTATTTAATCTGTTGCGATACGCTTGCGTTCATTGGTTCTTGTTTCTTTCTAGGACGTATTACAATATTCTAAAACGGGGTAAAAAATATGACAGCATAACTGATGCAATTGCTTATTTTATGATTGTTGATAATAGAACGTTTAATGCAGTTTAAGGAAAAGGATTAAAGTATTTAATTATGCACTTAGCACCATTATACAATATCCCTTCCGGTGGAACTATCAATTCAAAAATTAATGAAAAAATATGAAAAAAAAATTCAAAAATTATGAAGGAGAAGTTGAAAAGTGTTAAGCATTTTTATACTTTTACATATATCTGGTCTTTACCGCAAAATGTATTAAAATCATTCATGATTGGTATACGACTTGAATTAAGATATATTCAAAGTCGCAATTAATCTTTTATTCAAAGTAGCCTCGTCGGTACCTTTTGAACGCCTCTTCTCAAAGGAAGGAGCCATTGTCACTCAAACCAGGAATAGACTTCATGGGAAAATACTAATCAAACTACTGTTTTCAGGATCATTTTGCAGCCCTAATTTTTTAAATAAACTACCTCAAATTTTTGCTTGATTTTGATTTACAAACATGTTTCTAATGTAATCTAAACAAATATCTGAAAATATAGATATTATCGGCTTCATGCGGTTGATATTATCGATTATCGATATCTGGCTGGCGTAAATATTAATATCGATATATCTATATACATAAAGATGAATGTATGTTTGTTTGTTCTTCATACAAATCCACAGTTTTCATCCGATATCGATGAAACTTTGCACACTTATCCTTTGAAACAAGGAGAAAAATACACTGTCTACATTTGGTTGAAAAATTATCTGTATAAATAATACAAGTTGTCTTATAATTTCGAAAAATTACTGAAAGGCGATAGATAGAAGCGTTGGAAATGGACGTTTCTGTACTGTTTTTCCGTGTATCGGTCAGACAGCTCAGTGGTTAAAGCGCTTGCTTATTAATGTTTGGATCGTGGTCTCCGGTTCAAATCTGCATGGAAGCTAAGATTTTTAAAAATTGTTTTTGTTCATAAGAGTCACGCCTCGGCTGTCGGTTATTCGGATTGAATGTTAAACTATAGATATCACAAAGTTAGGGGTGCAATGATAGGCAAATCGTAGGTAGTCTTGCAATGCTGTTGGTGTACATTTTTTTACGTTATATTGATCCCTCAGGGGTGATTCGCAGTCAGTGTGTATGTGATCTGCAATAGTAATACTATAAATGCGGAAGTAAATCTTTGTCTTTTGTTACGTTTTAACAACTAAATGCCTATACCGATATTGACGGAATTTGAGAAGAAAATTTGTAGGGAGGGAACAGGACATTTTTTTCGGTATTATTAACAGTTGTAGTCACGAAATTTTGAGAACTTATCGAATGGTGACAGAGAGACGGATGTGTGTGTTAGTCTGTAATGTTACGTCGATTGGTCAAGCTATGCTTCTCGTGCATTATGTTAGTGTAAAATTTGTTAATAAATTTCGTTTGGAGAAAAAACGTATTATTTAATACAGATGTCGATTTTCTCTGTCTTATTACTTTGTGTTTGCTTAAATGTTTCTGGCACCAGTTTATTTTGCCTTCTTTTTTGACATGCCTTGCGGGTGTAAACTGACCTCAGTTGTAGCTCTAGCAAAGGACGAGCAGCTAAAGTTATTAGAACCCAAGAATCGGATACTCATGGTGAAGTAAAGATCAAGCTGAAATAAAGCTGCCCGTTGTTAACACCACAACACCCCCTCCCCCCCCCCCCATATCCCCTCACATTCATTTGTTTTTCTCTTTTTAAATATATTGGAAATTTATTTTCTTTAAGAGACAGGTTCGACAGTAGAATGATATAGTGATGGTTTTCCTGTCATATTATGCCGCCTCGGTATTGTTTGTGACCAATCCTTCGTTACCAACAACTTTTTATATTCAATTCTGGCAAAGAAATTCTTAAACCATGCGAACGAAGTCGCGGGTATCAGCTAGTTTATCAATATGGATACCAACTTACATCCCTAGGTACGGGAAGATTTACCCTTGTCCAGACATCGCCTAATCCGCCTACTGAAGTTTACAATTGAAAAAAGTTGCAACATTAACATAGAAATTATCCTTATTTGAAAATCTCATTTACGTTTGGTCTGTGGGAGTACTAGCGACGCTGAAGCTGCCTATTCTATGGGTAGTTTCCTCCCGGGTGCCTTGTGTGTGGCACTAACGGCCATTGACCTGCTAGTTGGTGGGGCAGGTTGAGCCAGCGTGAAGCAGAGTCAATTACGGCGGGATAATGTTACAATTAGCTTGATAAGTTGCGAGTGGAGGGAGAGGAGAAGTTTTGCATGCAGGTGCGTAAGTGGTGTGAACACGGTCTCGTGGTAGAGACGGGGCAGATCTGAGAGTGTCGGCTGGAACAAATGTTTCTGAGTGGCTCAGAAATCTGCTCGTGCAGCGTGCATTGTGTTTAGAAGACGTTAAAAGAACTACTCGGACATAAAAATTGCGTGTCTTGCAGCCATCATAGATTAATTCCATCTCCGTAAATAGTGGATGAAAACGTTGATCCTACTGCCGCATTTAGAAAGTTGCCTACATGAGGCACAGTGCATAGCTCAGCTGATGTTATCAGCTGAAGATGATTCGACAAAGCAGCAGAAGAAGAGCCTAGGGCCTGCCTTTTGAAAAAATTCTTCATTAGTAATCATGTCCCTCTCACTAATCCTTAACATCCTTCTGTAGCAATATCGCTAAAATGAAATTTCATCTCATCTCTCTTCTTTCCCAACTGCACAAGTTTCACATCTATAGAGAGCAGTAATCTTTTAATATTCTTTCTCTTGTCATCTAGCTGATGTTATTTGTTGTAAATATTCGTTTTTGTTTAATTCTGTTTTTGTTTGAGCAATCCTACATTTTATCTCTGTCATGCTTCTTCCACCTTCTGTTATTTTACTTTCTAGGTAGCAGAAATCTTGCACATAAATCAATATTTCTCCATTAATTATATTTATCCATTTTGATTCCTTATGTTTACCACATACCATAATTTTGCGTCCATTATCTTGATTTTTATTGTACTCATTGTTTATAATTTACTCAATTTTTTACATAATTTTCTTAACAGCCCGTTAATTTTCTGTCACTATCACAAGACGACCTACGAATCGAATCATAATTATTAGCTCTCCTTGTAACTTTATCCGAGCATCAATTTTATCCCCCATCTTTTACAGTTACTGTTGACTACACGCATTAAAAATGATAAGATACAGAGCACAGCCTTGTCTGACTCATTTATGTATTACTGCATCTTCTTGTTTAATTCCAATTTTTATTACAATTGTATCATTTTATTACAGTTTCCATATTAGCCGTCTATATGAGTATTTTACACCTATTTTTCTAACCTTCTCAAACATCTTCATCCATTTAACATGTGTGGTCGTTGGAGCTGCTCTTTTCGTACAGATCTAAGCATAATATATTAATGAAAAATAGAGAAAGAAATCTGCAACGGCTTCAATAAATTTATAAAGAAGCTGATTGTTAATCTAGATGACAGCAGTTGGAACTGGTTTATTCTTCGTGTCAGCTTTCTCGGCATGATATCGTAGTGCATTTCCAGATAAGGGGCGTCCATTTATTACGTGCGGTGATTTTCCGGACCTCCCCCACCCCCTCCCCTCTGGGGTTGGACCCCCCGCACCTAAGATGACGTGAGATTTTGACGGGACCCTTCACCCCCCTGCTGACTTCGCAGGGTCTTTTTAGCTCTCCTGTGTCAAAGCGCGGTTATTCCCCACATCGTTTGCATACCCCACTAAAGTCTATATCCGCATCGTTTGTGGACCTTTTCTTTTTTTAGCTCTATTGTCTATTGAGACTTTATAAAGATGACGTGTGATTTCCGTCTCCCGCCCCCCCCCCTTCTCCCCTATTTCACCTCACGTAATTAATGGACGCCCACTAACAGCATTCAGCTGCACTTTCTGAAGGTTAAATTCAGGGAAGGAACATTGACGTATTCCGCGATTTCAAACTTCTTGCCAGAGGTGGCCGGTATGGTATCAATCTGTCCCGTACTGGCGGTATCTTCTTCTTTGAGCGCCATTTTCTTGTCTTGGATACCATGGAGGATGTTCTTTTTTTTTCGTATGGCTTTACGCCTCGTCGACGTCGAGGTCATTATATGCGGAATGGGACTGGGGACAAGTAAAGGGAAGGAATTCAGGCATGGCCTTTTAAAGGAAGGATCCGGTATTCGCCTAGAGTAATTTGGGAAAACAATGGAAAACCCAAATCTGGATGCCCGGACGGGGATTCGAACCGGCGTCCTCCCGAATGCAAGGCTAAAGTGTTAACCGCTCGCTCATAACGCTCGGTCATGAAGTATGTTTGCCCCTCCATTGTGATTAGACTTGCGCATAATAGTTCGCGAAGGAGAGCGCTCAGTTTCGTTTGCAGCTCCCTCGCGAACTAGTTCGCTCTTTTAGTTCCGTTCTGGCCTCGCATTCGGGAGGACGGCGGTTCGAATCCCCGTCCGGGCATCCAGATTTGGGTTTTCCATGGTTTCCCCAAATCACTCCAGGTGAATGCCGGGATGCTTCCTTCAAAAGGCCATGGCCGAATTCCTTCCCATTCCTTGCCCCCATCCTTTCCCGTCTCTAAAGACCACGTTGTTAAAAAGGGACGTTAAACTGTTACAAAAAAAAAAAAAAAAATCTTTTAGTTCGTTAGTTGGCGTCTCGAACTCAGAGAAAAAAATCTTTCGCTCGCCTTGATACCGCTACTGCACCTGCTATTTTGTTTGTTATATCAGTTTTACTAGGACATTATTTAATAATTTTTGTGGTTTCTAAATTGAATTTAATATGACCTTCTTAACAAAAATTACTTAATAATAGCCCTTTCAAATGACATTAGCATGATCAATGGCCGCCGATAAACCAAAGTGTTCATTGTGCTTTGCACAACTGGATAAATTGAATAACTATTCCGTTTTTACTTTTTACTTTACATGCATTCGTAGAATATTAATTTTTAGAAGCCAAATTCTCCACAGAAAGTGATAATATTAAAAATAATGTTCTAGTATTCGTTGATAAATGTCTGAAATTGTTAGATTTTAATTAAAGCAATTGGCTATACAAAATCCAAAAATTAAATTCAAAACACGAGGTTTCATTTGATGACTGTGATACAATATTAGAGGTTGTAAATTTATGAGAAAAAATGAGTATCAAAATGAATGAACTTTACTCTGAAATAACATTGTTACACGAAATCTAGGTAAAAGTAAGAGCAGTATTTCATTAATAAAAATGATCTTTTGATCGACATTAATTTAACAACTGAAAGCGATAAAGCATATAACAATTTTACTGTAAACAAAAAATTGTTAAAGATGCAAGAAGTGCGAAAAATATAGCATAAAAAACAAAATAGTAAAATACATACCTTCTGTCTTTTTCTACTCTTTGGTAAAATATTATATTTTTTAAGTGTACTATATTTTTGATTGGTTATTCTAAAAAATATACTACCATCAACCGAAAAAATGTTGGTAACCCTAGCGGCGAATGGTGCTAGTTCGCGACCGGTAGCGCTCAATTTAGTTCGTGACCGGTAGGGCTCAGTTTAGTTCGCAGCTCCTTTGCGAACTAGGTCGCTCCCCTCTGGAATACCAGAAAGACAGCTCGTTCGCTCGCTTTGCTAGTGCTACTGCACGTACTCTCTCCTTTGTTATAGTAGTTGTGGTTATCGATTGTTTTCTTTTAATTTTTAATGGAATCAAAGTGTGTTTGTTTTCTCATTGCATGTTCAATTTCCATTTGTGACTTCTGCAATAATTATTAATGTTAAATAGTTACATATTTTTTTCTTTTCTTATTATATCTGTGTGTTCAGTGAAATGTGTCCACAGCGAACTGTGTTTCCTTTTAGATAATAAAGTAAAAAACAAAGTCGGTCTTCGGGAAAGGATCGAACGAACTAAGGAGCGAGACATCTGGGAACTAGTTCGCGTAGTTCGCCTGTGGGAGCGTTCTTCCAAACTAGTTCGTTCGCGAACTACACAAGACTACATGTGGTGGTTTCCCATTGCCTTCCTCTGTGAGACAGTGTTCGTAAATGTTATTGTAATTACGTACGACTGTCAGTATACAGAGTGTTACAAAAAGGTACGGCCAAACTTTCAGGAAACATTCCTCACACACAAACAAAGAAAATATTTTATGTGGACATGTGTCCGGAAACGCTTATTTCCATGTTAGAGATCATTTTAGTTTCGTTAGTATGTACTGTACGTTATCATGATTTCATACGGGATACTCTACCTGTGCTGCTAGAAGATGTGCCTTTACAAGTACGACACGACATGTGGTTCATGCACGATGGAGCTCCTGCACATTTCAGTCGACGTCTTCGTACGCTTCTCAACAACAGATTCAGTGGCCGATGGATTGGTAGAGGCGGACCAATTCCATGGCCCCCACGCTCTCCTGACCTCAACCCTCTTGACTTCCATTTATGGTGGCATTTGAAAGCCCTTGTCTACGCAACCCCGGTACCAAATGTAGAGACTCTTCTTGCTCGTATTGTGGACGGCTGTGATACAATACGCCATTCTCCAGGGCTGCATCAGCGCATCAGGGATTTCATGCGACGGAGGGTGGATGCATGTATGCTTGCTAACGGAGGACATTTCCTGTAACAAATTGTTTGAAGTCACGCTGGTACGTTCTGTTGCTGTGTGTTTCCATTCCATGTTTAATGTGATTTGAAGAGAAGTAATAAAATGAGCTCTAACATGGAAAGTAAGCGTTTCCGGACACATGTACACATAACATATTTTCTTTGTTTGTGTGTGAGGAATGTTTCCTGAAAGTTTGGCCGCACCTTTTTGTAACACCCTGTATGTGCATCGTTTGTGTTGCGGACGAGAGATGAAATAAGGGAGAGAGTGAAATCTATTTAGGCCTACTCTTCCGAAAGACTCCGTGGGATCTGTCACGCTTAATGTCCCCATCCGACGGACGAATCACCATCAACACTGTTGTATGCTCACACACAATGCACTACGAAGAATTTTGGGATTTAAACCAGGATTCTGGCGCACACCACTAATGATTATGATTTGTGGGCCCCCACCTGGATGTAAACTGGCTCGAATCAACAAGCCGCTGTAGACCAACGTAGCGTTAAATCAGGGTGTGGTGGTACCGGTGCTTCGACTTGGATTGTTTGCGATGCCCTAACTCAAGCTTTGCACAGATCAATTGCTGGCTATGTGGACAAAGGTGGAAACGCACACGAATGTGGGAGCCGTATTTGGGCGCTGTGGTTGTGGGCCGAACAACAGTTGTTAGGCAGACCCATTTGATCTCCTGATACGATACCACCTGTATCAATGCTCATTCTTTCTTCATTTCCTTTAGTAGTTTGTGATCTTTGGTGATTTTACATGACCGAAATATGGTCTTCCATCTTAAATGGGAACGTGTATATAACTCTGCACTCAATGTTCATCGATCACTTGATGTCTCATATCAAGCAGTTTCCATATGAAGTTCTTTTGATATTTTATACCAGGATTTCGTATTTTCGTTTTCTAGCTTCGATTCATTTCTCCGATTTCGTAACTACAGTCTAATAAGGTACTGACTATTTTGCAGAATAACTGTGGAATTGTCCCTAATTCACAGTTGATTACATTCTTTAAAATTAACTAAGTTTGTGTTTACCAAGAAAAGTAACGAATAATTACTAAAAACGCTAAAAGAATTAAAAATTTATATTTTAAAGAGAAAAAATAGATGGGTGGGGGAATTTACATTTAAAATCTATAATACAACAAAAAATAATAATAAGAGGAAAGGAATAAAGAGATGAGCAGAGATATTAAATTAAAACTGAATGTTAGAGACGCGAAGTGATTGATTGTAAACATTTATTATTATTTTAAGAACTTATACCTTTCTGATGCGTATAAATGTATCAAATGAACTAAATAGCTTTTAAATATATTAAAAGTTTCACAGTACCCGACATTTTAGTTAAAAGAGAATTTGACTGTTTGGAACGTTTAATTTGGTAAATATGTTGTTGAATGCGTGAAAATATTTTTGTTATCAATTTTAAAATTGTTTCTATATTATTTTAACTAATTTTGCATAAGTTTAAATTGTTTATGAATTATTTGAATTGTTTACGTAATTATTAGCGCTCCCAGAAAGACTGGGGTGCTTTTATTGTTTTACAGAAATTTCTGTACTGTGTGCGTAAGTTCCCGATAGTTGCGACTGGACAAGTTTGCTCGGAACAGTACTAACACGTCATTTATTTAGTATAAAGTGTTTTTAAAATCTTTGGATGAAGTCTGATGTATATTTTGATGTGTGTTTGCTATGAAATGAAAGTCAAGTCTAATGTTTATCAACAGTTTCGTGATTCAGTAAGCTGCCTGTCATTTGGAAAGTTCATGATATTAAGTAATGTACTTTAGTAGCGACCGGACAGAGCTGAAAATCTTCAAATAAAAAGTATAACTATTCCGAGTTGTCTCACATGGTGTATTCCGTGACAAGACTCATTTAATTGCAGTAGCATACAACAAGTACCTTTACATCTGGTTCACACCATTCCATGAATTTATTTCATTATACTTGATATAGTCTACAGTGTACCATAACATTAATAGAGATTATCCAGGAAAAGCTCACAGTGGAATTTTTATTCTGTAGTTTCTTTATGCAGGCAGGAATACTGCATGTTTTACTGCGCAAAACTGAATAGGTTTCTCGCCATGTCTATTTTAATGGATTGGAATTGTAGGAAAATTGGAATAGAGTTGAAAGATTTCTTAGAATAAAGTAACTCAGTCTTTAGAGTTCCACCAATGATAAACATAGAATATTTTACGAGAGTATTATGTTCCACATAATTTTCGCTACAGGACGTGTTGTCATTTGGCATATTATTTACAAAATACGCCTTAAACTGCATTTGTCCGTTTTTATCCTTAAAACACGGTGTAACTGAGGCTAAACATATGCAGTTCCTTTTTGCGCTTAGAGTACCTATTATGATTTTATACTATATCACTTTATATAAAATCGAAGTTTATCACAATCGACTTTATTGCAATAAGTAGATGAAAATGAAGGCTATATTGGCATACGCTACCTAAAATCTAACTAGAACAGTACATAAATGCAACGGCGACAGTTACAATTGTTCAAACAAAATATTAAAGTGATCGAATACTCTGGAGGTATAGTAAAGCCCCGCGTATCGCTAAGGTGAAAGTATACTACTAATGAATATCATAATGCAAAATGCAGATCATATTGATAGAAGACTTAGTTAACACTAGATGACAACAATAGTGCTATATATGTGTTAACAATTGTTCATTTCATGAGCAACAATCTAAACTGTTAAACGGTTATGAAGTTATTATACGATATTTCCGTTGAATTGAGAATAATTGTAAGAGTTAATGCGAGATAATGTGTTTGCGAGTGTTCATAAGTCCATTTTGAAATGTGACTCGTTTCATACACCCAGTTTGCTGATTCTGTAGGTTGGACTTGTTTATTGGTAAACCGAAAATTTTCGCAGTTTGCATAATGTTTCCTTAACGAATACACAGTGAAGCAGCCTTCATTTCACTTCTAATATGAATAGATGAATTTTAATTGAAATTAGCGCAACATAGTTATTCTTCCATAGGTGATATGATCAGAGGGCTTTAAATGCACGAGTAATCATAATTCTAATCGATACTAGAGGACAGACGTTATTACGTTTCCTACAGCTGTTTGGTTACTTAATTTGATTGATTTCTTCTCTAAGCCCAACTTGAACTGTTCAATATTCTCGCTCAGAAATGCATGATGAAACAAGGAATGCTGCTGGGCGGGTCGTGTAGTGAATAGATTATCGATCACCCTTCCCTTTCAGTTACATGCTGGTCATGGCACATGTGATATTTAGCCCACGTCTTCGTCCCGTCCTTCCTCACTCGTCTGTCTGCCTGTGACGCGACTGTCAATATCCGCGACCTCTCCCGCCGTCCTGATTTCCATAGATATACATTCCCCGAGCAGCCTCGGCAGCAACATGCTGTCTCTTCTTTTAGAACCACCGACTCCGACTTCGAGTGAAGTACAAGCATCCGCCTACAGACCGAAAAAAGTTTCTTCTAGTGTACGTCATAAGTGACCACGGTAGTGCTGGCACAGATGTCACAAATGTTCCGTAACTCTATTGATAGACGGGATGTAGAATTGGCGAAGACGGATCCTTGGAAAAAAAGAAAAAACCCTGAGTAACCGCGTTATCTAATAATGGAAGCTTATTCGCTGAGTTACTGAAATGGAGCTCGCTTTTATTCGGTTTTCTCTTCCTCGGACTGCCGAGACCGTCTTCTTCTAGAACGACTCACAACTTGAATACCAATACGAAAGCGCTACTGTGTTGGCAGCCGTGGTGAAACAACTAACTTTTGTTAGAAAAAAAAGATGAATTTTTTTACGAAAATATTAAACTTCTGCTAAAAATGTTGGAGTAATGAATCTCCCATTAGGAGGCATCCATAAATTACGTGAGGTGTTTTTTCCTTATTTCCGGACTCCCTCCCCCCACCCCCCTCTGTTGAGACTTCGTGAAATCTGGTCCGACCCCGCCCCCTCCCCTCTGATCCGTCAGGACCCCCCACCCCCCCTATCGCCCTCGCAACTTTTTTGAGACCTTTTTTTTTTTAGGTCACCGCCCTTCCAAAGTCCGTAACACCCCCTACTTTTCGACGAAATACCCCCTTAAATTCGACTTACGTGGCATTTGTAGACCTTTTTATTTTTTGGTCTACAGTCCAAAAAAATTTCCAAAATCTCACGTGAGATTTCTGTTGACCCCCATTCCCCCTTTGTGAGATTTCTCCGCCCCTCCCTCCCATTTCACCTCACGTAATTTATGGATGCCCCCTTATAATAGGCCCTATACTCAGGGAGACTTTTATTACGACAGAAAATAGAAGCGTATGATATTATCGACCAGGTGACCTCAAATGGTAGTTCCTAAGTGTCAGCGTTTCAATTAACAGTCGTGTCTGGACCACGAATGAGAATCATCGGGCACTATTGGCGTATATCATACAAGTATACTACCCAGCGTTAACCGGTCTAGTTGAGTTTTATTTACCCGTACATTAAGAAACACAAATACCAAGTTTCATTCAATTCGCAGCAGCCCTTCCCAGAATTACAGCAAATCTAGATTCACAAAGGGGTGGGTTGGTGTTGATTTACCCCTGCACTATTTTTGTTTGTCCAATGAGAATCATCTTAACCAGATTTCAGGTAGTTGTTACCAGCCATTTCCAAAAGTAAACCAAACGTCGTTCCACCCACACAGTTCCCAGAATTGAGCCAGCTGGTTGCCGTGATACGGAATGTCAGTTCCAGGCTGCATTTTAACCTAGTCAAAAAATCTCTTACTGCTCGAAAATCGGTACGTGTACCATACGCGCATTAATACATACTTCATACGTAAATCTGAATGTGGAAAGTATTTGTTGCAGTATCACGCAGAAAGTACTGTTTTTGAATAGCTGGGTGTCCAAGGTAAAATCTGACCAATTTTTTTAAAATATTAGGACATATTTATTTTACGAATAATCTAGCATAACCTGGAAACTGCGCAATCTATTTTGACGGGGTTTTCAGTGTCAAATATTAGATATTTCTCATTATAAGGCCTCACCTGGCACTTGAGCTGAAAATTGTCTCGTTATGCAACTTCATCTTGCCCTGGAGCTCAAAATTAAAATCTGCTCCGCATAAATACTAGTGGCAAGGAGCGGGAAGGAATTCGCTCATGGCCTTAGGAAGGAAACATCTCGGTATTGACATTGAATGACTTCAGAAAATTATTGAAAACCGAAAACTGGATGGCTAAACGAAGATTTCAACCCGCGTCCTCACTTATATGAGGACATTGCGCTACCGTTCACCCACCACACTCGCGTAGAAGTTTAATTTAACTGTGGTGTAGTGCACGCTCCAATGGCAATTTCCCTACACACCCATCTTTCCCCTTGCAATAAGTACATTATCTTTACCACCAAGGGAAAAAAGTTCTTGAGTGAACGCAAACATCGAAAGTTCGTTACTAAACAGCACAATAAATTATGAAATAAATAAAAGCTGGCTCATGTGAGTTTATGGCGAACTACAGCCATTCCAAAAAAGCTTCAGTTGTCATAAAATGTTCTTATTTCCAACAATAAAGGCTTAGTAAAAAGTTTATTCATGTTAAAAACTTTCAGCCTATGTATTAATTATTGCAAACATATTGAAACTACTTTCAGCTACAAACGCCAGATATTTCCTCTGTGCCAACTCAGTCGTTTGGACAAATATTGGATATTAATTACTGAAGAACCTAATCAATGAAAGAAAGAGTGAAAGCTTTATTAGTGCCGAATGAATCGTATTCTACAGAACCACCGTAAAAGCTTCTTTAAAATATCAACGATGCCACCAAATGCCATCGTGTTATAAACATGGTTAATGTCAGAGCGGTTGAAGTATAATTTCTGTCGTTTTTTTCTTCTTTGATTTACATAGTTTTCCGCGTTTAATGCGACCCTCTACGACGTTTAAGGACTAAATACCATAAACTTAAGGAAAGAACCGCTATATGCCGTAGTATTTTGTCGAGGTGTGTAAGATTTCTGCTCAATTTTTATCGTAAACTGTTGTATTTTGAACATTAAATCAAATGTCAGAGAGATTATACATTAAAGACAGTGGTGAGGGAAATTGTAGTTGTGCTGCCTGATATCGTGGACAAAGACAAACATTGTCTTTCTTGTTATAAATTTAGGCGGTTTCTTGTATTCACTACTGCTATCAATGGCGTTTAAAGATTAAATATCCCTAACTTAAGAAAACAACAGGTATATGGCGTAACATTTTAACGAAGTGTGAAATTTTATTGTTGTTCCATCTTTGGTGTTTCTCACGATAGGCTCAGAATTTTATTTCTGACTCCTCCGTCATGTAACGAAGAAACATAAGATATACCATACAATTCAGTTCTCATCCTAAACTTTAAAGTGGTGAAAACTCCTTCTAAATCTGCTCAAATTTTTTTGAGTTTTCATTTTATAGATGTACAATAGATACATAGATGAACGAGGCAACTATTAGAAGCATTGGTATTTAAATCTTTAGTTTTAAATACAAATGTCTTAGCTACTGAAATTCTAGGCCGATCTAACAAGACAGAGAAAGACCTCGTTGGATGGAAAAACGAAACTTCTAAAAACTTTAAAGAGGAAACAAGGAGACTTGGAGTAAGGAATCTTCAGATCAGAAATGAGAAGTGGATACCGTGCCAAAACGAATCCAAAAGTGTATTGTAGGTTTGTTTATTCGTATGAACAAGACTTCTGGATCAGATATAACAGTAGCAGGATTCAGTAAAGTGCATGAGAAGAAGATTGATTGATTTTCTTTTTTAATTTTTGCCTTCGGTCTTTGCGTCCCTTGAGCCAGGTCCAGTTTATATTTATATTGTTAAAACTATGATTCAGTAAAATGATAAAGAGAAAGATTTTTTAAATATTTATTTAAAAAAATATTGGCCTTCGGTTTTTGCATCAATTTAGTCAGTCCCAATTTATATTTATATTGTTGTAGTTATTGTATCAGGCTTTTCTCATGTAATTGTGGTTCGTTGTAGTGAGGGCAACACAGGGTGAAGACAGCACTTAATGAGATCCACGTAATACAGGAACAAACAGCTACAGTCCTGTTACTGTATTATTATAATAATGTAGATAGAAGAATTGTGATTTTAATGGTATAATAATGCGAATGAATAATGAAGTGTATGTCGATTCTCACAGATTAGGAAAAATGGCTGACGTTTTTTTTTATTGTTGTGGAACTAATTTAGTTTTTGGCGTCAGACTGTAGGAGCAGCGTCCGTTATGAGATGCGTTGTAAATGAGTCCATCCCAACTGTCAGGCATGCCTGTTAAACGACTGTCGCCTGCTTCGCTGTTGCTCGAGAACACTGTAATTAATTCGAATTGCCGTCTGGCAGAGAGCCACACCCGATCCTAGAGGATGAACTCCGCTGTTAGGATCGTAACTTACCTCCAGTGCACTCCCTGTCTCTGATATACTGCGCTCGTAAACTGTCCCGCCTCCATCACATCCCGTGCATATCGACGGCGATGTAAGTAAGGCAAGGTAGCGAGCAACTTGGCTATCGTACATAAATAATATATTGTCACTGTAAAGAATTGCGACATTGCGTCGCAACATAGTGAATAGACTTCCGGATATGTTGATTTACGTACGTAATAAGGAAACAGTTGCCCCCAGCTGCAGTTGTCCTTGGTTTAATGTCTTTCTTTTAGTAGTTTCATTCTGTATGTTTTAGTAATGGGATGAATGTTGTGCGGGTACATACAGGGCTAGTCAAAATGATTGGAGTGATTTCAGAAAAATTGCTACAGATTTATTATTTGACACATACTTACAAGATTACACAGATATATAAACAAACTGTGAAAGATTTTTTGAGTGTCTACAGATGCTCAATATGTGCACCCTTAGTGACTCTGCACACATCAAGTTTCTAATCGAGTTCTTCCCATAACCGATGCGAACCCGCATGTCTGGCAGATCAACTGGTACTGGTGGCACGAAACCCCAAACAAAGAAGTCGCAGGGGGTTAGGTCAGGGGAACGAGGAGGCCATGACGTCAGCTGACGATCGGCATCCCCAGCACGACCAATCCATTTGTTTTGAATCCTGCTGTTTAGGAAATTACGGACAACTAGAGAAAAATGGGATGGAGCACCGTTCTGCTGGAAAATGAAGTCTTCACTGTCAGCTTCAAGAAGTGGCATGAGCCAATTCTGCAACATTTGCAGGTAGATTTTCCCTGTGATCGTCACCTCATTAAAGAAAAAAAAGGCCCATGAAGTTTCTTTCGTCAGATCGCGCAAAACACATTCACTTTGGGAGAGTTACGAACGTGCTGCACATAAGCATGGGGGCTTTCGGTCCCCCAAATGCGCACATTGTGTCTGTTTACTTTTCCATTAATATGAAAAGTGGCCTCATCACTAAATACAAGTTTTTCTGCGAATGTTCTAGACATTGGGCACAGAATTGAAAACGACGCGCTTCATCGTTGTGCGACAGTGCTTGTAGCAACTGTAACCTGTAAGGCTTCATACACAGTCGCTTCCGTAGGATTCTCCAAACGGCCTTCTGTTGAATACCTAATTCCCTGCTCGCTCGAGGAATAGACTTTTGTGAGCTACGAACGTAACTGGCGCGCACACGTTCAACGATTTCTTCAGACACAGGAGGGTGACCCGTTGTTTTACCTTTACAAAGGCATCCTGTGGCTTTAAACTGTTGATACCAATAGCATGCGGGGGATCCTTGTCGAACTTTGTTCTAAAGTGTCTCTGAACAGTTACTACAGGCTGAGTCGAGTGAACTTCGAGAATAACGTACGATTTCTCACTTTCAGCTATCTTGCTCTCTAGCGCACTAGCGGCCACCGCGGGAAGCTTGCATTTAGTGCAATCGAAACATGGATAGCCACTTGTCTTATAACAGCAAACCTCATCATCGTACCTATAATAGGACAGCCAAAAGAAAAATATTGAAATCGCTGCAATCATTTTGACTACCATTTTAACGAGTTTGGAATATTGCTAAGTTGGTAGGCCGAGTGCGCGTAGCAGAGAGTGTTAATATCTTTGGAGAGTGGGCTACTGAGAAGTATAAGAGGGAAGAAAAATATGGCGAGCACGGGAAAGTTTTCGTAAACTGCCAATGTTTTATTAAGTACTTAGTCAAGTTCTATATCGTCCAGGAGTGATGTTACGAACAGTGGAAATCCATTTGAAGTAACTGTGGAAGTGTATTTTAATTTAATTTAAATCTCAATTAGATGGAGCTTACACGCTCCCGTGGCAATACCCCTACACTCCCAGCTTTCAATGTTTTTTTTTCTCCTCCACGATTTGCAACTTTTAACTCAATCAGTTTTTTTGGTAAACTGTCCATTATTTCCCTTGGTAATTTATTCCAGACCCTGACTCCCTGTAGCCTGAATTCAAGTGCCAGCTTATTATTGTGGTCATTTCTTCACCTTCTTGATACAGAGGATGCTATGTATAGCAGTACTTTAGAATAGTAACTTACAGCGATGTTTAATGATCTGTGAATAAACGTGAAGTGAATGTGTAAATAGGAAGTCGCCCATTTTACTCCAGTTCAGCCTAGAATAGACCATTCAGGAAATTAAGAAAAAAACATTAATTTCGAGTCCGATTCGTACCTATCAATGTTTTCCCTTTTTAAGTCCAATATTCCAGTTATATTGTAGACGGAGTGGAGGTATTAAGAATAATTAAAGGTTTTTAAGTATTTGTGACCTGGATAGCGACCGACAATATTAGGACCTTCCAACGTTGAGTTCTATTTTAGTTCTGGGTGTGTAAGGGCGTTTTTGATTCAGAGATGTGTCGTGTGAGTAGTGTGTACGACAAAGAAAATACCACGGATTAAATAAGAAAACATAAAGTGGATGACGATGAGACTAAACGAGTTGTTTCAAACAGCACTTCAGTTTTTTTTATTAGGTTTATGTTTGTTGACAAAGGTCTCAAGAGTTATTCATGACACCGCCTTTTCACCCCCGACGCGCGTTCTTTAAGTCATCTGGTGTAGGTAGTAATTCATTCTGCTGAAGTATAGCGTATATTTCTATTTGCCACTAGTTGCTCTATTCAGTATGATGGCTGCATCGATTCGCACTTAAAATTATGATGGTACGAAGCAATATCTGTATTGTAAGAAATTTTAGCATTAAGAATGTTTCGAAATACTTTTAGCTATTTACTGTCCCACTCTATCACAGGTTTTTTGTTCTATTTTTTTTTTTTTTTTTTTCTAAAGTAGATATTGTTTACTACCTATTGACACTTGTTTTGCGAAACTCGAATGAGACATCCGTTCACAGTGAACGTGTGAAATCAACTGCACACACGAATTCTAGGGTGGAGGGGAGCGGAAGGCAGCTAGAGTTAGTGTATGGTTTTGGATGTACATCATCCAACATACCCTAACATTTGATAGCGGTTCCCGAATAATAAGATTTCGAATTCTTGTGTAGTAATCGCTGCTAGTGACTAGATGCCGGTACCGTAAACCGTTTTATTAATTGAATAGCGACTTATATTAAATTAAATTATTTAAAAAATCAATGATCTTATTTAAGAAAAATAAAAAATAAATAAAAAAACGTGATTGAGTGATTCTACTGGGTGTAATTATTGGAAGTTAATTGGATTATATTGAATTCATTGTGTCAGTTTTGTTGATTTAGTAAATTACTGTAAATTTGTCATTTTTGGTATTATTAATCCCCGTGTTCAATAAACAGGAAATGTTTACTCGTGGCGAGCAACAATTTCCGGTGCCTAAAATGTTTATTGTGGTCGCTTCCCTGGCGCACAATATTCTTAATTCTCCAACCAGTTTCAGTCTATACCTCCTTGAAACGTATTCCATATAGACAATCACTAACTTTTCTACTCTACTCCCGTTTTCCAATGGCTTGAAATCCTGATTCTTTATTATATCGAATTCCAAATGTTTTCTAGGGAAATTGGCACAGATTGTAAGCTTGCGCCAGAACGCAAGTCTGAAACACCGTCCATTGGAATCTATAATCGTTCTGAAAGGATCATTTTGTTTTAAAACAGTTCACGTTATAAATGAAATATCCTTTCTATTCAACATGTTTCTACATCATCCTAGCGTACTTAAATTAATTTCAACGTTTTGTCACAAATAAATAATAGAGGGGCAAGCACGTTTGCGGGGAATGAGGAGCGGAATGGAAAGCGAACAACAGAGCGTGTTAACAAGGCAAAGCTTAGCAAGAGGTGAAGGAGCATTTTAAGGTCCGTAAAAATTTCGGCCGATACCAGCAGTCGAACCAGTATATTCTCGTACACCAATTATACAGCCATAAGAAGGATCTTATTGTTGCTCGATTTTTTCGGAGATACGTAATATGTACCAGCTTGATCCATTCAGTCCTACTATTTGAATTTCTCTTTGTATGTTAAATGCCAGGAATTTTCCTCAATTTGTCTTCCATTCCTTTTTGACTGGTAAAAAGCTTTTATAAAAAAAGTAATAATATTACTTCACTCGATTTTCTAGTAACTACATTTTTTTTTTTATTTTTTTTTTTTTTTTTTTGCGTCAGATAATGAAGATTAGAAGGGAAATATAATTATATAATTCTGAAATTGCAGACGCAAAGAGGGGAACGATGAAACCAGCCTGCAACCAAAGTGCAAATATGAGGAAGAAATCACAAAGTCGATGGTGTCCGCTTTACCATACACACAACGGGCCTATGGAGGTACAAAAAGGTTTTAATTATATGAACAACGCATGAGAAAGCTACGTAATTAAAAGCGCAATCAACAAAGGGCTGCAGACGGCTGTCTCGCCAGCGATAGTCCAATCTCGTTAGCAGAGTCTACATTCAGCTCATTTTACAGCCGTGGCGGAACCGCTGCTACTTCTCCCCCAGGGTAACTCGTTTTTTTTTTCTTCTTCTTCGTCGCGCTGAATAACACGAGTCCTCATCCACCGGAGATCTCTGACTTTAGAGATTATTTTTTTTTTACTCTCTGTTTTATTGAGATTGTGATCTGATTACACAATAACTCTCTTCAAGCCAATGAACTACAAGACAGTCTGTAGTGAATACAACTGTAATTTGCAATTTGCATTTTCATACAGGCTGTGTTCAGATGGTTAATTTGCAAATACACTTTTCCTTTTAATACTCCACGGTTGATTGTTGATTATTGTAGTGTGTCACCAAACATTACAAGGCACGCACCTTCAATCTCAATATAACAAGATTTTTTTAGACAATTTTCCGTAAATCAGTTCTTCTTGCTCCTTACATTTCTGTCACTTCCAGAGAGCATTTACAACACTGAATCAAATACTTCTGTCATTGGCAACCCTTCTGATTAGAGACAATAATTCGTAAAACATTTTTGTGTTCAGTGAACTTCTTTCACTCGAGAATTCACGAAGATTCTCGTTCCACGAAGATTCTCGTTCCACGAAGATTCTCGTTCCACGAAGATTCTCGTTCCACGAAGATTCTCGTTCCACGAAGATTCTCGTTCCACGAAGATTCTCGTTCCACGAAGATTCTCATTCCACGAGAGTTGCGTGTTTATTTCTTGACATGTAAAATTACTTGAATGAACGAAAAATGGTGCCATCTGGCAGAAATAACCCTTCATCTCTTTTTCGCTCTCAATTAAATGTAATTCCAAATAATTTCCTTAAAATGGCAAGAAATGTAGATTCACAGCTTGGTTGTAATTACAGGTACTTTGTTGTTATTTAAACTGCAATTCCAAATTGTTTGTCCTTGATGATAGACACAACCATTGTGAAAACGTAACTCTGTTATCCTACAATTAACACACAAAAATCTATACGGTGAGTAATTAGTCAATTAATTAATTGTTGAAAGGATTGCCTCCTTAAAAATTGAAACGTAATCAATAAGTCATTTTTTTAAGGATTTTTGTACAAACTAAATGTCTGTAATTAGGAACATTATCACTCTAGCTTTTGTGTCTCGAAAACATCAATGGTTTTATAGAAAACTACCTGATACCAGCGACTTTGTACGCGTGGATTAAGAATTTCTTTGCCAGAATTGAATATAGAAAGTTGTTGGTAACGAAGGGTTGGTGCCAAACAACATGCAGTCGTCATAACATGACAGGTAAGCTATCACTATATCATTCTACCGTCGAACCTGTCTCTTGAAGAGAATCAATTTTCAACATATGTATGTCACCATTCGATAAGTTCTCAAAAGTTCTTGACTACAACTGTTAATCATACCGGAAAAAATGTCGTGTGCCCTTCCTACAGATTTTCGTGTCAAATTCCATCAATATCGATATAGCCATTCCGTCGTCAAAACGTAACAAAAAGACAGAGACTTACTTCCGCATTTATAGTATTATTACTGCAGATCACACACACACACTGACTGCGAACAACCCCTGAGCGATCATTATAACGTAAAAAAACAATTTTTTTAAAATTCTTAGCCTCCACGGAATTTTGAATCGGAGACCACGACCCAAACATTAGTAAGCAAGCGCTTTAACCACTGAGCTACCTAACCGCTACACGGAAAAACCGTACAGAGACCTCCATATCCAACGCGTCTGTCTATCGCCGTTCAGTAATTTTTCAAATTATAAGACAACATGTATTATTTATACAGATAATTTTTCAACCAAATGTAGAAAATATTTTTCTCCTTGTTACAAAGGATAAGTATGCAAAGTTTCATCGAGACCGGATGAAAACTGTGGATTTGTATGAAGAACAAACAAACCAGCCAACAAACATACATACATTCATCTTTAAATATATAGATAATGTGGTTAGTAATATTGTATTCGAAATTTATTGGCTCTATTTTTTTCTTATGATGAATATGTTTTGAATTTATGGAAATTAAGATAATTTAATGAAGATAATGTTTTGTAAAGACAATGAGTGAAAGCTGTACGGCTATTGCCTTAAAAACAAATAAATCTTATTTGTAGTTAACTTAAACAATTTGGATAAATCCTTCATTGATAATTATACAATTTATAATCGTAGCAATACTCAGAGTCATAAATTATAGACAATCAGAAAATAATGAAACTTCCTTTCCAATCACAGGGAAATAAAGTCTGTCAAAACTTTAATATTTTGCTTTGTGTTTGTATTTCCTTTTTACAGTATCACGGTAAGGGCTATTAGAGCATAACACAATAGCATTAAGACAAAACATAAAATGATGAAACACGCGAAACTAGAATGGAAAGATCATGTTTTGAAGCAGAGATCCTTGTCATCTGATCCTAACGTAATGTCCTTGCGGTGCCAGCACCCATAATTACACGGTAAAGTAAATGATAAGGTTTATTTTTACGGTACCACCTCACGACCGCCACACTTAATCAGCCCTATCGGTATAGCGTTCCGTAGAATCAGAATGACGATAGTAAATTTCAGCAGCGGTTAATCGAAACAGGTGCCAGCGGCACGTTTACATTCAAGTGCACTCCTTCAGCAGTAACAACAGCGCCGCTTTAACCCGGCTGCAACATTTCTCCCGGCAGTTAGAAGGTCAACAGCCGGCGTTTAATTTCACCAGATCCAACCTCAGGCAGGAAAAAAGAACAAGAAAACTCATCTGCATTACAAAAAAGACACGCATTGCGTGAAGCGAACTGACTTTTCGTTTGTCTGCGTTAATATTATAAAAATGTATTTCGTTAAAGTTTTGACGATTAGTTTGAATTTTTTCTCCATAAAAATTTCGCGACGATCAGGTTTGGCTACAAAAATTTTAATACGCATTTTTCAACTGAAACTTTTTCTGATTAAATTTCCTCTAAAGCAGACTACTTCAGCATAAATGTCGCTTCCACAATTAAAAATGTTCTAAAATCGTAAGCAGGAGAAGGAGAAAGTTACAGTAGCTTCAAAACTGAAGTTATGAATTTTTATATTCATCTGCCATCGGTTAGTAACAGTTTTTAATGAACTGTTATTTTGTTCACTCTTCCCTTGATACATGGCTGTCGTTAAATGTGAAAAGATATGTTTTATTAATTATTATTAAAAGGCCAGAAAACGAAATGAAGGAGGCATTGCTGCATGTATAAAGATAGCCAAAAAATGAGAGTTGATCTACAGGCAATAAGAAAATTTTATCATAGTGTTCCCTTATATACAGTACAACCTAAATATATTGCCGGTACTGTAGGCATTAGAAGAGTTACGATAGGATATGCAGTATCAAAAACTGGTAGTAAAAACTGGAGAACCGCTGGATAGTGTATTGGGACCATTACTGCTCATAATTCTAATGAATGATTGTGCTAATGGTTTACGGTGAGAAGTTAGGGGTTTTGCAAATGTAATAATCTACTATATAATTTCGTAAAGTCATCCATTCACCTCGATAGCTATTGGCTGGAAAATGGTGACGTCATGGGCAGGCCTTCACCCGCAAAACAGCGACCAGAGATACCATTACAAGAAATTCGAGGTTATGTCCACAATTTAATAGCTAAGCAACTGCTACCAAATTAATCACCATAATACATTCATTAATTTTGCTTTTCATAGCGTTCCATAGTTAACAATTACTGATAACTTTTGCGGCTGAAAAAAGTGGATCTGTTTTTCAATAACATGTTGCTAACGAAAGCAACTTAAAAAAAAACTTTTAAACAATTAAATTACTTATGGTCTCTACTGTAACCATGAATGACAATTGTCATTCCGGCTTAGCATAAATTTAAATTTAATTAAAACAGTCATTAATGTTGTTGCTTGACCAAAGTTTATGTATTACTTTTTATTTGCTATTCAGATATTTTACAGACCACTTTTGTAGATGGTCTTTTCTCATTTTCATTGTACGTCAGTTATTAGGTTATTTTAAGTGTACATCAGACCAAATATGTTACCGAATCGTCTATGCTGGCAATCCATTCCTTCTGAGTTGCTCAACTGTTTAATAATATGGAATGTGTATTAAGATCTATGGCGATTACATACTCTATGACCATTGATTACATTATGTGTTTGCCCACTCTCATTAAAAAAACAATGTAGTAATGGTTTCGAAGAAAACAGGAATTGTTTAAAATATTGCAGAGAACTTTAAGGATCAAATACATGTCAAGTTTGTATTTAAGCAAGTTTTCGAGTCTATGACCGTTGACGTACAGTACCTGTTCATGTTTAAGACCTACCTCTATTAATGCTTCTGAGTTCTTCAGGCTAAAGAGATTTTATTCATACTGAGACACTGCTGAAGTTTATATTTGGCCAAGTCAGATCATCCAGTCATAATCTTTCATCCTAAAAACTGGAACTAATCTAGACCAGTGACGATACGCTGAAAACGGTCTCGGGCTTACACTAATGTTAAATAATAGGAGACGACTGTGAATAGTTACAGGGATATTTGGACAGGATATCTAGCTTTGTAGGTCAGCATGGAATGGAGATAAATGCCGAGAGGAGTCGGCTTACTAGGTACAGAGGGAAAAAAAAATGAAAGATTTCTGTAGTTATACGATGGAGAAGGAATTACTTGTTGGCGGCTATGAGTATAAATATCTTGTCATAACATTCGGAACACATTTAGCAGGTGGCAGGTAGCGGTTTAGAAATCCTTCCTTTACTGGATAAGTTGATGAGGGAAGGAAGGGAATTGGGTTGCAAGCCCTTCTCATACCGTTGCTCGATTGTGTTAGTGAGGTATGGGATTCACATTTGGGAAGCAATATCAGAAGTTGTTGGAGGTTTCAGGCGGGCAGCTACATTTGTTTGCGGAAATTTCCGCATAAATGAAACAGTAATTGTTATGATAAATGGTCCGGGGTGTGAATCATTGGTAACATATACATCTACATCCATACTCAGCAATTCACAAACATTGTGGGTGGCAGAGGGCCATAAGCACCAATATTAATTCCGTAACCGGGCGAAAAGAGTGCTTGCGGTGTGCAACGTTTATAATGGGTATGATACTTGGATTGATGTTGGTGGAAGGATAAAGAGTTGCTGAAGGGATGACCGTGACCAATAGTGAGGGCTTGATTTCAGGCGTAAGGGAGCGTCCATAAACTACTTGGCTCTGCCTTAGGAGGAGGGGGGGGGGAAAGGGGAGCAACTTCGCTTTTCATATTCATATTATTTTTCACAGTTAAAATGAAGTACAGAACACACAACAGCATGTGAATATTATTTCAGTCATTTTCCGTATATAATTTACGATAGTCTGAAAAGAGAAAACAGTAAAAAATGTCTTCTGGAATCAATAGGGAAAAAAGCTACGTGTCATGCGGGGGAGGGGGGAAGGGTGTAGAGGCAAAGACCATGTCAGGTTAAGTGGTGGGGAGGGGGTTCAGAAGAGGCCAAAATATAGCTACGTATTTTATGGACGCTCCTAAGAGAGTGGGAAAATTTGTCTTGGTATATGAGGGTGTCAGGGACTGTCTTACGACGGAAAGTGATGAACAGTTTACAAATACTCTGAAAATTAAAATTCGTAAAGGGATGAAAAGCCTTCAAAGTAATGCAGGTGCATAGGGAAGTTGCCAACTAAGTTTGTGCTCCACCGCAATGGAATCAGAACTAAATTAGAGAAGTCAGTGAAAATGTTCATAGTGGTTAGTAAGGCTTCTTGGTGGAGACAGATTTTGTTTTTATCATTATTTATGGCTTTACGCGTCGTCAGCGTCGAGGTCATTAGAGGTGGTATGGAACTGGGAACAAGGAACTGGTAGGAATTCCGCCATGGCCCTTTGGAGGAAGCATCCCGACATTCGCCTGAAGTGATTTGGGGAAACCATGGAAAACCCAACTCTGGATACCCGGACGGGGATTCGAATCGGCGTCCTTCCCAATGCGAGGCCAGAACGTTAACCGTTCAACCACCACTCTCGATCTGGAGATAGAAAGATCCTCAACTGAAGGAATTCTGCACATCACTATTGCGTCTTTCATGTTTGTGAAGCTTATTTCTGTTTGTGAATTTATCAGGAAAACCTTGGGCCAGTTGGATTCAACTTCCCCACGTAGGAAATACCAAGGATATGCATTGGTATTGAACTCTTCACAGCCGCTGTTTCGTTATTTCTCAATTTCCAGTGATTTTATAATATAGCTGTTTCATAATGCTGTAGACCCCCTGCCCTTTGTCAAGCTGCTGAACATTAATATCTTTTCTGGTCCTGTGATTGGAATGATAATACATTTTCAGCTATTTGAATAGCCTCTTCCCATGTAGAGGCTTTCCGGCATAATTTTGATGTTAATATTCATAGTTGCTTGTCGACCAGCAATCGATTATTGGCTCTGTTGTTCGGGTCACACAGATTGTGAATACGAGAATTATGAAAATGTTTTTTTGTTTTTGTTTTTTCGTCACTGCTGCATTAAATCCTGACAGGCGTTGACATGTAATGTTACAGATTACAACGGGTGCAATGGATGTGACTAAATGTCAGTCAATTTTTTGCTTTTTATTAAATTTCGTCACACTGTTGCCAACGACCTTTTAAATAAAAATTCACAGTCCATCCGGATAGACGAGCTTTTTAGTATAGAAAATCGTTTGTCTGTCTATGTATGACTCACTGACTTTTCTGTAATTTACTGACCATAATCAGGAATCAATCCGCTCTAGTCTGGCAAAACGTCTTCAACTAACATCTATACTTGCCTTGCAACTCTGAAAAGTACTGACGCTATGTCAATAAAGATTTGGCTTACTCTTGATAATTGAACTTACAGCATAACTCACGCTGCTTTTTGTATCGCCGGCGAAGTTGAATCACGTAACTGCAACTTCAAACATGATCCAGGGTCGTAGGGGGAACATTCAGATCCGACATTCATGAATACCTGCGTTCAAATCACACTCTGGCCATTATTTCAGTTTTCCATGGTTCCCGACATCACTCCACGCGAATACTGGAATGGTTCCTTCGAAAGGCTACTGCTGTATTTCTTCCTGTTCCTTGCCTCCAATCACCTCCCATCTCTAATGACCTCGCCGTCAACGAGGCATAAAGTCGTAAGCAAAAAAAGGGCGAAACAACCACGGTGGACAATTATGTTAACCTTGTGAGACACAGAAAAGTCAAGTTGTAAAATGAAGGGGTTGATTGATCAGGTCAGTTCTGCAAGTCACTCCTCTCTCATTCCCACGGATGCGACTCGTGAGTGAATGTTGCAGTTGATACCACTGACCTCATGTTCACCTGATCTGGCCTCCTGAGACTTCAATCCTGTTTCTAAAAGTTAAAAATTATCGGTCCGGCGCCCATAACAATTCAAGTGATGACGTCATCGATTCTCATATTTCGCGGGGTACGGTAATAAGTTGCTATTCTTAATTAGGTCTGCTGCAAGAATGATCGATGACTGTAGGGTGTACCAATGTATTTAGGCACTGGTGTCGTGCAAATTACCGTCTACTCACGCTCGAACTCTCTCGGTTATTCCTGTAACCAGTTCTTTCTACTCGGGCGAGCTGTGGCCGCTGGAGCTTCCCCAGGCTCGGTGGACAAACGAAGGCTCGGCAATGCAGGAATAGCACATAGTATCTTCCTCGCCCGCGTCGCGCTACTTGGATGGTACATCAGAGAAAACTGGACAGGATTATTCGATAGGGGCATTCTCGAATCTACTGTATATCAATAATTACTACCAACATTTTGTGTATTAATTGATAAAATAACACCAATGCAACTGTTTTATAGCTTTAATGCCGTACGCGTTTTGCCTCTCATCGAGGCATCATCAGCGGCGAATCTATTTTAAAATTTTACATTGAGTATTACAAACTTCCTCTATGATGTTTAACCTAATTCTAAATTCAAACATTTTCTGATTATTTACAAGTTGTAAATAATCAGAATTAGGTTAAACACCATAGAAGAAGTTTGTTATACTCAATGTAATTTTTTAATACAGATTCGCCGCTGATGATGCCTCGATGAGAGGCGAAACGCGTACGGCATTAAAGCTATAAAACAGTTGCATTGGCGTTATTTTATCAATGAATTAAATGAGCAACTGCGGAAAAATTACCTACAACAACACTGGATTTTGTGTGTGTGTTCTGTCAATTGAATCGCCGTAGACATGAAATGCAACCTGCATGTGTTTGATAAACATATGTCTACAAACTATGAGATCAGAATACAGTGTAACGAAAACCATAACATATAGTATACCCTGAATCCAAATTAATGCATTATGATTTGTGCGGAGGTTTCAAATATACTGATGACTTGTAAGGATTTGTACCTATTAACGCATAACATTGAACTTACTTAATTGACATAACTGATATTACTCTAATAAGTGATTGTTTATAACCAAAAGAACATTAATATGTTCAGGTGAACGATTGTATTACTTTTTTATGAAATGCCGAACACCACCACAGAAATATTGAAATGTGGTGCAATCTGCCGATGTTTACTTTTTTTTTATCAGCATAGATTTGTGCCCGGTCTTCAAGTATCCAAATCTTCTTAAAGTAAACCTACACAATCTTATGAAATGATACAAGAGCACGTAGAAAATAAAACAAAGAACACATAAACTCTCTTTAATTTTTCAGTTACTTCATTCATCGATTTAGCGGTTTTAAGACTGCGATGCAGTTCGTGGCTGTTCCGATTGTACCGGTCGAGTTTTTTTTTTTTTTTTTTTTTTTTACTTTTGGCTTTACGCCTCGTCAACGACGACGTCATTAAAGCTGGATGGGACTCGGACAAGGAACGGGAAGGAATTCAGCCATGGCCTTTTTTAAAGGAAGCATCCCGGCATTCGCCAGGAGTGATTTGGAGAAACAATGGAAAACCCAAATCTGGATGCCCGGACGGAGATTCGATGCGGCGTCCTCCCGAATGCGAGGCCAGAACGTTAACCACTCACCCACCACGCTCGGTCTTTCGTCCATGACTCGGTGCTCTGCACTGTATTCCCGGCATTTCGCCGACAGAGGTCGCGCTGGCAGCGACAAACCGAGCGAGCCTATTACAGCGTTTGCACGGCTCTATTAGGCACTATCATCATTCCTGTATCGCACCAATAATTCGCAGTATATTATCTGCGTCGAAGTTTAGTGGTCCTATAAATTAAAGTCATTAGGCACTATCGTCATTCCTGTATCGCACCAATAATTTGCAGTATATTATCTGCGTCGAAGTTATTGGTCCTATAAATTAAAGTCAATTTTGTTTTGACCTGACTGCGTCAACTTGAATCTCAGACTGGAACCCAACAGAACACATTTGAGATTGACTAGTATTCCAAATGCCTTCGTTTAACAAACAAACCTTAAATATTCAGAAAAACGTGAAGGCATTACACACACGTCTCTAAACATAAGGTAAACGTTAAATAAAAGAAGAGTTAGGATCTATATCATATTAATCACACGGCTGACGGCCATGGAACGAACGGTAGTTAGTTTACAGTGAATTTTTGTTATGTTGTGTAAAATGACCGTCTCATTGTTAAGCTCGTTAATACACCGTGATGGTATCATGCTCTCGACACAGCTGTTACTATTTCAAACACTATTGCAATAAGAAATTTTGATCAAACGGGAATTGAGCAGAGCCAATCACCTCATCACGAATTAAAATCCCAAGTTAAATAAGAGACCTCTCCAGTACGCAGTGAAAGAAGGCATACGACAATGTTGATGATGACTGGTGGACTATTTTTGGTTTATCTTCTTCGACGTCGCATTCATTGGAGGTGAGAAATAACTGGACAAGGAACGGGAAGGATTTTGGCCTTGGCCTTTCCAAGAAGCTATTCACCTGGAGTAATTTGGGGAAACCATGGAAAACCCAAATATGAATGTCTCGACGGAGATTCGAACCCACATCCTCCAGAATGATTGGCTAAAACATTATCGCTCACCCACTATCTTCGTTGTACCGAACGTGGTGGTGTAACGGTTATCGTTTTGGCCTCGCATTCGGGAGGACGGCGGTTCGAATCCCCGTCCAGGCATCCAGATTTGGGTTTTCCATGGTTTCCCAAATCATTCTAGGCAAATGCCGGGATGCTTCCTTGAAAAGGCCATGGCCGAATTCCTTCCCATTCCTTGCCCCCCCCCCCCATCCTTTCCCGTCTCTAAAGACCTCGCTGTTAAGAGACGTTAAGCAGTAAAAAAAAAAAAAAAAAATCTTCGTTGTGGTTAAATTGGTGACCCTCTTAGTAACGTCCTGAATCAAATGCCTGAACAGGCCAACATCGGATTTCGTCTTTCACCTCTCACAGCACATTACAATATACACACAGAACATTACAGTCATCTGCACACAGCGTAAGTCCTCAGAACTCTATTCACTCCCCGGAATACTATGGAAAACCTTCAATCCAATGCAAATTTCTATGGAACAGTGACCATCTTCATTTTATCCACTTATGTATACCAAATAATGTAAGCTTTTCGAGTGTACAAGAATGTTTATTCGTGGACTGTTGGTCTCCAAGAATTGTCTCTCTACCTGGTCGGAAGTAATGACGGTACGCAGCCCTACAGTAAAAAAATAACTTCTGAAAGCACTACCTGGTGCGCTCCATTACGCAAATAAGGTATGAAGAGAGGAATACGGTGTTGTTTCTTGCCCTAGCTGTGGGCGCGAAGGCGACCATCCTTCCGGAGCCGTTTTCACTTGCAGATGCCTCGGTGACTTGAGGAGTGAGTCGTTTAGGGTGATCTGCCTTGCAGATGGAGCGGCGCAGACAGCGACCAATAAGGCAAGCGGCAAATCGGCGCCGCTACTTGCTGCTCGTCCTGACAAGCCCATTACGACTGAGTGCTTCCGTCTGAGGCACAACACGGCTCGTTGTGGACCTCGTCTCCCTGGATACGATGCCTCTTGTCCCATCGCTTCCTCGAGAGGTGACAACGCATTGAATACGCTTCCAGTTCGCAAATACATTTCCTAGACTCCATTCGTCTATACCAATTATAGTCAATCTGATCGCTACCGCCCGCTACTGGGCGTTCCAGCATTCATGGTGGGCGGTAGGGTTTTGTGTGGCACTTAAGCACTGTCGAATTGTTTTAATTTAATTTACCTTTTTTTAAAAAAAATTCGTGAGATTTAATGATGTAAATTTTTGGGTTTTTGGGATCAAATAAAACTCTTAAATGCTTCCAAAGTATAGTGTCATTATATATTGATAAACTTGAAATACTTCATTATAATTTATTGAACAAAGAAATTCATCAGTTTCCTAAATTATCACGTATAAAAGGTAATGTAACTCCAGAGGATATTGATATATTCAGCAGTAACCTCAAATAACTTAAATTAGAAGGTGTATGACTGGCAGCAAAGAAACCTTTTACCGCAGGTATTGCAGAGTCTGATACAACTTGGCAAGAAGAACTGTTGAAATCAGATATGATGAGGAACGTGAATATAAATTTGATAGTGGTGGCAAAATAAAAAATCTTGTCCTATATCTAAATATGTGGAAAATGGTAGGCAGTTTATTGATACCTTTTCCTTTTTCATAACTCGTGTAATCAGGCGTTGATGCTGTTAATCATATTATGACGAAAGAAAGAAACCGCCTGAATATATCCCAAAGAGAAGACCTTCGTTTGTTACTTAAAAAAAAAAAAAAACAGAAATCCCACCAGACTTCATGCTTCTATGGACGTAAACTATTAATAAAAAACATTGGTAAGTAAATATTATTATATTATATCTGCTATATAAATTTTGTCATATAAAGTTACTTCCCTACTTTATAAATTACCATTATTGTTGAACCGGTGGGCGGTTAGAAAATTTTACTACTAACGGAGATACAATAATGGGCGGCAAGTAAAAAAGGCGGAATACCACCGTTCTATATTGATAGAAACATACACAGCATTATAGGACTAATTGAAAGTGATTCTCACAACGTGAATAAGTGTTTTCGTCAAAGAAAGTTTGTCATTAGAAACTTTAGTTTTAGAAGGAAGGTGCCGTTACCTAGACATTTTGCAGATTCCACTGCAACGAAAAACGGTTCCTCTTTTTTTGTCTATTTTTTCAAGGAATAGTTACCAATGTGGAAAATGTTTTGAATTATAACTGGTTACCTGCGTAATTAAAAAACATGAACTTATTTCAAACCCTTTACCGTCATAAAGCAAATTAAGTATAATGCATCCTGCTCTTTGCCAATAATCATGCCATAATGGATGGCGATCAAATGACGCAATGTTGAGAAAACTTAAAGCGAAATTTAAAAAGTCAAGACTTACCACAAACGTGGAAAATATTGTGTATATGTCAGTGGGGGAAAACCTTCGTAGTGACCTCAACATTGGATCATCTACAGTTAAAAATTGCTCATATTCAAATACCTAGGCGTTACAATTTCTTCAAGTAACAAAAGTATTGAGGATGTTCTCAACAAGATAGGACAGGGAGAATGGTCATCTGCCATCTAAATTTACTATCGTGGAACAGGAAAATTTCTAAAAAGACCTAAACTTCTATATATAGCAATTTAATGGAAATTATCTTCACTTGTGGTTCAGAGATGAGGGAGATATTTAAACGAGACAAATATAGATTGTTTAATTTAATTTAATTGCAATGGAGCACAGGCTCCGGTGGCAATTTCCCTACACACCCATCTTCCCCCTATCCTGCATCCACCTACATTTGCCCTCTACAAATTTTATCTTTAAATTCCTTCAAAGTTTTCGGTAAATTATTCATCATTTCTCTTGGTAACTCATTCCAATCCCTGACACCCTTACCTAAAAAAGAGAATCTTCCAACACCCTTGTGCCTGAAATCGAGTGCCAGCTTGTGGTCATGGTCATCTTTTCCCTTCCATGCACTACTTTTCATACCTATTGCAATATCTTTCCATGCCTCATCACCAGTATCAAAACAAACTTCTGGAGCCGTAAAGTCATATATGAAAATAAAAACACGTTAGAAATTACGCAATCCGACAGCACCAACATATACACTATAAACGCCTTACATGGAGCGGTCATCTTCAGCGAATGAAAGACATCATATGGCCAAAAACGTTTGGGAATGAACACCAACCGAAAGAAAGAAACTACGAAGACCGCCGAGAAGCTGGAAGAAAGACGTAGAAGAAGCCATGTGAAACAGAAACCTTTCTAAATGAATTCTGCTACTTAGGAAATAAAATTACAACTGATGACCGAAGCAGAAATGATGATAAAAGCAGAAAAGCACTAGCGAAAAGAGCTTTCATGAAGAAGATAAATCTTTTAGTTTCATATGTTGATCTAAGACTCAGAAAGAAGTTTTGAAAACTCTACGTGTGGAGCACATCACTTTAGTGTAGTGAAGCATGGACTTTAGGAATACCAGATAGAAGGAAAATGGAAACATTTGAAATGAGGCGCTATAGAAGGATGCTGAAAATTAAGTAGACAGATAAAGTAAAAATAACCGTGTTTCTGAAATTATGGGTGAGAGAAGAAGCATGTGGAAGAGGCTTACAGTGTGAAGAGACAGGGTAATGGGTCAAATTTTCAGAAATGCAGGATTGGTTAATTTGTTAATGGAGGGAACAGTCGAAGGAAAGAACTATAGAGATAGACAAAGATTAGAATATATGAAGCACATAACTGAAGATTTAGGTTGCAAGGGGTATGTTGAAATGAAGAGGTTAACACAAGATTGGAAGGGATGGAGGATTGCATCAAATTAGTCGAGAGACTGATGATATATATATATATATATATAATGTAATTGAGGTTCCAACGTTTTTAAAGTGGGATTTTCCTACTGCTCAATATGTTTAACAATCGTTCGTATTTAGTCTAGTAATTCATCTTTGATCTCTGCTGAGACAAATTACTGAAGTTTGGTCTCGGCGGCAATAATTCTCTGGTAAACAGACGACGTAGGTTAGGTTTGTTTTTAACTAATTGGTGAACATGCTTACGCCTATTTACAAGTGCAACAAAAATTCATCGTTCACCAACTTATTAGGATTGCAATGATAAAAGAGATAAGATTAGAGATTTGAACTTACTGGTAAACTTGCGTGCAGCCATTTACGGGCGTGACAAAATTCTTCGTCCACCAACCTTCTTTGGTCGCAGTGATAAAAGACATAAGATTAGAGAAATAAGATTCCGCATTGATGTTTATATGAATTCCTTTTTCCCTCGTGCCATTCGGGATTGGAATGCATAGAGCGGAGATTAATTTTGGTGAAAGGCACTCTCTGCCACCCAAAATTTTGTGAATTGCAGAGTATACATTTGGATGTATAATGAAGGATGCTAAGAAGTCTAAATAATTATACATATAAGGGATTTAAAACATTAATTTTCTTCTTAAGAGTAAGTCCATTCGACGATAGAAATTTTCTCCTGTAATGAACTATATGTGATCGATCTGTGTGTGTTCTGAGTGATAATCCTCTGAGCTTAGCTGAAAAGTTGGCAGACACACTTTAATCGAAGTTCCGTTTCTGAGTGCGGGTTCGAACAAGGAGATGTTACTCCAGTCACTAGTCATGGGCTGTAGCCACTGCGAATTATAGGAAGTATATTTTCTCCTAATAACAGCAAATAGTGGACAATGTATCGCTTCGAAACGTCTCTAAACGACGTCAATTGCACAAAACTCTGTGCGATCCTATACATCTGGCTGAAATGAATCAGTAAATCGGAGAGAATCTTCCTGTTACACTTCGAGTGGAAAATACGGTCAAAGTATATATTCATTCCAGCAAGTTGTTGGGATTCCCCTTTTATCTTCTTTCGACGAATGTTCTCGCTCGGTTGGTTCTCCTCAGAGAGGCGCATTGTCTCAGAGACTCAAGAGGGCGGAAACTGGAGCGGGGCGCCTAAAGGAGAGAGAACGGTGGGAGTGCGCCAACACCTGTTGGCTGGAACACGGTCAGTGCAGCCTGGGACGACAGCACGGTTAACACTCTTCCTAGAACTGCGCTCTGACATGTGTAGTCCGTACACGTTTTCCATGAATCAGTGGACCTATAAGCTAACGGTAAATCCATTCTCTTTGTCCTATTAACTTTTTTATAATAATCAAACTTTTTTCGTTAAGTATTTCTGACTCGTCAACATCGTTATAATCAGGATACGATTTTAAAGAAGCCAGGTCAAAATAACGAGACTTTACAAGCAATATATTAATCAAGTGGCTATAATAAAAAGAGAGAACCATGAAACACTCATCAGGTAATAAGTGTGGGATAAAATGTTGTAAAATTAACTTAGTCCACAACCCGAAGGTTGGTTGGAACCTCCCTATGGAGGCATACTAAGCTATTGTGTCAGAGGTAGGACGGCCAGTTCCTTTGCTCTGGGACCTACAGTTTAACGTGGAATCCGAACCACGGAGCGTCCTGGCATAGTTCATGTGATCAAACACAACTCTCAAAATTCCTGCGCTTGCCTGGATTCGAACCCGGGACCGGAGCAGCGAATGTTTTGAAAGCAAGCGCCTTAATAGATATCCCTATTAATATATACATTATATTTATGATCTATTCATGTTGTATGAAGAGGAAGCAATGAAGAATGTGAAAGAAATATTTGAATATGGTACAGGTGTTCAAGGAACAATAAATCAGTATAATGCAAATTTCTGATGTCATTGTCCTGTTAGCGGAACAGACTGAGGATCTTGAGAAATTACTGAATGCCATGAACAAAATACTGAAGGAGGATTTGGATTAAATATAAACCAAAGCCAGACAAGAGTGATTAACTGTAGCAGATATGATAGCAGTAATAGTAGATTAAATATAAAAATAGGATCACAAGCAATAGGAGAAGTAAGTAAGTCCTACTGCTTAGGAAGTAAAATTATAACTGATGGCCGAAGCAGGAATGATGATAAAAGCAGAAATGCGCTAGCGAAAATAAACTTCTTGAAAAAGATAAATCTTTTATTGTCAGAAACTGATCTAGGATTGAAAATGAACTTTCTAAAACTCTTATGTATGGAACACAGCAATTTACTTTAAGTCAGCAAGGTATGGGCTGTGGAAATAACAGAAAGAGAGAAAATTTAAGCATTGAAAATGTGGTGCTACAGGAGACGCTTAAAATTAAAAGGTTAGATAAATTACGAAACGAACGTATTTTTTAAATGATGGGTGAAGAGAGAAGTTTGTGTAAGAGACTAGACGGCCGGTGACATTTTAAGACATGAGTTATTAAATTGTTAGTGGTGAGAACATTCGAATATAAGAATTCTAGATGAAGACAGAGATTAGAATATATGAAGCAGATGATTGTGGACGTAGGTTGTTAGGAGCATGTTAAGATGAAGAGGTTAGTGCAAGACAGGAAGAAATGGAGGATTGCATCAAACCAGACGACATATTGATGACAGCGAAAAATATATTGGGAAAAAGAAATGAGGAAGATAATTGGACCATAGCTTCTTAAGGAGACGTTCCCAGGACTTCGCGTGGAGTTGAGTTATTTCCGGAAAGCATGGAAAATCGAAATCTGCACAGCTGAACCTAGGATTGAACCATTAACCTCCCGAATGTCAAGTCCGAAGGTTAACAACTAAGATTTAGTATTGAAATAATCAATAAAAAAGAAAAAGGAAAATTCATCGAGGGATATTAATTATTATTATTTTTTGTGATGATGGGATAGCTTCACATTTTAAATTGAAGGATATAATGTTTAAAGTTTCACAATTTATCATTTATCATATGGAAATCAGGCATCGACATTAACATAAAAATACACTTATTACTGTAAAAAGAAATACGTAAGGTTTTTAGAATTCTGTCTTTAACATTTAGACAGATATGAGGCTCTGGTAGTACATAAACCTGATATGTCCCATCATTATTAAAAACAAACTATTAATTTAGGCTGCAACTCAGCTAAGCTCAGATTTACATTTATTATAATATCAAATACAGAGCCACTGATAAAAAACTGTTATCAACAGGTCTTCCTGTCGGAGCGTTTAGGTCGATTCGAAAAATGCAATGCATTGGAATATTTGTATATTACCGTTTTTATGTCCTAAAACTGCACTTTGCTTACGTGGCGTTCACAGCCACCACTTCCTCATAATGCCACGTCACTGTGTTGATATATCACCTCGGCGTACTACTCACTTTCGACGTATCCCGTTGAAACAGTGACGCACCATATTCGTCGGCAAATGCAGACAAAATACTCCAGGCTGTCTGGAGTAGCTGCCAACACCCTCTCTACGGCCACAAGTACTGCCCTCAATACTTACGAGGAGTATGATAAAAGTAACACTGCGAGCGATATGGCAACGCTGTGACTACCGGTCTTTGAGGACGTTGCAAGGCTACTATGTGAAAAAGTCTTTATATTTATTTGGGTTAAACTTCTGAATACTGTTTTGAGCACACAGTCACTTACTTAGAAACACAAATAGGTTCATTAAATAGATAAAAAAGGTTCTTTTGCCGCGGTCGCCAGGTTTAGGTCAATTTCGAGCGTTGGGTTTACTATATAAAAAGAACAGTTCAACAGTTTATGTGCAACTTCACACAAAGTGACTTTATTGCAATAATTAAGCTGTAGCTATTACACCCAACGGGAAAATACCACCACCAAATATGAAATTCTAGATAAGTAATCGAACTTCGCCGAAAATTACAAGTTCGTAGGATAAAGAGTTTCTACAACAAAATGTATCTACCACATCGATCAAAGTTCCTCTCACCACTACTTTTTAAGAAAAATGTTCTCCTCCAAATCACAAGTTCTATTCATCACACGCTTACATAAATCACTTGAATACTTTACTCGAGTCTGTAACAATTTCCACACTATTAGACCGAAATGTGCCTCCGCGCGAACATTCTCGTCCGGCGGTCAGAGACAGACTGACTACTATTACTCAAAGATAATACATCGTTAACATGCGTCGTCTGCTGCCGACACCTGGCACAGACACTTGTTATGTTACACTCCCTCCCTAACAGCTTGTGATAATTGATAACGTCTGGCCATATCAATTATCAGAACAAAAAAATCAATTTAAATTCTACTCTGGTGGTATTCCGTTTTTCACAGACAACATTTTACACATTAAATTCAAGAAACATATAAGAAAAATGTTACACACAAGACAAATCAGAAACAATATACATAAGAAACAAAACACAAATTGGTAGAAACCCAAAAAAACACAGCACACAAAATAATAAGACAATCTAAATTAGTATTCAATTGCAAGTTGAGCAACTTGCTGCCAGAAGCCCCGCTTCCGATATAAACACAAGCTGCACTCAGGTCAATGACCTGTTCACACTTATGCTTCAAGGCATCACATCACACGCGTGACTTTATTCACTTTACCACACTTTTTCCGAGCTGCTACATTGCTGTTCGCGCCTTCAAAGGTAAGGGAAAAGTAGGATTTATAGTAGTACAGAGATTTTTCTCTCTCGAAAACAGGATTGATAATTGAAAAAAAACATAGAAATAACAGGATAGGATTACTTTCTCTTTAACCATCTACATCCTCTTGCAAAGAATTATAAGGTTTGAGCGCAGTTACATTAAATACACCTCGGACACTTTGGTCCACAGGATTTACCAGTACAAAAGAATTCTTTCTTGGACAGCTAGAAATCATGTACGGTCCTTCGTAAAGGAATTTAAATTTTTTGATTTCATTATTGAGACTCGAAGATTTATAGTGAGTTTGCGCCAGCACCAGGTCACCTGGCTTATAGTCAGTAGCCTTCCCCCTTTTATCGTGCCTAGCCTTTCTTCTCTGCGCTTCACTCTTCATTTTAAGCCGTGCTGTAGTAATTAGTTCTTGCCGATCTATTGGAGTAACCTGTGGGAAATCTACAAATTCCGTCACTATGCGTGGAGCCCTTTTTCCAAACATCACCTCATATGGTACCACTGAAGTGGAATCATGAGGTAAATTGTTAAGTACTCGTTCAAGTGATTCTATCTCCAGTGCCCATCTCTGATGGTTATCCACACAATAACACCGCAGCCACCTCCCTATCTCTCTCATTACCCTCTCAGACACATTACCCGGAGGGTGATACAAAGATGTTTTCAGTACTTCAATTCCTTCTCGCTCAAGGCGTTCCACCCATCTGCGGCTACAAAATGATGGAGCATTGTCCGAAATCACCTTATGAGGTTTTCCCACTTTAGGTATGAAATCTTCCACAATTTTGTTAGCCATGACCTTGGCCGTCGCTCTCTTCAAAGGGTACAGTCTAACATATTTCGAGAAAACATCAATAACTACCAATATCTGCGTGACTCCGCCTCTGGACCTCGGCAGTGGGCCACACACGTCGACTGCTACTAAATCTAACACACTTTCCGGCAAGATGCATTCCATATCACCCCTCCTCAATACACTGTCCACCTTCGTCTTCTGACAAATGTCACATGTAGACAACAATTTCGCTACTCTCCTTGACATATTATTAAAATAACAGTTTTCTTTGATAACCCTATAACATTTGCTTGGTCCAAAATGGCCGTAGCTGAGATGGTGGTAAGTGATTAGTGCGTCGATGCTTCTTTCTGGAATCCATACCTTCCAGTTTTCATTCATATCCGAATTACGCCAAAAGACTACGTGTTTGTGGATACAGTAATATCTTTTCAGCTTCCCTTGGTAACTCGGACATTGTATCTGATCTTTAATTGCTTTTATAACTTCATCTTCCTCCTGTAGCTCCTTCATATTCTTTAGCAAACTTATTATCTTATCTTCCTCGGCAACTCCGTGAATATAATATAAGTGCGCTTCCTGAGCAGGGTGGATATTATTTCTTCCTTCAACTAAACCAATGGGTAATCGAGAGAGGCAATCAGCTACTAAATTTTCCGATCCTGGTCGGTAACGAATCTCGAATTCAAATTCTTGCATTACAAGCGCCCACCGGGTAAGCCTCCCGTGTACGAGGCGACAATTCATTAAAAATGACAACGCCTTATGGTCGGTATAGATGATGGTTTTCCTTCCTAGAAATAAGGCTCGAAATTTTTGAAAACTCCATATAACCGCCAAGGTTTCCTTCTCTGTGATGTTGTACGATAACTCATGTTTGTTCAGCATCCTACTAGCAAAAGCGATGGTCCTTTGTTCTACTCGTCCCCCTACGTTTACTTCTTGAAACACCTGAGCCCCAAGCCCATAGTGTGAGCCGTCCGCGGCCAAGCATATGTCAAGAGTCCAATCCGGGTGAGCTAACACAATTTTCCGCGTAAGTTCTTGTTTTATCTTCTTAAAGTCCTCCTCACATTCGTTTGTCCACTCCCACGGAGTTCTTGCTTTGCTCAGATCCCTAAGGTGTATACTATTAAGTACTTGTCCGGGTATAAACTTCCGGTAGTATCCGCAAAGACCGAGAAAACTCTTTAACTGTACTTTATTAGATGGTCTCGGGAATTTGTTAATGGCTTCTAACTTCGCGTCTTCTACAGTTATTCCTTCTGGCAAAATCACATGTCCGAGAAAATTTATACTCTTCCGCAAGAACACACACTTCTTCCATTTTAAAGTTACGCCCCCTTTATGCAGCGCACTAAGTACATCCCGTAAGGTTTCGAGATGTTCTTCCAGAGTTTGCGAGGCGATGATTATGTCATCAACATATGTGTGAATCCTATCTCTCAAGGATCTTCCCAACACTTGGTCCAAAGCCCTTATAAAATTCGCTACCGCATTGTTAATTCCGAAGGGTAAAACTCGGAAATGAAAACACTTTCCTTCGAAACGAAAGGCTGTATATTTTCTAGACGCTTCGTCAATAGGCACCTGCCAATAGGAAGCCGTGATATCCAGTGAACTAAGATATTTTACACCATGGAACTTTTGTAATATTTCGTCGACAGGGAGTGGGTGGTCCCTTTCTGTAATTAGGATTTTGTTAAGTGACCTGGCGTCGAGTACTAGCCTCAGAGATTTATCTGCTTTAATTACGGCCACCAAAGGGTTCACATACTCGCTGTTTGATCGCTCTATTATGCCCCATTCTAGCATCCTGTCAATTTCTTCTTGTGCCTTCCTCCTCATTGCAAATGGTATAGGATACGGTTTGGCAGCAAAAGGTACATCTTCTTTAACGTTAAAATGACACTGGTAACCTTTAATTAATCCAGGCCGATCTGAAAAAACCTCTTGAAACTCCTGAATAATCTTCTCTACTCCCTTCCAGTCCTCTTCCCCATACTCCAACTGCGGTACTAATTCATCCTCTTCCTGTAAAGCGGGTAGGGAATCCTCCTTAAGCTCCCTTTGTTCTACCGACTCCTTCACCATACCTTTCGAAATAACTCTAATTTGGCAAGATACTTCTTCTTCCTCACGACATCTTCCTTCAAACGGGACCTTCACCTGTCTTCCTTCTGTTAAAAATTGTAAACTATGATCCGCCCAATCTAACTTCACCTGTTTCTCTTCAAACCAGTCCACTCCTAGGATCAAATCTACTGTTAATTTGGGAATGACGAATGCTTTAACTTCGACTGTTTGACCTCCGATCACTCCATCCACGCGAATTTGTCTTGTGATCTTTTTAATCTTGCCACCATTCGCCGTTGTCACCGTCATCCCGGATACCGAGTGAACACAAGCAGCCGGTTCGTTAACAAGTGTCAGAAATAGGCTTTCAGACATACATGATACTTCAGCCCCTGAATCCGCCAAAGCTTCCACCATCTTAGTCCGAAATGTTATTAAAACAGTAGGTGTTAGGGCCTCTCTTCTAACTAACTTCCGTTCTTCTTCTAGCAAGTCATCTCTGGGATCGTTATGGTAAACTGACACGCTCTGTAAATTTCTCGATGGAAATATTTCCCGTTCACTTAGTTCGTCCGTAAAGAAACTCTCCTCCTCTCCACGCGTCTGATCACAATCGGGAAATTTGACACTTGTTTGTCGGGGCTCATTAGTTTTCCACCGTATAGATTTTCTGTCGACTTCCTTCTCCTCATTAATTTTCCACCGTATGAATTTCCTGTCAATTTTACCTTCTTCATTTACCAATTGGAAAGGTTTTGGTCTACCAGTTACTTCTTCATATCTTACGCCATCGAAAATGACTGATTCAGCTAAATTATTGCTTCCGAGTGAGTGACCTAACTCGCTCGCTCGTTTTTCCGCGCTCGCCAGTGTTGCGGCGGTCAAAACTTTTGCGGCCCAGGCGTCAACAGTGTCCCCGCATACGCTACTGCGTGGCTGCTGTCGGTCACTGCCCCCGCTTCCGCTACTATTGTCAAAGCCATATGGTTGTCGCTCTGCACTAATTCTATTCAGCTTTACTTCTCCCGTAGCTACCGTGAACAATCCTTCGACGTCAATTCGTATAACTTCATTCTCCCGTAATCTTGACTTCTCCTTTGTAAGAGCATCATAAAAAATTTCATCCGCTACTTCAAAAAATTTCTCTTTTATATCGTCTTCCACAAATTCCTCCTGACACCCTTGAACGTCTGTTTCCGCAGCCATAATACTTTTACAATTCACTTCATCTCCATTTTCCAAGGCATCCCCTAATACCGTATCAAACAAAAAAACGTCTTCCTGAATTTTCCTCTTCCTTAATCCTCCGCTTCCGTTCTGTGAAATTCCGTCCGCATTTGGCCTCTTAACCGGTTCTGCCCCTGATGAGGCCGCGACAGTGGCAGAAATTAGTTTAAACAATTTTCACCACTCGCAGCTACTGTGGCTACCCTCTGTTCCCGGTTCTGAGGTTGGTTGTCATGGTACCGTTGGTGTTGATTATTAGTTTCTGTCTCTACCGCTTGGTTATTCGGCTCAAAAGTGTTTCTCTGCCTGGCCCCGTGTTGGTATGTATTTACCGGCTGTTGTCGGTTATTCCTTCCTTTTTCTCTCCAATAACCGCCTCCTCGTGTACCCCTATCCTGAAAGTGTCTATAACCATTCTGAAACTTCGACTTGTCTCTCCTCATCCTCTCCTCCTGGACATCCAACCTTCCCAACATGTCTATGGCATCCTTAATTGAACATATTTTATGGCTGGTGAGAATAAATTGCGTTCGTTCGGGTAGGCGAGCCGCAATAATTTTAACATATTCTTCCTCACTGTGAGGTTGGTCTAGGTACCTACAAGATGAGTAACACCTCATGAAAAAATTAGTTTGTGTCTCTTTATTCGGATCGTAATGCTCGCCCAACATTAATTCGGATTTCACGGCAATCTGTCCTTTCTGCCGACCAGTATAGGTTTAAAAAATCTGTTTTAAACTGAGCAAACGTCTCAAAACGGTCTTCGAATTGATCAGCCCAAAGACGAGGTTCTCCTCTCAAGATGTTTAATTACCATTCTAATTTTATTTTCTTCACTAGCCATCAGGAAAGGTGCGAAATTTTCAAAATTTCTAATGAACTTTACAGGATGTATACAATTCTTTCCGGAAAATTCCTCCCAATCTATCTTCTCATCATTGACTTTAACAGGAAAAGCTGAGGTCTTTATAACTTCTTGGTACTTGCCAAGCTCTTCCCTAACTACATTGGGGACTTGTTTTACTAGTTCTTGTTTCACCACTAGGGGGGCATGTAGTTTCACCTTCTCAACATCTTCATAAACCTTTTCCACGTCAGCTGCCAGCCCTTTGACATCACCCTGAAATGTTTGCATCTGATCTTCAAGGCACCCTACGCGGTGGCTCTGACTGTCGCTTTTTTCTACTAACCGTAAATATTGCGCCTGTAAGGCACCGGTATCCTGGCGCAAACCACTCGTTTCCTGCTCAACCCGTTGTTCTAACTTGTACACTTGAGAGGACAACTCCTCCGTCCGACCAACACACCTAACACTATACTCTTCAAGTTTTCTTTCTAACTCCGCGATGTGCAATTTCTGCTCCTTGACTAAGCTATCGTGACGAACTTCTGCGTCCCTTTCCATTACTTCAAGTCTACCATTGAGGGTTTCAAATTCGGAATGAAGTTGATCATTAGAGCTCATAAACTCGGAACGAAGTTTATCATTAGAGTCCCTAAGGGTTTCAAATTTAGAATGAAGTTGATCATTAGAGTCCCTAAGGTCTTCCATCAACCTAGCCAGCATTTCAGCCATTTTTGGCTCCGTCTCTTCCCCCATTTCAGTAAGTTTCTATTACAAATCCAACGGGAAAAAATCCAATGATGATAATAACTCAGTTGCTTTACTTCCCCCCTTCAGTTCACAGCAAACAAAATCAATACAACGCTGCTATTCACGAAACTCAACCACCATATCAGAATTAAATGCATGCAAATTAAAACCAGCTACTTGTGCTGCGTCAACATGCAGTAAGTGTCACCAGAATGACAAAGGAATGGGCAAAAAGGAGAGAAAAACTCAACTCGGTTTTCCTTCCTACGTGCGATTCGAAATTATAGGAGAAAAAAATATTAAAGGAACGGAACAGATAGGAAAAGACGCTTCGCAGCAGCCCGCTAGCAGCAACTCGCGCACTTAGCTTTGGTGTCTTCACTGTCAGGTCTGCTCGGCTCCCGATCGGCTTCGTTCGGCTGGCTCGAATCAGCTGCTCCCACTCGGCTTCCTTCGGCTGGTCCCGGGTACCCTCGGGTCTGCGTATACGTCGCCGCCTGTCGTCTGCTCTCGGCTCCGCTCGGCGATGCTCTTGTAGTTACCTCGTTCTCCACTCGGCTGCGCCACTTCCAACCAGTCTTCCCAGTAGACTATCTTCACTAGCTGTCTTTGACTTAACAAACTCGTGCTGCTGGTGTGGTATATCTTCCACTTTGACTATTGTCGTCTTCGCGCCTAATTGTCACCTTATTCCCACTTCGCCGTAATTTATCCTTTGTCCTCTTTATCCTAGTGTGTATGCTCGGGAATCGAAAGTTAATTTCTCCTCCAGATGCCTATTTAACCACACGTCCTGTCACTGAGGCGCCATGCAAGGCTACTATGAGGAAAAATAGGTCTTTTATGTTTATTTGGGTTAAACTTCTGAATACTGTTTTGAGCACACAGTCACTTACTTAGAAACACAAATAGGTTCATTAAATAGATAAAAAAAGGTTCTTTTGCCGCGGTCGCCAGGTTTAGGTAAATTTCGAGCGTTGGGTTTACTATATAAAAAGAACAGTTCAACAGTTTATGTGCAACTTCACACAAAGTGACTTTATTGCAATAATTAAGCTGTAGCTATTACACCCAACGGGAAAATACCACCACCAAATATGAAATTCTAGATAAGTAATCGAACTTCGCCGAAAATTACAAGTTCGTAGGATAAAGAGTTTCTACAACAAAATGTATCTACCACATCGATCAAAGTTCCTCTCACCACTACTTTAAGAAAAATGTTCTCCTCCAAATCACAAGTTCTATTCATCACACGCTTACATAAATCACTTGAATACTTTACTCGAGTCTGTAACAATTTCCACACTATTAGACCGAAATGTGCCTCCGCGCGAACATCTCGTCCGGCGGTCAGAGACAGACTGACTACTATTACTCAAAGATAATACATCGTTAACATGCGTCGTCTGCTGCCGACACCTGGCACAGACACTTGTTATGTTACAACGTCCATAAATTACGTGAGGTGAAATAAGGCGGGACGAGGTTTTTGAAATTTTTGCTGGACTGTAGAGCTAAAAAAAGGTCTATAAATGACGCGAAAGTCGATTTTAGGGGGGGGGGGGTTCGTCGAAAATTGGCGGTGTAACCGCCTTTCGAAGGGTGAGAGGTGATCTCTAGGGGAGGGGGGAGGTCTCACGGACCAGATCTCATCAGAGGGAGGGGGGGGGAGTCGGACCAAATCTCACGAAGTCTCAACAGAAGGGGGGGGGGGGATCCGGAAAAACACCTCACATAATTTATGGATGCCCCGTTTCCTTCCACACGCTCAGTCCGAGTTTTAATCTGTTCAGCCAACTTATTATTTTCGACAGCTCCATCAGCGATTTTTTTTTTTTTTTTTTTTTTTTTTTTTTTTTTTTTTTTTTTTTTTTTTTTTACCTCAAAACGTCTTCCTGTTGTATATCATCCCCGCTATTCACCTGATTTGAGTCTTTGTGACTTTTTCCTTTTCCCGCAATTGAAACATATCCTAAGAGGGCGTCGTTTTGGAGCTCTGAAGAACATTCAAAAGACTGTAACCAACCAGTTAACAGCCATACCTGTTGAAGCCTTCCTCTGCCAGAGTATAGCTACCCAAGGGAACTACTTAGAAGGGGATGATATTTTTTTTTTTTTTTTTACTGCTTAACGTCTCCTATAACAACTAGGTCTTTAGAGACGGGAAAGGATGGGGAGCAAGGAATTGGAAGGAATTCGGCCATGGCCTTTTGAAGGAAGCATCCCGGAATTCACCTGGAGTGATTTGGGGAAACCATGGAAAACCCAAATCTGGATGCCCGGACGGGGATTCGAACCGCCGTCCTCCCGAATGTGAGGCCAGAACGCTAGCCGTTACACCACCACGCTCGGTGGGATGATATTGTTGTTTGAAAAAATAAATACTTTTTTGGTACACCTCGTATAATACTTTTGTACGACCTCAGTGTTCCGCGCCCATATACACAGACGTCAACTTGCCGCTGACGCAGAAACCATTCTACCCCCGGTCGTCAACCGCTGGCCTTCTGCCTTTGTTTTTCATCCAGTCCAGCCACCAAAACCAGAAAGAAAGGAAAAATCTAATTGATTACATGTATTTGGTATCGTGTGCGTATTTGCATCCGGTTTATTTCCCCCAATCTTTTCTGCACGCGCCAAACTTGTTGTCTGTTGTAACAGATCAATTTTAGAATAGGTAAAGTTGCTGTAATTGAGTGAAACGGTAGTCGTTGGCAAGCAGTCGTCGCCCCGAGCGGAGAATATAGGCCAGACAGCAGTCAGCAATATGTGACATGTGACGGACCTGTGACAAAGGCAGTCACGTGAAATATGTTCTGGAAATCCTAAGGAACTTTCAGGTCTTTGCCTGACCAGCTCATGACACGCTAAAACGTGACCGATTCTCAAGTCACGTGAAAAAATATTCCAGAACATGGACAGTACTCTGGGGTCGTTGCCTACAGTGTAAGGTCTTCTGTACGCGGTCACACTGAGAATAAAAGTCACAGATGGTTATAAAAGACTGGCTTAAGGTCGTTGGAGAGGTCAGTCGAAAAATTGGGACATGCCGACGCTATGCCAGTCTAAACATCGAACCGGTGACAACAAACTGCCAACCCTGTCTGACCTTACTGCCCGCTACGCCCAATTATAATTGTAAGTGTTAAACAATTGACTGATGAATATTCGCGCAATAGACTTCTGCTGATGGGGAGCTGCTAACGCTGTACTAAGTTTATAATAAATTAGTCTAGCAGTGAAGACTTGCTTCATTTATGAGCACTCCCCTCTCCATTGCAAGTAACTCTGGATATGGAAAGTTAGTCAACTGATTGTGCCAGATTTATATCCTGACCGTGAGTAGAGCCTGTGGAGCGGCGTCAGGAAGAATTTATCCTCGTGGCCTATTACCGCTAGCCACTCCTGACAGACATCCTGCACCAAACCAGTTGTTATAAACTGGTGTGGGGTTGCTACACTGTCACCCACTCCACAAACAGCATTCCCACATCTCACGCACTTTCTACAGTCGCTAACCCTACACAGAAAAACTAGCTACCCCTCCTTTACTTACCTCTCAACGCAGGCGAGCCAGTTGAATGGAAACGTCCGGTCTATTGTGTGGAGTTTCTCTTGACCGCTGTCCAATTCATGTATGAGCGGCTTCATATGAATAAGCGTGGACAAACCAGAAATCTGACTGTCGACAGCAGCCAAAGATTTCTGCTTTTACGTCGCACTTAAAATCAGTAGTTTATTCAAATCATGTAATGAGTCGACAATGTTTGCTCATTACATATTATATATTATTTATAGTTTCTAATGTAAATTTCGTGGTTGATAATATGACGGCAAACTAAATTGTTCAGTTAGCAATGGGATGTTGGTAGGGAGTGGTTACAAAAAACTTCATTTTTTTTGGAGAGGGGGATGAGAGGATTTATTACAGCGAAGTGTGGGAAATGAGTTACAAAACCTGGATCAGACAAATGACTGAATGTGTTGAGACTCACGTTTGTATGTATCAAACACAGGTGTTGAAGGGGGAAAAAATGAAGGCAGCTAGATTTTGTTTATGGAAATCGCCGCAGAACACTATAAATAACTGATACTATAAATGAACTTGTAATGTGACGCTTGACGCCACTTTCCATGATGTATTTTATTGTGTTAATGAACGTGTGTTAGATTACTTACATATAAAATCTTGGTCGATCATTTGTTTTCTTTATATAATTTTTATCGTACACAAAGTTTTAAAAAAGACTGTGATGCCAAGACAAATAATTATCTTATTTTAATAAGAGTATGCAATAGACAAATAGCATTTTGTGAAGCGCGAACATTGAGTTCTGTGCCAGGATCGATAGAACGAGTCGACGGGCAGCACTCTGACCCTCAGGTAACGCTACTCAGCTGTCACATGCTGTCACCACAAAGAGAGTGGAGTAGGTTGGTTGCACCTGAGCTTCCGGTTCTTGGAGCCTCGGATGGGCCCATTTGAGATTGTGGTCAATAACAGCTCAAACTTTCCCCTCCGAAGATTTATGGACTGAGCCGAATGTCGTAGGAACCACGCGAGTGCGCGCAGGACGTGCGACCATAAATAATGCGTCAGCGAAGTGTCAGGTGACCTCTGGATGCCTAACCACCCCCTATCAAAACGAATATCAGATAATACATGATTAAAATTCTTGGTTTTTCTTTCCGAAATGTACCTCTGAGGTGATGGAAGACGTGGCTGCAAGAAAAGAAGGTGGAGCTAACGTTTACGTGAAAGGCTGAAGAGGCAACGTAGCTCATTCTATTTTGGGGATTATGATGCTATTCTAACTAGCGCTCTGAGACGCTGTTTCTGGTTCGATTCCTGCATGGTGAAAAAGTCCGTAGTGCTGACGAGGGCACTGCGTGGACTTAGCATGATTGTAGTTGTCTTGTGAGACATGCCGTGAGTCCATCTTCAGTCATCGCCGACTTTCAGACTTCAGCTGCTATGGTAAAATGTTTTATCAAAAAGCCCGCTGTATGTGCATTCCATGAAACTAGATAGCGAGCCGTAAGCTACCCAGGAATGAGAAATTCTGCTTTAACTTTTAAACTCAAATTCTACTGAGCTAGCGGTATAATTTGCCAAAAAGGTACGAGATGTTTTGAAAGAATCTTGATTTCCAAGACCTTTTGGTATGTTCTCGTAATTTCTGAATGGAATATTTGTTTCATTCATGGCACCCAAGACACGGTATCATTGACGACGATGTATGACGTCATAATGTACCATTTACTTTGTTTTTTCATATCGTTCCTCCATATGTATCAATCATTTGAGAATTCAATTTTATTTGCGTTTCCTCAACTGCTAATTGTACCTCTAGGTGTTGCGGTGTTATTTTGCGCAATTAGGTATTCATGTTAAAGGTAAATCCGCATAGACTAGCAAGTACCATTTGAATTTAAATAAATGTCGTAATGTGACAATTTTCCTACACATCCGATAGCGTCGAGATTCTTGTCTATTTGTAATTTGCATTATCCCTTGAAATTAATCACTTAAATATCCTCCATTAATTATTTTATTAATAATAATGATTAATTAATAATGATAACAATAAATTACCCCACAGCAAAGGTGAAAATGATTCTATTTATTACAAGCTGGGTTGAGAATCACTGAAGACCGGAGGCGAGTGAGAAGAATGGTCGGGGTGCTACAAGCATACACTGTCGAAGAAGCTTGAATGGGTATTACTGGAAGAATTAGGAGTAGTACAGGGCGTTTCATTTGTGACGCGTCCGCGCGTACGGCAAAAATCGCCCGGGCCAGCGCCCCTCGCTTGCCGGTAAGTCACACGGCGCATCGCCCGTGGTCAAGAACGCCTCATGCTTGCGCTGATTTCTTACCTTATAGAACGTGCTGGAAATGTTGGCCATCGGCTTCAATACGCGCTTGACATCTTCTAAGGATGTTTTGTCTAACTCTGCAGTGCTTGTGAAGAAATATTATTAATTTTAGCCCTTATCGAACAACTTCTGTGCACGAATTAAAACAAGCAGATTATACTGCACGAATGTGGTTTGCAAACTGGTTTATGTAAAGTGTGCACGATAGCGAGCTGGATCCGCAATTGACATTTTTCGCCGATGAGGCGTATTTTTAAGTGGACGCGTAAATAGTCAAAACAGTCGGTACTGGAGTACAGAAAACCCACATCTTATCCACGAACAGCCGCGTCACGATGTGAAAGTTGGAGTTCGGTGTGCAATTAGTGCGAGGCGAATTAGTGGACCAGTGTTTTTTTACTGAAACAATTATATCTTCTCGCTATGTGAACAATATTTTAAATACCTTTTTTGAACAGCTGACAGAAGATGAAATAAATTACGGTAATTTTCAACAAGACAGTGCAACTCCCCATACAGCCGAAAATTCTATGCCTGTTTTAAAGCGTGTTTACAATGAGAATAAAATTATCAGTCGTGGATTGTGGCCTCCACGTTCTCCAGACATGACACCTTCTGCTTTCTTTTTGTGAGGTTACCTAAAAGAGCGTGTTTATGATTCAAACCCCCGTACGGAAGAGGAACTTAGGGAAAACATAAGAACTAAAATTAAAAATATTTCTTCACAACACTGCAGAGAGTTAGCCAAAACATCCTTAGAAGATGTCAAGCATGTATTGAAGCCGATGGCCAGCATTTCCAGCACGTGCTATAAGGTAAGAAATCAGCGCAAGCATGAAGCGTTCCTGAGCACGGGCGATACGCTGTGTGACTTACCGGCAAGCGAGGGGGCGCTGGCCAGGGCGTTTTTTTGCCGTGCGCGCGGACGCGTAAAAAACGTTGAAAGAATTTAAAGTTAAAATTTGTAAAGGGTAAATGTAGGTGGATGCAGAAAAGGGGGAAGATGGGTGTTTAGGGAAATTGCCACCTGAGCATGCGCTCCATTGAAATTTAATTTAAGTTAAATGAAACGCCCTGTATATGGAAGTGAGTAAATGACCATGATCATAAGCTGGCACTTGATAAGAAGGATAAGGGAATGAGCAAATAATTATTTTGTAGTGAAGGAAGTGGTAGAACTGAAACGTAGGAATATGAGGAACAGTTTACCAGAAACAGCCAAAGAAATTAAAATTAGTAAAGAAGGTGAGCAGGGATATTGTCGCCGTGGTGCGTTATCCACTGCTAAAATGTTAGACAGGGTGGCCCGTGTGGAAATTTCGCGAATGATGTACGATGGATAGCGAGGTTTATTGTTCTGAAGTAGGATGAAAAAGGTACCGACTCATTTGTGGCAATTGTTTATTTGTCATCTGAAACAGGTACGTGTCAAAACTGTTAAAACCTCTTACGAAACAATTATAATAAGAAACAGAAGTCTCCAAAGAGCTTCTTACTCTAGATAACACACAAAGTTGATGAATATCTCTTTGATATGGGCTGCTGCTATCTAGAGGTAATGCGAGCACTGCTTATCAACGCATGCGAAGCCTGGTAGCTTGATTCTGAACTATCGCATACCCGTGAAGATGAATTTTCACAATTTTTGTCATTCATCACCATCAAGGGTTTTCTGCTATTCAGCAGGTCCATCCTCAGCGACAGCCTTCCAAGCCTCCCTTTGTTCCACCAGTCTCTATATATTTTCCATTTATCACGATGTCACCAAGCATTTTCTTTTTTCGTCGACCTCTTCTTTTCCCTCTATTTACAATCGCCTCCAGGGCGGTTTTAAGCAGGCACTCATTCCTCAACACATCACCAATCCAGTTGCTTTTTCTGTTTGTTATTGTTTTTATAACGGACCTTTAGTCACCTTCTCATTCCAGCACCTGATCATTCCTTACTTTGTGTTTTCAACTTATTTTCTCCATCCTCCTGTATATCCACATTTCGAAAGCTTCCAACCTCTTTACATCTTCTTTGCGTAGCGTCCATGTTCCCGCTCCATATAGTCCTACACTCCATACAAAACATTTAGGTTGTTTTCCTCAATTTTTTATCCAGCCTTCCGAATAAGAAATATATTTTTTTTTCTATTGAAAACTTCCATTGCCCTTGCGATTCTAGTTTTCATCTTCTTCTTGCAACTCATATCACCACTCATAATACGCCAGAGATATTTGAAAGACAAGGAGTGAGGCTGTGGAATGATCTTATAGAAGAGGGAAAGATTGGACGAGGTGAAAGACAGGGATGTTGTTTTGTCACCCATATATTTGATATATCTTTGGAGGAAATTATACAAAGGAGTTAAAGAGGTAAAGAAGGTGTATGCTTGGGTGGATGTAGGATTAGCTGCATATGGTTTGCTGACGACATGGTTTTGCTGGCGGAATGTGTCAAGAAGAATGTTAAAGCTTTGCATAAAGGGTGTAAAGAATTCTGAATGGGAATCAATAGGAAGAAAACTAAATGTATGTTGGTGGAAGGAGTAAGAAAGAAATGATGATAAAGCTACAAGGAGAAATAAATCTTACCATTTGCTGTTTGAATTTCTTGTTTAGTGATGCAACCAAAACGGAGAAAAGATACCTCAATTATTTATTTGAGTTAAGAATGAAGGGTGAAAGATGGCTTTTCACATAAAAACAGCCTTTATGAATAATACTTAGGATTAACGCTCATCCACCAGGATCAGCAAAATCAGTTTCATTACTTTTCTACGACACCTCGTACATATTCTTGAGATGGCTAAGTCCAGCTACCGAGCGTGGTGAGTGAGCGGTTAACGTTCTGGCCTCGCATTCGGGAGGGCGCGGGTACGAATCCCCGTCCGGGCATCCAGATTTGGGTTTTCCATGGTTACCCCAAATCACACCGGGCGAATGCCGGGATGCTTCCTTCAAAAAGGCCATGGCCGAATTCCTTCCCGTTTCTTGTCCCCAGTCCCATCCCGCCTCTAATGACCTTTGCCGTCGACGAGGCGTAAAGCAATAAGTAAAAAAAAAAAAAAAAAAAAGTCCTGCTTGACGCAAATATTCTGCCTTCTCCTCGTCTTCGCCGGTTGTACAAATAGCTCTCTTTAGTGACAAACGCAGTTAACGAGCCCCGTCAGTAGCGTGCCGTTGACTCTTTGTTAACTCGTCTCTAAGCAGCTGTCGCAGTTCATCTCTGTCAAGCGCTGCTGATTGCGGGACCAAATTCATCTTCACGCCGGTCTGACGATTTGCATAGCCGTTATACAATGTACAATTACCAGGCACCAGTTTGTTATTCGAAGCGCATTGTCCCAGAGCTTAAACGTCTGACTGCGATTAATATTTACGTATGGAAACGACACGAAACTGCTTAAGTAATTCATTCAACTAATTTGACGAAAATTGTCAGCAGCTTTCCGGTACGTCGGATGTTGAGTGATTCACAGTGGTCTACACGATATTCTATGAGTCTCTTTCCAACTGATTACACATATTTTCGGTTCATCTATAAGATAGTAAAAAACGATACTGCACACATATTTAATTACAAACACGAAATAATTTCTTCTTTGCTATAAATCTTCATAGCCAAACTTTATTTCAGGATAGGGCAAAACGATAATCTTTATACAGTCTTGCTTTCTAATAGAAAATTTTAACTCGTTAAATCCCAATTCACTGATCCATAACTTCAATTCAAGAAACAAAATAAATTGAACAAAACACAAACATCATTGTCATTAATACAGAGAGAAGATAATTATCCTGGGAATCATATATTTAGCAGTAAATTTCCTAAAAAAAACCCAAAAAAAACCCATTTATTAGATAATAGAGATGTATTTAAAGAAAACCTGAGAAATTATCTTGTTAGAATCTATTTCTATTCCATTCAAGAATTTTATAGAAGAATTAATTGTATCTAATATACCTTTTGCATAATTCAGATGTAAAAATTAATCTTTGTTTTCTTTTTTGTATGTGTTTGTAACTTGTAATAATTTTTTCGTTATGATTATTATTCATATTGTATGTATATTAACCGTGACATGTTTCACATCCCAGTGGTTCTTCCTCACTATGAATCTATGGAAGAATAGAAATAAATAAATACGTAATGACTTATAATGAGAAATGTAATAACATAAATTAATAATTATTTGGTATGCGTAAATATCTTTGCATGGCATTTGAGTGTAAACTCATTTCAGTAGAGCACATTGGGCAAGTGATAGAGATAGTGTTCAAAATCTTTCATTTATTGGAGAGAATGATCAGGGAATGTAACCGAGAAGTGGGGGAACTGGGTTACAATCTATGGATTAACCTTTTCTTGAACATAGCGATGTGGTATGGTGCCCACATTTTATGTATCGGATACAGGAGCTGGAGGTGGTTCAAAGAAGAACGGCTACATTTGTTTCTAGAAATTAATTCAGAACGCAATCTGTACCCAATACGGCTCATGAGCTGGAAGATAGGAGATGGGGGAGGGGGGGGGGGGACAGAATACAGCGACTATATAAGACTTAGATTTATGATGGGACCTGGAAGAATAATTGTAGAAGAATTAAGAATAGTAGACATGGAAGGGAAGGAACGACCGTGACCACAAGCTGGCCCTTCATATGAGGTATAAGGAAGTGTGAAAATTTTCTTTTATGACCCAGCGATTGGAAAAAATTATCAAAAGAAGTAATGAATAACTTTCCAGAAACAATGAAATAATTTAAAATTCATAAATGGAAAAAGTGATTGGATGAAGTAATTATAATCAATAATTTTTAAGTTTAAAAAATGAAGAGAAAAATAATTGGGTAGAGAAAAAGGTGTTAAGGAAATTGCCACCGGAGCACGTGGTCTATTGCAATGAAATTAAGGTATTATATAATGCTAAACTACATTCGGGTTGTCTTTCATTTTATATCTTTAATGGAAAATGGTAGAAGAGCGAATTTCATTGGTGTATGTTCCATCTTCTGTTCTTTCTACCAAGAATCTTTAACTTTCACTCTCTTTCTCAGCGAAGCATTTTGCTTCATTGTGTACACAGATGTGTCACATCTGCAAAGTTTGAAAATCACTGATGTTTAATTATAATCAGTACCATTAAAGCATTTAATGAATCAATGTAATTATGTAGGCAGTGTACACAAAGTTTAATATTTCCCTTTAAATCATGCGAGGAAAATAACTTCTGAAGACACAACGAGTACAATGTCTCTTTTGGCAGGGTCCTGAGGAAGCCACGATACACCAACTATAGTAGTTTCACCGCACCGGTCGGGAAAATGTAGTGCGGGATGTTGCACTTTTGAAGGAGTGTCGTGACGGCCACAAAGTCTTCGGTAGTAGTCATGCTGAATTTGATTTTGTCACCACCTGCTCATTTAGCAGCGAATGGACTCTTGATGACAGCTGCCACCGTATCATGAAGGGTTTTGTAGTTTTCTGCGAATTCCACTACTATAGGTCGAATCTCGGTTCCATTCGCGGCGAATCGTTGACAGTTAAGGCAGTAAAACGATTTTCTAACTCCATCGCAGCTGGGTAGAATGAAGGTGGGGGCTCCGCTGTCTTCTTCGGCCTTATGAAACCTACCTGGTCTGGCTGCCAATTCTGGGCGGGAACGACGCCCTCTAACTCCATTCCGCCCGGAGACTGAGGCTGCAGTATTGTCAGCGGCTTCGATGGTTTTCTGCTTTTGTACCTTAGCTTTCTTTGGTTTCTTGGCTATACCTAGTTTCGTCACTGCTAGGCTGACTCCAGTAGATTCCTTTAGGCACGTGGCTGTTTATTATATGTCCTCTCTAGTGGAGTAATGGACGCTTTCTAGGGGTTAAATCTTTGCTCACCGAGTACACGTCACCATGTATACGCTGTATGTTGAACACAGTGGCTAGTGTAGCGTCTTCATCCATTTCCATATTATTATCAGTCGTCGCACTTGCCACCTCGTCCGCCGGCATAGCCGACTGCATTGAGGCGCTCGACGTGTGCGGCTGGAAGTGTAGAACAGCCTTTCCTCGTCACCCATCCGTGCGATACCTCTGGTCACGTACTGATGGGTGGCCGAGCTTAATTCGCTGCCAGCAGTCGCGAATAGTACCGAGTTATTCAAAACACGACACGTAATTTCTTGCCACTTTCGTAAACAATTCCTACCTTTAACAATCACACATTCAGTGAAATTCACACGTAATAATCACTCCATCACAAGACAATTAACATTTGCACAATATAAGGCACAACTTAATTTCAAAATGCGATAATAATTGTTGTCACGTGGTTGGTTTTTTTATTCCCCCCTTTTCGGCTTTTGATACCTTATGCTCCCTAGAGTTTTTTATTAATTAAAATGGTATCAATTATAACAGACAGTAAAATTTTTGGAAGTAACAGTATTTACATATCTATATATATAAAGATGAATGTATGTAAGTTTGTTTGTTTGTTCTCCATACAAATCCACAGTTTTCATCCTATCTCGATGAAACTTTGCACACTTATCCTTTGAAAGCAGGAGAAAAATACTGTTTACATTTGGTTGAAAAATTATATGTATAAATAAAACATGTTGTCTCATAATTTCGAAATACTACTGGACAGCTATAGACAGACGCGTTGGATGTGGACGTCTGTATACTGCTTTTCCGTGTATCGTTTAGACCGCTCAGTGGTTAAAGCGCTTGCTGACAGATATTTGGGTCATGGTCTCCGGTTCAAATCTCCCTGGAGGCTAAGATTTTTAAAAAAATTTTTGATCGTAAGAGTCACGCCTGGGCCGTAGGTTATTCGGATTTTGTGGTGTGTGTGTGTGTGTGTGAACCGCAGTAATAATACTATAAATACGGAAGTAAGTCTCTGTCTTTTTGTTACGTTTTGACGACCAAATGGTTATATCGATGCTGATGGAATTTGACAAGAAAATCTGTATGAAGGTCACAGGACAATTTCTCCGGTATGTTTAATAGTTGTAGTCACGAAATTTTGAGACCTTATAGAATGGTGACAGAAATATGTTGGAAACTGATTCTCTTCAAGTGATTGGTTCGACGGTAAAATGATATAGTGATAGCTTTCCTGTCATATTATGCCGACTCGGTGTTGTTTGGGTCCAATCCTTCGTTACCAAAAACTTTCTATATTCAATTCTGCCAAAAAATTCTTAATCCACGCGTGCGAAGTCGCGGGTATGAGCTAGTTTATATATTAGAAAATAAAAAAGAAGACACGTTTAACAGCTTTAGAAAAGTAGCAGCAATTAACAATTTAACATCAAGCAGAGCCTTTGATGATGAGGGTGTTTTAAAACTATCACCAAAAATTATGTATCAATGACTACTGACTTGTTTCAGTTATTAAGTTTTAAAACATCCTCATCAACAAAAAACATGTCGTGGAGCCACCCGGACAGCCAAGAATCGAGAAGTGGATTGTCCCGTAACGATTCTGAACCTTTTCCAATAAAGACCACCTCGTTTGTAATCAAGAGTAGCACAAGTCTGCTCCCACTGTTGTTGTCGGTCGTCTTTCGACATGATAGTTGCATTAAGTCTGTTCCATTCACTCCTGAGTAATGGGTTGTGATTATGTTTTAACTGTCGGTGAAGTCGGCGTTTCATGCGGATGAGTGAGAACACGGAGAGTGGCAGCATTGTCTTATATGGAAAAACTTTCTTATCCGGGATTACTGAATCTAAAGCACTCTGGAAGGTTCTCTCAAACTCTGAACAAAGGTAATCAATGTCTGAAGAATTTCTGACGTGAAACGGCCGAAGAAGAGAATCAGATATGATAGAAGGGAATTTTGACCAGTTAGCTTTTGAGTAGTTCTTAACGATGCGAAACAGGGGGGAGGACTTTATTTTGTGGAAAGAAGACGAAAACGTGATGGGAATATGGTCACTGGTAATGGAGTCGCCGAGACGATCTGTAGAAAGGGTATCATTGAGCGAAGGACAATATAGGACATGGTCAGGGTATGACCTTGAACAGAAACAAGTGTGGGATAGTTTGTGGAAAGATGGAAAATGTTTTCGGTAAAGGTGAAGTCAAATAGTGTAAGGCCTTTGGAATTACAGGAGTGATCGCCGAGGGATGTGTACCGAGCATTAAAATCACCCAGAATTATAAAATTTTTAAATGAGGAAAGATATTTGAAAAATTCAACAGGAAGGGGATCTTGTGGGCGGGAGTATAAACAAACTACAAGAAGAGGAGGGGAGTTTTTGTGGAAGACTTGAACGGCAACAGATTCAAGGCATGAGAACTGAGCAGGAAGGGAGACGTGTGTGGCAGAGATCGAAGATTTAGTGAAAATGGCTACACCACCCCTTGCATTGTCTGGTCGATCTCTTCGAAAGGTTGTATACTATTAAATTTTTAAAGGGAATGAGGTAGAAGTGGACGTTTTAGCCACGGCTACTGTGAGAGTCATATTTGATAACTGGAGAAGAGATTTCTTTTGTTACGGAATCCACCAATGTTCACTTAGAAAAAACGTAAGGATTCACTCGTCATTGTCGGGAGAGGTAGGTGGAAGGAAGTACTTTGCTAACTGTGATGTCTAGTTGGTTGTTTTCTTGACTAATTTCAACAGTTCTATTTAGAAAATGTCGGGACAACAGTACCACATAATGCTATTAAAATTGTCATCACGTCGTGGTTTGCCTCAATTATTTACTTATCTGTTACAGACTCTCAACTGCGAGAATAAAATTTATTATTTCTCATAGTGCCTCAGCTTCATCACATACCCGACACCTGCGGTTTACAAAGTCGTGCAGTTACTACCCTGAATGTTGTTGTTCAGTGGTAGCACCTTTAGGTTTCGGCCTCGAAGGGAATGATTCGATCCTTTTAGTTTTATTTTTGCTTACGACTTTACGCCTCTTCGACGTGTAGGTTGTTAGAGGAGGGAAAGGACTGGGTGTAAGGAGCGGAAATGAATTCAGCCATGGCCTTTTGAAAAGGAACCATCCTGGAATTCTCCAGGAGTGATTTTGGGGAAAAACAAAATCTGGCTGGCTGGATGGAGATTCGAACCCACGTCTTGCCAAATAAAAAACCAGGGTGTTATCCCTCACCCACCATTCTCCGTAGCGATTCAATCACCGATAAAGCCGACGATTGCTCATAGAAGCTTAACATCAGCTACGGCTCGCAAAGCCCACTCAGCCAACTGTACAAAGAGAACCAGAAGAGGTAAAGTCCACTGGGGTATGGCGTATCCCTTCCCACGTTCGGACCGCAGTCAACGATTGGAGTACAGAGCTCTCTCTACCTCAGTGAATCCCAGCACGCCATCCCTTGCGCCCAGTCGCTTTATGGCTTAAGAACAAATGGAACACAGAAAGGTAAAATTATAACCGTACAAAGAGATTGTAAATATAAACTGAAGTGCAAGAAGTGATGGCTTAGGAAAATGCAAATGTCCAAATGGCAGTAGCACCGCGTTAGAAAAGTATAAATGTGTCGTTTACTTTTGGGGCTTTATATCGATTCTCGTGTTTCGTGGGAATGGTTTTCAGTTGTGATTATTGCCATCCGACATGAATTGACCAGACTTTGAACACTGAATGGTAGTTCTCACTATACGCATGGGGCATTCTATTTAGGAAATTCTTCTTGAATTCAGCACCCTTCGATGGGTCAAGCCTGTGTTATGTCATTATTTCTCGTCTTGAACAAAAATGTGGCTGACAATGTCTGCTTAATCACCGAGATCAGCGATATCTGCGCTGAGGAGTCATTGTTGATAGACAGGAGACACTACGTCAAAGAACAGCGACACTCAATGCGGGACGTTCAACAGACGTATCCGTGCGAGCTGTGGAGATGTACGTTGATGGGATATGGCTGGAGAAGACCGACGTGAGTGCCTGTGCTAACAAAACGCCTTCGATTGTAGAACCTCCCCTGAGCTCATGAACATATCGTTGGTACCCTAGATGACTGGAAAAAAGTGAGTCGTGATCCCTGTTGGCAAGAGCTGACCCCGCGGGAACATGGACCCAGGTTGTCAGGAAAGCACTGTGCAAGCTGGTGATGGATCCATTCTCGTATGGCTTGTATTTACGTGGCAGTGATTCGGATCTCTGGTCAAACTGAATGGACAACTGAGTGAAAATTGCTATGATATTTGCAGCCATTAATGCCCTTCATGTTCCAAAACAACGATGGACATTTCCAGGACTACAAGGCGCCATATTACCGGGTCAAAATCATTCACGATTGGTTCGAGGAACATTCTTGGAAATTCCAGTGAATAATTTGGCCACCTGTATCAACAGAAATAAATCCAAACAAACATTTCTGGGACACGATCCACAGGTCACTTCGTACAAAATGTCCTTCTCGGCAACACTTCCTGAAATCAGATAGAGGATACGTATGAAGCACTTTAATCCATCGCGAGGGTTGATACATTTCCTCACCGGTCATGGACCGTACGAAACATATCTCTACAGGATCAATAGGGTAGAGAATGACTTATGCACGTGCGGATCCTCAAGAACACCTGATCATAAACTGTTTGAATGTGCTGTAGTTGATGATCAAATCAGACAGAACAGAGTGAAGATCACAGGAAAAACTACCACGGAAATTCTGAAAGACAAACTCCTCTGGGAAGAACTGGACAAGCTGGCAGATGCTGTGTCAGATGCAGCCAGGGAGCGGTATCGGCTTCAGCATATCCAGCAACCTGTCGGAATACATTAAACCATATTAGGAATGAGCCGAGATACCTTAAACGGACGGTATATGTTATAAACAACTAAGTGGTACGCTTCTGGATTTACCGAATCTTTTTCTTCAACGGATGCCAGCGTAAACCCGGCATAACTTTTGAAAACTCAAGATGTTTAATTCTTTAGTATTAGTGGGGAATAGTTTTTACTAACGGGTTGTGGTGACTTATAGTGTCTAGTAATGATAGTATATTATTTGTACCATTTTTGTAGTTTATAGGATTTGTGTTTATATTTCAAAAGTTTGTTAAGTATAAAATGTTACTATAATATTGTGAAATAACGGTTCGTTGTAGATTCTAGTGAACGAACCATTTGTATGTACAGATAAATAAATAAACACTTTCGTAATTATGGACGCCTGTAAAGGACACATGGATGAATATTTCTTCAGGGAACTCCCGACTTGTGTCAATATCAGGTCTGGATGCTGCAGTTCACTGGGCAAAAGGAGATATCCTATGACTTCTGGCACCTCAATGTGTATATTTACAAATATAAAGGTGGATTAGCAATGAGATCGACGCCATTCGTCTAACATTTGATAGTCCTTATCACCGTTTTTCACAGTTCTATGTAGTGGAAGTTGTTTTTTGAATCTGTCAAGTCCAATGTCTGGTGGTATCATATTAGGCAATCAACTATATAATTTCTTAAGCCACTCACTGACTCATTCATTCATCTCTATATCTATTGGCTAGAGAACGGTGACGTCACGCACTAGCCTTCTCTCGCAAATTAATAGCGACCAGATGTTGTTAGAAATTAGAGGTTATGTGTACAGTTTAATACATAAGCAAATGATATGAAATTAATTACCATAGTACATTCATTAATTTTCATTTTGTAGTATTTCATTATTTAAAAAACGCAAAAACTTAAGGACTAGAAAAAACGTGGAATTAATTTTAGTAACATGCCGCTAATGAAAACAACCTAAAAAAATTAAATTACTCATGATATCTGCTGTAACGATGAAAGCCAATTGTCGTTCCGGCCTAGGCTGAATTTCAATTTAATCGAACTTCCGCTAATATTGATGTTTGACCAAAGTTTAAAAATTACATTTTATTTGCATTTTACATGTTTTACTAACCATTTTCGTTAATGGTCTTTCTTTGTGTTCACTATATGTAGCTTATTAGTTCATTTTAATCGGACAAAATGTTTCCTAAGCAAGTGTTCTGCCAATTCATTTATTTGGAATTACTTACCTATACATAACGCTCATAATCTGAGATCTGCAGTAATACTGTGGCCGCTACGTACTGTACATGACGATCAAAGATTACGTTATGAATGTTTGGCCAGCCTCAATTACGAACAACGAGATGCTTTCGAAACAATTTTTTGCCGCGATTGAAGATCGCATTCCCTTCAAACTCAACAGAAAGCAAATTTTTCAAATGAACCTTTAGGGTCAAATGCAAGTCAACCAACCATAACCTTTGATATAATTATACAATACCGCGATCGTCTCAGTCCATATTTAATACTTCTGTCACTATTTCTAAGTTTCTTCAGACTTTTTTTTTTAAAATTTTCAGAGTGAACGCTTATGGGCATACTTCGTATTTTAGCCATATCAGGTAAACCTGTCATAACCTTTAACCCTAAAAACGGAAACTGTACTAGACCCATGATCATAGGCATTAACGGTTACGAGCTTACACTAGTAATAAATAACTTGCTAGGTGGATGAGGTGGTTCATCTTGCTTGGAGGCAGAAACATATCAGGGTTAGTAAGTTACTTTGAGCAGCTGGCATGTCTTTGGATTGAGTGGATGCCTGCGGGTAAACGTGAAGCTTAGGCTCTTGGTGTAACCATTCTGTTGTTTTGCGTATAAGACTATACGGTGTTTCTTTTCGTATATTAGAAAACCTCTGTAGTTATAAAGCCGTTCCCATTTTATCGTTGTTCAGAGATGAATGGTAGGTTGTACAAAAATTAATTACACGTGTTACTTTCACAAACTAATCGCGTGGCGAGTCGCCGCTTACAATATTCCTCAGTTCATCCAGACATCTTCGTCGTCATCCACGTGTGCACCACTTCTGCAGACAGCACCGGATTAACTGTAAGGGACTGGGTTCTTGGTTGAGGATGGTATGGACCTGTTCCGTTGTACGAGGGCGAGTCAAATGAAAACCTTAAATTTGTAATAAAAAATCGAAAATTCGCACCGTTAACCTGTAAGTTGGTAAGCGTGCTACAAGCACCGTGCAGAATGGCCTGTAGGTGGCAGCATAGTGCAGATGCACAGATACCGTCGCAGTATAAGTATAAAAATGGCTGCCCCACTTGAGACTTGCACCAGGGAAGAACAGCGTTCTGTTATTCGGTTTTTGAGTAGTGAAGGTGTGAAACCTATTGAAATTCATCGAAGAATGAAGGTTCAGTACGGTGATGTATGTTTGTCACAGCAGCAAGTCTACGAATGGAGTAGGAAGTTCGCAAATGGTGTGACTTCAATGGAAGATGCTCCTTGTCCAGGTCAGGCACAACGAGTTGTGAGGCCACAGTACCTTGTAGCAGTTGAAGCCATAGTTATGGAAAACCGCCGAGTGACACTGAATGACATTGCAGCATGTTTAAAGATTAGTCATGGTTCAGAACGCCACATTGTGCATGATGTTCTCCAGTTTCACAAAGTGTCTGCAAGATGGGTGCCACGGCAGCTGACTCCTGAAATGAGAGAAAGACGTGTTGACGCTTGTGAAGAACTTCTTCGGCGCTTTGAACGAGAAGGTGATGGCTTCCTTGCAAGAATCGTTACGGGGGACGAAACCAGGGCTCACTTCCACCAACCGGAAACGAAGAGAGCGAGCAAGGAATGGCGCCATTCCTCATCACCAAAACCAAAGAAGTTTCGAACAGAACCATCAGCAGAGAAGGTTATGCTGACTCTCTTTTGGGACGAGAAAGGCGTCATTTTGGAGCATTACATGCCTAGAGGGACCACTGTCACCAGTGCATCATACACAGATCTCATAAAAAATCATCTTCGGCCTGCAATCAAATCAAAGCGACGTGGATTGCTGTCATCAGGTGTCCTTTTGCAACATGACAATGCAAGGCCCCACACTGCCCGTACAACAGTTGCAACAGTCACAGACCTGCATGTTGAGTGTCTTTCTCATCCACCATACTCAACAGACCTTGCCCCAAGTGACTTCCATATGTTTGGACCACTCAAAGAAGCAATGGGAGGAAAGAAGTTCCGTTCTGATGAAGAGGTACGCCACGCGGTGCATGAGTGGTTGCGCGGACTATCAAAAGAATTTTTTTCTAAAGGAATTTATGCACTTTGTAAGCGCTGGAAGACTTGCATTGAGCGTGGGGGAGATTATGTTGAAAAGTGATACAGCTTTGTACCACTTCTGCACGATAAATAATATTTAAAAAAATATTTAAGGTTATCATTTGACTCGCCCTCGTATTTGAGTGCTAGTGTTGAAACATGTGAACGAGCCTTTCAACTGGGCGTGCAGGAGGTACATTACACTGTACCGACAGAGTAGTTTTATGGCAGCAGTATCGCTGCTTCGAGTTTGGATTATTTGCGATACCTTTACTCAGGTGTTTCACGCACCAGTGGATCGTTAGAGGGAAGGCGGGAGAAAACATTCATTAAGGGGGTCGCCGGTTTTGTGGGCTGGTTTTGTAGGCAGAACTACAGCTGTTACTCAACAATGAACAAAATCTTGAAATTTTGTTGAAGGGTCGTGTCTTGCACCGTTTGAGACAGTTATCATCACTCACTCTACCTTCACTTTTCACATGCGACGGCATATGTGGTACGTCATCCCAATCTGATCCTGAATCTCAAACGGGATCCTTTCTTTAATGCTGTTCACACTTTTCGTCGATCATTAAGTGTGTCACGTTCCTGTTTCCGCCTGTGATTGTCCTGAGGATTTTTATATGATGTTTCCAAACTTAACTTTTTACCCAGCCAAGTAGCTACACGGTAGCATTTTTGTATCGCGTAGCGGTTGTCACCTGGTCGAGTCCGGTTCAATTCCGGCTTCAGTCGTGGATGGTTGTAAGTGTAGTCTTCGACTTCGTGGAAGAAATATACTACGGAAATTCAGGATTTATAAGTGAAAATAATAACTGCTTTTCAATAATATTGCTCTATTTAATTTTATATTTTTGTCTTTCCCTTCGTTCCTTTATAATTCACATTATTCTTGATTACTTTCAGTCTTTAGCATCCTCATATTTCGGCTCTGCAATAAGATTTAGCACGTAGAAGCAAAATATTCTTATAAGTTATATCATTTCCAACTGATACAATTTTTAGAAATGTCAAGAAACCTTTCTTATTAAAACTTTCCTTTTCATCCTGTGATTAAACGGTAGTTTACTTAATTACATTGAAATGAGTGACCTCCCTAATTCTGCAATCTCATTTATTTTTTCCACAAATAATATCCTAATTAACATTTACTATAATTATAGATACTTTATAATATTCAGATAACGCAAAATCTAAGTAACGGACATCTACTAAGCCAGTATAGGCGGTGATTTCTAGCTTACAATACCTGAAGCTTTCGGCACCTGATGAAGACAGCAGAGCCATCTGTCGAAACGTTGTGTTTTTATGACGCTATCCGACTGAACACCCGTGAAGCTTACATTGACAAAAACTGTCATTCATCGGTATTTTGAGTTGAGACAAGCTTGTATTCAACACAAAGGTTGCTTGTATCTTCCCAAAGGAGGTATACTTTGTATGGTTCTGAATGTAGGATGGTCAGTTCCTTCCCCCTTACTTAATCTAACCTGGTAATTTTTTTATTTATTCCTGATTTTACATAGCCGTCAGCCAGCTTCACGTTCCAGGTAGTGGTCTCGTTCTTCTCCGATTTGTCCTTGGAGCCACCTACTCCTACATCAGGAGTTCCCTCCTGGAAACAAAGCAGGCCACTCCTTGAGCCCTGGAGAAGGTGCCCCTTGCTTCCAGAGGCACTGCGATGAATTGGTCTTTGCCGTCTTCCTGGTGCAGGCACCGCCTTAGTCATGGGCAGTGCTTGTGGTCACATTTGGGTTATTCTTTCCTCTTGAGTTTCTTCCTCTCCTGTCCTTCCTTCTGTTTCTAATGCCGTTTGATCGCGGCGTCTTCTACGCTCTGCTAATTTCGATTCAGCAAATCTCGCCTTCTCGCACAGCGATACCAGATTATCAGCTTCATCCTGCAAGTGCCAGAGCTCACTATCACGAAGTATGTCGTATATTCTTCTGTTCTGAAGTTGTATTTGAAGGTATGGTTTTGATTCTTCAGTTTGTTTGCACTTCCAAACCACCTGCTCGGGAGTACCTGGTAATACTACAGTTTAACGTGGAATCCAAACCATCTGACGTACTTCACGTTACACAGCAGGCTATGCCAAAGGTGAAGGTCGAATTAAGGGTCTATGAAAATTTCCGCTGACACAGGGATTCGAACTGCGGACCTTCCGATCTCCATTCAGTCGTTTTAACCACAGATTCACCAGACCGTACCATCGCTATTTATATATTCAACCTTACGTCGAATCATCCTAAGCTTGGCTTTCCGTCTGAATAAGTCGAACTTGTGCAGAAATCTGCATGACAAACAATACTTTCCTATGTTCTCCGCCAGAGATCCTCTGCGTCAATAGTTCGACTCAGACTCTAAGATAGTTTTCTCATCTTCTGAAAAATTGTTACTATTAATTGCATTCTTACATATTAATTTTGATGGTTGTCATCTGTAACCTCACAACGTTGTTTGTGTTTTTTCTTAGCTTCAAACCGAGCGTGGTGGTGTAACGGTTAGCGTTCTGGCCTCGCATTCGGGAGGACGGCGGGTTGAATCCCCGTCCGGGCATCCAGATTTGGGTTTTCCATGGTTTCCAGAATAACTCCAGGCAAATACCGGGATGCTTCCTTCAAAAGGCCATGGCCGAATTCCTTCCCATTCCTTGCCCCCACATCCTTTCCCGTCTCTAAAGACCTCGCTGTTAAGAGACGTTACGCAGATAAAAAAAAAAAAAAAAAAAAATAGCTTCAAGAACAGCAAGTGCTCAAAGCGGCTGGAAAGCTAAACTCTTGATATAACTAGAGAGCTGTTCCTTTCCAGCTGTTGACCTGACCGAACGTGCGGATAGTCTCAGCACTGGTGCGGTCACGTGTTCAGTGCAGACTGCAGTGACCTGCCAGTCTCCTCGTAAGTCCTTTTGTGTGGCGCTCTCCGCTGTCTGGAGGCCGCTCAGACGGGGGTGTCTGTGACGTCATAGCAGCAAGTGCCGACGGCCAGACAAAACTCAGTGGCCAGCGATGTCTCGTTACACTTTTTATATCTCAAGTCGCTCTGCTCAGCCTTCAAGGACAACTACCGACAACTGTCGTCTGTAGATGAATAATACTTTGTACTCTTACTCCACACGAATAGTGAATCAAACAAAATACGACTCCTTTCATGTAATAGCTATTTATCACCATTCTTAGTTTAAATATTTTTTTCCTACTATTTTCTCATTGCCGGTATTGGTCACGAAAGCAACATGCCATCTAAACACAATGTAAACACTGCAGTATTCCTTTATTTGACCAGACGTCTGAATTTTCCGAGTCTTTCTATTTTAGCTGTGCCCAACAGCAACACTGAAAATTAGCTATTTTTTTTTTTTTTAATTATAGTAATGCAATACCGAGAACATAAAACCAGAACAAGTACGACATAATTACAGTTTATTTTGTTTTAAAAATCGAATACATATTAAATTAAATATAATACTATTAGTATACAATCATCCTTGTTATTCTGCCTAAAGGAGAGGTAACTCTGTCGTTGAAGAGTACTGAGCCTTTTGTGGGATTGTCTGTAGAAACTTCTGGTTTTACCACACACAGCATCTTAATAGCCCTTTTATGTGTTATGAAAAAAAAAAATATGTTAAAATATTCACAAAAAACGTATGCCGAAGTACATGGTTCAATAAAAAAATGACAGAAGTACATCTATTTCATTAGTTCCAGATCTGTTATCATTGTAGGTATATCTGCTTACTGAAAGGCAAAATTTAGAAAATGTTACGGTCAGAAGTGTGTAGCGTATATTTTACGAAAACATAAAAATATTTAAGTATTCGTAGCGTTATCTATTCTCTCTCACACCCAAAAATTCTAAATACTGTTCCAAAATTCCTATTCTAATTACTATAAAACCTGTTTATGTAAAAATATAAACTTGACAATTGTTTTAATGGAGAATTAAAGGGGAAAAATATTTTATCCTTGATGGATTAGTGAAGCAGTGACTGTGATATCAAATTTGTTGAAATTAAAAACAGCAACCAGTCGCAGTTTGCTGTTATTATATTTATTAACCATTACCAGTTTCGAACAAATTGTTCATCATCAGATGGTTTGCATTTATATTTATAATGTATTCTAATATGCAACTGCAAAATGCAAGCGCGCGTCCTATAACAATAGAAATGAGCATTTATTGAATGAGAGTAATTTAATTTTGGGTTGATAAAGGTAATCTCAATTTTATTACTTACGTTAAACAGTTGAATGTTTTGAAATTAAATTCTTCTTGATGGCGAAAGGATATGATGCATTATTAAACAAACATAATGTTTATTGAGAAGATGGCGACAACGAATCAGATCGCCAAAATATTGTTCAAGTGTAAGTGTATTTAAAACACACCTTTAACTCGGCTAGTCACCCGAGAACAATATTTATATTTCCAACGACGAGAAATATTGTGTTCTTACTTAATACTTGTCAGTATTAATCTAGCGTTACTGGAAGAAACCTATCCAATCTTTTCTGTTGAATCAACTAATTTGCCTTTTACGTTATCTGTTTTTTTGCACTGCCGTTTCTAAATAACGTTATAGTTCCGAATAGTTATGTTGCAACTCAATTACTTCAATATTAAGAGATTCTCACATTTCAATTTTATACCTTAACTAGCTTCGGCATATGGACCGGAAACATGAGTGATGATGGAGAGGGACATAAGAAGAGTATAAGCTATGGAGCAATGGAAATAAAATTCAGAGGAGTAGATTAGGAGTAACGAGAAGGAATAGAATGAGGAAGCAGAAAATATGGGAGATGGTCAAGGAGGAACCGTTACAACAAAAAAAACAGATAAATCGAGGATACAGTGCTATGGTCATGTGAAGAGAATTGGAGGAGAGAAGATACCAAGGAAAATGCTGGACACGGAACTGGAAGGGAAGATACCTCTCCAGAGGAAGACCGAGGGACATATGGTTGAAAAAGTGTGTTGAAGAAAAGAGGAAATTCGCTGACAGTAGAAGAAGAGAGATGGCAGATGGACAGGAAACATTGGAGATGTGTTTATTTCAAGCAGACCTGGCCAGTGGTTGGAAGCTGCTCAAGGTGAGGATGATGAACTACCTTCTACGCCTGTCGATAATGACTAAATAAAATTTGTATTAAATATCGTTCACAACCTGGGTTTTGTAATGATGTCATGTTGTATGTACTCGTATTTCGGTTCCACTTCACTCCATTGCACATTCCTCTTTATAATTCCAACATCGATTAATCTAAATAATAATCTTTCTTTTAGGCCAGTTTCAAATTTAAATAAAATGGAAAAATGTTGAACCACTGAAAAAACATAAACAGGCAACAAGTTGCGTTAATTCCGTCCTGTATGGACAGAGAATATAGTGAAATTATCCGAAGATTACCGACCTGTAAGTAATTAACATGTAGACATAAATTTTTCCGTAGTTGGTTTACAATATTATTTTCAGACTGTTACAGATTATAAAAAATGCAACCTTCATTCGAAGATTCATATCCATGGATAAGGAGCAAAAGCTTCTCTGGCTCTTGGTGGTCCACCAAAGAAAACCGGCCGCATGATGTCACAACCTTATGCATGATGATTAAGCTGACCTTTTATTAGTACTCATTCAAAACTTAAATTAATGAGTAGTCTGGCTGCTCAGTGGTTAAGGCGTCTGACTGAGGATCGAAAAGTCCCCGGTTCGAATCCCTGTCCCCGGAGATTTTCATAGACCATTCACCTCTGGTACAGCTTGCTGTGCAACGTGAAATAAGCTAGAATGCTTCCGTGGTTCGGATTCCATGTTAAACTGTAGGTCCCCTGTACCTGGTAGGATTGCCAGATTAGGTTAAGGTGGCTACGACAAGGGCGGAATACGAAGTCAATAGAAAACCTGTCACCAGGTCATTACGACCACACGGAATTATTATTAATATTAAATTTAAAAATAAAAGCTTAAGCGTGCACTATATGACCGGAGAAATTGTTTTTTTACCTCCATCACAGTTTACAGTTTCTCTGAAGAGGAAGTCTTTCATGAGTAATGAGAAACTGGTGCAGTCTGACTTCTGCGAACTCTCGGTATAGCCACGGAGGATACAATATTAATGACTTTCTGGATCTCTCTGCTCTCTTAGCGATAACTTAATTATTCATGGGCAGATACCACATCTCTAGCAGCCAGCTTCAGTAACTTAAGCAGCGAAGTTCACTGGTTAATAATGAGAAATTATAGCTTGCAGGTTGTGCAGAAATGGATGCTCTCGAAGTCATGGAGTCAGCCCATTATCTTCATATTACTTACAGCCGGATAATGATACACTTGTCAATCAAATAATTTTGGGCAAACCGGCTTACGTTTTATGATGGATGGATGTCCTCTTTACAATCACCCATCCATGTATTTTATTATTAATTGTTTTAATTATCGGTCTTAGGTTTTTTAAATCTGGTTAGCTTATTTACAGCCAGCCAGATTTTGTTTGTAAATTATGTGGTTTTAGTGGTCCCTATAAAGTCAATATTTTAGTATTTTATTTTGCTGTCTGTATGGCCGACCCCTTTACAGTCGTCCATACAAACAGTAATTTCGTGAGTTTTCAAGCCGCTTTGTCAACTTGGTTGTTGTAAGGGTGGTAATGACTCGACATCAACGCATCCTAAATCCCTAACACCAACAACAAAAACGTCAATCACATCATATCCAAAATCACTGCTTCGCTATTTTGCTGCTGTATAAAGCATTATTTATTAATTAAGCCTGTTCCAGTCACAGCTCTGTGTGAATCCTTCACGGTTTCCAGGTAAGCGAATGAGATAGTTTGCAATAAAAGTTAAGTATATCTAAACTTACGAAATGCATTTAGCAAAAATGTATATAGATTTGTACGAATTGCTTTATGGAGTCCTTGGTTTTGTATCTTACTGAGGTTGCTCAGAATAATGTCTCGTCACTGTTGTTTGCAGAAATTCTGATCACTAAAAGAGTATACGTAGCTTATTTCGCTAACTCTTTCACAGATAGGCAAATCAGTCCCTAAATCGGATATGGTGTACTCGAAAAAACGTTTGAAAATCGAAGATAAATTATTGTGTCGTTATACATTTAAAGTCAATGCATAGATATTTGATTTCTTCAGCTCTGTTCAGTTTTTAATGTTGTAGCTCTGTTGTTACTAATTTCATGTATTAGACTTGAATGCCATTTAGTCATGATAATATTATTTTCAGCTGTTTTCCGCAAGGCATGTTCCAAGGAATTACATCCAGAAAACCACATACGAAACACCAAAAACTTTTCTGTTTTGTATTTAACGATGAAACACAAAATTTTAAATCTTTCTGCAACCACAAAATGTATTCGCTAACATTTAATTATAAATTGTTAGCTTTAATGGCGATTGTGGTAGATGTGAAATATCCTTTCTCTTGGTAGAACGTCTTCAAAAGTGTCTGCTGAAAATAAATTTGTTTAATTAGGCGCATACATCTCTTCAGGTAAAGGCCCATAATCTGTTTTGTCTGAGACAGTAAATATGAGATTACCTAGTGTTTTATATATATTATCCAATCCTCGTAACCCTCTGAAGATATGTATATTAAGACAAAAGGGTTTATTGAACTCCACGCCAACATCTTTATGAGGTACTTAGACAAGTATATCACTTTCATTTTCTAAAGTGCCCTGGAAAATACAGTTTCATTAATCAGACTAGTATAAATTTGAACAGTTGGTACCATCGTTTCCACTTACCCCTGGTGATCCCATAAACTGCAGTCAGTGACCTGAGAAAGTTTTCGCCATTGTAGTCTCAGAAAGTGCCGAAGAGCCAAGAAGAAATGGGGAGTAAGGTGAAAAACAAGCGCCACCAGTGCGACCAACTTTTATCCGCGAGAGATATCTCCAAGTCGTCGCCCAAGCCGTGATCTGACCTGCACTGAGCACTCTGGAAGTTGGCAGCACTGGCTGTAATCGTCGTTTCTGCGCCATCAGATAGCGTTTGGCAGAGTCTCCGGAAAAAACCGTGATTTACTGCTCTCACAGCCCTCGCAAACCGTACTTAACAAGTGTTTCACGCTGGCGTGATTAAATTTTTATCGTATTGCAGTTTCGTTTCCGTGTTGAAATCATCGCATTCTTACCGAAAGCTGGACATACTTAAGGACTCCTGAGAACTATTCAGCCTTTCCCTTGGAATTTCTAATAACAATGGTTATTTTTTTACTTCTACTGCTTTCTGCATTCAATCTCCACATTTGTGTCTATTGTGGGCCTCCTCCGTTCTATATTTTGATGTTTAATTCATCGCTCCACACCTTGTAACCATCTAAGTGGGGCTCCTCCTTGCCTTCTGCGGTTTGTGGGTTGGTAATTGAAGATTATTTTTTGGTATACTTTTTTTCGTCCATTCTGACTAAATGACCGAACCACAATGGTTGTTTCCATTCAATATTTTGGACTTTCGTATGCCAGTCTGCTCGATTTGTAGATTCCGCACATATTCTAATTAAGACGCTCGTGGAGCTCTTCTAATGAAATAGGTCTTTACTGATTTTATCTTCTTGCGGTTCTTTTCTGTAATTGTCCAGCATTCTGCCCCATAAGTGGTAATTGGTTCCACAATGGCTTTACATATTGAGGTTTTTTTTCCTTTTATTTTTTTTTGTAGGCCAATCTTAGTGGACCAGAGAAACTGATTTAATTGCTGTATGTCAGACCTTCGTTGGTTTAGTCAATGTTTATTATTCTCTTCCATGTCCCGCTATTACTAATAATGCTTCCCAAATTTTGTACGTTTCACATTTATTTATTGTTAGGTTATCTGATACTCTGAAAGGCGATGTTACCTATACAACAGACAGATAGTCCATTTTGATATAGAAATTTTTATGAATGAGTGGAATTATAAATTAATGTTTATAGCTTTTTTGAATTCCTTTTTTTAGAATTTAAGACCTAAAACTTATGTTTAAAGATGCAAATTATTATTTATGACTGGGATTGTAATTTAATGTATATGCCTTACTGTTTTGCATTCTTTCTTGGGTTTGAAACAACGAATTTATGTTTTATAATACAAATTTTATGTATGAATGGAATTTTAAATTAATGTATCTGGGTTACTGTTGTAAATTCCTTCCTTGGGACTTCAAACATCAAGACTTTTGATTCAATATACAAGTTTAATGTATGAATTTGATTTTAATTTAATGTATGTGACAGTGTTTTGTAATCTATCCTTGAGATTTCAAACATAAAGACTTATGTTTTAATATACAAATTGAATTGTAATTTAATTATACTGATTGTTTACATTGTTATGTGTTTTTAATTACTAACAAAATAACTGTTATTGTGTGCTGACTGGCATGGATTATACCTCTCCTAGTATTAGCGTCAGAGCCATGATGGTCTCGCAACCAACTGAACCATGAGCGTGACCTGTATACATAGGTATGTACTGTACAGTACATGATCATCATGAGTAATAAAATTAATTAACTGTATATACAAAGGAACTGTAAATCTGTTTGTGGAACGTATCATTAAAATATTTTATTGTGGAATCGACTGTACTCACAAAGTCTGAAAATCAACAAAAAAAAATCGATACATTTTTTATATCTAGCTACCAGCACAAAACAAGTAGAGTGGAGGTTTGAGTGGATAGATGTAATTTTTGGTGTGTCAAGCGTTTATTTGTTGGTGTACTGCGCCGGTTTTTGTTGCGGGAATTAGAAGCCGCCCGAGCATTCGTTTGGACGATTACGGAAAGCCCCATAAATGCTGCAATCAGAGGGGCCAGTAATCCAGGTCCGATGTCTGAATCTCGACTGGGTTATAAACTCCCCAGAAAGGCGACGCTTTAACAAGTGCAAACAAAAATGGCGGATAAACAATACATATACGACTGCACCAACGCACATGACGGCCTTCAGTGACGTAAGCCGTTAAAAGAATAGTGCCCTGCGGAGTTATAGCGTCACGATCCTTAACAGCAGGAAATAACACGAATCATGGCTTAAAACTTCGTCCCATATACAGGAGGGCGATTTCGAGTTTTACGCGCTCTCCCGTGGTCTCCGATGCGAATGGTGAAGTTATTCCAAGTTTCTGCTAATTATACCGAATTACTCGAAATTGATAAGGTAAAAAATTAAACCCTCTTGGCATTACGGACCACGAACAGTAGTAACATGGTGGTCTAATCTGTTCTTTACCACTGATCGGCGTCTTGAGCATTGGAGTCGGTAAAGAATTGGGAGCAAGATCGGGGAGGAATTCGGTCATGCATTTTGAAAAAACCAACCCTGCACCATGTTTCTTTTGCAGTACGACATGGCCATATTCTAAACTGTGCATCTTACTCTGCATAAAGCAAGACTACACTTTTCAAGCCTTCTTGTCTCCTATGGATTTCAGTATACATATTTTCATCTGAAATCACACTTTTTTATGCTATCCTTTTAATTACTATTTACTATAGCCTATTCTTGGAAATGCAAGTACTACTGAGAGCAGTAATATCTTTTCAGAGATAATTGATTGATTATTATGATTATTGACTCTCATACAAGAATTTATCCCAATTATCCAGTTTCGTATATCACGGAGTCCCCATACCAAAATATTTTACTCTTAACACTAAGCCCAGGGTAACATCTAATCCGAGCTTCAGTGATACTAAAACTATTGATGTCTGATTATTATAATTCTGAAATCATTGAGCTAATACGCTGTAATCAGAACATTACCGATATGACGGTGGTAACTCTCAGAATTACCGCTACCTCCACCAACTGGATTTATGTAAGGAGTTGAAAATGATAGAAGCCTGAAGGATTCGGATTTTTGCATCATGCAAGTTATTTAAATCTATCTGCTATACATAGTTGTCATTTCAAATATCCTGAAAATAAGAATTATCGCTTATCCTGATCAATTTACATTCACTTAAAAAATAAGTTACGTATTTAAATCTCATATTGACACTTCATAGTTATCAGCTATATTATGATATATTCAATTGTTGGCAAAACAAAATTGGCTTTAAATTATTGAATGAAAAATACTTTTTATGATAGAATGTAGGTAATAACCCACTGGCTTATTGAAGTTATTTCCTTATACTAAAGCTTTCTACCTATCTTGTTTTAGTTACACAATATGCAAATCACACATTAAAGTCAGTAAGAAATATTCTTACAACATTATCTTTATCTTAAAGTGATCCTTTACATCTTCTGCCATTGAGAAAATACGTGTTTTAACTTCTTTTTATATCAAGATTTATTTTCACGTTAGCCTTTCCGGTTATAAATCCTATTCATCTTTTTCATCACCTGCAAATAACTCTTATTATTACCTGAAATTATATCTCGATTTCTCCTTTTCAAAAATCAATAACACTATTATAAAATCGTTTTTTGAATTCCTTTTGTATTATAACACACGTTACACGACTGTACACAGTATTAATATTTAACATTTCATAACTTCCAAATACATCGATATTTTTCTAGCCGCCAGCCGTACAAATTAATTTCAGATCTGCTTGATTATTTTCTTTCCATCCATACATCCAGTCATCCATAATCATTTCATCCAGTCTTCATCTCTTTATATAATATCCATGCCTAATCCATACAATTATTCTTGCTGCCAAGGAACCTAAACATAAACTTCCTATTAAAAAATTTTACATTCATTTTATAGTCTGTATATACTAAATAATTATTTTTATTTCTCATTTATTAACAATTTATACTTTAACGGGACGCGTGTTACAAATAGTTGTTGAATCAAGTAAATATATTTTAGTAATAAAACTTCTCGTAAAACATAGCTGAAGATTATTATAATCGAAATTCTATTAGGTCTGTTACTTATCTCCTCACGTAAGAATATTAATTAAGGCGTTAACGTGAGCAACAAGGGTGGGGGGAGATCACGTAATTAATGGACGCCCCAAAATACCTGCGGTTCTACCATAGTGGGCTTCCAAATAGACTGATCCTATAGTGATTACAGCACGGAATAAATTTAGTTCATAGACTCCCAAATGGAGTGGAGCGTCCCCACAAGGGTGCATGAAGATATGTTGGGGAGGGGGTTGGGGCGAGCTGCGTGGGGTGGACGACACCGTAGCTCTACACCGTCGGAAGTACTGTGTTCCCTCGACCACCTTTTAGAAACAAGATGCTTTATTCTAACACTACATACTTACGGAGTTTCCACTGAGAAGTATGCATTTATCCTACTAGTAATAAGAGTGTGGAGGGGGTGGGGGGGGGGTGAGGATTTTTCTTTTGCAAAAAGGGGGTCGTGGTACGAAAAACTTCGGGAGTTTAATTCCTAACACAATCCTTCCACCTTAAAAAGCTCAATGCAGAAATTTAATGCTAAACGAACCATAACGACGTGTGTTAATGTTGTAAATCTTAGTTCTCTGAATACGGTAAAAAAAAATGATTTGTTGGGTTTTTACTTTATAACGAAGGCGAATACCGCAACGGAGAGAGATAACTTCGTTTAGGCCGGATTGAAACTGACGAGGCTCAAGAGAGACTTTACATACCAAAACTCCACAGCTAGTACTCTGGGGACTGGCATTTGTTGTAGTTTAACTAACCTCTCCCTCCACCATCCCTAATCATATGAAAAAAATACAAAACTGCTGAATCCACTTTTCTGTTCTATATCCCTAACGAGCGGTCTGATGTCCAAGTGGTCAAGGCGTCTAACTGGAGATTGAAAGGTCGTTGGTTCGAACCCGTGTCTAGGATCTGTAGGTTCCCTTTACCTGGTAGTCTTTAAATGCCGTAGATGTACACTTTTTTACGTTATATTGATCCATCAGGGGTCAGTGTGTGTGTGATCTGCAGTAGTAATACTATAAATTCGGAAGTGAGTCTCTGTCTTATGTTGCGTTTCGACAACTAAATGCCTATACCGATATTGCCGGAATTTGACGAGATAATCTGTAGGGAGGGCACAGGACATTTTTTTTTGTATGATTAACAGTTGTATTCAAGAAATTTTGAGAACTTATCGAATAGTGACGGAGAGACGGATGTATGTGTTAGTCCGTAATGTTACGTCGCTTGCTCAAGCTATGCTTCTCGCGCATTATGTTAGTGTATATTTTGTTAGTAAATTTCGTTTAGAGAAAAGAAGTATTATTTAGTATAGATGTCGATTTTATCTGTCCTATTATTTTGTGTCTGCTTAAATGTTTCTGGCACCAATTTATTTTGCCTTCTTTTTTGACATGCATTACGGGCGTAAATTGGTCTAAGTTGTAGCTCTAGCAGAGTACGAGCAGCTTAAGTTATTAGAACCCAAGAATCGGATGCTCATGCTGAAGAAAGAAGAAAATTCCAAGCTGAAATAAAGCTGCCCTTAGTTAACACCCCCCCCCCCCCCACATCCCCTCACATTCGTTTGTTTTTCTGTTTTTAAATATGTTGGAAATTGATACTCTTCAAGAGACAGGTTCGATGGTAGAATGATATAGTGATGGGTTTCCGGTCATATTATGCCGACTCGGTGTTGATTGGGACCAATCCTTCGCTACAAACAACTTTTTATAATCAATTCTGGCAAAGAAATTATTAATCCACGCGTACGAAGTCGCTGGAATCAGCTAGTCTGTAATAGTTATCCAGGGAGTACCGTTTGAGCCACCTCTGGGCTTGCAGTACCCTTGCTGCTGTCTGGAAGAAGCCGGCGTTTCCTCGCGTGCAGATGCAGCGCCGTCACCGCTGCAACTACGGTAAAGACATTCAGCCAGTTAAAAGAACTTGGTGTTGCGCGTCCCTCGACCCGTCAGTGTATCACTTCCCGACAATAGTTCTGATCGATAGGAAATTATGACAGAATCTTCCCGTATAAAATTTGGTTAAGTCAGAAACTTAATGGTACCCTATTTGAATTAAAATACAGATATTTGTTTCTGTAAGCTTGTATTTATGAGCAGTTTTATAAATTATTGGAATTTTCATGTTAGCTTCCTATTTTCAATATTCATGTTACCTAAATTTAACCATCGTGCTTAAATTTTCACGTAAATATTTGTTGTTTGTTTGGTACTAACGTTTTATGGCTCGCATTGTAAGACTCGGTGTTGATTTAGGTTGAACCCTTGATTATTTGTGTATCAAAAATAATTGTAAATACACGGACGTCTGTAGGCCTTCAAAGTTAATGTGATAAATATGTCAGGTTATGACTTTCTTAGTGATAAAAGAAAGCATATCATTTTGCATACATATTCCTTTTTGACAAAGCAGATAATCAAAATATTAAATTAATAAAATTATTAATATTAAAAGTAATCCAAAGGTAAGGGGGGGGGGGAAACCTCAAATTACCACAGTAAGGAGGAAAGGAACTAGTATCCCTACTTCTGATACAGGGTGTAGTATACCCCTTCGTGAGTCCCAGCAAACCTTCGGCTTGAGGATCACACTTAGTTTAACGTAACCTGTAAGGATATGATTAAATTATTAAATTTTGTTCCCTACATTTTTAATGATTTCAAGGGAAAGTTGTGTAAAGCAAGTGACTGTCTTATAAATTTGCATGCAGCTTAATCCACCTCTCTCTTTCCTACAGTTTAATGTTGATTACAAACCACGGGGTAATCATTACGTAGTTCACATACTCAAAGCCAACCTGACGTCTAGGTCGTCGCGCTATCATCTCAACACTGAGTTACCACAACACTCTCTGCATGACTTTACATATGAGGAATGCTAATAACATTCCAACCAGTGTCGTTGGTTTAGGAAAAGCCGGTTCTTTCAATCTTGAGATCGGGTGGCGAAGTTTGAAAATGCAAATTATTACTCCTCTGTCATGGTTGAACCAAATTTGGAATATGAACCACGGATCGTTGCATCACACTTCAGATGCACGAAGAGTGCTTTGGAATAGGTGAAAGTGAAAAAGATCCCGAAAAGTTCGTGACCGAACCGGCATTAAAACCTGAGACCTTCATTTTTGAAGTCGTATGCCTTGCCAAGTGACTGAAAGACATCTCAGGGTTTTAACTATCTGTTCACTGGCCACTTGGCACGTTTGACAGTCGCAGTTAAGACATTAGTATTCCTCGCCACCGAGAGGCAACCAGTCTTCCATTATCTGCAGCACGCACGCTTCATCGAGCATGCATAATAACTCGCAATCCCGGGACAGCTTCGGTGGCTCTGTGTTTTTGAGTGTCGCCATAAATCCCCTGGAACGACCGAGCACTGCAGGCAGCTAGACTTTGCGTCTTACCTCTTCTCCTCGGCCGCAGAAATATGGAAACCTCAACAATCCGCCAGAGTAGTAGCTGGGGCTCTAAGAGTACCGTCCTATAGGTTCATAGCCAACCAGATGAACGAAATAATATAACATTTAAAAAACTTCATATGATTCTTTAGTTCTACATAACATCATCATCAGTGTTCTGCCCTAAGGCAGGTTTTCACATCGCTGCTCTCCATGCTCTCTTTTGTCCTCCTCTTCCGTCCATTTCGCTAGATGTTATCTATAATCTTGCATGTCCTGCTTCCTCTCACTCTCAACCCATGAACTACTCCTTCCAAAGCATCTCTTCACAAGCACATCACTCATAAGCCGCGTTCCCACGACCTCTTGTAACGGAGGCGGGACGGGATGGGACGGGACGGATACTCGACAACACGCCATGGGAACAGGGCCGCCTCTGCTAGCGGAGATGAGACGCAGCTACCCACTCTGTGTCGGTAAACATCACAGGCGTGTGTAGAAGTGCGCTTTTTTCATCGGTTTGCAGCAGCGGTGCGCACCCGTTCTGTTGCTTTAAAGTGCTCTGTGAAAAACGACACTAGGCAACGTGGTGGGGAGGTGGCGGTGAGGTAAGCGAGGGCTAACCTGCGGCGCGCGCTCGTCCCTACACTTCTGCTAATGACGTGCCACCTCCGTTACAAGAGGTCGTGGGAACGCGGCTTTACAAGGGTCCCATCGAGTTCTTCTTTCTCTTCTGACTTCCTCCTCTCACCAACCTTTCCAGCACTTCCACATCGCTCACTTTTTCTTTGCAGCATATCCTTTCCATTCTCCTCCACATCCACATCTCAAACACTTCTATCCGTTTATAATCCTCTCATGTTCACGTCTGTGCTCCATAAAGTGAAGACTTTTCCTCAGTGCTTTCCCCGTTTTTCCCACAAATAATCTCCTCTTCCTATTAAACGCTTCCTTCGCTACAACAATACGAGATTTCACCTCTAAGTAGCATCTGAAGTATCTGAAGTCCAGTTCTACATACGTATAGCGGCAACGACATTAGGAATAATAATTAGTGTAATGTTCCCGGGCAAATAACGGAATAAACATGGGTTTTTATATACAATATTTCGGCAATTGAACTGTCGGTAACCATCTTCAACTGAAGTGCTGATCAGGTCAAAATATGGTATTAAAACGTCATGTTTACCTGGTTAGCTACCTAGGAACATTACATTCATAATCAATGTGGAGAAATCGTAAATAAGAAATTATTTTCTCCAGTCGTCAGTAGCAGGCATGATACGAAAAATTGAATTGTTAAGATTAGCGGACATCAAACCGGTGACCTGAGTACGCATTGATATTATTAAATGTGGTTAATGATGGTACAAATACATATTTGTGTCTTTTACGGCGTTAATGTAAAAATAGTGTTGATATTAGTACCTAGAATCGAACTGGTGAAACGAAGCACATAATAATTTGAGGTTACTGTTGCTCCGAACACAGCTTTGTTAGTTGCATGGTGAAAATGTGAGACAATATTAATCGAATTTCCATCACCAAAACCGAACCGTTATCCTGAGTACATAATGATATCGTCAAGTGTAGGTGAGTTATTGTAAATATGTACCGTGCAGTCTAGATTGTTGTATGAAGAGATGTGATCACTGCATTCATTCGTTTTTATTCTAATTTCAGTAAACCTAAATGCAAAGATCTCCGAGGAGAACACCTATCTACTTCCCCTGGCAGTTAATTATCAGTGTAGTACATCACTGACAGTCCCATACTATGTTCCAGTAAAGGTTTCTCGTTACGTGCTGAATCTGCATCGTTTACGTTAGGCGCCGTAATATCACCGCCACATAAGCGTCACCATCCCACACGGTCTCTACAATCCATCGCAAACTGAATTAGTGGCGGTCATTAGTCGCAAACGGTTACTCACACATCACGTGGTATTTTTACTAACGCCTACATTCTATGTCAATGATCTGTACTGTGTGCCTTCTCTAGTACGGCTGGGAAATCAAACAATTCGTATGTACACCACGGAAATAAGAAGACAGATACTTGTATAAGTCTGGTTCACATTTAATAGCACATAACGTGGCAGACACTACACATACATAAGTTATCACATCTATACAGCAATACACCCACAATCATTCCTAGACAAAGTAGAAAGGCCACGCACGTATCTACTTCTCAAAATGTTTCGAAAATTTCTAGCCAAGGTAGCAATTTCAGTAGATGAAAACTAGACTTGTGTTGAAGAGCATCAGAGAGGAAAGCTTCCTGTTCATTTCATGAACGTAAACAGAAAAAAAGAAGGCGAATTGTAATCATTTGTTGTAAGCTGACTGGCAGCCGAAGAGACGCCGAAGCGCCCATCTGGGAGAGACAAATGAAGATCACCGAGCAACGCGCAATTACTATTTTCATGTACGGAACCTCTGTTTGATGATAACCTTGTATTCTGATTAAGTAATTAATTAAAAAGAAGACACATTTTTTTAAAAACATTTTATGTTGAGTAAATATGAGTTTGAAACCATTGTAGCCAGAGGATTATATCAGTGATAACTAAGCGAGATACGAAGTTGAAGGAATCTTTATCACCAAAAGAAAAGTAGCTGTCTGCTTGAGTTAAAAGTTTTTGAAGTGAAAACATCTTTATGCGCGTTGGGCGTTCTTGTGATGGGTAAAATCTTATGAGTTCGCGTCACCAACATGCTGTAATAGCAGTACATCTGTAGCTATAAGTGACGTGTTACGCATGGACAGCACTGAAAGTATAGATTACAATTGTATATAATATATATAACGACTGGTCCGCTCACAGAGGCCTGCATACACAAATACATTGTATATACCTGACTGTGGGATATATATAGGGGAGAACCGGGTAAAGTGGCCATGGTGGTTTATTGGGCCAAGGAATGGTGCCATCACGCTGGAAAAACCATAACTGGTGCAACTTAATGCCTTCAGTTACCTTGAGAAGCCCGATCCGGTTAGCGTATTATCTCTAGAAGTTATTAAAATATTTGTGGTTTTTGATGAGCCTGATGTTTGGTAAGTGGTCAGTTTACGAATTTATTACTGAGCAATCAGATGACTTACCGCTTCTTAACAAAATTCTTTTGCAAGAGTGATGTTTCTGCTGTAAGTTCCTGATTTGGTGATCATGATTGTTTCTTTGCATTGTTAAGATATCGGCGCCAAAGCGGGCAAAGTGGCCACCTGCTAGTGGCCGTGGCCTCTGTCTGCTGATTCTGTTTGTTCCTTTCAGATTATTAACATTATACAATGCCTTGAATAGATGCTTTATTATCATGTTAATCTGAACTGCGTGTATAAAAAATAATCAAAAAACAAAAGTAATTAAATTATTGCTTTTGTGGTGGTATTTCAAGGACCGGAAACTTTTTTTTCTGTGAGTCCAAAGAATTTTGTCGTGCAAAAATAGCAGGAATAAGGCAAATGCAAAGGTCGCAAAACAGAAAGGTTCTTTGAAAATGTTCACATCAAGTTGATATAAAAATGTACTTTAAGCTGCAAAAGCAAACAAAAAGAACAAGGAAAACAAAAAAGAAGAAGGAATCCAGTAATAGATAGAAAATCACCAATCACCGACAATCTAACAAAAAAAAAAAAAAAAAAAAAAAAAAAAACACACGGTGCCTATACTGCGACGAAATTTTTTCAGCTCAAATTAACAAGAACGATGGCAAATGTGTTACTTTTGGGCTCAAGCACTCTGTTTGCGAAAACTGCAGTTAATAGTGTCTTTTTCCCGTTATCATTTCTATTATTTACAAGTTATATGACTGTAATAAAACACTGTTTTGAAAATTTAGAGCGTATTTAATCACTTTGCCCTACCATCTCTGGTAAAGTGGCCATCTGAGTACTTTTTGAAAAATTGATTAACGTAGGTTCTAAACTTAATGCAAAGTTAACTAAAAAATTCCGGTTTATATTAGGATAGTTGAACTTCGTAACCCCTGATTTTGATGCCTTTAGGTATACTGCAAGTTACCTTAAAACATCGTCAAACCATACACTGGCCACTTTGCCCTGCCTTCCCCTGCCTTATTACCACGCGTAGTCAGTCCTCGTGGAAGGTTACACATTTTACCTGTAATATCGTATCTATGCAAAGTTTTTGACTATCTTGACTATATTTTTTATTTTTTGTAATATATCTGAGCTTAATGGTTCGAATTAGATCTTATACGTTCGCAGTCATTGGCGGTCCCCGTGTGTGAGATGGTAAAGCGCTGCACCGTTGAATCGAAGGTTTCGGTATCGAATCTGAAGTTTTTTGAAGTGAAAATTTCTTTAGACGCTTTACGCGATTTTTGGATGGATAAAATCTTATGCATTCGCGTCACAGATTTGCTAATGTTAACAGTATATCCGTATCTATAAGTATGACTTGTTGTGTGTATAACGTTCCTAGTTTAAGTTTTCACCTCCGTCCTCAGTCCCAGATAGCTGCCAATTTTTTTCTAATTAATATTAAAATCCTACTTAACGTTAAAATTGTTTAACTGTTGTTCAAAAATTTGGTTTTGGCAAACTTATTACTACCATCTTATCAAAATTCCAAACTTACAAAATGTTATGTCAAAAATCTAGAGAAAATCTTGGAATCATGTAACAAAGAGATCTACAACATTTCTTAGTTCCTTTTCTTTTAATAGATTGCGTTTTAATTTGTTATGAATTTCGCAGTAACAGTATGGAATGCAAAAGAATTATGGCAACTACCGATTTCGAATAGCTGTTTAAAGGAAACATTATTTGTTCAGATGGCTCAAAATGAATGTTAATTTGAGTTGTAATTCGCTCCAATGTGCAATTATATCTAATCTTTTATTCATAATGTGAGGAGCATTGATTTATTTCCTTGTGGTGGTTGAATGAATGAAAAACATCGGCGTAACGCTTGGTGAGTTAGTAATGCCACATTTAGTTCCACAACACGACTTCTCGCGTGTTTCAAACTGACATATCAGTACTCATTAAAAATGCATTTGACGTTTTTGTTCGAGGAATGTTTGTTTAAAATACATCAGATGGAATATATTAATGCTATTTTTAAGCGATTCATTCTTCCAAATAATTTACCGGAAACATTAAATTTACGAGACCTTGTTATAGCTGTCTATAGACCGTTTGATCCATCAAAGCTTTTTTAATTATTGGTATCGCTTACAAAACATGCAGTTCCCATGAATATATCGATTTAGACTGTCAATTTAATGTAGCTACATTTGCTATGTGCATCGAAAAAGCTGCAAATTAAAACTATGCTGTCCGCTTTTGTTTATTTACTAAGAAGAGTGAATGAATTTTCAACTGATTTTGAATGATACGAATATTTTTTTGCTTGGTCTTTGGCATCAAATAGGGATACTCGATATACATCGATGTATCGAAAACATCGATTTTTACTATTCGATGCATCGAATCAATCCGATGCATCGTTTACTTTCGATGTTTAACGATGCATCGATGTTTTTCATTCGATACATCGAAAGAACACATGCGTTTCTTCGACGTGATAGAATCAGTTTTAAAGGAAACCAAAACAGAAAATTGTATTACTATACGTTATTTTTGTCACCTAAAATATCAAATTATATTTTTTTACTTGAATAAAAAAAAACAAATACATATGCAACAGGATTAGTTTTAAGGCAAAACAAAAACTGGAAAATTGTATCGCTATACGTTATTTTTGTCACCTACAAAATCACATTAATTTTTTTCTTTTAACTTGCATAAAACAAGAAAAAACTACGCGATATGATTGGTTATAAAGAAAAACAAAAAAACAGGAACTTGTATCGCTTTACGATATTTTGTCACCTACAAAATCTCATTTTTTAAAAAAATTTTTTGTAACTTGGATAAAACTACAAAAAAAAAACTACGTTATATGATTGGTTTTAAAGCAAAACAAAAAACTGGAAATTGTATTGCTATATTTTATTTTTTCACCTACAAAATCACATCATATTTATCTTTTAATTTAATTTTGATAAAACAACAAAAAATTACAGTTGACATGAAATTTCCCGACAGTGTAGGGCGGAAGTACACCTTAGGGCAAGGCTAAAAGTACCTAGTAGGCTTTAAAAATTTGCTTAAAGTTACTGCTCCTCGTTATAAAATACCCAGCAGAGCAACTGTGACACAGTGTCTTGATGACAAGAATGACGTCTTGGCAACATTAATAAAATCAAAACATTCAAATGTTGAACACCTCAAATTAACAAGTGATATATGGCGAGACGTGCAGATGCGCAGCTTTTTGGGTGTCACAGCGCATTTTGGTCTAGACACAGTGTTCGAATCAATGCCATTAAGAGTTTATCAACTCAATGAAGTCATTCATCCGAATATATAGCAAACATACTCCTTAAGACCTGCAACGATTGGGGATTTGATACGGATAAAGTCTCTGCGGTCGTTACTGATAACGACCCGAATATGGTAAAAGCTGTGGAATTAGGATTTGGAAAGAAGAAGCACATCCCTTGTTTCGCTCACACACTTAATTTAGTTGCTCAAAATATTCTCAAAATATATTGTCAAAAATATAAAGACCATTGTTACTTTCTTTAAACACAGTTGTTTGGTAAGCGACGATTTGAGAAAGTCAGTAAGTGCTTAAATAAAGTTAATACAAGGCCTGCCAACACGCTGGAATAGCACATATCACATGATTCAAAGATTTTTGGAGCTTAAAAATGTTGTAAGTGATATATTGATTTGCCATAAAACAGCACCTCCAATGCTGACTGGTTTGGAATTAAATATCGCGTCATTTCTCCTTAACATACTACGCCCACTTGAATCAGCAACTAAAGAAATATCTGGAGATAAATATTGTACCAGCAGTAAAGTGATCCCTTTAGTGCACTGCAAAACTCAAATCAGTTGAGACTGATGAACCTTTAGTGATGGAAGTACATAAGCTTGTCCTAAAAGAAATCAACAAACGGATGGGTGCTATCGAACAAGTTTCGTCTTTAGCTATCGCGACCTTATTGGACCCACGGTTCAAAAAACTGCATTTAGAAGACCCGATGGCTTCAAGTGCTATTCAAAAGATCAAAGATATGATGATGAGGGAGCTGGAAGAAATGCGAACAGAATCTCATTCAGATAGTTCAGAAAAAACATTGGAAGATTTCAGTCTTTGGACCTATCATCACAAACTAGTTCAAAGAAACAGAATATCAAACAAGACCGAAGAAAGTGTTTGCGACGAGCTGTCTGTCTACTTGAGAACTCCGGTTGGCCGGCTTAGTGAAAATCAGTTAGAAGTATGGTCCGATTATAAACAACAGTTTCAAAAATTGTACAAAATAGATTATAAATATTTAACTTTGGTAGCCAGCTCAGTGCCATCAGAAAGACTTTTTTCGAAAGCTGCACAAGTTTTAAATCAACAACGAAACAGAATTCAAGGAAAGCGGGTTAATAAAATTTTATTTATGCAAAGTTTAGAGAGAAAATATTGGGATTTATAAATTCCAATTAGATTAGAATCCCAACACTGCCTCTCTTTCAGCGTTCCTCGTTTTACTTTTATTCTATCTTTCTATTCGAATTTCTAATTTATAAATCCCAGTAATTGCTTTTGTAAAAGACTAGTTAAAAATATATTTCAAATAAATACTTCATTTTGCTAGTTTCTAAATCTTTGTCTCATTTTTAAGCTTTCATAACCTTTATTAACCGATATATATATATCGATATTTTTATTCGATGCATCGAAAACATCGATGTTTTTATTCGATGCATCGTGAAACATCGATGCAACGTTTCGATGCATCACATCGAAAAAAACATCGATGTATTTTCTGGATGAACATCCCTAGCATCAAATATCCCACATGTTTTGCTACGAGAGACATCTATCTTTAGCGATTAATAAAGTTTTCTTTTCCTGTGCTGACAGAGAGAATCCAGAGAGGAAGCATTGCGAGAGAGAGAACTACCACACATTTTAAGTAAAATCGTATTACCCTGCGTTCAGTGTTTATAGGTTGATGGGTTCTGAAAGGAGAAAAAAGTGTATCCTATAGTGGAACAGCTAGCTGATTAATTCTGTTACAATCGGAAACGTGAAGCCATCAAATAATGGAGATGTACTGTAGTTGAGAGAAAGTTTGGTGATGGGAGGTTGTCAAGCATAAGCTTTAATTATGAAGTAATTATTTCAAAGGCAGCGTTTAACTTGTCGAGGATGAACCGGACTTTCTACATCGGAAAATAAAAACAGAAATAATGTTTTGTCATGGATAGGTTGACCCAGTGTGCCAGAAGGAAGGATAAAACGTGTTGGCATGCAAATGACTTGCTTTGAATAAAGTAATAAATTACGTTCTGAATCAGAATGCTTATTTAACTGCGCTTGACGAAATGTTTTTTTTTTTTTTTTTTTTTTTTTTTTTTTTTTTTTTTTTTTTTTTTTTAGAATCTCTTAACGGAAAGGAAAAGGAATCCTAAGGTGGCGCTGCGCCTCTGTCAGTTAAACCGATTAGATTGTAGAATACAGATTTTTATTTGTATTGTGTAGGGGTCACAGACATCATTGTCTTGAAGTGGACAAGGACATACATCACGTTGTTGGAGATAACTGGCAGAGGATCGCCCAAGGTCGTTCGACCTAAGAGACCACACCATTTAATGATTAAACTAACTGGCTGATGATGACTGTGTAGCGTCAACCCAGAGAGAATATCGTATTTAAATCAATAAAATTGTATTCTGGAGTTTACCGTACCAGCAAAGGGACAAAAAAATAATTTCCCGGACCGGCGTATGGAGCGTCGTTGGTTAGAGCTTTTAGCTATCGCCAGGAGTAATTCTCCTTATTATAGACAACAAGGGTTCACGTCGAGTTGACGTGCCAAAACAGATTCCGTCGTATTTCACTCAAAAAGAACACAACAGCCGACCGAAAATAAAGTCGCTGAGCCACCCTATTACAAACGGGTAAGTTCTGCCACACATCTGATTGTTCTTTAAAGAAGTCCGTCTTCCTATAAGTATAAATGATGAAACTACAAAACTTTAAATAAATTCTCAGTAAATTATAAAGAAACTAAAAAAACGCACACACACACACACACAAAGGAGCTGGTGTAGATATCATTAGTATAGAAGTGGGATACCATAATGTACCTTACCTTTAAATTTTATTTAAAATGAGTCAGGTGTCTTGCTACTTAGGGGGCATCCACAAATTACTTGAGGTGTTTTTCCGGATTTCTGGACCCCCCCCCCTCTCCCCTGGTGAGATTTCGTGAGACCTTTTTTTTGGTTCTACTGTCCCCAAATTTTTCGCAAAATCTCACGTGAGATTTCCGTAGAACCCCCCCCCCTCCCCCCTGGTGAGATCTGGTGAGATTTCGCTGGACCCCCCCCCCCCTATTTCACCTCACGTAATTTATGGATCCCCCATTACCAGATGAATGGACAAGAGCGACAGTAGTACCGGTTCATAAAAGAGGTGGGTGTGACAAAATCAGGCCGATTAGTTTAACATCAGTGATAGGCAAAACAATGAAGAGATTGACATGAAACTATATCAGTAATGTCTGTGAGGAAAGAAACTGGTTTGCAGATCAACAACATGGCTTTAGGCAAGGAAATTCATGTGAATCTCAGATGGTGGGCTATATGCAAGATATTTAAGATGAATTGTACAAGGGAGGTCAAGTTGATAGTGTAGCACTAGATATTTGTAAGACATTCGACGGAGTGAGCCATAAAATGGTTTTAAATAAACTGAAATCGATTGGGTGAAAAAATTACTTGTTGGGTAGACATTGCTGTTCATAATTCTAATGAATGACCGTGTTGGTGGGTTACGGTCAGAGTCTAGGCATTTTGCAGATGATGTAATGGTATACAATAGGATCAAAACAGGTGGAAACTCTGAACAACTGCAAGGTGACCTGGGTAGAACATCTAAATGGGTTGGTTAGCATTGAATGATGATAAATTCCAAGACAAGTCAGCTTAATAGGTAAATAGATAAAAAACTAAAGATTATTTATGGTTATAGGGCGGGGTCAGAATTGCTTGTTGAAGGCTTGAAGTGTAAATATCATGGCATAACGTTTGATAATAAACTGAACTGGGCAGAGCACATTGAGCAGGTGATAGGAAATGGTTAAAAAATCCTACATTCACTTCGAGGGTGATGTGAGGATGTACCAGAGATGTTAGGGAAATAGGTTACAAAACTTTTATCATACCATTGGTTGCATTTGGTGGTGTAATTTGGGGCCAACATTTTGGAGGTCGCGCAAAGAGGAGCAGTTAGATTTTTTGTGGAAATTATCGCAGGATCCAATCAGTAACTGATATGATAAAGGAGCTGGATTGGGAGTCATTGGAGGAAAGGAGGAGGGTGAAGAGAGTGCTGGGAATGTGTAGGGCATATGTTGGTGATGGAGCTTGGAGGGATATTGGTAGAAGAATTGGGAATAGTGCATGGAAGGGAAATATGGCCATGAGCAAAAACTGGTACTCGATTTCATGTATAAGGGTGTGAACTTTTTTTAAAAAAAAATTGTTAGGATTTGGAACAAAATAAAAAATAAAGTGACGACTAATTTACAAAAAAAACCCGAAGGAATGTAAAATTAAACAAAAATTAAAATTTGTAAATCGCATAAGTAGATGAGGGAGGAATTTAACACACATATTATATATGATAATAAAAAAATAAAATAAAAAATGGGTAATTGGTTGACAGGAAATTGCCACCGGAACGTGTACTCCATCGCAATTAAATTAATAATTAAATAATAATTATATCTGCTCAAATCTGTCCAAAGCTAATTACGTGCTCACTTACCGAAAGCTTCATTTCCTACACCGTATGACGTTCCAGTAAGAGTCAATGTTACTTCCCTGTGTGCATTTATCTACTACCAACCATATAAAACTTAACGCTACCAACTTACACGTAACCCAAAGACTACGCAAACTACTAATACCGTGTAACCATTGAACGTAGCATTATTAAAGGCATTACAATAATTACACACATAGTTTCTATAAATGATTGGGCGAGTGATAACGTCAAACAGCTCAAGTAGAGGGCGTATTACGGTTTTCCTTTCAGCATTTTTCTCTGAAAAATGATGGAGTGGCCATCAGTTACAGACCATTCCCCTCTTCAGGTCTATCTAAATAACAGTGTTACCGATGAATTTGAAATTTGTCTCCAATAATGACCATGCCCTGTTGTTAAACAACAAATGTTACAAATATGTGCATTTAACATAGGTTGTAAGTTGTGATTAAAACAAGCAAAATGTTTTTCTTAAATTTTGTAATTACTTTTCCTTATTATAATAACATTTTGTAGTACTATTTCTGAATGCACTTCATACCTTTGGATGGACTAACAGCTAACTGCCAGGCAATGGAATAATAAATTTCGACTGCGTTGCGGTGTGGCACAATCATCCGGAAAGTAGTGGTCTGGTGGCTCATTGGTTAAGGCGTCTAACTGTAGATCGAAAGGTCCCTGGTTCGAGTCCCTGTCTCGGCGGGGATTTTGATAGGCATTTAGCCCGACCTTCACCTCTGGTACGCCAAGAAGCTTCCGTGGTTTGGACTCCACGTTAAACTGTAGGTCCCCTGTACCTGGCAGGATTGCTGGGTTAGTTTAAGGTGGTTACGACAGGGGCGGAATGCGCAGCCAATAGAAACCCTGTCACCAGGTCAGTACGACAACACTGAATTATTATTATCAGGAAAATACGGCATTTATATCGGAACAATTGAAAATCATGCATCTATTAATCATCATCGACAAAGGATATGATGTCGATTCTGATGTAGAGAGGTTACGGTGTTCTATCGAAGTGGAGCGAAGAAAAGCGGCATAGAGTCAGTTATCGCCAAGAATTGTAAATACAGAGTATGTAAATGTACATAACTTTAATATTTGGGTATCTCAATGCTATCTTCTCATTTTACAGAAACGATTATATGTATGCAGGTATTTTTGTTCGTTTGGACTAACTAGGAGCACGTTGAGCCTTTTTTAGCTTGAATTTTTTGCTGTGGATGTGTACACATCGTGTTACAACTAGAGGGGACCTACAGTTTAACGTTGAATCCGAAATACCGAACGTTCTGGCGTATGTCATACGATCAATCACAGCTCTCAAAATTCCTATGCCTGCCGAGATTCGAACCAGGGACCGGAGCCGTGAACTTTATATAAGCAAGCGACTTAACCACTGCGCTACCAGAATGTATATATTAAGAAAGAATAATGATAGTTCATGGTTTTTTCCCATATTTAAAAACTCAAGCAGATATGGAGGTACTCTCGTAACGTCCATTTTGTGAAATATATCTGTGTTTCCATTACAGAGATGCATTTATCACTCATTCTGACAGAAAAGGAATTATCTTTTAAAATACAGTATTGAGCAGTTTTTTTTTTTCGGCTGCCGTCAGCCTTTTTATTAGTTTGATGCAATCCTCCATCCCTTACTATCTTGTGCTAACCTCCTCATCTCTACATACCACTTACCACCCACGTCCTCAATTATCTGTTTCATATATTCTAATCTCTCTCTTCCTCTACAGTTCTTACCTTCGACTGTTACCTCCACCAGCAAATTAACTAATCCAGAATGTCTCCTTCACCTCTGGCACAGCCTGTCTCTTCTTTCTGTAAGCTTCTTCCACAAATTTCTTTCCTCACCCATCATTTCCAAAACTCGTTTATATGTAATTTGAGAGAATTACATGCCCTCGGGATACCCTTTGGGTATTTAATGCAGTGGTTTTCCGTTGCCTTCTGCAACGATCAACTATTAGTTTTTCGGTTGTTGCAATGAATGTATGGTAATTAAAAAAAAAAAAGCAATTCATTGACTTCAGAAAACAAAGTACCCTTAGAACTAAAGCGAACAACAGTAATTCTTAGCTTGTCTCCTGTTATTCTGTTAGTAGAATTATCTGTTTAAGAGATAGACAAAGGAAACCATCTTTGTATTCCCTTGGATTATTTCTGAAGAATGGAAGAAATCTGTTATCAGGGTATCTTACAAGGTGTAGGTAGGATTCGTTTCACATGTGTCTAGCCTCTCCACAACCATTGTAGCGATAGTATTTGTAGTTATCACAATTTATTTTTTATTTATTTATCTAATTTTTAATTATGATGGAGCACAATTTCCCTGCACACCTATTTTCCCACCTTTCCTGTAGTCACATACTTTACAAATTTCAACATTAAATTGTTTCAACGTTTCTGGTAAATTATTCATAAATTCTCTTGGTAACTTATTCCAACCCCTTCGAAATCCAAAAAACCCGCAAAATGGCGGGGAGTAGTGAAGGTGCTATGGAGCAATCTAAGCCCCTAAAGTCATTAGGAATATTGTTATAGGACGGATAAGGGGAACAGTGAGGGTGTGGAAAGAAATCATTAGTGGTTAAAAGGGAGCAAAATTAAATTAATTTCAAAACAGAAAAAAATTGTATTTCTGCAAAGTTTCTAAGGAAAGTAAAAGTTCACTAACGAATAACGATTAATTATTATCTTTTCAGATATTATTACTGTCTACGAAATCAACGTTTCCATCACATACTGATTTACTCGTATTTCCAGATATGAGTAAATTTTCTTTGATTAGATTCTCTAATATAGCGTGTTTCTCGCAGTCGGAACGTAGTCACAGACACAACCAAACTGTCATTTTACTATTATTGGTTATTATTATGGATTTTTCGGCTCATCGACATACAGGCATTACATCGGAGAGAGTGTTGCCGGTAAGGGACTGGAGGTAATTCGGCCATGGACTTTTCTAGTCATTCAAAAAAAAAATATAAAATCGATCTGATTCACCGGACGCTTTCAGATGCCAAGTCCGAAGTTACTGCTCACCAAGCGGACTCAGGATAACAGTATGGTATTTATAATTCAATGAATCGAGTTCCTGCGTCGAAGTTACTTCACATGGTAATACATATCACATATATTCCTTTCTTTCCTGACTATCGCGTTAGCCGGTTGTGTTTGATTAATTTATTGTTTCACGAGCAAATCGCATTCGAAATAAAGTGTGATAGCAATATGTTGTAATAGTCTTTTTTGGTGAGGGTGGCTCTACTTTGAAACTTTTTAGGCGCACTGTATGGCGTCAGCAATTAAAACTTTACTCTATCAACATATTGATATTGAGCCTCGTACATGACATGTCGCAGGGGTTACAAGAACGTGAAAGATGGGTCACAAAAGACATGAATTTATTCAACAAATTATAAGACATCAAGTTTTATATGTGAATAGTTTTTGCAGATGGTAAGCTCAGTTGGCTCTCCCAAACAAGTCTCTAGCTACTCAGGGGTATTTTTCGGGCCATAATATATTGCAACCTGTCGCACTGTTAGAATCACTTTACCGTGTCCGCGCACTGCTGTCGACGGGATGCGCACCTCAGACACTCAGAGGATGGCGGTAGACCGGCCACAGCGTCCACTCACTTCCACACACAATCTACCAGTGGTTCCTCTCCACTCCCTCTCGGAGCAGCATTCCATGGAATAGGATACAAGAATATCCTAGTGGCGTGTCCCTACTGTTATTGTCAACAGCGCAGCGGGTGGCTTGACGAACGGGCTCGCGGCTTCCGCTCACCGAAAAATAGCCCTCCCTCGATACGTGCACACTGTCTCGCCTTGGGAACGCGACTTATTACAGTGTGATCAAAATATGAAAGAAAATTTGCGACCGCAATTTTTTTTTTTTTTTTAAATTGAACTTATGACTTTTATTAGCGGGAGACCCGTAAGCGAAGTACGGCTAGCTTTAACTAGGTTCTATCCCCGTGATTACTACCCCTGTCGCATAGGGAAAACTTATTGTAACTGTGGAGCTGATGTGTTTCCATCTATCTTGGAAAGGTGTAAGTTGGAAGAACTGTCTTAAAAGACGGTCTACATATAGATGATATAGCAGATGTGATGATAACTCTCGCTGCGCCCAACAAGATAGCGAATAACTTAATTTATTTATATGTGGCTAAAACTAAAGGCATGATATAAATACTAGATTTCCATTATTCAGTGTAACTGGCTAAATTACCCTAGGGCCAAACCCAATAAAAATAATAATAATAATAAAATCTAGTTTCGTAGCCGACCTCTGTTGTGTAGGGGTTAGAGTACCGGTTGCGCGTGCCGAGGGTCGCTGGTCGGATTCCGGCTGAGGGCATGGATGTGTAAGTATTGTGTGTGCTAGCGTTGTATCCATGCTTAGTGAAAACAATGTACTGTATGAACTGAAACACGTGAAGCGTCATAATCACACTTGAGGTGGCTGATGGCATAAGTGGCCGAATGCATTAAAAAGAAACTAATTGGCAGTCATTGGCGCCCGCCGAAAGAAGTGAAAACTTAAAAATATTAATATTTTATCCATGTTGGATTGGTGGAACTTCCGCGACTGTGATGTCAAATATGGGTTGTAAAAAATACAGCAACCAGTCACAATATGATGTTGTTGTTTATTAAACCATTACCGGTTTCGAGCTATACCTGCTCATCTTCAGATGGTTTGTAAATGTTTACATCAACAAATGCAATATACAGGAATGTATGGTTGTCATTTTGCATCTGAATATATCCGAAAACAAAACTAAAGTCATCTCATTGGTGGGAAGACTTGATAAAGCACTATAAACGTACATATTTACAAACATGCGCTGCGTTTGTATGAAGAACATTGGCAAAAAAATCATTTTTATATATTAGATTCAAGTATAATCTATACTTTCACTGCCGTCTAAACGCAACACGTTATACTTAAAGCTACAGAAATACAGCCAAAGCTCTTTATTCGGTTTTAGTATTCGCGGATAAAATTATTGTGGCAACTTTATGTATTCGCCGCTTGAATTTTTTTACTATTCACGGGTCCATTCAGTACATTCAGCGCATTCGGTATCCTTTACTAACATGTCGGCATCTTTTGAGTCACTCTATCTAACCAAAACAACTAAAAAAAATCTTACTGCTACTGAATCTATCAGTACTTCGTTGCAATAATTCTGATTGAATAACACTTGTCCCCTCTGCTTTTTCGCAATTTATAATGTTATACATTGCTGGAAAAATTTTGACGTAGCGTAAAACATTGTGACAATAAAAGAATGCTGGAAAAAACTGTTGCCTGATCTAACTGTTGGAAATGTTGGAGAATCCGTGCAAATTCAAACTTTAACTGCAAACATTACTGAAGTTGCGAATGGAATATGACGACATGGTTTTGAACCAAAATCACTCCATGCAAATGCCCAGATGCCTCTTTCAAGAGTCCATGGCCGAATTCCTTCCCATTTATTGTCCCCAGTCCAATCCTACCTCTAATGACCTCGACAACGACTAGGCGTAAAGCCATAAATAAATAAAAAAAGTTGTGAACAAATAGAATCAAGTTACATTCAAGAGTTGCTTGAATCGCAAGATTTCACTGAAATCGACTAGGAGGAAATGTTAAATCACCAACCGATTGATGAAGAGGCTTCAACGAGCATTGAAATTGTGACATTTAATTTAAAAAAAACCTGTGTGTATGTCTATGGAAGGGAAATAAGCTATGTGCTTTCGTCATTAAAATTGATCCGTCTATGGTAAGAAGTCTTGTTTTTAAAAGACAAATTGCTAATGCCACAGCTGAACATCAATCCGAATTGAAAGACCATTTAAAAGTTGTAAAACAATGAAAAATTAGTAAATTCTTTAAAACATTGCCTAAGTATGGCAATTAAAATTAAAACATGTTGGTTAAAATCTCTTAATAAATTGATTTTAATTGTTTTATTTTTTTCGGAACCTTGGAACGTATCTCCTATAATTCCATGCACATTTATCATTCCATATTCGCGGCATATTTATGGAACGTATCCCCCGCGAATACGGGGGATACGTTCCATTACTCCCATTACAACATGTTAGTGACGCGAACTCATGAGATTTTACCCATCTAAAAAGCGTCCAACGATTTATCATACGCGCAACACGTGATAGCATGTTGGTGACCGGAAGTCACGATCTCATAGATTTACCCCAGTTCAAACATCGACTAACGCGACTATAGAATTTTCACTTTAAAAAAATCATCTGATGGTAATGACCTGGTGACAGGGTTACTTACCAGTTGCCTAACCAATGTGGTGATCCGACCGGTTATAGGAGACATACAGTTTAATGAGGAATCCGAACACAACAATTTGTAACAAAGGTGAAGGTCGAAGTCAGGATTCGAACTGGAGACCTTTCAGTCCAGTTGAACGCCTTAACCACTGAGCCATCACACCACCGGTGTGTGCTAAGTGTATTTTGGTTTGTGAAATGTATAATTTGCGAGGCGGAGCTAGGGACGGTTCCAGCATTCATCTAACTATTCATAGGAAACCGTGTAAAAGTCACTATCAGGATGACCGGAATTTTGCCCGCTTTACCTCGCCGACACAGTGTGGCGGCAGTCCACAGCGCGCAGCCACATTGCGGGGTCGGCTGCGCTATGCCTGTAATACTCCCCGGGAGAGCCAGTATTTCTGATCCGGTCTAGAGTTACTGCAGGCGGAACTACGATACACTGGCGCACTCTTTCTCCCCGTCTACACACCAGCTCCACTCGCCCTGACGCCAGCGGCGAACGGGAAGGAGGGGGTTTTATACTGCTTCTTTTCTCGGGTCCATCTAATCAGCGTTTCGATATGGCAGAGCATACTTTTACTACTACACATGCACAAATCAACGTTATTGCATCATTCCAACACATTTCATTGCTGACCCCGGCAGCGTAGGGGTTAGCGTGCTGCAGTCGCCGGTTCGAGTCCAGCCTCGGGCATGGGTGCTGAATTTGTCTCGTCATCTGTACCAAGATGAGTCTAGTACACACTGAGTGCAGCGATAAATAATTGTGGATCACACAATTATATAGCACAGGCTGTGCGGCCACGTAGCCAAATACCACTAAACAAATTCCTATAACACGTAATGAAATTTCTGCTTGATTGACGACAACGAAATTCATTAAATTCTGTACTTAACGAGGGAAGCATGTTATGTGCCTCTGTCTTCAAAATGTGCAGGACACGCGTTCATGGGAATGAATACTGTATTACCACAATAGTTTATTAATTATTTATAAGGCACAATTTGTAATTAAACTAGCAGTCATTTTTCTACTCCAAACAGGAATACAATACCTATCGTCGTAGAAAAAAATAATTTATTGATGCCGGATGCTCACAGATTTCTTAAGTAATGCCGTTAGATTCAGAAACTTCACAGAATGCATAGTTCATAGAATGTACAGGTAGATTTTTCTCGGCATAACATCATCGCAGCCCACCCCGTTGGCTCAGTTGATCACGGCACCGTGATAGTCTCTGACGCTGACTTGGGGTTAGTTGGTTTTGGTGGGGTAGAGTAGAAGAGACGGTGCCGTCCAATTCCCAATCACCAGACTGTGTGCTAAAGCCCGAGTTAAATATCAAACCGTTCCACATTGCGTGTGGACTGAAGGCAGACGGCATTGTAAATGATAATTCGTTCGTCGGATGGGGACGTCAAGCCGGTAGAGAAAACGTCACCGACGAGGATCGCAGTGGCCGACGCAGCACTGCATCAACAGATTTGAATACTGCTCACCCCCTACAGCCCGAACCTCGCTCCAAGCTACTTTCATCTTTTCTCTCACTTGAAGCAATATCTAGGAGGCCAACGATTCGTTTCAGACGAAGAGGTGAAATACTTCACGACAAGTGGCTGAACACGCATGAACAGGATTTTTACCAGGAGGGAATACTCAAACACATCCCACGAAGCGACAAGTGCCTAAACCGATACGGATAATCTAATGTATATATTATCAGCTGACTGTATTGGTTGTGTGAAATAAAATGCACACATTTCACTACAGGTATTGTAACCTCAGTTTCTGATGACCCCTCTTACGTTAAAATGTGTCGAAATGCTTTGAATATCTATTATATAATTAAACACGACGAGATTGTAAGTATTACCTCTCCCAACTGTGTTAAGTGTGACTGAAGAGTTCATGTACTCAACCAATATATAATTTTTAATAACTTGGGCAATATTTTACGGTTCGAACAAAATCAGGAAAATACGCTAAAGCACAGATTTCACACTCATGTGTGGTACGAGTAATGAAAATGAATGGTCTAATCTTTCTCTGATACGCAATTAATTTTTAATCCACAGAGCGAAATTAACAGACAGAGTTTATTTCTCTGGTATTCTATTGGAAATAGTGGTTCAAAAGATACCTCAGTCAACATAAAATACCCGGAACTAAATTTCACAATATGACCTTTCTCGAATAAGAGAAAAGTATCCTGCCGTTTCTCCGTGCTTAGTTTGCGCTAAGCATTCCTAGCGGTAACCATTTGCATAAAAGCACAGCCATATGTATCTGATCCACCTGTAACCATATAAAAAATAAGCGGGTTTTGTGTGATATTAAAACGTAAGGTGGATTAAAGTGCCAGTTGCTGTAAAACGCTTATATCAATCAGTTTAACTATAATTCTGCTTTCATAAAAGCTGCTCTTTTTATTAATTGAGCTACACTGATATCATATATATATATATATATATATATATATACGCACAGATTATTATAGAAACATATTCCACTGTATTTTGACCATGAGTTTCAATTTTAAAGAGAACAAATTAACTTGCTTTGAATGGTTAAGAAATTCATTTGGATGTTTGCTAGCAAATAAATAAACAAAATACCTGTCAGTATTTATGCAGCTCACAGGAAAAGTAATTTTAAACAAAAGTCTTGTAAAAATGTTAGATGCTATAAATATTTTCATGTTAGAGATTTACAGTTATTGATTTTTAGATGAAATTTCTTTCAGTTTATCAAAGTATTCCTCCGTCAGGTCAGTCTATCTTTCTATCATCGTTTATCCCTCACGGAAGCAGTGACACTGGAGCTGAACTGATGAGGTCATGCAGTGCATCAACATCGTCATTCTTACTACTGTGAGATGACTTGTTATGCAACTAACATCGATAGGCACGTCTATGAGAGACTTTTAATTACCTTCAAGATTTGGAAAAAATTATAAGTTATAATATAACTACTTTCTTGAGGTTTTTTTTCTTCAAATAAACTATTCATGACTCACATAGCGTCCATTAAATTATGACTAGAATTTTTGGAACCAATATAATTGCGATAGTTAACTGAAAACGCCCAGTTAAATCAAAGTTGATGTTGACGGTTCGTGCATCTAGATCCGATAGATTGATTGCCGGTATGTAAAAAGCTTGTTCGAGCCCAAACATGGCCACGTGGAACGAAAAACATACACGTACAGTTCCTAATCACTAGATTGTGTTCGATGGTCCTGAGGTGAGGTGAACACAAAACATCTCCGCTAAGCGTATGGTGTGAGACGATACGGTAGGAAAGGATGAGGCCATAGTACATGAAAATGTCACTAGCGATGAGATAAACTCTTGCAAGACCGCAAATAGGTGAATTATCAACAAAATTACTGAATTTTCTTAGCGGTGAGTAGTGTTACTAAAACAGGCACTCCCTAATGAAATGATTGCATCCTGGACCTCAATTAATTTTCGTTGCAAGCCCACAATGTAATACATGTCGTCTTCTAACTGTTTGACATTGAATATTTAACTCTCACAGTCGAAACGAGCAAATATATTATAGCTGTACTGAGATTTTTATACATTGCAATTATGTCTGAAGCTGATTCGAAATCAAGGGGAAAAAGGGATTTTTTTTGGGGGGGGGGGGAGGAGGAGAGGGCACTTAGAGGTGGTGGTGGTGATGCACGATTCCTAATCATCAGATTGAATGTTTGCCAAAATCATGAATCATGAATCACACAATATGTGTGGAGTGAGAATCTACGACATTGTTGACGGTGAGGGGTCAATCAGATGCATAGCTTAAACATGGTAACCCATTTGGTAACGTTAGGATCAATAGGTCTCTACAGATATTTTCGCCTAACATCCACAAAACCGCTAGTTAATGTTTTCGAGATAGTTGCTATACATGGATAGCGTCCCATATAGTAACTACCTATCCACTGTCACTGTACACAGCAGGTAGACCTATTTTTGTATCTTTTTTTATTCTCAATAACGCGATGCGTTTTGCTTTTTGGTTTGTTTTTCCTGATGGTTTTACGCCTCCTCGACGTAGAAGTCAGGAACAAGAAGGAATTAGCCATGGCCTTTTTGAAGCAACCATCCTCGTATTCGCCTGGGGTGATCTGGTTAAAACCGTGGAAAACCATGATCTTGATGACCGGACTGGATTCGAACCAGCGTCCTCCCAAATGCGAGGCCAGTGCGTTACCGCTCTCCCTTCACGCTCGGTTTTTCTTTTTGGTTAACATTACAGAATACTGCAATATTGTTTTAAAGGATGAAGTTGCTTTACAGGCTTAATTTCGTTGGAGGCAATGAAATTACGGCCTCACAGTGTAGTCACTCTCTGCTGATGGAGAGACCTTAATATGTCGCGACTGTCGGCAGTGTATACGTCACTCGCGCTATGCAGGTTATAACTGCAGCATAAGACACCAGAGTTGACAATATTTAGGAGCTACCATTACAAGCATGCGTCAGAGTAAACAGAATCTCAACGGTCAAAATGAACATATGACCATATAATTCATTAAGAGATCAGGATATGGTATAGAACTAGTGTAACAGCCCTCAAACATAAACTTTAAATGGAACTGCATTTTATGAAACATTTTTAGCAAGCTAGAGTTTGATTGGATAAGATTTTCTGTGTTTATCTTGCAATTCACTGTGAATCGGTGTAAATGGATTTTGTTTTATGAAAAAAATTATGTAAATACCATTTAATATGTTTAAGAACAGAACTATTTATTTATTTATCAATCTTGTTTCATGGATCCCTGCTGAGGAAGGACCTCTGGGATGTGAAACGGGTCATGGTTAATACACATACATACAAAATGAGTCATAATCATAGTAAAAACAATTATACGTTCCAAAGACAAATAAAGAGAATAACAATAAACATTATTTTTTACAACTGAATTTTGCAAAAGTCGTATTGAAAACAATTACTTAATTTGTTCAATTGCCAGAGAATTGCTTAAATGTTTGTAATTCCAAGTATTAAGGCAAGCTACGATGTTTAAAGAATGATTTACTACAGTTTAAAATGATTTATGTGGATAATTTTGTGTTTAAGAATTTTTAATCTTCATTTCTGAGTATTTCATATTGATTGTAAATGATTTTGATTGCTTTTAATATGTGTTTAATTGTTAAGTATTGTTAAAATTCTAGAAATATCTGTCGGAAGCCTTTGTAATGTCCTACAATTTTCGATGAAACATATATAAAGCGAACTGCAGAGAGTCAAAGACAGTTTAGTTTGGTTTTTACTTGGACAGTTCACGGAAACAGTTATACAGTGTACTGTGAGAGTGTATAGCAACATTGTCTTTGGAAGGAGTGCTGTATGTAAGCGCTGGAGTTTTGTGTTTATATGTGAACTGTATCTTGAAATACGATGACTTACTAGCAATAATACAAGTTAAAATTTGAAACTGGATCGTGCACTAGTTATTTCATATATTAATTAATCACGAGACACCTAACACTAGGGATTCTGTATAGTTCCCAAATGTCTGTAGATTCCGTAAAACTGAAAATGCAGATTTTCTCCATACGAGCGAATATTGGAACAGAATGACGTCAGTGTTCTTACTAAATGGTAAATATCCATTCGTGCAAGGAAATATGTTCAGGATATTCTTACTGTACGTTAATTAACTTGTAACAGAATCAGTTAGTAACCGTGTTCATGATGTATCGGAACATAGTATAAGCGATAAAGAAGAATGTAAAAATTCCTTACTTTTTTCAAAGCTGATGATACAATATCATCGTCTGAATGACAGTATCGGCGTGTTCTTTATGCAGTTTCAAAAACAAATCATATTATTTTTCACAAAGAAAACATGCACATGCTATTCGAGCATCGCTTAACTAGGGTTCCGTACAGTTCCTCGGCGCAGAAATCAGTGCTTTATATCTTCTCACGTTTGATAATGGACTCCGTTTCACGATTTCCACCGCCGCTCTATATTTCCTTTAGCATAGCTTGTGTAGTAAGTAATAGCACAAAAAACAATTCCTATAAAAATAGGTCAAGTCTCGTGGTTGTTAAGTGAAAAAGTTATGAAATCTTGTTGTGAGCCAATTCTATTCTACAGTGTCTATTCACTTCAATTCCTGAAACAGAATGGCATCGATGGTGTTATGGATTACGGTGTTTATATAGGCAGAACTTTTGCTGTCTAGTTTGCTACAACATGGCATGCATAGTGGTCAAAACTCAAGATTTTAATTTTTATTTTTAATCAGCGATCCATAACACCTAGAGAAGCCTTTCTGTTTCAGAAAATGAAGTGAATAGACACCGTGTAGTGTAGTCTTTGCTTAGAATAGGATTATAAACTACCTAGAGACTTGGCCGATGTTTACAAAAACTGCCTTTTGTGGGATTTCGTTTCTTTGATCGCTTATTCTGAGTGGTCACTCAGATATAAATGTTCCATTTGAAAATTCAGATATAAAAAAAAAAAAATCCGTCACTTTATTGAATAATTAAGAATATAGACAGTTTATTAGGTGACCTAATAAGCACAACAGCATAACAGTAATTTGCAATTAAATAGTGAATTATATTAAGACATTCAGATTTCTGAGGCAGCGGGAGGCAACAGCAAAGAAAACCCTTGGAGACGAACGCGTGCTGACGCGCAAGGATACGAGGGCACGGACTACTTTTCCCAGCAGACACTTTGGAATGGAGAGGACAAGCGGCCAATCAAATCGTGTGGATGAAAGAAGGAGCGTGTGCTGAATACTGATAGCAGAAATAGTATGATTTGTACGAACGAGTTTAATGTTGCGGGCTCTTCTAATTGGAGCGATTCACCAAGAACCTAGTAGCTGGTCGTGTACGATAGACATGGAGATTTCCACGGAGAAGGAAAAACATAACTTCAAGACAGAGGGAAACTGTGGGATGCGGAGGCGGTGAAAGCGGATATATATATATATATATATATATATATATATATATATATATTAATATACCAGAGCTTTTAGAGTCACGTAAGTTCAGAAGTAACACAACTTACCCCAATAAAGGTGTTTATGCGATGGTAGAAAGTGTATCCAATTGCGATCGTTCTCTTAGTAATGTATGTTATGACCATTAATCATAGCACTTGTTTTTACGAGATTAAGTACCCTAAGCGCTCTGCTGGTAACTTATTTAACAAGTGAACCTCATGTCTCTATGATCTAACGATGAGCTAGTGTCCAAATAAAAGAAAATTTTCAGTTATTGAATTTCGTAAATGGTTGTTTTGTCCAAGTATCATCTGTGTAAGGTTTAGCGTCTCATGGAGAGTAATTTATCTTGACGCCAATTTAAAATTGCAATTTTTATACTTCCCGATTACTATAAAAATCTAGAAATTAGTCGAACGAGTTAATTGTAATTTCACTTTTGAGTGTAGAGAAATACTTCTTCCACCAACCTATTTGAGTCGGAAGGATAGGAAAGATAAAATTAGAGAAATAAGGTGCCGGACTGATTCATATATGAATTCTTTTTTCCCTCGTACCATTAGGGATTGGAATGCACAGCAAAGAGATTAGCTTTGGTGCTGAGCACCATCTGCCACACACAATTTTGTGAATTGCAGAGTATATATGTAGATGTGGATGAATTGTTTAGCAAACGCGATCACTGGAATTTCTAAACGATTATGTATTTAATTTCAAGTTAACATTAATTTTTTCATAATGTTTGGGATAATACTATAAAATAAATGTTTATATGTGTAATGATCTCCATTCTTCAGTGAAACATACTCATAAAGATATCCTGGATTAAGATCAAAATTAATAATAATCATAAGAGGAAGGACCGTCTATTAAACGCTCGATTATAATACTTTTAAATAAAATAATAATATCGTGTGGTCGTAATGACCTGGTGATAGGGTTTCTACTGGCTGCGCGTTCCGCCCCTGTCGTAGCCGCTTTAACCTATCCAGGCAATCCTGCCGGGTACAGGGGACCTACAGTTTAACGTGGAATCCGAACCACGGAAGCTTTCTGGCGTACAGTGCTTAAATTACACAGCAAGTTGTGCCAGAGGTGAAGGCCGGGTTAAATGCCTATGAAAATTCCCGCAGAGAAAGGGATTCAAACGCGGGACCTTTCGATTTCCAGTCAGACGCCTTAACCACTGAGCCACCAGACCGCTCGCATCCTTTTAACAGTTTCACCAAACAAGTCGAATTATTCAATCTTTATGGATTTGTTCGATATTGTCAGTTTTTTCAGATATAAAGTTGCTACTGCTGGCCGGACACATTCTTCACAAAGAAATGATTTAGTCGGGATACTTCAGTAATTATATAAAGATGTTGCTTATTTCAAAAGTCTGGAGTTACAATCTCTAAAAGTTAACTAGGATTAAGCGCCGTGGCCGATCTTACAGATGCTAATAATTATTATTAAGAATACCATCTGGCGTTAGTAACTTCCTGCGTAATTTTCCGACGCGTTCTGTATAGTGCGTTTAGCGTTGTCGCATTTTGGTAACAAACATTTCCTGCTGTTTACGTTCTATCCCAGTGTTCAACAAAATGAGAAGGTGAAATCCGATGTCCCAGTTTAAGGACTACTCTTTACAAAACAGCAAGGAAACTGACAAGTTTCATGTGCCAGTCCGATCTACACTAACCATCTATAACGCTTCCATATTCTCCTACTTCGTAAGTACAACGAACAAGTTGTTTTTATCATTAAATTATCAGCTCCCGTTCGTATCTGTACGTCCATGAACAGTAAGAACGTTCAACAGTCGTTTTCTGAAGAATCTTAAAAAAACAGGATGGTGTAACATTTTCACCAATCCCCCAATCATTTATTATTTATTTTTATTTATTTATGTTATCGTTTAGTCCACTAAGGAGCAAGTGGACCATTAATTTGCCTTGTCCTTCTTATTCTTCTTGCTGTTCTTCTTATCTTCTCACAACATCATCACCCTTCCGCTGTGGGCTTGGCGTTTCTCTTGCGTCCATGCATTTTAGGTTTTTTGCTGTTGCGATCTTAGGGGCAAATCTATGTGAAGTGATTAACTGTCTGTATATGCTACGTGTAGATGTCAGTGGGTCTAGGTTGACTTCTGAAAGCTCCTTCTGGATTTCTATAAGCCAGCGTGCTATGGTTTGTCGGGGTCCATGGACGACGTGAAAAATTTTCTTGGTTAGTCGCGAGTCACCCATTCGTCCTATAAGTCCATAGAATTTCCTGCGTCTTTTCTTTGCCAGAGAGGTCAGCGAATACAGTTCTTTTGAGCTTTTGCGCATCCAGATGCCGTCTTGGATCTTGGGACCGAATATTTTTCTCAGTATCCATATTTCTATTTTTTCGATTCCTCTAACATTTACAGTTATTGACGATGTCTCAGTCACGTACAGTGCTCCTGGAAGAATGACGGTGTGGTACTGATAGAGTTTGGCTTTGGTGGAAAGTGATTTCTTATTGTAAGTATTCCAACTAATTGTATATACTTTTCGCAGTTTTTCTACGCTGGTTTTGTGGGCCTCTTTCTCAATTTCCCTTAAGTACTTCGAGTGTTTAACACATGGTCACGAGTGGCTTTAGGTTTGTGCTTTTGGAGTCCATATATTGTGATTTCTCATAAGAGATTTTTTATTTTTTTTTTATTTTCTTTTAATGGCATTCGGCCATGTTAGCCATTCAGCCAGCTCAATGTGTTTTTTTCGTTTGACAATGTGTATATTTCATCCAAGTTTGATTGTTTTCTCTCTTTTGTAAGGACGACACAAGACGAACACAACACTTAATTAAAACCACCCATGCCCTCGGCCGGACTCGAACCGGCGACCCCTGCAACGCGAAGCAAGCACGCTACCCCTACACTGCCGGGGTCGGCCATAAGAGATTTGGAGGCAGGTTTTGATGGATATCTCATGAAGCTTCAGTCATTTATTATTATTACTGAATTTTGTAGCATTTATTAAGGCCCAGTCAAACAGAGCGCGGACAGCGGGTGTGTGCAGGGAAGTCTGCACGCAGTAGGCACTGTATTACGTTGTACTGCATCAACCCTGTCAAACAGAAAGCGGGCAGAACTGGCGATCAGGTTGTGAGTGCACACAGATATCGCGCAAAGTCGTCGAGATGACGAATGTCGAAATAGTGAAATTCATTAATTTGGTGCGCGAAAAAATTTATTTATTTCATTCACGCCCCGACTATAAAAAACAGCAGGAAAAGTGAAACTTGGATTGAGATTGCGGTGAAAATGAAAGAAACCTGCAATTGCTAATTGAATTACTATTTATTTATTTAAAAACATTTTATTTCGTTTATGATTTGAATTACATTATTTATATAACCATTATTTATTTGTTACATTTATTTAGTTGCAACGTATTATTATTTATTTGCACTTTTGACATATAATTCTGTTTATTTAAGTAAGCTGGAAAGTAGTAAGCACGTATGTTTACGATACGTTTAAAAATGAATTAGAAAATTTAAGTAAACGACGAACTGATCTCTCACTTGAACTTGATCTCTTTTTTTTCGGCGTTGTAATTGATAAAGCCGTTCTGGACATATTTGGACTATCTGACATTTCATCACTTGTGATATCTGCAGCATTATTACATCGAAGATAACTGGGCAAGCAACATACTGCTTTTACAACCGCTTCTGCTAATATGCCAATATCATTTTTAACGACACGTTGCGCTCTACTAAGCCGTTTGTTAAATATTTTCTTTCATCGTCTGTCGGGAAAGGGTGCATTAAATAAGTCTGCAGTGCGAAACATTCGTCGCCTACAATACATGAGGGACGGGGTATCCATACTAGGCAATGGTTTTGAAGATAGAATGGTTTCACAGTAATTCACAATAAATGGAGGAATTTTGAATGATGCTAGTGTCGCTGTGGCGGCCGTAACTGTCAATATCAACTAAAAGGAACTCGAAATCTGGATCAACAACTGCCAGTAGAACATTGGGATAAAAATGTAACAGAAATAGCTTGAGCCAATGTTGTTAGGGCATTTTATTTTCACGTGTTTTTCTTCACACTTTCAATGCAATTCGGAAAGTTCCAAGGTTCTCTGAACCATCCTCATAGTTTTTCACACATCAATCGGTCGGAACAGGTAAATACGAAAGTATAAAACGTCCCAGTTACTTCCTTCACTACGCTGTAGACAGTTGTATGATGACCGCGAAGGAAAAAGCGATAGTTTGGTGCGAGTCACCCGCGGCCAAATACCCGATCGTTTAGCGTGACGTTTGTTCTTCACATTGGATCGCCTTGTATAGCCCGCGCTGTGTTTGACATCGTCAGAACGCGGCGGGCATCCCTTGTCTCGCTCGCGCACGCAGCCTGCGCTCTGTTTGACCGGACCTTTAGTTGTAAGTATCCTGGATAACTCTATGAACGTTTGTAACTTGATTTGTCTGTAGCTTGTTCAGCAACCGGCGTTGCCTAAGTTGTGTAACACTCTTCTACGCTGGGCGTCACAGCTGTGCAGAAGAGATTGTTGTTTGGGCGCCGGCATTGTAGGATGGCTGGGCGCGAGTCAGTCGGTGTATCGGGCCGCTTGGAGGAGGTTGTGTGGCGAGCACAGCTTCGTCTTGCACAAAAATAGCTTGTGTCAGTGTAACATAAGTGCTTTAGAAGTTACGAGCCACGTCAGGCTACGTGGGGAGAACGGGGGGGGGGGGGAGGGAGGAGGGGGGAGGGGGGAGGTTTCGTAGGAGGCCAAAATGGAGCTACATAGCTTATGAACGCTTACTCACATATGGCTACCACTTAACCGAATCTTGACTCATTCGCAGACCGCAATTGTATATTACCCGAGGGTCAGATGACGTAGTTACCTTGGCTGCTAGTAATCACACCCAAAAACCAGAAAACAAAAAATTATAATTTACTGCTACTCATATATTTACTTTGTTGTTGTACGACGATATTATTTAGCGGAGGTGTCAGTGCCGCCTTCTGCCGAGCACCTCCACCTGTAGCACTATCCTCATCTTCATATATAAAGATGAATGTATGTATGTTTGTTTGTTTGTTTGTTTGTTCTTCATACAAATCCACAGTTTTCATCCGATCTTCAAACTTTGCACACCTATCCTTTGAAACAAGGAGAAAAATACTGTCTACATTTGGTTAAAAAATTATCTGTATAAATAACACATGTTGTCTCATAACTTCGAAATACGGCGATAGACAGACACGTTGGATATGGTCGTCTCCGTACCGGGTTTCCGTATAGTGGACTGGCAGCTTAGTGGCTAAAGTTTACGAACGTCGTTGTCTCCGGTTCAAATCTCCGTGGATGATAAGAGTCTTAAAAATTGTTTTTCATAGTAAGAGTCAGGCCTGGGCAGTAGGTTATTCGGATTGAATATTAAACTGTAGATATTAGAAAGTTAGGGGTGCAATGCGAGGAAAATCGTAGGTAGTCTTGCAATGTTGTAGGTGTACACTTTTTTACGTTATATTGATCCCTCAGGTGTTGTTCGCAGTCAGTGTGTGAGTGTGAACCACAGTAATATTATTATAAATACGGAAGTAAGTCTCCATCTTTTTGTTACGTTTTGACGACTAAACGGCTATATCGTTGTGATGGAATTTAATAAGGAAATGTGTATGAAGGGCACAGGATATTTTTTCCAGTATGATTAACAGTTGTAGTCACGAAATTTTGAGACCTTATCGAATGGTGACAGAAATATGTTGGAAATTGATTCTCTTCAAGAGACAGGTTCGACGGTACAATGATATAGTGATAGCTTTCCTGTCACATTATTCCTACTCCATATTGTTTGGGACCAATCCTTCGTTAGCAACTTCCTACATTTAATTCTGGCAAAAAAAATTCTTAATCCACGCGTACGAAGTCGCGGGTACCAGCTAGTTTTTAATACTTGTTTAGTTGTGATTTCCGATAGGGTTGAAAACGAGCTCCACCTCCGCAAGTGTGTTAGTTTATAGTTTATTTTTTTAATAAAACTTTAAATTCAAAATTATTATAAACTTATTTTCTAACCTTTACCTCTGTTAACCTCCGTTTTCGCGTAGGTTAATCGCCGAGCCTACAAATTTCATCTGCGAACTTGATTTCCGTTTCGACACTAATTTACACCAAACTTGATAGCCTAGCACACTATAACACATGCTATATCTCTGATCAGTGGAAAAACTTGGTCGAAAGCAGGCTAGTGTTTAGTTTATTCCGTAGTATTAGTACACAAGCACATCAAATCTCACTGATTTACCAATATAGTGTACACATCAAAAGATAATGTATATACCCACCGGCAACGAGTACAAAAAAAGTGAATTTTCTCTTCAGTTTTCTATGTATACAACAAGAACACCAAAGATGAACATACGTGAATGTCTCTGGATCGTGTGTATTCTGTGATAAGAATTTATCTTCTGTTTCTATTCGACGGTACATTCGAATACTATTTACAGAGTTGAAGCAAAATCACATCTTTTTTCGAAGCGACAGAGTTACTAAAAGTAGTGAACGTAAGTTTTAAATTAAAATACTCAAAGTTAAAAAATGCACTTAGCCAAACTTATTGTGATTGTTACAATGAGATTATTGCTCGACATTGCAAGTAAAACATTTTTACAGACCATTCCCAAGAGGGATGCAATTATCAAGAAAAGCAAGTGTTCCAGTTCTTCAGGACCGAGAAATAAAAGGAAATCGGCCATGTCCTTTTGAAGGAACCGTCCCGACTTTCACGTGATTTCCAGGAACCACAGTAAATCGAAATCTTTATAGCCACACAGGAATTCAAACCTGCGTTCTCCCTAATGCCAGACAAGATGATAACAGCTGACAGACTTAATACATATTACGAAAAGACGCTTATCCACATATTGATATTGGCAGCAGAATGGAGCTACTGTATGTTGTACACGTGTGGATGTTGAGAGATCAATGGCTACACGTGTGGATATTGAGAGATCAATGGAATCTCATAGGTCTTATTGACTATAAAACGAATTTGTTACTATAGCTTAACATTAGCCTGATTTCCGTTTCTTGCAATCGTATTACAGGTTTGGTGTGATTTACGTATATACAAAACGTGCAGCCACTCACCAAATTGTCTCTGTATCACAACAGATGCGCCGTTCTCTTTCTATCGTTTGACTGAACTGCACAGCGATTTAGCGTCTGACGATATTATCTTACCTGAAACAAGTAACAATATGCAATTAGTTAATATATCTAACACTGTGCGATTTTAAATATCCTTTTCAAATTTTTGGTATCATTATAGCGTTCTAATATTACAAGTACACTCTTCAAAAGACACAAAACGGTATGAATAACATGTAATTTTAACGATACATGATAAAAATTAGTGCGGTTTACTGTATGATAAATATTCTAAGAACAATAAAAACAGAACACACGTTGGTCATTTTTCACGAAATACACTATTCATGTATGTGCTCGGAGCCACATGCCATACATTATATTAATGAACGTGTGTTATATAAATTATATATCAAATCTTGGGTGATCAATTTTTTCTTTATATAATTTTATAACATACGCAAAGTTGTAAGAAAGACTGTGATGCCAATGTAAATATTGCCGCATGAACGCCAGTGTACCGTCTGCCAGCATGGCGCAGCGGGTAGCGTCACGAATTGCGGTACCGAAGGTCGCCGGTTCAATGCGCGACATAGTTTGGTGGAGACGCCGGGTACCCTGTGCAACAGCTGCATCGTCGTGGCTCCGATTAGGCAACGTAAAAGTCGCCGCCTACACGGACTGGAACCGGACTACAAAGGATATACTCAGTACGTCCTTCCGAAAGTCCGCGTCATTAGGAAACCCATGGCGGCAAGCCAGCTGCACATTCGACACCCATCGGTGTTCTCTGGAGACGCTGGACAGGATCCTAACAAATGGCTAAAAGGGTTCGACCGAGTCGCCAAGTACAACAGGTGGGATCATACCATGTGCTTGGCAAATGTTTATTTCTATCTGGACGGAACCGCCCAGCAGTGGTTCGAGAACAACGAAGAAAAACTGAATAACTGGGAAATGTTCCAGACGGAACTTAAGAAAACGTTTGGGGACCACCAGCGACAAATCCGCTCGGCGGAAGAACAACTGAAGAACCGGGCCCAACGACATGGGGAGCCGACGCAATCTTACATACAGGATGTTTTGGCCCTATGCAACGTAGTCAACCCGAATATGACTGAAGCCGACAGAATCACGCACCTAATGAAAGGTATTGCAGAAGACATGTACCAAGCTCTTCTGATAAAAGACGTCGCTACGACGGAAGAGTTCATCAAGTGGTGCCAGCGGATTGAGGAGATGCAACAAAGGAGGGTTGGGCGAAAGAAGTATGACAGACTTCCCAACGTAGTCCCTATGGCAGTTGTGGAAGACCAGCACGACTTTGCGTCTCTCATACGACAAATTGTGAGAGAAGAATTACAACAGTTCATGGCAGCTGGGACTCTTGAACCGAGTGAGCATCAGATCATGGCCATGGATGTAAGCCCAGTGGGTCATGAAGGGGCCGACGCGGCGGAAAAAGAGGTATTTCAGACAATAGCTCCTGTCTGCCGAGCCAATCGCACTCGACGTGAAGAATGGCCTCGCCCTGATATAACGTATGCCGCAGCTGCCAAACGGCAGCCTAGGAACCGGCCGACACGGCCACAACCAAATCCTCCGGCACCTATGACGTCCCGCAGACGAACGGACGTCTGGAGGACAGAAGACAACGCGCCAGTATGTTTCCACTGTGGGCGCCCTGGACATGTCGTACGATACTGCAGAGAGAGAAGACGAGTATTTGACGATTATTTTGCCGCAAGACGTCCGCCATCAGAACAGTTCTACCCCAGGCAGCCACCCGCTGACGAGTTCGGTCGACCTACGGGAAGAAGCCCATCGCCGTACCCTAGACGAGGTCGATCCCCGACGCGCCGCTGCCGTTCATCGTCGCCGGACAGAGCTACCAGCCGCTCCCCTAGCCGCCGCACGCAGGAAAACTAAGCAAGGCGACCATCTACGGAGGTGAGGCCGCCGCAGATGAAAATCCTCCATGGATGACAGTCACTAAGATGTCGGGAAATCTCATCAACGTTATAATCGACGGCCAACCTGTCCGGGCGCTGGTTGATTCAGGAGCTTCTTTCTCCGTATTGTCGGACAATTATCGTCGCACACTAAAGAAGACAATGTTCCGTGATACGGGGGCAACTGTGCTAAAGGTCGCAAATGGAAAGTACGTCCAGCCAGCTGGAGCTTGTGTCGCGAGAATAACCATCAACAACAGGACCCAGCCAGTTGAATTTGTCATTTTAACAGAATGTAGTCATAATGTCATCCTTGGATGGGACTTCCTTAAGGCATCCCAAGCTGTCATTGACTGTGGAACATCTGAGCTGCAAATTGAAGAAGTCGTTGCGACGGGTACACGTAACGCAGAATCTTCTGGGAAGTTATTCGCCGTTGACAACGTGACAATCCCGCCGTTCGCAATGAGAAGAGTCCCAGTCAAAAACACGGACGACCGCAACCTTGAAGTGCTTGTCGATAGTAGAAAGTTTATTAGGCTCACGAAAGAAATCTACATACCAGCGGCTATCATAAGCATTATCGGTGGTCGAGGAGACATTTGGATCACCAACTGTCACGAGCAGTCACAAATTATCCCCAAGGGAATGTGCATAGGGACAGCTGAACCAGTCCAGGAGGGCGAGCTCAACGTCATTAACGAAGATCCATGCTCTGTTACTAGTACCGACAACACGCTGGAGGAAACAACTATGGAACTGCCAATAGGGTCCGGCCTGACCAAGGAACAACACCACCGGGTGTTAGCTATACTACGCCAATTCTCTGGTGTATTCACACCCCAGCAAAAAAAAGGTCAGACGAAACGGCCCACGATAAAGCATCGTATCAATACTGGGGATCATCCGCCCATTAGCCAGCGCTCGTACCGATTGTCACCAGTCGAAAGGCGAATAATTCGAGAGGAAGTGGAGAAGATGTTGCATAATGACATTATTCAACCTTCGGAGAGTCCTTGGTCATCTCCGGTGGTCCTCGTAAAGAAGAAGGATGGTACGTGGCGATTCTGTGTCGACTATCGGCGGCTGAACAAAATCACAAAGAAAGATGTCTACCCACTGCCGCGCATCGACGACGCCTTAGACTGCTTGAAAGGAGCTACATACTTCTCAACCATGGACATGCAGACAGGCTACTGGCAAATCGAGGTTGACGAAGCTGACAGAGAAAAGACGGCTTTTATTACACCTGATGGCCTCTATGAATTCAAAGTAATGCCATTCGGATTATGCAACGCTCGGGCCACATTCGAACGCATGATGGACAACTTACTTCGACACCTCAAGTGGACGACGTGTCTTTGTTATTTAGATGACATTGTTGTTTTCTCGAAAACATTTGAAGAACATCTGAGTCGCCTGTCAACGGTGCTGAAGTGTGTTCAGACTGCAGGACTCCGCCTCAATCCGAAGAAGTGCCTCTTCGTCGCCAAAGAGATAAAAATCCTGGGGCACCTGGTCAACGGAGATGGCGTCCGCGCTGATCCAGATAAAGTAAGGGCAGTCATGGAATTTCCAACTCCTCAGCACATTCGTGATGTGAGAAGCTTTCTTGGGCTGTGCTCATACTTCCGGCGTTTCATAAAAGGATTCTGTAACATGGCACGTCCACTGCAAGAACTTTTGCAGGGAGACGCCAAGTTTTACTGGGATGAAACTAAAGAAAGATCTTTCCAGGCACTTAAGGAGGCTCTAACTTCCGCGCCAGTTCTAGCCTTATACGACGAGAATGCAGAAACTGAACTTCACACTGACGCCAGCGGTTATGGGATCGGTGCAGTGCTTGTGCAAATTCAGGAAGGTGCTGAGAAGGTGATAGCCTATGCATCAAGAGTATTCTCTAAGCCCGAGATAAACTACTCTACAACCGAGAAAGAATGCCTCGCAGTTGTCTGGGCTATCAACAAGTTTCGTCCGTATCTATTCGGCAAACCTTTCACCGTCGTGACAGACCACCATTCTTTATGTTGGCTAACCAGCTTGAAGGATCCATCAGGTCGACTAGCAAGATGGGCACTTAGACTTCAAGAGTACGACGTCACGGTGGTATTCAAAAACGGACGCAAACACAAGGATGCCGACAGCCTTTCAAGAATCCTTTAATAGAACACAACAGCAGTGAATGGAATTTCAGCCCTCGCTGAATTAGGTGACGTTGCAGCTGAACAGAGGGAAGATTCAGAGTTATTAAGAACCATAGACGCCTTGGAGAAAGGAGAACCGGCCAAAGGAGAGTTTCAATTGATAGATGGGACATTGTATAAGAACAACTACGATCCACTAGGCCCCAAGTGGCTTCTGGTCGTTCCAGCTCATCTCCAGCCAGCTATTCTCAAGTATTTCCACGACGCTCCAATATCCGGTCATCTGGGATTTGTGAAGACCCTGGACCGAATCAGACGCAGGTATTACTGGAAGGGTCTCTACCGATCTGTCAAGCATTATGTGAGTCACTGTAAAGAGTGCCAGCGACGGAAACATGTGCCGCAATTACCTCCAGGTCATCTAGTACCAATTCCACCTGCAGCAGTTCCATTCCACCGAATTGGGATCGACCTTTTAGGGAGGTTCCCGAAGTCGACAACCGGTAACCGATGGATAATAGTCTGCACCGACTACCTCACGCGCTACGCTGTCACCAAACCTGTGCCGACTGCAGAAGCTCCAGAGGTTGCAAAATTTCTAGTAGAAGACATTATTTTGAAGCATGGAGCACCACGTGTGATGATATCCGATCGTGGAAAGGTATTCCAGTCAAGACTAGTATCAGAGGTCATGTCAAGATGCGACGTTGTCCACAGGATGACAACTGCATACCACCCTCAGACAAACGGTCTCACAGAACGCTTCAACAAGACATTAGCCGATATGCTGTCGATGTATGTGGATGTTGAGCAGAAGGATTGGGATACAATACTGCCAGTGGTCACATTTGCTTATAATACAGCAAGGCAAGATACGACAGGCTTCACTCCGTTTTTTCTGCTCCATGGCCGTGAAGCTGAGACCACAATGGATACGCTGTTCCCATTCCAGCCGGACGACACTCAGGATGACTATATAAAACAGCTCATTACCAGGGTCGAAGAAGCAAGACAGCTGGCTCGCATACGAACACTGGCCACCCAGGAGAAGGACCGTCAGCGGTATGACGGCAAGCACCGACCTGTTGCGTACAACCCAGGTGATCTCGTATGGATTTTTACCCCTGTCCGGAAGGTTGGGCTATCAGAAAAGTTACTGAAGCGGTACTTTGGTCCGTATCATGTCATACGCCGCCGGTCAGACGTCACATACGAAGTCGAGGATTATGAGCCATCTTCGAAACGACGAAAGCGAAGGGACATTGTTCACGTCCTCCGCATGAAGCCTTACTACAATCCTGACGAGCAGCTAGGCACAACCAGCTTCTTGTTCAAGGACTCTGAGGACGGTTTGGATACTGAGGAAGTCGGACAGGAAGATAATAGCACAAATAGGAGGGGCCCTCCAGAACTGCCATACAGAGGACCCACGACAAGATCAAGATCCAGGACACTTCAGCGTGCCCCAAAAGAAATCTAACAGCGGGACGCTGTTTTCCTCAGGAGAGGGAGCAATGCCGCATGAACGCCAGTGTACCGTCTGCCAGCATGGCGCAGCGGGTAGCGTCACGAATTGCGGTACCGAAGGTCGCCGGTTCAATCCCGCCCACTGACAAAAATTATTTAATTCTGTTTATTATTTCCAGAAGATTCTACATGTTTCCTAAGGTCACTTGTAACTTCTACACATTTCACTTGTTAACTACTCTTGTAATCTCTAGTACGTTCTATCTGTGTATAAATAGAAGAGCATTCTGCCCAAGAGGCAGTCAGTGCTGCGTGTATGTTTGAGTTCTCAATAAACCTGTTCTCAGTTTAAGTGCTGTGTTCATTGACAAGTAACCTTCGAATTCACACCTGCCCCGGTTCCAACGCGACAATATTGATCTTATTTTAATAAGAGTATGCAATGGACGAATAGTATTTTGTACAGCGTGAATATTGAGTTCTGTGCTAGTTTGGATAGAACGTGACGACGGGCAGCACGATGACCCGTAGATACGGTTGCTCAGCTGGGACATACTGTCGCTACGTGAGCCTCGCCAAGTTGTGTGGGTTGGGTTTTAAGTGAGCCTCCAGTTCAGGAGACTTAAATGCCCCCCTTTGAAGACTGTGCTTGGCTGCAATATGCGAGCCAACCGGCTCGTACTTTCCCCACCCAAGGTTTCCTGACTGAGCCGAATATCATAGGTCCGACGCAGTATGTGGGACCACATATAAAGTTTCAGCGAAGTATCATGTTACCTTAAGGCGCGTTCCCACGATCCCTTGTAATTAAGGAGAGACGGGACGGGACGGGAAGAATACTCAACCACACGCCATGGGAACAGGGCCGCCTCTGCTAGCGGAGACGAGACGCAGCTACCCACTCTGAGTCGGTAAACATCACAGGCGTGTGTTGCGGTGCGCTGTTGCCATCGGTTTGCAGCAGCGGTGCGCACCCCTTCTGTTGCTGTAAAGTGCTCTGTGCCAAACGACATTAGGCAACGTGGTGCGGAGGTGGCGGTGAGGTAAGCTAGGACTAACCTGCGGCCCGCGGTCGTCCCTACACTTCGGCTAATGAGGTCCCATCGCGTCTCGCCTTCGTTACAAAGGATCGTGGGAACGCGCCTTTAGGATGCCTAACCAACCACCTATCAAAATGAATCTCAGCGAAAACATAATTAATATTCTTGGATTTTCTGTCTAGCTTGTACATCCGAGATCGAGTAGGTGTAGCTAAAGTTTACGTGGGAGATGGAAGAGGCAACGAACTCATTCTGATCCTGATGGTGAGGCCATTCTGACTTGCATACGGAGTCGGATGTTGGTTCGACACTCGCACGGCGAAGAAGTCCGTAGTGCTGATGTGGACATTACATGCTTGATTGCAGTTGTCTTGTGAGGTACAGGTTCTCACATTCCGTGAGTCCATCTTCTATCACTGCCTGCGTCCATACTTCAGCTGCTATGGTAAAGTGTTATATCATTATGTGCATTGTATGAAACTAGATAGAAGTCAAATCCTACCGATCTAACGGCATAATTTCCCGAGACGGTACGAGATGGTATGAAAGAACCTTGCTTTCCAAGACTCTTTTGATATGTTCTCGTAATTTTTGATGGTATATTTGTTCAATTCATAGCGTCTAAATGTTTAAAGACGCAGCATGATTGATGGCGATGTCTGATGTCATAATTTATTATGTGTATTGCTTTTGCATATCATTCCTCCATATGTATCAATCATTTGAGGTTTGATTTCAATGTAAATTCCATTTTGTTCGTTTTTACTCAACGGCTAATTCTACCTCTAGGGTTACGATGTTATCTTGTGCAATCATGTATTCATGTTAAAGGTAAATTCGCCTAGACATGTAATAGCCAATTGAATCCAAATAAATGTCATATTGAGAAAATTTTCCTATAACTCAGATAGCTTCGAGACTCTTGCCTACTTGATATTTCAATTATCTCTTAAAATTAAATAATTCCAATTAATTATTTTATTTGTGGTAACGACAACAATAAATTATCCTTTTCCCCGCTGAGGCCTTACGCCAAATGGTTACAACTAAGAGTAATGGAAGTCAAATTAGATAGTAAAAAAAAAAAAAAAAAAAAAAAAATGCGGTTAAAATCTTCAGTTCTAAGTTACTTAATTTTATTATATGTTGTTTAACGGAAACCTGGTGTAACAGGCATCGTCAGCCTATATTTCCAAAACAGAAATTGGTCATTAGTATCAGACGAGTAAAGTTATACTAATTAAATAAATATATACACAAAAATTAAGTACTTATTACTTTACTACAAGGTATTAGCAAACTTATAAATTCATTATTTAATATAATATGGATAACTCAATTACGAGACACCTGCATTGTTGGTATCAGCATATTTATTATTATAGGCATCTAGCTGGCAGCATTTAAGACAAATGGCGTTAGCGGGAATATGCTTTGGGGAAAAAGCAATCTGATAACACCAATGTAAATAATTCGTCGCTGATGATTCCTCGATGAGAGGCGAAACGCGTACGGCATTAAATAAAACAGAAACAGTTACATTGGTGTTATTTATTAACATTTAATAAACAATTTTGTTCATTTGTGCTGCAAGGTATTGTGGATACTAACCATAAATTTATATCAGTTGATATTGGAGAGCGATGGAAGTACTTTCAAGCCTTGAGATTATTAGCACTGCCTGTACAATGAACAACTCGATATTCCAGAACCTGATGTTTTGCCTAGGTCTCATATGAAAGCTCCAATTTTGATTTTAGAAGGTGAAGCATATCCCATTCTCGCTAATTTGTTGAAACTTTTTGGTAGACATGGCTTGAAGCTTGAGGAACTATGCTTTAATAAATGTTTATCTCGAGTGAGGGAAACAGTAAAATGTGATTTTAGAATTTTGTCTTCAAAATAGCATTTGAAACGTAAAATTGGTTGGTAGTATTATAAAATGTATGTGTGTTTTACATAATACAATTATTGAGAGGGAAGGCTTTGAGCGTAATTTAACTAAGTTTTGTATTTAACGAAACCCACAATCGGAACAAAAATCAGTAGGATGGCCATCCAATGCAGTGAAAAGTGAGAGAATATTTATGTATCATATTTTTCATATACTCCTTTTCAATGCATTAATTGAATTCAATGGAAAAGAGTATGACTCTTGGAAAATCAAATAATAAATATTTCATGTACCGTCTTCTTTTATTTCAGAACTTATTTCCTAGAAGCATGTGTCGACGATATTTCTGTTGCTGTGCAACTTATCCGTCTGGTCCCATGTCGGGGGCTTATGAAATACCGCAGAAATTAACATTTCAGCATCCATGAATGCGTACAACCAGCGCCAGCCTACCCACCGGAATGATCTGTTCATTCCGGTGGGCAGGTTGGCGCTGGTTACAGGCGCTTGTGAGCAGGTACCTGCCGCCACTGTGAACTCCGTCTTGATAACAAGGAAACATTCTTTCCGCCGGCCGGCGCAGGTTCGCGCCGGCAGCCAGCACGCATGCAGGATACCTGCGTCCTTTGTGTTCGTACCCTATCTCTAAGGACCAACTACCCTCACGCCGACACTAACAAGAGCCGACCCTATACGGTGGACTGGGTCCTCTCTTCCAGCGGAACTTCCAGGAATTTAATCATCGCGTCCGCTTCACTTCTGTAACAACCACTTTGGAAGTGCTCGCTCCTATCAGGAACTACTTTCGAAACTCTTTTTTGCTTCAAGACTTGCTGATCGGTAATTATTTCTGACCTTAAATGTCTCCATCAGAAAGTTGCCTTCAATATTTATCGACGAGTACCATTCCCAATATCTTTTCTGAGCGGTCTGGTAACTCACTGTTTACGAAGTCTGACTGGAGATCGAAAGATCCCCTGTTCAAATCCCTGTCTCGGTGGACATTTTCCTAGACCCTTTTGAACCGACTTTCACCTCTGGCACAGCTTGCTATATAATGCGGAGTAACCCATGACACTCCGTGGTTCGGATTCCACGTTAAACTGTAGGTCCCCTGTATCCGGCAGGATTACCGGGTTAGACTAGGCGGCTACGACAGAGGCGGATGGCGCAGCCGATAATAAACCTTGTCACCAGGTCATTACAACCACACGAGTTTACCTGTTTTTAAATATCTTTTCTGAAGGATAGTGTTACGCTTCTTCATCAGTATCGATCTTGGTTCGAATAGAAGTATGCGCCTTGTGAATCATGAAAACGCACCATTTACACAGTAACTTGCGTGATCCAGCGTATCAAAGCGTTGTCCTAGTGGACACGAAACTTTGTTGAATTTCCCTCTCTGCCTAAATACCAATCTGTGTTTCAATTGTGTTCCCTATCCATAAGGGCAATGACGCGATCATCTCCAACCACCAACTTAAAAACTATCCACCAAGATAACAGCACAAGAACACTTTAAAGCGCTTTCCCACGATTCCTTGTAATGAAGGCAAGACGAGACGGGACCTCATTAGCCGAAGTGTAGGGACGGCGGGCCGCAGGTTAGTCCTAGCTTACCTTGCCACCACCTCCACACCACGTTGCCTAGTGTCGTTTGGCACAGAGCACTTTACAGCAACAGAAGGGGTGCGCACCGCTGTTGCAAACCGATGGCAACAGCGCACCGCTACACACGCCTGTGATGTTTACCGACTCAGAGTGGGTAGCTGCGTCTCGTCTCCGCTAGCAGAGGCGGCCCTGTTCCCATGGCGTGTGGTCGAGTATTCGTCCCGTCCCGTCCTGACTTGCCTTCGTTACAAGGGATCGTGGGAACGGGCCTTTAGACGGCTGGTATATAAATATTCACTCCCTAGGTTACCATTCATGCCGCTTAAAAACAAATAGAATAAATATAAAATCTAGAAACAAAAAACAAAACAAAAACCTCGATACTTTTATATATTATTTTATGTATTACTTATATATTTCAGCATTATTATAAGGAAACATGTACAAAAGTGGTTCCCAATTAATGATAGGCGTACCCCCAGGAGTACGTGAGGTTGCTTCAAGTGGTACGCGTGGCTAGGGGAATCACTGAGATAATTAAAGAAATTAGGCAACATTATTATCTACAAATATATTTTCGGACGTTTGTTGAATTTTTGTGTCCTTTGTTGTTGGATTAATTTTAATAAATCGCGAAAAGCAGGTACCTTTTTTTATTTAACCTTTCACCTGTCCTCGTCCGGCCATCCAGATTTGGGTCTTTCATAGTTTCCCCAAATCACTCCAGGTGAAATCCGGGATGCTTCCTTCAAAAAAAAGGGCCGTGGCCGAATTCCTTCCCGTTCCTTGTCCTCATTCCCATCCCTCCTCTAATGAGCACGACGTCGACGAGGCGTAAACCACAAGTAAAAAAATAAAAAAACTTTCATCTATAAGGGGTTAGTGAGGGTGAGATCTTTCTTGAAGGGGTACTCGGGAAAACGAACTGGGAGATACGGGTCTTTATCAAATAGGATTGACGCACCGCTCTAAAGAAGCAGAATTTTGTATTAGATAGTTATTTATGGGATTATTATGCTCAGATAACCCTCTTGTTCAAGAAAACTATGTGGCCTGTGCGAAAATATCGCGAAAAATATGTGATGAATGGCGAGGTTGGAGGTTTGTAGTTGGATGAAAGAAGAACCGGTTCATCTGTACCAATTTTTTATTTCTCTACTGAAATAGGTAAATAGCAAAACACTCGCAATGTCTTACGAAATAATTAGAAAACACTTTTGGACACGCTAAACATACATAACTCAAACTCGTGATAATTTGCAACACGTAACAAACTTTAATTTACATTAGAATTAACAAGTAAATGAGATTACAAAATATTTACTTTAAAAATGTAATCTACAAAATTTTACATTATGAAACGTTTTGCCGTACAATATTTGAAGTGGAAACATGGTCATCAGAGAAACCAAGAATCCCGGAAAACTCATTACTCAACAAGACACAAACAGTTTAACGATATCTCTGTGATACCTAGTGCTGCTATCTAGTGGTATGCGGTAACTCCTTATCGACGTCAGTAAAGCCTAGCAGCATGACTCTGACCTTAATTTTATCATTTACGGTCTGAATTTAGAAAAATTCCTCTGCTATTTAACAATGTTACCAAATCGGAGAACTTTATCTTTAAGATGATACTGTACTTCATTTATCAATTTTTGGTAAGTACAGAGCGAGAAAGATGGTTTGTCACAAAAAAAAAACACGTTTTATAGATAATTCTAGCCTCAAAGCCACCATAAATGTCGGTTTTAAAGGAGTGTACTTGCAAGTCATTACTTGGCAATTGCTTAACTAATTATAATTGTTATGAAATGAAGCTCAATGCAATTCCTCGTGCCTTGCGCTGTAGCAAAAGTTTTCAGTTGTCTTATTGGCCCAAGTTGCATTTCAGCCTAACCATAAACTCCGCTAGAAAATAGATTCAATCACACGTTAATTAATACATTTGGTTGAGCGATTTTTTATTCCTCTTTCCGTCGGCCGCGGGCATTTATGTTCGCGGTGGATTACAGGTCAGCTGGCGTAATTCAGATATCCACTGCCCTATGCAATATTTGCGTGCCTTGTTCCACAAGGAAATTATATATGTGTGACTTTCCTTTTTATGAGTTACTATTGTTACGCTCACGTCCGCGACGGTTAAGTTTGCGTGCATAAACATTGTAGCGAATTAAGCTTCTTATTTAACTGTCGGCGAGTTATTCCAAGTTTGAGAGGATTATAATAAAAAATAAAATTACGTGTGAAGAGTATTTTACAGCTCAGATTCAGTGCATCCAAGTTACATCTTGCTGAAAATAACAGCCGGTGTCATGTTACAGCCTGACCATGTGAATCGAAGCTACAGTCATAAGGTGAGTGGATTTCTGTTTTTTGTGCTATTGCTGGCCGAATCGCTGCTGCCGAATTTCGGGTGCCTGCGGTCGGCGGGAGAGAGGAGAGAAATCGCTCACCAATTAATTACCTACGATTACGTTCCCTTCGGGAAGATAATTACCTTAGTAATATAACATCAGTGAAAGCAAAGTAAATTAAAAATAAATCCTAACTTACGTTATGCCATTTAATATTACTTTTAATTGTGGTCTTCCCGCATACATCGCTATCAATGTGCAAGTACTTTTTTTCAAACGGAATGATGATTTCAGTAGCAGAGCTCCCATGAAACCAATTAAAATTACTATTAAAAAATTAAATTATTCATGCTCTTTGTTGTAACGTCAAATGCCAGTTGTAATTCTGACCCAGACTAAGTAACAATCTAGTCATAACTTGTGCTAACATTTCTGATCGAAAATTAAAGTTTTCATGTTACAAATCTATGAGAGAAGAATTTATCGAAAAAATCTACATCGAACGAATATAAATAAATAACAGCTACTAATAATTAATATGCCGATTTAAACGAAATACATACTTTCATTTCAGTGTTCTGGTGATTCATTTCTTGGCGGGTGCTTAAGTAAATAGAACTGTTATTAAATATAGCTCATATCCTCTACTATGTAATAATATCTCTGGCCGCTGTTAATACACCAACGAAGACTGGCTACCTGACGTTACAGCGTGATGGACAGAAAGATCAGGATCAGCGTTTTATTAATACAGATATATAATGGTTAATACGATTTCAATCAGCCATAAAACGTAAAAATCAGAATTTAAATGTCAGAATCTAAATTTGTATATTACTGCAATGGAGTGCAAGGGGAGTAAAAATAATATTCTGTATGTTGACGTCGTTCCCGCAGATGTGGGTGGTGGATAGTGGGCGGTTGTGACATTAATTGCTGCCGTAAGTCTCTGGCAGAGTTTGGAGCGCGCCCTGTGTCTGTATATGACAGCGAATTCCGACAGCACGTCGTTCCCTTTGAGGGACGAGCATAAGGCACCTCTCCGTGGCTATTTCCCAGTGTGTGTGGCAGGCTCTGTGGCCAGCATGCAGCCTGGAGACAACCTCCCACGCACCGCTTGTAATTACTAGAGGTCTGATCCGCAATCTGCTAGCAACGGACGTATCATTAAAAGCCGATAGAATACTCACCCATTCATATACACTACTGTGTGTGAAATTGCAACATCCAGAAGGAATGGTTTGGATCACTCTAAAATCGGAAATTGTTTATAACAGAGGAACGATACTAAGTGATTAAGATTGCAGTGCCTTCTTTTGTGTGATCGGGCAGGTCAGTGTTAAGCCATACTTAGCCCAACGAAGTAGGAACTTACATGGAAGTGCCGGTATGTTTTATCGACGTAAAAGGACGCAATACAGCATGTGATTGAGTTCGAACGTGGTAGAATCATTGGTCTGCGGGAAACTGGTTTGTCGTCCCGCGACATTGTGGCTAATGCAGTGCACGCTACTGCGACAGTGAACGAGTGGGGAAGCACAGGAAAGAAGAGGGCCGTACCCAGCGGCGAGCATTTGGCAGACCACAGTGTGGAATTACCGCCATTTTGCCCACATTGCCGTAACCGACACAACAGCTTCGTCCACAGTGCTGGGTCGACGTTGGAACTCTGCAAGCGGTGTGGACTACGTTTCGTATTTGATATTGTCTGTCACGGTGTGAGGGAGTTATTTGACTAGATGTATTGCTGTCGGTTTTACATAAAGAAGTTGCGAATTGAAAAGTGATGATTATGTAGAGAAATATTAATGTTATTAATATATACTTGTGTAAAGTACCGTATAACTCAGTGATGTAAAAGTTAAAATTTATTTAAAAAAAAGTATGCAGTAAATTTCACTGAATGGAGATAAATAAATGAGAAATCTGAGGTTTCAAAAATGAAGCATAATAAAAAAAAAAGAATTATCTAAATTTACCTAGTATACAGAACAAAAAGCTTACTAACAAAACATGTGCTTTTACGTTGCATAAGCATTTTTCTAAGTCTTTCATTCTAGATTCCTACAACCCAAGATGGCACATACAGAGGTATCTGGCTTATACGATAGGCAAACGTACAAACCAAACACGTACAATACAGGAACCATAAATCTCGTAATGGCAAACGCCAACATGCCAAGAAAATGCTTCATTTTCATTTAAAAAGGAAGATGACCATCTCTTTTTCTTCTTAAGACTTAAAGCTGCGAAAACGCCGTAGAATAAACACAGCGACACCTCTGGCTGCCTCACTCAGGGGCGGATCCAGGGGGGGGGAGGCTAGGGGGCTCAAGGGCCCCCCCAAAAAGTATCTAGGTCCAACCCCAACATTGTAATTGTTGAGGTTCGTAGAGGCTATAAAGACTACCCCATGGCCGACTCGAGCTCCCCCTCCCCCAAACTAAAATCCACTGAAGGCAAGAACTCTGAACCAATTCACCCAAGCCAAGCCCCCCCCCCCCAAAAAAAAACCAAAATCCGCTCAAGCCCCTCCCAAACCAAAACCCTGGATCCGCCCCTGGCCCCACTCAACACTTTGCAATAATGGAGTTGAGGTTTTTTCTTTTTTAATAAAAAAAATAGTTTTAAGGGTCACAGTTCATTACCATGTCCCCTGATCTTATTTGTTTCGTATCTTTCGTTAAGGTCACAGGTCATTACCACGTGACCTGATCTAATCTGACCGAGCGTGGAGGGTGAACGGTTAACGTTCTGGCCTAGCATTAGGGAGGACGCGGGTTCGAATCCCCGTCCGGGCATCTAGATTTGGGTTTTCCATGGTTTCCCAAATCACTTCAGGCGAATGCCGGGATGCTTCCTTCAAAAGGCCATGGCCGAATTCCTTCCTGTTTTTTGTCCCCAGTCGCATCCCGCCTCTAATGACCATAGCCGTCGACGAGGCGTTAAAGAAAAAGTAAAAAAAAAAGTTATCTAATCTGTTTCTTATCTTCGATTATTGTCGGAGCTCTTAACATAGATATGAACTAAACATGCATTGCATATAGTTAAAAATGACAAAAAATGAGTATTTTAGGATCAAATGTCAGGACTTCGAGACCTGATCTGGCAGAAATACCAGCTTGATCTGTATGTGAACCTGCGAAACTTGGAGAATTTCTGTTGAGTTTGAAGGACTCAGAAGTATTAAAGCGGGACAGAGAATTTTATACATATATGATTTCGTGCAGCTCGGCCGTGGCAATGAAAGAGCCATCCCGGCAGTCACCTGGAGTGATTTGGCGAAGCCATGGAAAATACAAACCTGGATGGCCTGAGCCACCAGGCACGCTGCCATACAACTATTCCGTCCGTTTTTCGATGACCTGTACACCATCGTCATTAATTTACTGACATTTAGTACGAAATACGCGATGAATCAAAAGTTTAAGTGTGTTTGTTTTATTTTGTCTTGTCGGTGTAGGTTCCTTATTACAGAACTCCTACAATCCTTACAAGAAATGTTGTGTAAAACTAAACTTGTAGCTCTAAAACAAATTTCCATCACGCAAAACCTTTCTATTACGATTGATTAATGTGTATCAATCTAAATAACTCACCATCTTTTCTGTACTACGCCCATCTGTAGGCTTTAGAGCATGAAGATCTCATACTTCTAGAAAGTACTAATGGATAGCGCTAGGATATCATCATATTTGTTTGTTAATGTTTACTGCAAATATTAATTTTTTTCTCCTTTCCCAGTTAAGACGAGGTGATGATATACTGTAAATCTCAAATTGGAAGACAGAGCTTAAGATTTAAATCTGTAAAACACTGTCAAAATCTGTAATTCAGTATTTAAGATATGCCAGATTGTTTTTACAGTTCTGTTCATAAAAGGTCCTGGATTCTTCTCTCGTGATATGGTGTAGTGTGTTTATTCATACGTGATATTTTCATCCAGAGTCTAACATTTCAATCTGTTAAAAGTCCTTTTCTCGTCTGTAGCAGAATACCCGATATTACTGCTCGTGGTGAAAAGAGTTAGGACGATTGTTCAAATATACTTATAGTCGTCCAAATTTCGATCTGATTTTTCGCTGTCCATGGTTTTCCAAAATCATTCCCGACACACGCCGTGATAGTTCCTTCAAAAACCAAGGCCAAATACCTTCTCGTTCTTGCCCCCAGTTGTCTCCCACTTCTAATGACTTCTTACACAACTAGGCTTAAGAGACTAAGCACAAAAAAGAGGTAGGTATAAAACAGAAGGGCGTATGTATGGATTTCGAAGGAAAAAATCAAATTCTAAAATATTATTCATAGATGTAAAATTTAATTTTGAAGTGTAGAGCTAATTAGACCCTTTGTCATCAAAATCCCGTATTCCGGAATCAAAGGGTTCTTGTGATGCCGACACGTAGCTGTGGCAGTGTTGTTAGGTGTTCTGCTGTGTGTCAAACTGAACAGAAACTTTGAAATTGGTTTGTTAGGTGAGATATATTACTATAACTTTGTACGGCCTCAAAGAATTAGTTTCTTACCAGCTGCGGAATGCGCCTTTATCGTAGTCGCTTAACCTGACCCAAAAATCCCTACAGGTAAACGGAAACTACAATTTAACGTGGAATCTGAACCACGGAGCGTCCTACCTTCTTCAGTTTTAAGGCTCAGAAAATTCCAACCTAGACAGGGCTTCGAACATGGGGACTTCCGCAGTAAAGCAGACACCTTAAACAAGTCAGCCACCAAACCGCTTATTGGACGCGGTGGATATTTCAGCTGTCCTCCAACACCACCAAACGGCATTTGGATTCTGCTTATACAGGGTGTTTCAAAAATGACCGGTATATTTGGAAAATCAATAAAAACTAAACGGGCAGCGATAGAAATACACCGTTTGTTGCAATATGCTTGGGACAACAGTAAATTTTCAGCCAGACAAACTTTCGAAATTAGTTACTATTTTCAACAACAAATGGCGCTGCAGTCTAGGCGGTGGAATTCCAACACCAGAAAAATCCTGTGTTCTAAAGAATCAACCATTTTTTCACAGCAAACTTGCAATCTGTGAACAGCACACGCTTACAGCAGAAAGACGACTTAACAGAATGGCGTTTACTTCCATATCTTTCAAATCGCCTGCAGCGCCATCTGTTGTCGAAAATTGTAACTAACTTCGAAAGTTTGTCTGCCTGAAAATTTACTGTTGTCCCAAGCATATTGCATCAAACGGTGTATTTCTATCGCTGCCCGTTTAGTTGTTATTGATTTTTCAAATATACCGGTCATTTTTGAAACACCCGGTATATTGATTGAAGGAAAAGTCTTGGTCATAACAATATACCCCCGTAAAGGAATAGGTCCAAAGAACTCTAAAGATATGTAATAAGTATTATTTGAGATTTCTTTGCGGTGTAATATTTTAGCATGGGGAAATTACTGATTTTGAAACTCATGGTTTTATCGTCTCGACGGCGGAAAAGTCATTTGAAGCCGGAGGGTATTGGCAACTAGGATCAGGAAAGAATTCTCTCATGGCCTTCTAAAGGAACACTCACCTTCATCCGGATTTATGGAAACTATGGAAAACTTATATCTGGATGGCGGGATGGGTTTTGATTCGGCGATATTCTGAATACAAGGCACAAGCGTTATGTTTCAGCTATCGTACTCGGCCGGCAAGAAGTAATGGATGACACAAAACTTGAAATAAGTATCCGTGGTTTGTAAAAATTATGGAATATATAAAACTTTTCTTGTCATTGTTATGAACTTCAAAATCCGAAACAGCTAATTCGCATCGAAAATGTTTTTACTTTTCTTCATTATTTTTATTACTGTTGAATTTGTTATATTTTTAATGATTTTATTATTTTCAATGGATGACCAGAATAAAGAGATAAAGATAGCACTCGGCCCAAACTTTCCTTTCTAGCAGTTTTTTTTTTTCACCTTATGTATTTCATCTTTTCAAATGAAAGAATCTCTTTATGTTGTGTATATAGATGTATTTACAAAATAATAAAAAACGCCGCTTTCTACCGCCATCAAGATAAAATTAACATCGAAATATGTTAAAGCGAAAAAAATCAAGGTGTTATATTTCTTAACAATTGAAGGAGCTAGATATAATTAATTCATAGTTTGTGGCTTTTGAGACAATTTGCGAACTTTCGTCAAATCCCTTTCTACGTACGCTTAACCTTTGTGTTTATTATTCATTCACTGTTCTATAATGTTACAGTTTTACTAAGTGGAACCTAATTCCTTTAAATTATGTGATCACTTCTATAAATTATTTTTTCGTGCATATTATAGTGAATCATTTCAGCATTCGTCACATAACTTCAAATGCTAGTGAGGTGTCCACTGTTTATAAATAACGCTGCGACGTCTAACAATGATAACAGAAAAGCAGTGACATTCATCCAAAATTGAGCGATTTCGATGATTCACTTATTATTAGGACTAGGAAAGGGTTAATCGTAATAATCGAAAGATGAGGTGTCTCGCAAATTCTGACTCCGATTATTCGTAAAAAATGACATAGAAATAATGGCAGAGATTATCTGTCAATAATATTTGGTTACTGCGATTACTACTATTATAATACGGAGCCTGTGGCATTTCCGCTTCAAAACTTGTCCATTAGATTAGGTTTTATTTTAAAGTATTTCAGTGTCTGAGCTATATTAACTTTCGTTCCATTCTCAGGGTTATAAATAAAAGAGTCATGAGAAGGTTTCATTAAGGGATAGAAAATGTCATATTACCAAAATGTCATATATTTGATAGTGCGTGACAGCTTAAACATTCCGGAAAACCTGTCAAAAGCACACACACTATCACACCCAATCAGACATCTTACCGAGAACAGAAGGATCGTTTAATATGAAGTTTCTGTTAAATCTGATAATTATAGTTCTGCTTTCTTACCCTATATTTATGTACGGTCTAATAGCATATAATTGTAAAATAAATATCGCGAATGCCAATTTCTACTAAATAAATTGCAAAAAATTTTGTTGTACGAACATTGCAGGTCCTATATAACATCATGCACAAATTTAACTAATAGTATTTGAAAGTGATGCTACTTTATTTAATCTTATTAAGCCTAAATATACTTTGATTTTAAACAGAAAATAAATAATTAAAATTCATAATTGATTTACACTGCTGTAACAAAAAACCATCAATAATTCTGCATAAAGAACTTGTTCGTCTTTGTAACAGTTATTTGATGTGAAAGAGATATAAAAGTTAATAAACAGCTAATTGGGGCCAAGCAATACCACCGTATGGAAAAAAACCTGGTAAATAAAAAGTTCTCAAAGCCCTGGTCTCGTATGTTGGAAGCGTCATCTCCGGTGTTTTTATTTCAGAGAGGGAGAATTGGACCGGAGCTGTGTTTTTATTATTTAATAAAGAAGAAGCAGATATGATTGCGTTTAGCAGAGGCTTAATAAAGCGCTGAGCCATACAGAAATGAATCGTCATGCCAGATAAATATAGCATTTTGTTCCTGATATCTCGAGCAACTTTAAGCCGCTTAAGGGAGCGTCTGATCGCCTTCAAACAAAACCATTGTGCAGATAGTATTCAGAAAATCCGTCTCCAATCCTACCTGATATTTCGATCCGTATATCTTCATACACATTTCCGGTTTTCAACAGGAAAAGTCATGAGGACGCAAGCTGAGACTGTATTGAATATTTTCTTTTTGGGCTTACGATTCGTCGACGTCGAGGTCATAAGGGCCGGATCTAGGAACGAGAAGAAATTCTGGCTTGGGCTATCGAATGAACCATTCCGGCATTCGCCTGGAGTTATTTCGGGAAACCATGGAAAACAGAAATCTGAATCACCAGGACCGGATTCGAATCCACCACCTTCCTAGTGCATTATTAACATCAAATGATTAGAGACTTGCTTTTCTTTTCCTTCAGATCTTGACAAAAATACTATTTTTTAAACTTGTCGTTGTCAGTTACAGGAGTGCTTAGTAGATGGTGCCGTTTATCTCAACTGTCACTTTCAAGTGACATACTAAAATTATACTATCAAGCAGTAGCAGTTAAAACACAAATCCGTGATTTCAGAATGTTATAGTCTGAATTGAAGAATACGTTAGCTGTGTAGCCTAAAGTGTGCTAGATTTCGTATAACAACAAATAGCATCTCAAGGGAGAAATGAGTATTCCAAATGATGTAATGATTAGATACATTTATGCAGGAAAATTTGTACAAGTGAAATTACACTTTCCCGACTGATTTCAGGAATAAGGATTGTTTTTAACGTTTCTGAAAAATTTCCACCATCAACTTCAAACGTATCTTCGTTATCTTAGCCTAAAAACAGGTTACTTTTCTCGTCTGGTAATAAAATCCAAGTGTTAATTATGAGCAAAAAAACAATAATAATAATAATAATAAAGAAAGTTTGCATGGTCTCAGAAACGGCTCTGGGCTAATAACGGGGTGGAAACTCCGGGTAAAAGAATGAAGGAAAATTATAATACCTGCTTTGCCCTAAGATGGGCCTTGAAACGGCGTATATAAAATCAATGTAGCATAATAATAATAACTGCTCTGCCCTATGGCGGATCTTGACACAATGTGTGTCTTCAATTTCTTCTCTACTCCTCCCTATTGTCCTCTATTTTCTTCACGCTATAATATTGTCCACCATCTGAAAACTTCGACGACCTCTCTTCCCTTTTCATTCACAATACCAGGCCCGTAACTACCGCCGGGGCAGCCGGGGCACTGCCCCGGGGCCCCCAAGCCTAAGGGGCCCCACACTGATGGTTGAAAAAATTATTGTATTTTAATATTGAATCTAACTTCTTATAAAATACCTAGCTAAAAGTTAATAATAAAAAAATCCATCAAAATGCTAGAGTAAATTTTTTGCGTGACCGTTCATACACTCCATAAGCTTCGCATGTAAAAGCAGTTCTAGAGCAGAATGTCGAGTCGAATGCGTCATGTCGCGCCGGGTGCCTGCCGAGTGATGAGTTAAGTGCAGGCTGGGACGTTCAGTGAGCTAGTGCTATAATTTCGAGAATGAAAGAAGCTTCTGGCGAAAAGTTCTCGCAAGAATCCTAAATGTGACCTTAACACTTGCAACATGTAATCTCACATTTCGTGGATCTAGTGAAAAGTTAGAATATAGCAAAAGAGGAAACTTTCTCTCGATAGTTCAGCTCTTGTCAAAATTTGACCCAGTAGGCCTACTGCAAAAATTGATTCAGCGTCCGCGAGGTACTGTGAAATACCTCAGTCCCAAAATTCTGAATGATTTTATAAAATTATTAGCCATAGAAATCAAAAATAAAATTACTGTTGAGCTTCAAAACTGCTTATTTTTTCATTGATTTTAGATACCACTCAAGACATTGCTAAAGTTGATCAGTTAAGTGAAGTTTACAGGTATGTCAAAAAAGTTAATGATGAAGATTGGACACCTATTGATATCAAAATATGTGAAAATTTTGTATCCTTTAGAGAGGTAAAAGATCAGTCTGCCCAAGTTCTTGCAGAAGAAATACTTACTTCATTGGAAGAGAAAATCTTGGATTTAACCAAATGTCGTGGACAAGGCTACGGCGGGGCTGCAGTCATGAGTGGGGCATACAGTGGAGTGCAGCAGCGTATTAAAGAAAAAGCCACACACACATACTTTGTGCACTGTGCTGCACATAACCTTAATTTAGTATTAAAGGATGCTGTGGAAGAACTAGAGTGGTCGGCCAGTTTTTTTAAACAATTCAAAGTGTGTATTGCTTTTTTGGTTATAGTAATTTGCGCTGGCAAGACTTGAAGTCAGTGTAAGACATCGAGGCTTAGACTGATTTACTGAAAACTCTTAATCCATCTCGCTGAGCTGTTAGGCGTGAGGCAGTGTATGCACTGAAACACAGGTTTTGTGACGTGTTGAAAAACCTTACCCACATAACTTTGATTTCCAGGAAAAGCAAGGAAAGAAATGAAGCACAGCAGCTAAAGAACAAACTTTAAAGTTTTGATTTTGTATTGCTTTTGGTAGTGCAGTGTGAAGTTTTAAAGTCTCTCTACCTCGTATCAAAATCCTTACAATCTGAAACCATGGACATGTTGTATGCACATGAGGTGTTGGATAGTTTATTGTTAAGGATAACCGAAATACGATGAAAGTTTTAAGGACTTGTTTCTGAAGCATCAAATGTTTGTAGTCGATGGGGAATAAACAAAGAATTTCGCCAGAACAGACTGAGGAAAGTAAGTTGAGTAAACACGAGAGATAATAGACTCAAAATCTTATTTCCGAGTCACTGTGTTCTATCGAATGGTAGACACACTTTTTACTCAACTTGAAAGCCGTTTTGAAAGGATGAAAGCTGTTCTTTATTATTATTAATACACCGCGATTCACTAAAAGTGTGTGGCGGAGGGTGCATTGCACCTACTCAAAGGGTAATAGTTTGGAAGGGGGACACTTATCAAGTAATACAACCTGATTTTTAGCTAATGCAAGTGAAAGTTATATTCACAAAAAAGTTGATTTCGTTAATAAGTTTCCAAATGATGTGAATCCATCCTTTCCTTCACAATTATGCTCAGCGAAAAAATCGTTTTTTAAAAAAAATGGAAAAATGAAAAGTGTTAAGCAATTTGCTAATTATATAATAGTCGAGTACAGTTCGCTTTCATCAAACTACCCAGATGTTTGCACAGCGTGTATCGTGTATTTGACTGTTCATGTTACAGTATTTAAGGCTGAACGGTCCTTTTTTAAGCTTAAATTGATCAAAAATTACTTGAGAAGTACAATGACTCAAGAAAGACTCAGCAGCTTAGCTTTGCTTTAAATTGAGAATGATCGAGCTCAACAAATCAACTTTGAGAAAGTAATTGATAAATTCGCTTCTTTGAAAGTTATGAAACAAATGTTTAAGAAATAATCAAATGTAGATAATCTTTAATCTATTTAATCTACACTACTTTCCATGCATCAGTTACTGATTACTTATCTTTTAAGCAATGTATGCACTTTAACTAACTTAATCTACATCTATTGTACCTATAACTTTAATCTACCTTAAACTTTTATTTAGAAAAGTCGACATATTTTAAATTATCAACTAATAGTATTCCACTAGTATAATATTATTAAAAGTTACTGTTTTAAGTTTTTTATGTTAACAACAGTTTAGCAAATCTACATCTACAGCTATACTCTGCAATTCACAAATATTGTGGGTGTTAAAGGGTGCTAAGCACGAATCCTAATTCTGAGCATTCCAATCCCGAACAAAATGACAAAACGAGGAAAGAAAGAATAAATTAAAGTATCAGTACAGCATCTTATTTCTCTATCATATCGTTCCTGTCATTGCAACCTAAATAGGTTGGCGGAAGAAGTATTTCATTGTACTCGTAAATTAAAGATTTTCGCATTTTATCCAACAAATTCAAATGAAAACGACGTCGTCTGTCCGCCAAACAATCCCAGCCCAACCCACGTATCAGCTCTGTGACACTTACGTAAGGTCTGTAACTAGCAGTCACGAATCGAGCGGCTCTCCTCTGTACTTTCTCTAATGTGTCAATCAGTCCCTTGCGATACGGATCCCAAACTCCACAGCAGTAATCCTAATGCGGACGCACTAGAGTTTTGTACGCTATTACCTTTGTATGAGCATTACAACTTCTCAAAATACGATCTATGAATCGTAGTTTAGAATTAGCTTTGCCTACGATGGAACTTATGTGCAAGTCCCATTTCATGTTGCTTTGTACTGTTACGCATAGATACATTAGGGAATCAACAGTGTTAACAGCTGAATTGTTAACATTGTACTCGTGAGCCAACGGGGTCGATTTATTACTATTTGCGTTGCCTTGCACTTTTTGCATTTAAGTGTAAGCTGCAATTTATAGCACCATTCTGAAATAACATCCAGATCGTGCTGAATTTCTAAGCAATCGTCAGAGCACCTTACTTCCCTATAGATAAGTGCATCATCAGCAAACAATCGCATCCTGCAATTAACATTGTCACTGAGATCCTTTATAAAAATTAGGAAAAGAACTGGTCCTATTGCTCTTCCTTGAGAACGCCCGAAGTAACATGTAGCATAGAAGAGGCTTCCCCGTCTTCAACGACATACTGTGACCGATCAGTTAGAAAATAGCGTATTCATTCCCAAATCTGATCAGATATACCGTATGCTCGAATCTTCGCTAAAAGTAGGTTGTTTGGTACAGAGTTAAAAGCTTTCTGAAATACAAGAAATTGCATCAACTTGTGAACCAGCATTCGATAACTTTCATTACGTCAAGCGAAAATAGGGCCAGTTGCGTTTCACATGATCTGTTCTTCCAAAATCCGTGTTGGTTTGCTGTAAGTAACTCGTTTTCATCTAGAAACACCAGAACGTTAGAGCATATGATATGCTACAGAATTCTGTTGCAAACAGATGTTAGAGATATCGGTCGAAAATTCCTAAGATCCCTCCGATCTCCTTTCTTGAAAACGGGAAGGTATTTTAATTTCTTCTAAAGATTTACGAAATATATCTGACGGAAATGGTTCTATTTCTTCCGCGTATTCCGAAAATACTCTTACTGGTATACCATCGGGACCCGGCGCTTTCCCCCCTTCAGGAGCTTTAATTGCTTTATAATTCCTACACTATCAATTTTCCTGGATCCATCTCAAATTCTGCACGCCATGGAAAAGCGAGGATGCTTTTCCACGTTTTCGTCAGTGAAAGAATTTTTAAATTCAGTATTAAATACGTTAGCCTTGTCGCGGCAGTCTTCAACTTCCGGACCGTCTTGTCACTAACACTAACTTTTTCTCATAGGACCAAAATTTCTTTGGGTTTTCGTTGAGGCTTTGGAAAGTGAATTGCAACGAAAGTCATTAAGGGCCTCGCGCATCATTTTCTTAACATGTCCTCTTGTCTCACCCAACTTTTCTTAATCACTCCACACATCGTCCTTCTTGAGCGTGCATGTATCTTCCTTGCTTTTTAAGTAACCATTTAACTTCACGTGTATACCACGGGGAATCGTTCCCATCCCTGATTATTCTTTTCTGTATATATAAGTCCATACCTTCCCTGACTATACGCAATGAATCGAAGCCACATCTCTTCAACCGAGCCTCTTCCTTCTATAAAAGTAATGTATCCCTCAAAAACGTTCTTAAACTCTCCTTTGGGACCTTTCCGAACCTGTAAACGATCCTTTCTTTTTTTTGCGCGCGGCTATTAATTTTAGTGTAGCAATTTTACTTCAGCTTTGTGATCACTTATTCCCACGGTGGTAGAAATGTCAGTGAATAATTCAGGCCTATTTGTAACGAGAATATCTAAAATGTTTTAGTTATCGTTGTGGCACCGCGTTGGTTCAGTGTCGAGCCGCCCAAGGTGAAGATCTGAGAAAAGGTCAAGAATAATTTCGCATGATGTTTTATCCCTGCCACCAGTAACCTGGACGTAATTAATCCAGTCGATATGTGAAGGGTTGAAGTAACCTCCGAGTATTACTGCATGATCGGGAAATTGACAAGCTATATTACTTACATTATTCCTTAAGGCCTCAGAAATAGTTACATCTGCATCTGGTGGACGATAGAAAGACTCTATTAAAAGTTTTGTCCTAGCTACATTTAGTCTAATCCATAGGATTCCACAGACCGTATCGATATATATTTCGTTACACGACAGGTATTTACTAACAGCTATAAATAGCACCATTAGAATGCAACCTATCCTTACGGAAAACATTCATGCTATGGTTAAAAATTTCTGCTGATCTTATATCCGGTTTTAACCAGCTTTCAGTACCTAATACAATATCTGCTTCTGTGCTACTAATAATGCTTTCAAGCTCAGGCTGCTTATTACAAACACTTCTACAGTTAATAACGAGAACTTTTAACGGTCGAGACTGATTTACGCTACTCCTAACATATGATGTAGAATTTAATTGGGCTGCCCGTAACTGTAATCCCAGTTTCGAGTCTTCTTCCCTCAGTCTAAAAATTCCCCCAATGCACTCCACACGGCCCCTGCCACCCGTGTAGCCGATTCACGTGTGTAGTGCACACCTGATCTATCCAAGGAACCCTGCACAACTCGACCCCAGGGCGAAGATCATGGAATCTGCAGCCATGATTGTTGCAGAAACGCCGCAGTCTCTGGTTTAGACCCTCGCAGAGGTCCACAGTCTGTTCTATAAACAATGCGGCAGATAAGTAACTCAGCCGAAATCTTGCGGTCGTCAACCACAGAGCTCACCCTATGAGCAAGCCGCCGGAAGGAAGAGAGGATACCCGCCGACCCCAGGCGGCAAGCATAATTGGTGCCGGCATGAGCTACAATCGCAGCTGGCTACACCTCGTCCGTTCAACGGCATCCAGGATGGCCTGTTCCACATCTTGGATCAGACCTCCCGGAATGCACAAAATGGATATTAGATTTCATCCCCGACCTATTCGCCATTTCCCTAAGGGGCTCAATGAACCGCCTAACGTTGGAGCTACCTACCACCAGAATCTCCTTCTGTGGTATATTTTACCATGTATTTTTAAAGCGTGATTTTATAAATTTTTAATAAACATACACTCTTTTTAGATATTGTACTTTTGTAAGTATTTTGCTTTTGTATTATTCACCTTATTCTTTTGCAACCATACACACTGAATATTTAATTTCCAAAACTTGTATCGTAAAATTAATCCATTTAATAATTTGTTAATTGTATAAGCTAGATAAATACTTGAACATTTGGCATAGTGAACCTTTTGTAGCTAGTTTTGTTACCATTGTATGGATCAATAGATAAAAACAAATTTTTGTCGAATTGGAATAAACTCCCCTGCATATAAATTGAAAGAAATATTGGGGGCCCCACTATGAAGTATTGCCCCGGGGCCTCCAAGTTTATAGTTACGGCCCTGGGCTCTATGCGAGATATTTTGGATGAAAAGGACAAGGAGAGCCAAATTGATAGTATGGAACTAAATCTAATATGGTGGTAAAAAAGATTAAAACCATTAGAGTGGATGAAAAAGTGACGTGCTGAGTAGGCGAATTTCTTGAAAAAAAAAAAAAAAATAGAAAGAAAAGCTTAATGTTGTTTTTGGGGTTTAAAGGCGTGTCAACAGTAAGGTTATTATTGCTCTAACAACAATCAGATGACAATGTTGCATAACAGGCTCAAAATGGTAGAAGACTGAACACAAGCAGTGTGACCTGGACAAAATCCTTTATTTATGGGAGAGTGATGAGAGGATGTATCAAAGAAAGAGAACTGGATTACAAATCTCTGGTAAAACCATTACTTGAATGTGGTGGTTTAGTAGGTAAATCTGGGAGTAAAAAAAAAAAGATTTGGTGGGAGTTCAAAGAAGGGCTGTAAGTATTGTCGATGGAAATTACTGCAGAACACAATCAGTAACCAATATGATACAGAAGCTGGAATGGGATTCATTGGAAGACAGGAGGAGAAGGAAGAGAGTGCAAGGCTTATACTGGTGATGAGGTATCGAAAGATGCTGGTGGAAGAATTAAGAGTAGTGCATGGAGAGAAATGATGACCATGATTTCAAGCTGGAACTTGATTTTTTGCATAAGGGAGAGTGAAAATTTTATTTTTTAGCCAAGGCTATCAAGTAGTGGAATAAGTTACCAACAGAAGTGATGAGTAATTCACCAAAAATGCTATAAGAATTTAAAATTACAATTCATAAATGTAAAAAATTGGTGGGTACAAGAAAGAGGAAAAATAGATGCGAAGGAAAATTTCCACAGGAGTGTGTGCTAAATTACTATTAAATTAAATTAAATGGTATATAACCAAACTTCTGATTTACATTGGCATTAGAGAAAGGGTTCCTATTGCTCATGGCTTTACACCTCATCAACAAAGATCATTACATGCAGGAATGGACTACAGGGAAGGATTGGAAAGAAATTTGGCCATGGACTTTTGAAAGGGATCATTCGCCTGGAGTGATTTTGGGAAATTGAAATCTGGATGGCCAAATAGGGATTAAAATCCTTGTCCTCATGAATACCTGGACTGAGTATTACTGCCCACTTGTGAGGCTTGATACATTTGGTCCAGTCAAATAAAGATTCAACCTCAGAATGAAAGATAATAAGCTGTAAATTAGTATAAACCTTTTAGAGATTTTATAAGTTGTCTCAAAAGTCTTATAGAATCTCATGTACGCAAATCAAGAAGTTCAAAGTTAAAGAATGCAAAAAAAAAGGGGGGGGGAAAGATATCTATAGGCTAGTACAGCATAAAATTCTTTACAAAATTTTGTTTTAGGCAATATTTCATAGATTTAAGCCTTCTTAAGATAGTGTGGAATGTGGGGAGCACTTAGCCGCATTGATGATAATGCTACTGCACAGTATATTAAATGTAGAATACAATACACAGTATGACTTATAAAGTTAATTATTTATTAAAAATGTTATAATAATGAATAAACTAATTAACTAATTAATAAGTTGTATTAATACATATTATTTGATTCATAAATCATACATTCATTTAATAGTATTAACTTAATTTATATTATTATTAAGACATTTAAATGAAATGGTTTAAATGCTTTTTAATTGTATTTTTATTTCCCAACAGTTTATCATAAACAATTCAAGTTTTATTGGAAATACATATTTTATATTATATTTTTATTTATATTTTATTTATATCAACTATGTAACTCAATATACTTCCCGTTTGTCATTATCTTCCTCTTCTTGTGGGTCAATTCTTATTTCAGATTCATTACCACCATTGTCTTCCTTTAAATTTGGTTCTAAAGCTTCAAGGACTTCAGGTACATATTTACTTTCTTCATCCAGATCATTGGATATAATGAAGCCTTGAGACATGCTTCTTCATTACGCTGACTACAAACAGGAGCATTGCAGTTCTACTTTTCTGCACCCACAGCTAGAACCACAGCCTTTATTGCAATTACAAAATATCCTACAGAGCAGTTCTGTTGCTGGTGGTGGTAATAATGTTTTAGTTGGCACCAGGATTTCATTTTGCAACATCCACCTCCATTCCTGGGGGTCTGAATCATTCCCAAGTTTGGATCTGATTGGCACGATTGATGTGTTGTTTAGCTGTTGCACTTGTAGGTGCAAGAGTTGATAACAGGACTGGTTTGTTCAGTCTAGTTGATTTGATAAATTGTGTGTACTAAAAATTATGCTGTATTCTGGTTTTAGAGCATTATAATAAATTGCTAATGAGACACATACTCCATTAACAATGTTTCTATAGGACAGTTGTCTTGCTGAAAAACTTGAGCCGACTGATCAAAATCGGAATGTTTCTCGAACATTCTAGTAATTGAAAGTTTTCATTTTTTTAAGAAGTGCATATGTTGTGTCACATCCACTAAAGATGTACAAAAATAATATACGTTTCTTATATCAAGAACATTTTTAAGAGCTTTTAGTCAAATATATTTGTGTCTCCACATTACCCTTGCCATTTCTTATTTTCTTTTAATTCTTGCTGATGTGACTGAGTACATCCTATTAAAAGAACTAGAAGATCGACATCTTCTCCTATGATGATGACTGTCTTTTGTTGTTTAACTTCTAGGATGGCTGTTTCAACATCATCTCTGGCTTGTTTTGTAACAATCTTAACAGTTTTTAATTTCTCAATTTTTTATTAGATCAGTTTGATAAAAACTTTTTCGAGTAATTGGCACAATCATTGTTTTACCCAAACAAACTTCGTAAGACCTTGAAAGATCAGCAGTTCTTTTTAGTTTTTCCATTGCTTAATGTTTTTACAGTAGTCTGAGTAACCGTCAAATAGAACAACAACACTTAAGGAGCCATAATGTGTTTGCAAATATTTGGCATATTTATTTAATATGCATTTAAACTGTTTCATTTAAATATCTTATTATTAATATAAATTAAGTTAATAGCCTTTAACAAATGTACGATTTATAAATAATACAAAATATATAAATACAGCTTATTCATTACTAAATAATTACAGTTTGTTTGTAATTGTAACATTTTAATAAATAATTAACTTTATAAATTGTATTGTGTATTGGATTCTACAGTTAACATATTGTACAGTAGCGCTATCATCCATGTGGCTAAGCACTCCCCACTCTCCATGTTCTATCTCATGAAATATTGTCTAACACAATTTGTAGAGAACTTTATGCTCTGCAACTTTTCTGATAACTTAAAACAGCATTTAGAGTAAAGGAAATGAGATACTTCTTATTCATTCGTTGAGGCCAACTAGGACTACTTTAAGCCTTTGTGCATTGGTAGCAAGTTTCATCTTCTTTTGGGCCCTGAACTCCTTCATTCATTTTGAATGCGCCTGTTTGCGCTCCTCTGTCCAGAGTGCACCGCGTCTTCTGTTGGAGAATTCGTCTCAGCTAGTCTCACTTGTCATTAACTTCTTTCGAAATATATCTCTGTTAACACTAGAGTGCACGCGCCCTTAAATACTCCTTGAGCGCACACGCGGGCTACAGGCGTAGCCCATTTATGGGTTAGTTAATTTTC
>CM061919.1:211302954-211402492 GCA_031002005.1 Vandiemenella viatica
CTACAGTTATTCCTTCTGGCAAAATCACATGTCCGAGAAAATTTATACTCTTCCGCAAGAACACACACTTCTTCCATTTTAAAGTTACGCCCCCTTTATGCAGCGCACTAAGTACATCCCGTAAGGTTTCGAGATGTTCTTCCAGAGTTTGCGAGGCGATGATTATGTCATCAACATATGTGTGAATCCTATCTCTCAAGGATCTTCCCAACACTTGGTCCAAAGCCCTTATAAAATTCGCTACCGCATTGTTAATTCCGAAGGGTAAAACTCGGAAATGAAAACACTTTCCTTCGAAACGAAAGGCTGTATATTTTCTAGACGCTTCGTCAATAGGCACCTGCCAATAGGAAGCCGTGATATCCAGTGAACTAAGATATTTTACACCATGGAACTTTTGTAATATTTCGTCGACAGGGAGTGGGTGGTCCCTTTCTGTAATTAGGATTTTGTTAAGTGACCTGGCGTCGAGTACTAGCCTCAGAGATTTATCTGCTTTAATTACGGCCACCAAAGGGTTCACATACTCGCTGTTTGATCGCTCTATTATGCCCCATTCTAGCATCCTGTCAATTTCTTCTTGTGCCTTCCTCCTCATTGCAAATGGTATAGGATACGGTTTGGCAGCAAAAGGTACATCTTCTTTAACGTTAAAATGACACTGGTAACCTTTAATTAATCCAGGCCGATCTGAAAAAACCTCTTGAAACTCCTGAATAATCTTCTCTACTCCCTTCCAGTCCTCTTCCCCATACTCCAACTGCGGTACTAATTCATCCTCTTCCTGTAAAGCGGGTAGGGAATCCTCCTTAAGCTCCCTTTGTTCTACCGACTCCTTCACCATACCTTTCGAAATAACTCTAATTTGGCAAGATACTTCTTCTTCTTCCCCACGACATCTTCCTTCAAACGGGACCTTCACCTGTCTTCCTTCTGTTAAAAATTGTAAACTATGATCCGCCCAATCTAACTTCACCTGTTTCTCTTCAAACCAGTCCACTCCTAGGATCAAATCTACTGTTAATTTGGGAATGACGAATGCTTTAACTTCGACTGTTTGACCTCCGATCACTCCATCCACGCGAATTTGTCTTGTGATCTTTTTAATCTTGCCACCATTCGCCGTTGTCACCGTCATCCCGGATACCGAGTGAACACAAGCAGCCGGTTCGTTAACAAGTGTCAGAAATAGGCTTTCAGACATACATGATACTTCAGCCCCTGAATCCGCCAAAGCTTCCACCATCTTAGTCCGAAATGTTATTAAAACAGTAGGTGTTAGGGCCTCTCTTCTAACTAACTTCCGTTCTTCTTCTAGCAAGTCATCTCTGGGATCGTTATGGTAAACTGACACGCTCTGTAAATTTCTCGATGGAAATATTTCCCGTTCACTTAGTTCGTCCGTAAAGAAACTCTCCTCCTCTCCACGCGTCTGATCACAATCGGGAAATTTGACACTTGTTTGTCGGGGCTCATTAGTTTTCCACCGTATAGATTTTCTGTCGACTTCCTTCTCCTCATTAATTTTCCACCGTATGAATTTCCTGTCAATTTTACCTTCTTCATTTACCAATTGGAAAGGTTTTGGTCTACCAGTTACTTCTTCATATCTCCGCCATCGAAAATGACTGATTCAGCTAAATTATTGCTTCCGAGTGAGTGACCTAACTCGCTCGCTCGTCTTTCCGCGCTCGCCAGTGTTGCGGCGGTCAAAACTTTTGCGGCCCAGGCGTCAACAGTGTCCCCGCATACGCTACTGCGTGGCTGCTGTCGGTCACTGCCCCCGCTTCCGCTACTATTGTCAAAGCCATATGGTTGTCGCTCTGCACTAATTCTATTCAGCTTTACTTCTCCCGTAGCTACCGTGAACAATCCTTCGACGTCAATTCGTATAACTTCATTCTCCCGTAATCTTGACTTCTCCTTTGTAAGAGCATCATAAAAAATTTCATCCGCTACTTCAAAAAATTTCTCTTTTATATCGTCTTCCACAAATTCCTCCTGACACCCTTGAACGTCTGTTTCCGCAGCCATAATACTTTTACAATTCACTTCATCTCCATTTTCCAAGGCATCCCCTAATACCGTATCAAACAAAAAAACGTCTTCCTGAATTTTCCTCTTCCTTAATCCTCCGCTTCCGTTCTGTGAAATTCCGTCCGCATTTGGCCTCTTAACCGGTTCTGCCCCTGATGAGGCCGCGACAGTGGCAGAAATTAGTTTAAACAATTTTCACCACTCGCAGCTACTGTGGCTACCCTCTGTTCCCGGTTCTGAGGTTGGTTGTCATGGTACCGTTGGTGTTGATTATTAGTTTCTGTCTCTACCGCTTGGTTATTCGGCTCAAAAGTGTTTCTCTGCCTGGCCCCGTGTTGGTATGTATTTACCGGCTGTTGTCGGTTATTCCTTCCTTCTTCTCTCCAATAACCGCCTCCTCGTGTACCCCTATCCTGAAGTGTCTATAACCATTCTGAAACTTCGACTTGTCTCTCCTCATCCTCTCCTCCTGGACATCCAACCTTCCCAACATGTCTATGGCATCCTTAATTGAACATATTTTATGGCTGGTGAGAATAAATTGCGTTCGTTCGGGTAGGCGAGCCGCAATAATTTTAACATATTCTTCCTCACTGTGAGGTTGGTCTAGGTACCTACAAGATGAGTAACACCTCATGAAAAAATTAGTTTGTGTCTCTTTATTCGGATCGTAATGCTCGCCCAACATTAATTCGGATTTCACGGCAATCTGTCTTTCTGCCGACCAGTATAGGTTTAAAAAATCTGTTTTAAACTGAGCAAACGTCTCAAAACGGTCTTCGAATTGATCAGCCCAAAGACGAGGTTCTCCTCTCAAATGTTTAATTACCATTCTAATTTTATTTTCTTCACTAGCCATCAGGAAAGGTGCGAAATTTTCAAAATTTCTAATGAACTTTACAGGATGTATACAATTCTTCCGGAAAATTCCTCCCAATCTATCTTCTCATCATTGACTTTAACCGGAAAAGCTGAGGTCTTTATAACTTCTTGGTACTTGCCAAGCTCTTCCCTAACTACATTGGGGACTTGTTTTACTAGTTCTTGTTTCACCACTAGGGGGCATGTAGTTTCACCTTCTCAACATCTTCATAAACCTTTTCCACGTCAGCTGCCAGCCCTTTGACATCACCCTGAAATGTTTGCATCTGATCTTCAAGGCACCCTACGCGGTGGCTCTGACTGTCGCTTTTTTCTACTAACCGTAAATATTGCGCCTGTAAGGCACCGGTATCCTGGCGCAAACCACTCGTTTCCTGCTCAACCCGTTGTTCTAACTTGTACACTTGAGAGGACAACTCCTCCGTCCGACCAACACACCTAACACTATACTCTTCAAGTTTTCTTTCTAACTCCGCGATGTGCAATTTCTGCTCCTTGACTAAGCTATCGTGACGAACTTCTGCGTCCCTTTCCATTACTTCAAGTCTACCATTGAGGGTTTCAAATTCGGAATGAAGTTGATCATTAGAGCTCATAAACTCGGAACGAAGTTTAGCATTAGAGTCCCTAAGGGTTTCAAATTTAGAATGAAGTTGATCATTAGAGTCCCTAAGGTCTTCCATCAACCTAGCCAGCATTTCAGCCATTTTTGGCTCCGTCTCTTCCCCCATTTCAGTAAGTTTCTATTACAAATCCAACGGAAAAAATCCAATGATGATAATAACTCAGCTGCTTTACTTCCCCCTTCAGTTCACAGCAAACAAAATCAATACAACGCTGCTATTCACGAAACTCAACCACCATATCAGAATTAAATGCATGCAAATTAAAACCAGCTACTTGTGCTGCGTCAACATGCAGTAAGTGTCACCAGAATGACAAAGGAATGGGCAAAAAAGGAGAGAAAAAACTCAACTCGGTTTTCCTTCCTACGTGCGATTCGAAATTATAGGAGAAAAAAATATTAAAGGAACGGAACAGATAGGAAAAGACGCTTCGCAGCAGCCCGCTAGCAGCAACTCGCGCACTAGCTTTGGTGTCTTCACTGTCAGGTCTGCTCGGCTCCCGATCGGCTTCGTTCGGCTGGCTCGAATCAGCTGCTCCCACTCGGCTTCCTTCGGCTGGTCCCGGGTACCCTCGGGTCTGCGTATACGTCGCCGCCTGTCGTCTGCTCTCGGCTCCGCTCGGCGATGCTCTTGTAGTTACCTCGTTCTCCACTCGGCTGCGCCACTTCCAACCAGTCTTCCCAGTAGACTATCTTCACTAGCTGTCTTTGACTTAACAAACTCGTGCTGCTGGTGTGGTATATCTTCACTTTGACTATTGTCGTCTTCGCGCCTAATTGTCACCTTATTCCCACTTCGCCGTAATTTATCCTTTGTCCTCTTTATCCTAGTGTGTATGCTCGGGAATCGAAAGTTAATTTCTCCTCCAGATGCCTATTTAACCACACGTCCTGTCACTGAGGCGCCATGCAAGGCTACTATGAGAAAAATAGGTCTTTTATGTTTATTTGGGTTAAACTTCTGAATACTGTTTTGAGCACACAGTCACTTACTTAGAAACACAAATAGGTTCATTAAATAGATAAAAAAGGTTCTTTTGCCGCGGTCGCCAGGTTTAGGTAAATTTCGAGCGTTGGGTTTACTATATAAAAAGAACAGTTCAACAGTTTATGTGCAACTTCACACAAAGTGACTTTATTGCAATAATTAAGCTGTAGCTATTACACCCAACGGGAAAATACCACCACCAAATATGAAATTCTAGATAAGTAATCGAACTTCGCCGAAAATTACAAGTTCGTAGGATAAAGAGTTTCTACAACAAAATGTATCTACCACATCGATCAAAGTTCCTCTCACCACTACTTTAAGAAAAATGTTCTCCTCCAAATCACAAGTTCTATTCATCACACGCTTACATAAATCACTTGAATACTTTACTCGAGTCTGCAACAATTTCCCCACTATTAGACCGAAATGTGCCTCCGCGCGAACACTCTCGTCCGGCGGTCAGAGACAGACTGACTACTATTACTCAAAGATAATACATCGTTAACATGCGTCGTCTGCTGCCGACACCTGGAACAGACACTTGTTATGTTACAACGTCCATAAATTACGTGAGGTGAAATAAGGCGGGACGGAGGTTTTTGAAATTTTTGCTGGACTGTAGAGCTAAAAAAAAGGTCTATAAATGACGCGAAAGTCGATTTTAGGTGGGGGGGGGGGGTTCGTCGAAAATTGGCGGTGTAACCGCCTTTCGAAGGGTGAGAGGTGATCTCTAGGGGAGGGGGAGGTCTCACGGACCAGATCTCATCAGAGGGAGGGGGGGAGGGACGGACCAAATCTCACGAAGTCTCAACAGAGGGGGGGGGGGGGATCCGGAAAAAACACCTCACATAATTTATGGATGCCCCGTTTCCTTCCACACGCTCAGTCCGAGTTTTAATCTGTTCAGCCAACTTATTATTTTCGACAGCGCCATCAGCGATTTTTTCTTTTTTTTTTACCTCAAAACGTCTTCCTGTTGTATATCATCCCCGCTATTCACCTGATTTGAGCCTTTGTGACTTTTTCCTTTTCCCGCAATTGAAACATATCCTAAGAGGGCGTCGTTTTGGAGCTCTGAAGAACATTCAAAAGACTGTAACCAACCAGTTAACAGCCATACCTGTTGAAGCCTTCCTCTGCCAGAGTATAGCTACCCAAGGGAACTACTTAGAAGGGGATGATTTTTTTTTTTTTTTTTTTTTTTACTGCTTAACGTCTCCTATAACAACTAGGTCTTTAGAGACGGGAAAGGATGGGGAGCAAGGAATTGGAAGGAATTCGGCCATGGCCTTTTGAAGGAAGCATCCCGGAATTCACCTGGAGTGATTTGGGGAAACCATGGAAAACCCAAATCTGGATGCCCGGACGGGGATTCGAATCGCCGTCCTCCCGAATGTGAGGCCAGAACGCTAGCCGTTACACCACCACGCTCGGTGGGATGATATTGTTGTTTGAAAAAATAAATACTTTTTTGGTACACCTCGTATAATACTTTTGTACGACCTCAGTGTTCCGCGCCCATATACACAGACGTCAACTTGCCGCTGACGCAGAAACCATTCTACCCCCGGTCGTCAACCGCTGGCCTTCTGCCTTTGTTTTTCATCCAGTCCAGCCACCAAAACCAGAAAGAAAGGAAAAATCTAATTGATTACATGTATTTGGTATCGTGTGCGTATTTGCATCCGGTTTATTTCCCCAATCTTTTCTGCACGCGCCAAACTTGTTGTCTGTTGTAACAGATCAATTTTAGAATAGGTAAAGTTGCTGTAATTGAGTGAAACGGTCGTCGTTGGCAAGCAGTCGTCGCACCGAGCGGAGAATACAGGCCAGACAGCAGTCAGCAATATGTGACATATGACGGACCTGTGACAAAGGCAGTCACGTGAAATATGTTCTGGAAATCCTAAGGAACCTTCAGGTCTTTGCCTGACCAGCTCATGACACGCTACAACGTGACCGATTCTCAAGTCACGTGAAAAAATATTCCAGAACTCTGGGGTCGTTGCCTACAGTGTAAGGTCTTTTGTACGCGGTCACACTGAGAATAAAAGTCACAGAATGGTATAAAAGACTGGCTTAAGGTCGTTGGAGAGGTCAGTCGAAAAATTGGGACATGCCGACGCTATGCCAGTCTAAACATCGAACCGGTGACAACAAACTGCCAACCCTGTCTGACCTTACTGCCCGCTACGCCCAATTATAATTGTAAGTGTTAAACAATTGACTGATGAATATTCGCGCAATAGACTTCTGCTGATGGGGAGCTGCTAACGCTGTACTAAGTGGCAGCACTTTATAATAAATTAGTCTAGCAGTGAAGACTTGCTTCATTTATGAGCACTCCCCTCTCCATTGCAAGTAACTCTGGATATGGAAAGTTAGTCAACTGATTGTGCCAGATTTGTATCCTTACCGTGAGTAGAGCCTGTGGAGCGGCGTCAGGAAGAATTTATCCTCGTGGCCTATTACCGCTAGCCACTCCTGACAGACATCCTGCACCAAACCAGTTGTTATAAACTGGTGTGGGGTTGCTACACTGTCACCCACTCCACAAACAGCATTCCCACATCTCACGCACTTTCTACAGTCGCTAACCCTACACAGAAAAACTAGCTACCCCTCCTTTATTTACCTCTCAACGCAGGCGAGCCAGTTGAATGGAAACGTCCTGTCTATTGTGTGGAGTTTCTCTTGACCGCTGTCCAATTCATGTATGAGCGGCTTCATATGAATAAGCGTGGACAAACCAGAAATCTGACTGTCCACAGCAGCCAAAGATTTCTGCTTTTACGTCGCACTTAAAATCAGTAGTTTATTCAAATCATGTAATGAATCGACAATGTTTGCTCATTACATATTATATATTATTTATAGTTTCTAATGTAAATTTCGTGGTTGATAATATGACGGCAAACTAAATTGTTCAGTTAGCAATGGGATGTTGGTAGGGAGTGGTTACAAAAAACTTCATTTTTTTTGGAGAGGGGGATGAGAGGATTTATTACAGCGAAGTGTGGGAAATGAGTTACAAAACCTGGATCAGACAAATGACTGAATGTGTTGAGACTCACGTTTGTATGTATCAAACACAGGTGTTGAAGGGGGAAAAAATGAAGACTCCTAGATTTTGTTTATGGAAATCGCCGCAGAACACTATAAATAACTGATACTATAAATGAACTTGTAATGTGACGCTTGACGCCACTTTCCATGATGTATTTTATTGTGTTAATGAACGTGTATTAGAATTACATATAAAATCTTGGTCGATCATTTTTTTCTTTATATAATTTTGTATCGTACACAAAGTTTAAAAAAGACTGTGATGCCAAGACAAATAATTATCTTATTTTAATAAGAGTATGCAATAGACAAATAGCATTTTGTGAAGCGCGAACATTGAGTTCTGTGCCAGGATCGATAGAACGAGTCGACGGGCAGCACTCTGACCCTCAGGTAACGCTACTCAGCTGTCACATGCTGTCACCACAAAGAGAGTGGAGTAGGTTGGTTGCACCTGAGCTTCCGGTTCTTGGAGCCTCGGATGGGCCCATTTGAGATTGTGCTCAATAACAGCTCAAACTTTCCCCTCCGAAGATTTATGGACTGAGCCGAATGTCGTAGGAACCACGCGAGTGCGCGCAGGACGTGCGACCATAAATAATGCGTCAGCGAAGTGTCAGGTGACCTCTGGATGCCTAACCACCCACCTATCAAAACGAATATCAGATAATACATGATTAAAATTCTTGGTTTTTCTTTCCGAAATGTACCTCTGAGGTGATGGAAGACGTGGCTGCAAGAAAAGAAGGTGGAGCTAACGTTTACGTGAAAGGCTGAAGAGGCAACCGTAGCTCATTCTATTTTGGGGATTATGATGCTATTCTAACTAGCGCTCTGCGTCAGACGCTGTTTCTGGTTCGATTCCTGCATGGTGAAAAAGTCCGTAGTGCTGACGAGGGCACTGCGTGGACTTAGCATGATTGTAGTTGTGAGGCACATGCCGTGAGTCCATCTTCAGTCATCGCCGACTTTCAGACTTCAGCTGCTATGGTAAAATGTTTATCAAAAAGCCCGCTGTATGTGCATTCATGAAACTAGATAGCGATCCGTAAGCTACCCAGGAATGATAAATTCTCCTTTAACTTTTAAACTCAAATTCTACTGAGCTAGCGGTATAATTTGCCAAGAAGGTACGAGATGTTTTGAAAGAATCTTGATTTCCAAGACACTTTTGGTATGTTCTCGTAATTTCTGAATGGAATATTTGTTTCATTCATGGCACCCAAGACACGGTATCATTGACGACGATGTATGACGTCATAATGTACCGTTTATATTGTTTTTTCATATCATTCCTCCATATGTATCAATCATTTGAAATTAGATTTCTAAGTAAATTCAATTTAATTTGCGTTTCCTCAATGTACCTCTAGGTGTTGCGGTGCTATTTTGCGCAATTAGGTATTCATGTTAAAGGTAAATCCGCATAGACTAGCAAGTACCATTGAATTTAAATAAATGTCGTAATGTGACAATTTTCCTACACATCCGATACCGTCGAGATTCTTGCCTATTTGTAATTTGCATTATCTCTTGAAATTAATCACTTAATGTCCTCCATTAATTATTTTATTAATAATAATGATTAATTAATAATGATAACAATAAATTACCTCACAACAAAGGTGAAATGATTCTATTTATTACAAGCTGGGTTGAGAATCACTGAAGACCGGAGGCGAGTGAGAAGAATGGTCGGGGTGCTACAAGCATACACTGTCGAAGAAGCTTGAATGGGTATTAGTGGAAGAATTAGGAGTTGTACAGGGCGTTTGATTTGTGACGCGTCCGCGCGTATGGCAAAAATCGCCCGGGCCAGCGCCCCTCGCTTGCCGGTCACACGGCGCATCGCCCGTGCTAAGGAACGCCTCATGCTTGCGCTGATTTCTTACCTTATAGCACGTGCTGGAAATGTTGGCCATCGGCTTCAATACACGCTTGACATCTTCTAAGGATGTTTTGTATAACTCTGCAGTGTTTGTGAAGAAATATTATTAATTTTAGCCCTTATCGAACAACTTCTGTGCACGAATTAAAACAAGCAGATTATACTGCACGAATGTGGTTTGCAAACTGGTTTATGTAAAGTGTGCACGATAGCGAGCTGGATCCGCAATTGACATTTTTCGCCGATGAGGCGTATTTTTAAGTGGACGCGTAAATAGTCAAAACAGTAGGTACTGGAGTACAGAAAACCCACATCTTATCCACGAACAGCCGCGTCACGATGTGAAAGTTGGAGTTCGGTGTGCAATTAGTGCGAGGCGAATTAGTGGACCAGTGTTTTTTACTGAAACAATTATATCTTCTCGCTATGTGAACAATATTTTAAATACCTTTTTTGAACAGCTGACAGAAGATGAAATAAATTACGGTAATTTTCAACAAGACAGTGCAACTCCCCATACAGCCGAAAATTCTATGCCTGTTTTAAAGCGTGTTTACAATGAGAATAAAATTATCAGTCGTGGATTGTGGCCTCCGCGTTCTCCAGACATGACACCTTCTGCTTTCTTTTTGTGAGGTTACCTAAAAGAGCGTGTTTATGATTCAAACCCCCGTACGGAAGAGGAACTTAGGGAAAACATAAGAACTAAAATTAAAAATATTCTTCACAACACTGCAGAGAGTTAGCCAAAACATCCTTAGAAGATGTCAAGCATGTATTGAAGCCGATGGCCAGCATTTCCAGCACGTACTATAAGGTAAGAAATCAGCGCAAGCATGAAGCGTTCCTGAGCACGGGCGATACGCTGTGTGACTTACCGGCAAGCGAGGGGGCGCTGGCCAGGGCGTTTTTTGCCGTGCGCGCGGACGCGTAAAAAACGTTGAAAGAATTTAAAGTTAAAATTTGTAAAGGGTAAATGTAGGTGGATGCAGAAAAGGGGGAAGATGGGTGTTTAGGGAAATTGTCACCTGAGCATGCGCTCCATTGAAATTTAATTTAATTTAAATGAAACGCCCTGTATATGGAAGTGAGTAAATGACCATGATCATAAGCTGGCACTTGATAAGAAGGATAAGGGAATGAGCAAATAATTATTTTGTAGTGAAGGAAGTGGTAGAACTGAAACGTAGGAATATGAGGAACAGTTTACCAGAAACAGCCAAAGAAATTAAAATTATTAAAGAAGGTGAGCAGGGATATTGTCTCCGTGGTGCGTTATCCACTGCTAAAATGTTAGACAGGGTGGCCCGTGTGAAAATTTCGCGAATGATGTACGATGGATAGCGAGGTTCATTGTTCTGAAGTAGGATGAAAAAGGTACCGACTCATTTGTGGCAATTGTTTATTTGTCATCCGAAACAGGTACGTGTGAAAACTGTCAAAACCTCTTACGAAACAATTATAATAAGAAACAGAAGTCTCCGAAGAGCTTCTTACTCTAGATAACACACAAACTTTATGAATATCTCTGTGATATGGGCTGCTGCTATCTAGAGGTAATGCGAGCACTGCTTATCAACGCATGCGAAGCCTGGTAGCTTGATTCTTAACTATCGCATACCCGTGAAGATGAATTTTCACAATTTTTGTCATTCATTACCATCAAGGGATTTTCTGCTATTCAGCAGGTCCATCCTCAGCGACAGCCTTCCAAGCCTCCCTCTGTTCCACCAGTCTCTTTTGTCTCTATATATTTTACATTTATCACGATGTCACCAAGCATTTTCTTTTTTCGTCGACCTCTTCTTTTCCCTCCATTTACAATCCCCTCCAGGGCGGTTTTAAGCAGGCACTCATTCCTCAACACATCACCAATCCAGTTCGGACCTTTAGTCTCCTTCTCATTCCAGCATCTGATCATTCCTTACTTTGTGTTTTCAACTTATTTTCTCCATCCTCCTGTATATCCACATTTCGAAAGCTTCCAACCTTTTTACATCTTCTTTGCGTAGCGTCCATGTTCCCGCTCCATATAGTCCTACACTCCATACAAAACATTTAGCTTGTTTTCCACAGTTTTTTATCCAGCCTTCCGAATAAGAAATATTTTTTTTTTCTATTGAAAACTTCCATTGCCCTTGCGATTCTAGTTTTCACCTTCTTCTTGCAACTCATATCACCACTCACAATACGCCAGAGATATTTGAAAGATAAGGAGTGAGGCTGTGGAATGATCTTATAGAAGAGGGAAAGATTGGACGAGGTGAAAGACAGGGATGTTGTTTTGTCACCCATATTATTTGATATATCTTTGGAGGAAATTATACAAAGGAGTTAAAGAGGTAAAGAAGGTGTATGCTTGGGTGGATGTAGGATTAGCTGCATATGGTTTGCTGACGACATGGTTTTGCTGGCGGAATGTGTCAAGAAGAATGTTAAAGCTTTGCATAAAGGGTGTAAAGAATTCTGAATGGGAATCAATAGGAAGAAAACTAAATGTATGTTGGTGGAAGGAGTAAGAAAGAAATGATGATAAAGCTACAAGGAGAAATAAACCATTTGCTGTTTGAATTTCTTGTTTAGTGATGCAACCAAAACGGAGAAAAGATACCTCAATTATCTATTTGTGTTAAGAATGAATGGAGAAAGATGGCTTGTCACATAAAAACAGCTTTTATGAATAATCCAAAGGATTAAAGCTCATCCACCAGGATGAGCAAATTCAGTTTCATTACTTTTCTACGACACCTCGTACGTCTTCTTGAGATGGCTATTAAAGTCCAGCTACCGAGCGTGGTGAGTGAGCGGTTAACGTTCTGGCCTCGCATTCGGGAGGACGCGGGTACGAATCTCCGTCCGGGCATCCAGATTTGGGTTTTCCATGGTTTCCTAAAATCACACCAGGCGTATGCCGGGATGCTTCCTTCAAAAAGGCCATGACCGAATTCCTTCCCGTTTCTTGTCCCCAGTCCCATCCCGCCTCTAATGACCTTTGCCGTCGACGAGGCGTAAAGCAATAAGTAAAAATAATAATAATAATAATAATAAGTCCTGCTTGACGCCAATATTCTGCCTTCTCCTCGTCTTCGCTGGTTGTACAAATAGCTCTCTTTAGTGACAAACGCAGTTAACGAGCCCCGTCAGTAGCGTGCCGTTGACTCTTTGTTAACTCGTCTCTAAGCAGCTGTCGCAGTTCATCTCTGTCAAGCGCTGCTGATTGCGGGACCAAATTCATCTTCACGCCGGTCTGACGATTTGCATAGCCGTTATACAATGTACAATTACCAGGCCCCAGTTTGTTATTCGAAGCGCACTGTCCCAGAGCTTAAACGTCTGACTGATTAATATTTACGTATGGAAACGACACGAAACTGCTTAAGTAATTCATTCAACTAATTTGACGAAAATTGTCAGCAGCTTTTCGGTACGTCGGATGTTGAGTGATTCACAGTGGTCTACACGATATTCTATGAGTCTCTTTCCAACTGATTACACATATTTTCGCTTCATCTATGAGATAGTAAAAAACGATACTGCACACATATTTAATTATAAACACGAAATAATTTCTTCTTTTCTATAAATCTTCGTAGTCAAACTTTATTTTAGGATAGGGCAAAACGATAATCTTTATACAGTCGTGCCTGAAACGTGCTTTGTCATAGAAAATTTTAACTCGTTAAATCCCAATTCACTGATCCATAACTTCAATTCAAGAAACAAAAATAAATTGAACAAAACACAAACATCATTGTCATTAATACAGAGAGAAGTTAATTATTCTGGGAATTATATGTTTAGTAGTAAATTTAATTATTAAATAATGGAGATGTATTTAAAGAAAAACTGAGAAATTATCTTTTTAGAATCTATTTCTATTCCATTCAAGAATTTTATAGAAGACTTAATTGTATCTAATATACCTTTTGCATAATTCAGATGTAAAAATTAATCTTTGTTTTCTTTTTTGTATGTGTTTGTAACTTGTAATCATTTTTTCGTTATGATTATTATTCATATTGTATGTATATTAACCGTGACATGTTTCACATCCCAGTGGTTCTTCCTCATTACGAATCTATGGAAGAACAGAAATAAATAAATACGTAATGACTTATAATGAGAAATCTAATAACGTAAATTAACAATTATTTGGTATGCGTAAATATCTTTGCATGGCATTTGAGTGTAAACTCATTTCGGTAGAGCACATTGGGCAGATGATAGAGATAGTGTTCAAAATCTTTCATTTATTGGAGAGAATGATCAGGGAATGTAACAGAGAAGTGGGGGAACTGGGTTACAATCTCTGGATTAACCTTTTCTTGAATATAGCGATGTGGTATGGTGCCCACATTTTATGTATCGGATACAGGAGCTGGAGGTGATTCAAAGAAGAAAGGCTACATTTTGTTTCTAGAAATTAATTCAGAACGCAATCTATACCCAATACGGCGCATGAGCTGGAAGATAGGAGATGGGGGAGGGGGGGGACAGAATACAGCGACTATATAAGACTTAGATTTATGATGGGACCTGGAAGAATAATAGTAGAAGAACTAGGAATAGTAGACATGGAAGGGAAGGGACGACCGTGACCACAAGCTGGCACTTCATATGAGGTATAAGGAAGTGGGAAAATTTTCTTTTATGACCCAGCGATTGGAAAAAATCACCAAAAGAAGTAATAAATAACTTTCCAGAAACAATGAAATAATTTAAAATTCATAAAAGGAAAAAGTGATTGGATGAAGTAATTATAATCAATAATTTTTAAGTTTAAAAATTAAGAGAAAAATGATTGGGTAGAGAAGATGGTGTTAAGGAAATTGCCACCGGAACACGTGGTCTATTGCAATGAAATTAAGGTATTATATAATGCTAAACTATATTCAGGTTGTCTTTCATTTTATATCTTTAATGGAAAATGGAAGAAGAGGGAATTTCATTGGTGTATGTACCACCTTCTCTCGTTTCTACCAAGAATCTTTAACTTTCACTCTCTTTCTCAGCGACGTATTTTGCTGCATTGTGTACACAGACGTGTCATATCTGCAAAGTTTGAAAATCACTGCTGTTTAGTACCATTAACGTATTTAATGAATGAATGTAATTATGTAGGCAATGTACGCAAAGGTTAATTTATCCCTTTAAATCACGCGAGGAAACTAACTTATGAAGTCAAAACGATTACAATGTCTATATTGGCAAGTTCCTGGGGATGCCACGAAACACCACCTTCAGCAGTTTCACCGCACCGGTCGGGAAAATGCAGTACGGGCTGTTGCACTGTTTAGGAGTCTCGTGCGGCCACAAGGTCTACGGTAGTAGTCATGCTGAATTTGATTTTGTCACCACCTGCTCATTTACCAGCGAGTGGACTCTTGATGACAGCTGCCACTTGATCATGAAGGGTTTTGTAGTTTTCTGCGAATTCCACTACTATAGGTCGCATCTCGACTCCTTTCGCGTCGTGTGGTCGACAGTCAAGGCAGTGATACGGTTTTCTACCTGCATCGCAGCTGGGTCCAATGAAGGTGGTTGCTCCGCTGTCTTCTTCGGCATTATGAAGTCTTCTTGGTCTGGCTGCCAGTTTTGGGTGCGAGAACGACGCCCTCTGACTTCATTCCGCCCGGAGACCGAGGCTGCAGTATTGTCAGTGACTTCGATGGTTTTCTGCTTTTGTACCTTAGCTTTCTTTGGTTTTATGGCTGTACTTAGTTTCGTCACTCCAGTAGATTCACGCGTCTCCTCCTTCCTGTAGTTGATTGCACGTGGCTATTTATTATATGTCCTCTCTGGTGGAGTAGTGGACGCTTTCTAGAGGTTAAATCTTTACTCACCGAGTACACGTCACCATGTATACGCTGTATGTTGAACACAGCGGCTGGTGTAGCGTCTTCATCCATTTCCATATTATTATCAGTCGTGGCACTTGCCACCTCGTCCGCCGGCAAAGCCGACTGCATTGAGGCGCTCGACGCGCGCGGCTGAAAGTGCAGAGCAGCCTTTCCTCGTCACCCATCCGTGCGATACCTCTGGTCACGTACTGATGAGTGGCCGAGCATAATTTGCTGCCAGCATTCGCGAATAGTACCGAGTTATTCAACACACTACCCGTAATTTCTTGTCACTTTCGTAAACAATTCCTATCTTTAACAATCACACATTCTGTTAAATTCACACGTAATAATCACTCCATCACCAAGACAATTAACATATGAACGATATAAGGCACAACTTAATTTCAAAATGCGATAATAATTGTTGCCACGTAGTTGTTGTTTTTATTTTTTACCCTTTTCGGCTTTTGATACCTTACGCTCCCAAGAGTTTTTTATTAATTAAAATGGTAGCAATTATAACAGACAGTAAAATTTTTGGAAGTAACAGTATTTACATATCTATATATATAATGATGAATGTATGTATGTTTGTTTGTTTGTTCTTCATACAAATCCACAGTTTTCATCCTATCTCCATGAAACTTTTCACACTTATCCTTTGAAACCAGGAGAAAAATACTGTCTACATTTGGTTGAAAAATTATATGTATAAATAAAACATATTGTCTCATAATTTCGAAATACTACTGGACGGCGATAGACAGACGCGTTGGATATGGACGTCTGTATACTGCTTTTCCGTGTATCGCTTAGACAGCTCGGTGGTTAAAGCGCTTGCTGACAGATATTTGGGTCATGGGCTCCGGTTCAAATCTCACTGGAGGCTAAGATTTTTAAAAATTGCTTTTGATCGTAAGAGTCACGCCTGGGCCGTAGGTTATTCAGATTTTGTGGTGTGTGTGTGTGTGTGTGAGAGAGAGAGAGAGAGAGAGAGAGAGAGAGAGAGAGAGAGAGAGAGAGAGAGAGAGAGAGAGAGAGAGAGAGAGAGAGAGAGAGAGAGAGAGAGAGAGAGCCGCAGTAATAATACTATAATAATACTATAATAATATTATAATACTATAATACTATAATACTATAATAATACTATAATACTATAAGTCTTTTTGTTACGTTTTGACGACCAAATGGTTATATCGATGTTGATCTGTATGAAAATCTGTATGAAGGTCACAGGACATTTTCTCCGGTATGTTTAATAGTTGTAGTCACGAAATTTTGAGACCTTATCGAATGGTGACAGAAATATGTTGGAAACTGATTCTCTTCAAGTGAATGGTTCGACGGTAGAATGATATAGTGTAGCTTTCCTGTCATATTATGCCGACTCGGTGTTGTTTGGGTCCAATCCTTCGCTACCAAAAACTTTCTATATTCAATTCTGGCAAAAAATTCTTAATCCACGCGTACGAAGTCGCGGGTACGAGCTAGTTTTATATATTAGAAAATCAAAAAAATACACGTTTAACAGATTTAGAAAAGTAGCAGCAATTAACAATTTAACATCAAGCAGAGCTTTTGATGATGAGGGTGCTTTGAAACTATCACTAAAAATTCTGTATCAATGACTACCGACTTGTTTCAGTTATTAAGTTTTAAAACACCCTCATCATCAAGAAACATGTCGTGGCGCCACCCGGACAGCCAAGAATCGAGAAGAGTATTGTCCCGTAACGATTCTGAACCTTTTCCAATAAAGACCACCTCGTTTGTAATCAGGAGTAGCACTAGTCTGCTCCCACTGTTGTTGTCGGTGAAGTGCTACCTTCCGTCTAATAGTTGCATTAAGTCTGTTCCATTCACTCCTGAGTAATGGGTTATGATTATGTTTTAACTGCCGGTGAAGTCGGCGTTTCATGCGGATGAGTGGGAACACGGAGGGTGGCAGCGTTGTCTTATATGGAAAAACTTTCTTATTCGGGATTGCTGAATCTAAAGCAGTCTGGAAGGTTCTCTCAAACTCTGAACAAAGGTAATAAATGTCTGAAGAATTTCTGACGTGAAACGGCCGAAGAAGAGAATCAGATATGATAGAACGGAATTTTGACCAGGTAGCTTTTGAGTAGTTCTTAACGATGCGAAACAGGGGGAGAACTTTATTTTGAAGAAACAAGACGAAAACGTGATGGGAATATGGTCACTGGTAATGGAGTCGCCGAGACGTGCTGTAGAAAGGGTATCATTGAGCGAAGGACTATATAGGACATGGTCAGGGTATGACCTTGAACAGAAACAAGTGTGGGATAGTTTGTGGAAAGATGGCAAATGTTTTCGGTAAAGGTGAAGTCAAATAGTGCAAGGCCTTTGGAATTACAGGAGTGATCGCCAAGGGATGTGTACCGAGCATTAAAATCACCCAGAATTATAAATTTTTTAAATGAGGAAAGATATTTGAAAAATTCAACAGATAGGGGATCATGTGGGCCGGAGTATAAACAAACTACAAGAAGAGGAGGGGAGTTTTTGTGGAAGACTTGAACGGCAACAGATTCAAGGCATGAGAACTGAGCAAGAAGGGAGACGTGTGTGGCAGAGATCGAAGATTTAGTGAAAATGGCTACACCACCCCTTGCATTGTCTGTTCGATCTCTTCGAAAGGTTGTATACTCTGAAATTTTTAAAGGGGATGAGGTAGAAGCGGACGTTTTAGCCACGGCTACTGTATGAGAGTCATGTTTGATAACTGGAGAAGAGTTTTTTTTGTTACGGAATCCACCAGTGTTCACGTAGAAAAAACGTAAGGATTCACTCGTCATTGTCAGGAGAGGTAGGTGGAAGGAAGTAGTTTGCTAACTGTGATGTCTAGTCGTTTTCTTGACTAATTTCAACAGTTCTATTTAGAAAACGTCGGGACAATAGGATCACAAATTCTATTATAATTGTTATCACGTTACGGTGTGCCTCAATTATTTAACTATCTGCTAGAGACTCTCAACTGCGAGAATAAAATTTATTATATCTCATAGGGCCTCAGCTTCATCACATACCCGACACCTGTGGTTTACCAACTCGTGCAGCTATTACCCGAAATGTTGTTGTTCAGTGGTAGCGCCTTTAAGTTTCGGCCTTGAAGGGAATGATTCGATCCTTTTAATTTTATTTTTGCTTACGACTTTACGCCTCTTCGACGTGTAGGTTGTTAGAGGAGGGAAAGGACTGGGTGTAAGGAGCGGGAATGAATTCAGCTATGGCCTTTTGAAGGAATCATCATGGAATTCGCCGGGAGTGATTTTGGGGAAAACCAAAATCTGGCTAGCTGGATGGAGATTCGAACCCACGTCTTGCCAAATAAAAAACCAGGGTGTTATCCCTCACCCACCATTCTCCGTAGCGATTCAATCACCGATAAAGCCGACGATTGCTCATAGAAGCTTAACATCAGCTACGGCTCGCAAAGCCCACTCAGCCAACTGTACAAAGAGAACCAGAAGAGGTAAAGTCCACTGGGGTATGGCGTATCCCTTCCCACGTTCGGACCGCAGTCAACGATTGGAGTACAGAGCTCTCTCTACCTCAGTGAATCCCAGCACGCCATCCCTTGCGCCCAGTCGCTTTATGGCTTAAGAACAAATGGAACACAGAAAGGTAAAATTATAACCGTACAAAGAGATTTTAAATATAAACTGAAGTGCAAGAAGTGATGGCTTAGGAAAATGCAAATGTCCAAATGGCAGTAGCACCGCGTTAGTAAAGTATAAATGTGTCGGCCAGTTTCGGGGCTTTATATCGATTGTCGTGTTTGGTGGGAATGGTTTTCTGTTGTGATTATGGCCACCCGACATGAATTGACCAGACTTTGAACACTGAATGGAGTTCTCACTATACGCATGGGGCATTCCATTTAGGAAATTCTTCTTGAATTCAGCACCCTTCGATGGGTCAAGCCTGTGTTATGTCGTTATCTCCCGTCTTGAACAAAAATGTGGCTGACTGTGTCTACTTAATCACCGAGATCAACGCTGTCTGCGCTGAGGAGTCATTGTTGATAGACAGGAGACACTGCGTCAAAGAACAGTGACACTCAATGCGGGACGTTCAACAGACGTATCCGTGCGAGCTGTGGAGATGTGCGTTGATGAGATATGGCTGGAGAAGACCAACGTGAGTGCCTGTGCTAACAAAACGCCTTCGATTGTAGAACCTCCCCTTGGCTCGTGAAAATATTGGTGGAACCCTAGATGACTGGAAAAATATGAGTCGTGATTACTGTTGGGAAGAGCTGGCAGAGTTCGAGTGCTGCGCTGACCACGCGAGAACATGGACCCAGGTTGTCAGGAAAGCACTGTGGAAGCTGGTGATGGATCCATTCTCGTATGGCCTGTATTTACGTGACAGTGATTCGGATCTCTGGTCAAACTGAATCGACAACTGAGTGAAAATTCTGTGATATTTGCAGCGATCCATTCTCTTCATGTCCCAAAACAACGATGGACATTTCCAGGACGACGGCACCATGTTACCGGATCAAAATCGTTCACGATCGATCTGAGAAACATTCTTGGCAACTCCAACGTATAATTTGGCCACCTGTATCAACAGACAAAAATCGAAACAAACATTTCTGGTACACGGCGACACTTCGTACAAAATGTCCTCGGTAACACTTCCTGGCATCAGAGAGAGGAAACGTATGAAGCACTTTAATCCATCCCGAGGATTGATACATTTCCTCAACGGCCATGGACCGTATTAAACATATCTCTACAGGATCAATAGGGCAGAGAATGAGTAATGCACGTACGGATCCCCAGGAACACCTGATCATAAGCTGTTTGAATGTGCTTTAGTTGATGATCAAATCAGACAGTACAGAGTGAAGACCACAGGAAAAACTACCACGGAAATTCTGAAAGGCAAACTCCTCTGGGAAGAACTGGGCAAACTGGCAGATGCTGTGTCAGATGCAGCCAGGGAGCGGTATCGGCTTCAGCATAGCCAGCAACCTGTCGGAATACATCAAACCATATTAGGACTGAGCCGAGATATCCTAAACGGACGGAATATGTTATAAACAACTACGTGGAACACTGATGCCGGAAGTGTGGCTTCTGGATTTACCGAATCTTTTTCTTCAACGGATGCCAGCTAAAACGAACTTAACTTTTGAAAACTCGAGATGTTTAATTCTTTAGTATTAGTGGGGAATAGTTTTTACTAACGGGTTGTGGTGACTTATAGTGTCTAGTAATGATAGTATATTATTTGTACCATTTTTGTAGTTTATAGGATTTGTGTTTATATTTCAAAATTTTTTTAAGTATAAAATGTTACTATAATATTGTGAAATAACGGTTCGTTGTAGATTCTAGTGAACGAACCATTTGTATGTACAGATAAATAAATAAATAAATAAACACTTTAGTAATTATGGACGCCTGTAAAGGACACATGGATGAATATTTCTTCAGGGAACTCCCGACTTGTGTCAATATCAGGTCTGGATGCTGCAGTTCGCTGGGCAAAAGGAGATATCCTATGACTTCTGGCACCTCAATGTGTATATTTACAAATATAAAGGTGGATTAGCAATGAGATCGACGCCATTCGTCTAACATTTGATAGTCCTTATCACCATTTTTCACAGTACTATGTAGTGAAAGTTGTTTTTTGAATCTGTCAAGTCCAATGCCTGGTGGTATCATATTAGGCAACCTACTATATAATTTCTTAAGCCACTCACTCATTCATTCATCTCTATATCTATTGGCTAGAGAACGGTGACGTCACGCACTAGCCTTCTCTCGCAAATTAATAGCGACCAGATGTTGTTAGAAATTAGAGGTTATGTGTACAGTTTAATACATAAGCAAATGATACGAAATTAATTACCATAGTACATTCATTAATTTTCATTTTGTAGTATTTCATTATTTAAAAAACGCAAAAACTTAAGGACTAAAAAAACGTGGAATTAATTTTCAGTAACATGACGCTAATGAAAACAACCTAAAAAAATTAAATTACTCATGATATCTGCTGTAACGATGAAAGCCAATTGTCGTTCCGGCCCGGGCCAAATTTCAATTTAATGGAACTTCCGCTAATATTGATGTTTGACCAAATTTTAAACATTACATTTTATTTGCTTTTTACATGTTTCACTAACCATTTTCGTTAATGGTCTTTCTTTGTGTTCACTATATGCAGCTTATTAGTACATTTTAATTGGACAAAATGTTTCCTAAGCAAGTGTTCTGCCAATTCATTTCTTTGGAATTACTTAACTAAACATAACGCTCATAGTCTGAGATCTGCAGTAATACTGTGGCCGCTACGTACTGTACATGACGATCAAAGATTACGTTATGAATGTTTGGCCAGCCTTAATTACGATCAACGAGATGCTTTCGAAACAATTTTTTGCCACGATTGAAGATCGCATTCCCTTCAAACTCAACAGAAAGCAAATTTTTCAAATGAACCTTTAGGGTCAAATGCAAGTCAAGCAACAATAACCTTTGAAATAATTATACAATACCGCGATCGTCCCAGTCCATATTTAATCCTTCTGTTACTATTTCTAATTTTCAAATTTTTCAGAGTCAACCCTTATGGGTCATATGAGGTAAACCTGTCGTAACCATTAACCCTAAAACGGAAACTGTACTAGACCCATGACCATAGGCATTAACGGTTACGGGCTTACACTAGTAATAAATAACTTGCTAGGTGGAGGAGGTGGTTCATCTTGCTTGGAGGCAGGAACATATCTGGGTTAGTAAGTTAACTTGGGTAGCTTGCAGGTCGTTGGACTGAGTAGATGTCTGCGGGTAAACGGGAATCTTAGGTTCTTGGTGTAACCATTCTGTTGTTTTGCGTATAAGATTATACAGTATTTGCTTTCGTGCCTCTGTAGTTGTAAAGCCGTTCCCATTTTATCGTCATTAAGAGATGAATTGGAGGTTGTACAAAAATTTGCTTTCACAAACTCATCTCGTGGCGAGTCGACCCTTACAATATTTCTCAGTTCGTCCAGACATCTTCCTCTTCATCCACGTGTGCGCCACTTCTGCAGACAGCACCGGATTAACTGTAAGGGACTGGGTTCTTGTTTGAGGATGCGTGGTACTACGCATTCTGCCGATTCCTTGCATGGTTGATTTGATGGTGCGGACCTGTTCCGTTGTATTTGAGTGCTAGTGTTGAAACATGTGAACGAGCCTTTCAACTGTGCGTGCAGGAGGTACATCACACCGTACCGACAGAGTAATTTTATGGCAGCAGTATCGCTGCTTCGAGTTTGAATTATTTGCGATACCTTTACTCAGGCGTTTCACGCACCGGTGGCTCGTTAGAGGGAAGGCGGGAGAAAACATTCATTAAGGGGGTCGCCGGTTTTGTCGACTGGTTTTGTGGGCAGAACTACAGCTGTTACTCAGCAATGAACAAAATTTGAAGATTTTGTTGAAGGGTCGTGTCTTGCACCGTTTGAGACAGTTATCATCGTTCACTCTACCTTCACTTTTCACATACGACGGCAGATGTGGTACGTCATCACAATCTGTTCCTGAATCTCAAACGGGATCCTTTCTTTAGTGCTGCACTCACTTTTCGTCGATCATTAAGTGTGTCACGTTCCTGTTTCCGCCTGTGATTGTCCTGAGAATTTTTATACGATGATTCTAAACTTTTCTTTTTACTCAGTCAAGTAGCTTCGTGGTAGCATTTTTGTTTCGCGTTGCGGTTGTCACCTGGTCGAGTCCGGTTCAAGTCCGGCTTCAGTCATGGATGGTTGTAAGTGTAGTCTTCGAATTCGTGGAAGAAATATACTACGGAAATTCAGGATTTATAAGTGAAAATAATCACAGCTTTTCAATAATATTGCTCTATTTAATTTTATATTTTTGTCTTTCCATTCGTTCCTTTATAATTCACATACACTATTCTTGATTACTTTCAGTCTTTAGCATCCTCATATTTCGGCTCTGCAATAAGATTTAGCACGTAGAAGCAAAATATTCTTATAAGTGATATCATTTCCAATTGAGACAATTTTTAGAAATGTCAAGAAACCTTTCTTATTAAAACTTTCCTTTTCATCCTGTGATTAAACGGTAGTTTCCTTTACTTAATTACATTGAAATGAGTGACCTCCCTATTTCTTCAATCTCATTTATTTTTTCCACAAATAATATCCTAATTCACATTTACTATAACTATAGATACTTTATAATATTCAGATAACGCAAAATCTAAGTAACTGACTTCTACTAAGCCAGTCTAGGCGGTGACTTCTAGCTTACAATACCTGAAGCTTTCCTCACCTGATGGAGACAGCAGAGCCATCTGTCTAAACGTTGTGTTTTTATGACGCTGTCCGGCTGAACACCCGTGACGCTTACATTGACAAAAACTGTCATTCATCGGTATATTGAGCTAACATAAGTTTGTATTCAACCCAAAGGTTGGTTGTATCCTCCCAAAGGAGGTTTACTTTGTCTGGTACTGAAGGTAGGACGGTCAGTTCCTTCCCCCTTACTTAATCTAACCTGGTAATTTTTTTAGTTCTTTATTTATTCCTGATTTTACATAGCCTACTACCTTGTTACCTAAAGTAGGCCCTTAGTTTCTACAGTTTTTATTCTTAAAACAATTTACTTTAAAAAAATATGTGTGTTTAATTATTCTTAAGGATTTAAAGTATTATAATGATTAATGTTATAATTATTCCAATAATTAATAAATCAATTAATCTAGCAAATAATCTACTAATTAATCTACCATCACACTAATTCACACCTAAAACAGCAATTGTCTAAGTATTTTCAAAGTTCTGATCAATAAACTGTCTATTTGTAAATGTTCTTCCTAAACCACTGCTGGCCTGCGTCGACATCCAGGCCGCCGGCTGTCTGCTGATGCAGCGGGGCGACTGCTGACATGCTGACCACAAAGTGTCGTCAGCCAGCTTCACGTTCCAGGTAGTGGTCTCGTTCTTCTCCGGTTTGTCCTTGGAGCCACCTATTCACACATCCAGGAATTTCCTCCTGGAATCAGAGCAGGCTACCTCATGAACCCAGGAGAAGGTACCTATGGCTTCCAGAGGCACTGCGATGAATTGGGCTTTGCCGTCTTCCTGGTGCAGGCACCGCCTTAGTCATGGGCAGTGCTTGTCGTCACATTTGGGTTGTTCTTTCCTCTTGAGTTTCATCCTCTCCTGTCGTTCTTTCTGTTTCTGATGCCGTTTGATCGCGGCGTCTTCTACGCTCTGCTAATTTCGATTCAGCAAATCTCGCCTTCTCGCACAGCGATACCAGATTATCAGCTTCATCCTGCAAGTGCCAGAGCTCACTATCACGAAGTATGTCGTATATTCTTCTGTTCTGAAGTTGTATTTGAAAGTATGGTTTTGATTCTTCAGTTTGTTTGCACTTCCAAACCACCTGCTCGGGAGTACCTGGTAATACTACAGTTTAACGTGGAATCCAAACCATCTGACGTACTTCACGTTACACAGCAGGCTATGCCAAAGGTGAAGGTCGAATTAAGGGTCTATGAAAATTTCCGCTGACACAGGGATTCGAACTGCGGACCTTCCGATCTCCATTCAGTCGTTTTAACCACAGATTCACCAGACCGTACCATCGCTATTTATATATTCAACCTTACGTCGAATCATCCTAAGCTTGGCTTTCCGTCTGAATAAGTCGAACTTGTGCAGAAATCTGCATGACAAACAATACTTTCCTATGTTCTCCCGCCAGAGATCCTCTGCGTCAATAGTTCGACTCAGACTCTAAGATAGTTTTCTCATCTTCTGAAAAATTGTTACTATTAATTGCATTCTTACATATTAATTTTGATGGTTGTCATCTGTAACCTCACAACGTTTGTTTGTGTTTTTTCTTAGCTTCAAACCGAGCGTGGTGGTGTAACGGTTAGCGTTCTGGCCTCGCATTCGGGAGGACGGCGGGTTGAATCCCCGTCCGGGCATCCAGATTTGGGTTTTCCATGGTTTCCAGAATAACTCCAGGCAAATACCGGGATGCTTCCTTCAAAAGGCCATGGCCGAATTCCTTCCCATTCCTTGCCCCCACATCCTTTCCCGTCTCTAAAGACCTCGCTGTTAAGAGACGTTACGCAGATAAAAAAAAAAAAAAAAAATAGCTTCAAGAACAGCAAGTGCTCAAAGCGGCTGGAAAGCTAAACTCTTGATATAACTAGAGAGCTGTTCCTTTCCAGCTGTTGACCTGACCGAACGTGCGGATAGTCTCAGCACTGGTGCGGTCACGTGTTCAGTGCAGACTGCAGTGACCTGCCAGTCTCCTCGTAAGTCCTTTTGTGTGGCGCTCTCCGCTGTCTGGAGGCCGCTCAGACGGGGGTGTCTGTGACGTCATAGCAGCAAGTGCCGACGGCCAGACAAAACTCAGTGGCCAGCGATGTCTCGTTACACTTTTTATATCTCAAGTCGCTCTGCTCAGCCTTCAAGGACAACTACCGACGGTAACTGTGCATGTCGTCTGTAGATGAATAATACTTTGTACTCTTACTCCACACGAATAGTAAATCAAACAAAATACGACTCCTTTCATGTAATAGCTATTTATCACCATTCTTAGTTTAAATATTTGTTTCCTACTATTTTCTCATTGCCGGTATTGGTCACGAAAGCAACATGCCATCTAAACACAATGTAAACACTGCAGTATTCCTTTATTTGACCAGACGTCTGAATTTTCCGAGTCTTTCTATTTTAGCTGTGCCCAACAGCAACACTGAAAATAGCTATTTTTTTTTAATTATAGTAATGCAATACCGAGAACATAAAACCAGAACAAGTACGACATAATTACAGTTTCTTTTGTTTTAAAAATCGAATACATATTAAATTAAATATAATACTATTAGTATACAATCATCCTTGTTATTCTGCCTAAAGGAGAGGTAACTCTGTCGTTGAAGAGTACTGAGCCTTTTGTGGGATTGTCTGTAGAAACTTCTTGGTTTTACCACACACAGCATCTTAATAGCCCTTTTATGTGTTATAAAAAAAAAATATGTTAAAATATTCACAAAAACGTATGCCGAAGTACATGGTTCAATAAAAAAATGACAGAAGTACATCTATTTCATTAGTTCCAGATCTGTTATCATTGTAGGTATATCTGCTTACTGAAAGGCAAAATTTAGAAAATGTTACGGTCAGAAGTGTGTAGCGTATATTTTACGAAAACATAAAAATATTTAAGTATTCGTAGCGTTATCTATTCTCTCTCACACCCAAAAATTCTAAATACTGTTCCAAAATTCCTATTCTAATTACTATAAAACCTGTTTATGTAAAAATATAAACTTGACAATTGTTTCAATGGAGAATTAAAGGGGGAAAAATATTTTATCCATGATGGATTAGTGAAGCAGTGACTGTGATATCAAATTTGTTGAAATTAAAAACAGCAACCAGTCGCAGTTTGCTGTTATTATATTTATTAACCATTACCAGTTTCGAACAAATTGTTCATCATCAGATGGTTTGCATTTATATTTATAATGTATTCTAATATGCAACTGCAAAATGCAAGCGCGCGTCCTATAACAATAGAAATGAGCATTTATTGAATGAGAGTAATTTAATTTTGGGTTGATAAAGGTAATCTCAATTTTATTACTTACGTTAAACAGTTGAATGTTTTGAAATTAAATTCTTCTTGATGGCGAAAGGATATGATGCATTATTAAACAAACATAATGTTTATTGAGAAGATGGCGACAACGAATCAGATCGCCAAAATATTGTTCAAGTGTAAGTGTATTTAAAACACACCTTTAACTCGGCTAGTCACCCGAGAACAATATTTATATTTCCAACGACGAGAAATATTGTGTTCTTACTTAATACTTGTCAGTATTAATCTAGCGTTACTGGAAGAAACCTATCCAATCTTTTCTGTTGAATCAACTAATTTGCCTTTTACGTTATCTGTTTTTTGCACTGCCGTTTCTAAATAACGTTATAGTTCCGAATAGTTATGTTGCAACTCAATTACTTCAATATTAAGAGATTCTCACATTTCAATTTTATACCTTCGGCATATGGACCGGAAACATGAGTGATGATGGAGAGGGACATAAGAAGAGTATAAGCTATGGAGCAATGGAAATAAAATTCAGAGGAGTAGATTAGGAGTAACGAGAAGGAATAGAATGAGGAAGCAGAAAATTTGGGAGATGGTCAAGGAGGAACCGTTACAACAAAAAAACAGATAAATCGAGGATACAGTGCTATGGTCATGTGAAGAGAATTGGAGGAGAGAAGATACCAAGGAAAATGCTGGACACGGAACTGGAAGGGAAGATACCTCTCCAGAGGAAGATCCGAAGATTACCGACCTGTAAGTAATTAACATGTAGATATAATAAGATACATAAATTTTACCGTAGTTGGTTTACAATATTATTTTCAGACTGTTACAGATTATAAAAAAATGCAACCTTCATTCGAAGATTCATATCCATGGATAAGGAGCAAAAGCTTCTCTGGCTCTTGGTGGTCCACCAAAGAAAACCGGCCGCATGATGTCACAACCTTATGCATGATGATTAAGCTGACCTTTTATTAGTACTCATTCAAAACTTAAATTAATGAGTGGTCTGGCTGCTCAGTGGTTAAGGCGTCTGACTGAGGATCGAAAAGTCCCCGGTTCGAATCCCTGTCCCCGGAGATTTTCATAGACCATTCACCTCTGGTACAGCTTGCTGTGCAACGTGAAATAAGCTAGAATGCTTCCGTGGTTCGGATTCCATGTTAAACTGTAGGTCCCCTGTACCTGGTAGGATTGCCAGATTAGGTTAAGGTGGCTACGACAAGGGCGGAATACGAAGTCAATAGAAAACCTGTCACCAGGTCATTACGACCACACGGAATTATTATTAATATTAAATTTAAAAATAAAAGCTTAAGCGTACACTATATGCCCGGAGAAATTGTTTTTTACCTCCATCACAGTTTACAGTTTCTCTGAAGAGGAAGTCTTTCATGAGTAATGAGAAACTGGTGCAGTCTGACTTCTGCGAACTCTCGGTATAGCCACGGAGGATACAATATTAATGACTTTCTGGATCTCTCTGCTCTCTTAGCGATAACTTAATTATTCATGGGCAGATACCACGTCTCTAGCAGCCAGCTTCAGTAACTTAAGCAGCGAAGTTCACTGGTTAATAATGAGAAATTATAGCTTGCAGGTTGTGCAGAAATGGATGCTCTCGAAGTCATGGAGTCAGCCCATTATCTTCATATTACTTACAGCCGGATAATGATACACTTGTCAATCAAATAATTTTGGGCAAACCGGCTTACGTTTTATGATGGATGGATGTCCTCTTTACAATCACCCATCCATGTATTTTATTATTAATTGTTTTAATTATCGGTCTTAGGTTTTTTAAATCTGGTTAGCTTATTTACAGCCAGCCAGATTTTGTTTGTAAATTATGTGGTTTTAGTGGTCCCTATAAAGTCAATATTTTAGTATTTTATTTTGCTGTCTGTATGGCCGACCCCTTTACAGCCGTCCATACAAACAGTAATTTCGTGAATTTTCAAACTGCTTTGTCAACTTGGTTGTTGTAAGGGTGGTAATGACTCGAAATCAACGCATCCTAAATCCCTAACACCAACAACAAAAACGTCAATCAAATCATATTCAAAATCACTGCTTCGCTATTTTGCTGCTGTATAAAGCTTTATTTATTAATTAAGCCTGTTCCATTTACAGCTCTGTGTGAATCCTTCACGGTTTACAGGTAAGCGAATGAGATAGTTTGGAATAAAAGTTAAGTATATCTAAACTTACGAAATGCATTTAGCAAAAATGTATATAGATTTGTACGAATTGCTTTATGGAGTCCTTGGTTTTGTATCTTACTGAGGTTGCTCAGAATAATGTCTCGTCACTGTTGTTTGCAGAAATTCTGATCACTAAAAGAGTATACGTAGCTTATTTCGCTAACTCTTTCACAGATAGGCAAATCAGTCCCTAAATCGGATATGGTGTACTCGAAAAAACGTTTGAAAATCGAAGATAAATTATTGTGTCGTTATACGTTTAAAGTCAATGCATAGATATTTGATTTCTTCTGCTCTGTTCAGTTTTTAATGTTGTAGCTCTGTTGTTACTAGTTTCAATGCTTGAATGCCATTTAGTCATGATAATATTATTTTCATCTATTTTCCGCATGGCATGTTCCAAGGAATTACATACAGAAAACCACATACGAAACACCAAAAACTTTTCTGTTTTGTATTTAACGATGAAACACAAAATTTTAAATCTTTCTGCAATCACAAAATGCATTCGCTAACATTTAATTATAAATTGTTAGCTTTAATGGCGATTGTGGTAGATGTGAAATATCCTTTCTCTTGGTTGAACGTTTTGAAAAGTGTCTGCTGAAAATAAATTTGTTTAATTAGGCGCATACATCTCTTCAGGTAAAGTGCCCATAATATGTTTTGTCTGAGACAGTAAATATGAGATTACCTAGTGTTTGATATATACTATCCAAACCTTGTAAACCTCTGAAGGGTTTATTGAACTCCACGCCAACATCTTTATGAGGTACTTAGACAAGTATATAACATTAATTTTCTAAAGTGCCCTGGAAAATACAGTTTCATTAATCAGACTAGTATAAATGTGAACAGTTGGTACCATCGTTTCCACTTACCCCTGGTGATCCCATAAACTGCAGTCAGTGACCTGAGAAAGTTTTCGCCATTGTAGTCTCAGAAAGTGCCGAAGAGCCAAGAAGAAATGGGGAGTAAGGTGAAAAACAAGCGCCACCAGTGCAACCAACTTTTATCCGCGAGAGATATCTCCAAGTCGTCGCCCAAGCCGTGATCTGACCTGCACTGAGCACTCTGGAAGTTGGCAGCACTGGCTGTAATCGTCGTTTCTGCGCCATCAGATAGCGTTTTGCAGAGTCTCCGGAAAAAACTGTGATTTACGGCTCTCACAGCCCTCGCAAACCGTACTTAACAAGGAAGAAAGCCTATTCTGAGATTAATCATTTATTGCCAGCGTTGTGTTCACTTGTAATTAATCTCACATACTGCAAAATCGATTGAAACCTCTCAATGCCTCGAAGTGTTTCACGCTGGCGTGATTAAATTTTTATCGTATTGCAGTTTCGCTTCCGTGTTGAAAGCATCGCATTCTTACCGAAAACTGGACGTACTTAAGAACTCCTGAGAACTATTCAGCCTATCCCTTGGAATTTCTAACAACAATGGTTATTTTTTTACTTCTACTGCTTTCTGCATCTCAATCTCCACATTTGTGTTATTGTGGGCCTCCTCCGTTCTATATTTTGATGTTTAATTCATCGCTCCACACCTTGTAACCATCTAAGTGGGGCTCCTCCTTGCCTTCTGCGGTTTGTGGGTTGGTAATTGAAGATTATTTTTGGTATACTTTTTCGTCCATTCTGACTAAATGACCGAACCACAATGGTTGTTTCCATTCAATATTTTGGACTTTCGTATGCCAGTCTGCTCGATTTGTAGATTCCGCACATATTCTAATTAAGACGCTCGTGGAGCTCTTCTAATGAAATAGGTCTTTACTGCTTTTATCTTCTTGCGGTTCTTTTCTGTAATTGTCCAGCATTCTGCCCCATAAGTGGTAATTGGTTCCACAATGGTTCTATACATATTGAGTTTTTTTTTGTAGGCCAATCTTAGTGGACCAGAGAAACTGATTTAATTGCTGTATGGCAGACCTTCGTTGGTTTAGTCAATGTTTATTATTCTCTTCCATGTCCCGCTATTACTAATAATGCTTCCCAAATTTTGTACGTTTCACATGTATTTATTGTTAGGTTATCTGATACTCTGAAAGGCGATGTTATCTATACAACAGACAGATAGTCCATTTTGATATAGAAATTTTTATGAATGAGTGGAATTATAAATTAATGTTTATAGCTTTTTTGAATTCTTCTTTTTTTAGAATTTAAGACCTAAAACTTATGTTTAAAGATGCAAATTATTATGTATGACTGGGATTGTAATTTAATGTATATGCCTTACTGTTTTGCATTCTTTCTTGGGTTTGAAACAACGAATCTTATGTTTTATAATAAAATTGTTATGTATGAATGGAATTTTAAATTAATGTATCTGGGTTACTGTTGTTAATTCCTTCCTTGGGACTTCAAACATCAAGACTTTTGATTCAATATACAAGTTTAATGTATGAATTTGATTTTAATTTAATGTATGTGACAGTGTTTTGTAATCTATCCTTGAGATTTCAAACATAAAGACTTATGTTTTAATATACAAATTGAATTGTAATTTAATTATACTGATTGTTTACATTGTTATGTGTTTTTAATTACTAACAAAATAACTGTTATTGTGTGCTGACTGGCATGGATTATACCTCTCCTAGTATTAGCGTCAGAGCCATGATGGTCTCGCAACCAACTGAACCATGAGCGTGACCTTGTATACATAGGTATGTACAGTACATGATCATCATGAGTAATAAAATTAATTAACTGTATATACAAAGGAACTGTAAATCTGTTTGTGGAACGTATCATTAAAATATTTTATTGTGGAATCGACTGTACTCACAAAGTCTGAAAATCAACAAAAAAAAATCGATACATTTTTTATATCTAGCTACCAGCACAAAACAAGTAGAGTGGAGGTTTGAGTGGATAGATGTAATTTTTGGTGTGTCAAGCGTTAATTTGTTGGTGTACTGCGCCGGTTTTTGTTGCGGGAATTGGAAGCCGCCCGAGCATTCGCTTGCACGATTACGGAAAGCCCCATAAATGCTGCAATCAGAGGGGCCAGTAATCCAGGTCCGATGTTTGAATCTCGACTGGGTTATAAACTCCCCAGAAAGGCGACGCTTTAACAAGTGCAAACAAAAATGGCGGATAAACAATACATATACGACTGCACCAACGCACATGACGGCCTTCAGTGACGTAAGCCGTTAAAAGAATAGTGCCCTGCGGAGTTATAGCGTCACGATCCTTAACAGCAGGAAATAACACGAATCATGGCTTAAAACTTCGTCCCATACACAGGAGGGTGATTTCGAGTTTTACGCGCTATCCCGTGGTCTCCGATGCGAATGGTGAAGTTATTCCAAGTTTCTGCTAATTATACCGAATTACTCGAAATTGATAAGGTAAAAAATTAAATCCTCTTGGCATTACGGACCACGAACAGTAGTAACATGGTGGTCTAATCTGTTCTTTACCACTGATCGGCGTCTTGAGCATTCGAGTCGGTAAAGAATTGGGAGCAAGATCGGGGAGGAATTCGGTCATGCATTTTGAAAAAACCAACCCTGCACCATGTTTCTTTTGCAGTACGACATGGCCATATTCTAAACTGTGCATCTTACTCTGCATAAAGCAAGACTACACTTTTCAAGCCTTCTTGTCTCCTATGGATTTCAGTATACATATTTTCATCTGAAATCACACTTTTTTATGCTATCCTTTTAATTACTATTTACTACTAGCTTCGAACCCGTCAAAAATGACGGTTTGAACGCAGTATTCTGGCAGTTCATTTATTTATTTTTTGCAGTTGGTTAATTATACGGAACTGATATTACATAATGCTAATGACCTTGATTTTGCAATGTTCTAAATATTTCATTTGCCGTTTGCATAGCCATATAGTAGTTACTTCTACTGAATTAATGACGCAGGAAGTAAAGAACCAATGAAATTAAATCAGATTAGTTATCCCAAAAACTTTTGCTATCCATGTAATATCAGTTTTATTCTTGGTCCAGGCACAATTCAGCACGTTAAATATGAAACTACTTCCACCCGCATTAATTAATATCTTTAGTAACATGGCGCTTATGAAAGCAGTTAAATTGGTTTGTAAAACTCATTTCAAAGTGAATTATGCTGTAACAAAATGTGTCAGTGGCGATTCTGGTAAACTTAACCACAACCTCCACTAATATTGGGTTCGAAAATCACAGCTTCTATTACCCTCATATGAATAACGATGGGTATCATAGGAATTCATTCTGAAAAAGCTTGTAAGAAAAAGAATCATTCTTAATCATTCATAATTATACCTTTCGTTATATGAATACGTTACTCTGGTTAGGTTATCAGAGCACTTGGTTAGGATCTGACATAAATAAATGCATTTTACGTTAGATGACGGAGACTATAATTTCGAAAACGAATAACTGTTATTCATTTGACTGATACATGTCGCGATTACGTATGTACGATTCTCTGAATTTTTAATAAGCTTCATTGTTTCTTATCGTGTGCCAAAAAATTCTTAGTTTACGGTTTAACCTGGTGCTTACAAATGAGGCAGATAAAATAGCGTAAATAATGAAAACCCTTCTCCTTACATTAATTTCTACATCTGGTTGTCGTAGATAAATAAAAAGCAGTATGTAAATTTAATCAAATGTACTAATTGTAACTTTGTGACATATAATTGCCTGGCATTATTTTTTCCCCTGCTCTCAGCATTTCTAATAGCACTGCTCACTGCTATTTTGCGGCAATAATATCGTTGTTGAATTGCGAGTGTCACATTGTTTATAAAGTAAATGGTCATATCCTTGATGATTTAAATGTGATAAAAAAGTTATCTTAAATCTCATTTAATTGTTAACACATGTAGCAAAAACTAAGGGTAGGGCTATCATATATAATGGTAGTAGGAATTTGTTATGAAAAAGTTTATAAGGAAAAACGAATAAGTCATCCTTAATGATATCTTTAGTTATATGAATACGTTACTCTCCTTAGATTATCAGAGTATTTTGTTATGATTTTAAAATAAAAAAAATGCATTTCACTTTAGATGACGGGGACTATAATTTTGAAAACGGATAACTGTTATTTATGTGACTAATACATTTCGCATTATGTACGTTTCTCCTAGTTTTTAATAAACTTCATTGCTTCTTACCTTCTGCCAAAAAAAATCTTAGGTTATGGTTTAACTTAGTCCTCATAACAGATACAGATAAAATAGCGTAAATATTGAATCCCTTTCTCCTTATATGAATTTCTGCGTCTAACTGATACAGATAAAATAGCGTAAATATTGAATCTCCATCTCCTTATATGAATTTCTGCGTCTAGCTGTAAATAAACGAAAAGCAAGATGGTGGTACGAATGTAATATGGTGCTTTATGATTGGCCGTTCTTTAGCCAATAGGAGTAGCAGCTATAGACGACGCACGCAGACGCCACGTTAGCGTTTTATATAATAAGATAGCCTATTCTTGGAAATGTAAGTACCTACTGAGAGCAGTATTATATTCTCAGAGATAATTGATTGATTATTATGATTATTGACTCTCATACACGAATTTATCCCATTTATCCAGTTTCGTAAATCACGGAGTCCCCATACCAAAATACTTTACTCTTAACACTAAGCCCAGGGTAGCATCTAATCCGAGCTTCAGTGATACTAAAACTGTTGAAGTCTGATTATTATAATTCTGAAATCATTGAGCTAATACGCTGTAATCAGAACATTACCGATATGACGGAGTTAACTCTCAGAATTACCGCTACCTCCACCAACTGGTTTTATGTTAGCAGTTGAAAATGATAGAAGCCTGAAGGATTCGGATTTTTGCATCATGCAAATTGTTTGAATCTATCTGGTATACATAGTTGTGATTTCAAACATCCTGAAAATAAGAATTATCGCTTATCCTGATCAATTTACATTCACTTAAAAAATAAGTTACGTATTTAAATCTCATATTAACACTTCATGGTTATCAGCTATATTATGATATATTCAATTGTTGGTAAATCAAAATTGGCTGTAACTTATTGAATGAAAAAAATATTTTTTATAATACAGGGCGTTCGCCGGGAAACGCACCCACTGTTAGCGCTACAAGGAAGAAACTGCTCCCGGCGAGCGAGCGGTCATCTTCTATTTCATAATAATTACGCTTCATAAACTTGTGTGCTAAGCATTTAAATGTGACGTAATTGATTAGCTTACCTTGTAAAAGATGCTGGAAGTGTTGACCCTCTTGTGTAATGCACATTTCACATCTTCTGAACATATTTCGAGACACACGCTGGACCTTTGACTGTTCTAGTCGAAAAGCGATATCGTCAATTTTCTCCTCTGTGAGAATACGGTTGACCGACAGTCTCTTTTTGTTAAAAAATGAACCCGTTTCTCTTACTTTTTTAACCAGACGCAGACTTGTTGATTTAGCTGGCAGTAAAGCGCCAGGATATTCGCGACGAAATTTACTGCGAGACTTTTTAAACGACTTCTTCTTCACATATGTATCGTAGAGAAATATTCTTTGTTGCAAACTGTAACGTACCATAATTTTACTCACACTCAAACACGGTACAGATTAGTAAGAGTATGAAGCCCGAAACCAGCCAAACCGCAAAGAAACGTTTATTCACAACACTGATTAATAAGAGACTGAAGTCACAAACTAACTACAGTGCGGTGATTCACGGCGGGAGTTGCTGGCTCCACTGTCCCAGGAAGTTGCCGACGGCAACAGACTGGGAGGGTAGCGTTTCCCGGCGAACGCCCTGTAGAATGTAGGTTATTACCCACTGGATTATTGAAGTTATTTACTTATACTAAAGCTTTCTACCTGTCTTGTTTTAGTTACACAATATGCAAATCACACTTTACAGTCAGTTAGAAATATTCTTACTTTTTTTTTTTTTTTTTTTTTTTACCATTTCATTCCTCCCAGCAGAAGGCTGGGAGGCGGGCTGCTGGAGAGTCATAGGGGACTCTTTCAGCCAATCTACTACTACGGGGAGGGAAGGGGGATGGAAGGTCGGCCGTGGCCTTCTAGGGAACCATCCCAGCATTCGCCTAATTGTCTGAGGGAAACCACGGAAAACCTCAGACAGGATGGCCGAACCGAGTTTAACCCCGGTCCTCCCGAATGATAGGTAGGAGGCCAAAATTGGCCTCCTCCCATCTTACAACATTAGCTTTACCTTAAAGTGATCCTTTACATCTTCTGCCATTGAGAAAATACGTGTTTTAACTTCTTTTTATATCAAGATTTATTTTCACGTTAGCCTTTCCGGTTAAAAATCCTATTCATCTTTTTCATCACCTGCAAATAACTCTTATTATTACCTGAAATTATATCTCGATTTATGCTTTTAAATAATCAATAATACTATTATAAAATCTTTTCTGAATTCCTTTTGTATTATATCACACGTTACACGACTGTGCCCAGTATTAATATTTAACATTTCACAACTTCCAAATACATCAATAATTTCTCTTGCCGCCAGCCGTACAAATTAATTTCAGATCTGCAAGATCTGCTTGATTACTGTCTTTCCATCCATACATCCAGTCCTCCATAATCATTTCATCCAGTCTTCGTCTCTATATTACATAATCTCCAAGCTTAATCCATACAAATGTTCTTGCTGCCAAGGAACCATAACATAAACTTACTATTAAAATTTTTAACATTCATTTTATAGTCTATATATACTAAATAATTATTTTTATTTCTCATTTATTAACAATTTATACTTTAACGGGACGCGTGTTACAAATAGTTGTTGAATCAAGCAAATATATTTTAGTAATCAAACTTCTCGTAAAACATAGCTGAAGATTATTATAATCGAAATTCTATTAGGTCTGTTACTTATCTGCTCACGTAAGAATATTAATTAAGGCGTTAACGTGAGCAACAAGGGTGGGGGGAGGTCACGTAATTAATGGACGCCCCAAAATACCTTCGGTTCTACCATAGTGGGCTTCCAAATAGACTGATCCTATAGTGATTACAGCACGGAATAAATTTAGTTCATAGACTCCCAAATGGAGTGGAGCGTCCCCACAAGGGTGCATGAAGATATGTTGGGGAGGGGGTTGGGGCGGGCTTCGTGGGGTGGACGACACCGTAGCTCTACACCGTCGGAAGTACTGTGTTCCCTCGACCACCTTTTAGAAACAAGATGCTTTATTCTAACACTACATACTTACGGAGTTTCCACTGAGAAGTATGCATTTATCCTACTAGTAATAAGAGTGTGGAGGGGGTGGGGGTTGAGGATTTTTCTTTTGCAAAAAGGGGGTCGTGGTACGAAAAACTTCGGGAGTTTAATTCCTAACACAATCCTTCCGCCTTAAAAAGCTCAATGCAGACATTTAATGCTAAACCAACCATAACGATGTGTGTTGATGCTGTAAATTTTAGTTCTCTAAATACGGTAAAAAAAAATTTGTTGGGTTTTTACTTTTTAACGAAGGCGAATACCGCAATGGAGAGAGATAACTTCGTTTAGGCCGGATTGAAACTGACGACGCTCAAGAGAGACTTTACATACCAAAACGCCACGGCTAGTACTCCCGGGACTGGCATTTGTTGTAGTTTAACTAACCTCTCCCTCCACCATCCCTAATCATGAAAAAAATACAAAACTGCTGAATCCACTTTTCTGTTCTATATCCCTAACGAGCGGTCTGATGACCAAGTGGTCAAGGCGTCTAACTGAAGATTGAAAGGTCGTTGATTCGAATCCGTGTCTAGGATCTGGTAGTCTTTCAATGCTGTAGATGTACACTTTTTTACGTTATATTGATCCATCAGGGGTCAGTGTGTGTGATCTGCAGTAGTAATACTATAAATGCAGAAGTGAGTCTCTGTCTTATGTTGCGTTTTGACAACTAAATGCCTATACCGATATTGACGGAATTTGACGAGATAATCTGTAGGGAGAGCACAGGACATTTTTTTTGGTATGATTAACAGTTGTATTCACGAAATTTTGAAAACTTATCGAATAGTGACGGAGAGACGGATGTGTGTATTAGTCTGTAATGTTACGTCGATTGCTCAAGCTATGCTTCAAGCGCATTATGTTAGTGTATAAATTGTTAATAAATTTCGTTTAGAGAAAAAAACGTATTATTTAGTATAGATGTCGATTTTCTCTGTCCTATGATTTTTTTTTTACCTGGTTAACGTCTTTCTAACAGCGAGATTTTTAGAGACGGGAAAGGATGGTGGGCAAGGAATGGGAAGGAATTCGGCCATGGCCTTTTGAAGGAAGCATCCCGGCATTTGCCTGGAGTGATTTGGGAAACCATGGAAAACCCAAATCTGGATGCCCTGACGGGGATTCGAACCGTCGTCCTCCCGAATGCGAGGCCAGAACGCTAGCCGTTTCACCACCACTCTCGGTCCTATGACTTTGTGTCTGCTTAAATGTATCTGGCACCAATTTATTTTGCCTTATTTTTTGACATGCCTTACGGGCGTAATAAATTGGTCTTAGTTGTAGCTCTAGCAGAGCACGAGCAGCTTAAGTTATTAGAACCCAAGAATCGGATGCTCATGCTGAAGAAAAAAGAAAAGTCCAAGCTGAAATATAGCTGCCCTTACTTAACACCCCCCCCCCCCCCCCACATCCCCTCACATTCGTTTGTTTTTCTGTTTTTAAATATGTTGGAAATTGATACACTTCAAGAGACAGGTTCGATGGTAGAATGATATAGTGATGGGTTTCCGGTCATATTATGCCGACTTGGTGTTAATTGGGATCAATCCTTCGCTACAAACAACTTTTTATAATCAATTCTGGCAAAGAAATTATTAATCCACGCGTACGAAGTCGCTGGAATCAGCTAGTCTGTAATAGTTATCCAGGGAGTACCGTTTGAGCCACCTCTGGGCTTGCAGTACCCTTGCTGCTGTCTGTAAGAAGCCGGCGTTTCCTCGCGTGCAGATGCAGCGCCGTCACCGCTGCAACTACGATAAAGACATTCAGCCAGATAAAAGAACTTGGTGTTGCGCGTCCCTCGACTCGTCAGAGTATCACTTCCCGACAATAGTTCTGATCGATAGGAAAATTATGACAGAATCTTTCCGTATAAAATTTGGTTAAGTCAGAAACTTAATGGTGCCCTATTTGAATTAAAATACAGATATTTGTTTCTGTAAGCTTGTATTTATGAGCAGTTTTATAAATTATTGGAATTTCATGTTAGCTTCCTATGTCCAATTTTCATGTTAGCTAAATTTAACCATCGTGCTTAAATTTTCACGTAAATATTTGTTGTTTGTTTGGTACTAACGTTTTATGGCTCGCATTGTAAGACTCGGTGTTGATTTAGGTTGAACCCTTGATTATTTGTGTATCAAAAATAATCGTAAATACACGGACGTCTGTAGGCCTTCAAAGTTAATGTGATAAATATGTCAGGTTATGACTTTCTTAGAGATAAAAGAAAGTATATCATTTTGCATCCATATTCCTTTTTGACAAAGCAGATAATCAAAATATTAAATTAATAAAATTGTTAATATTAAAAGTAATCCAAAGGTAAGGGGGGGGGAAATGCTAAACGATAATTACCCACAGAAAACCTCAAATTACCACAGTGAGGAGGAAAGGAACTAGTAGCCCTACCTCTGATACAGGGCGTAGTATATCCCTTCGTGAGTCCCAGCTACCTTCGGCATGAGGATCACGCTTAGTTTAACGTAACCTGTAAGGATATGATTAAATTATTAAATTTTGTTCCCTCCATTTTTAACGATTTCAAGGGAAATTTGTGTAAAGCAAGTGACTGTCTTAAGTTGCATGCAGCTTAATCCAACTCTCTCTTTCCTACAGTTTAATGTTGATTACGAACCACGGGGTAATCATTACGTACTTCACATACTCAAAGCCAACTTTACCTGACGTCCAGGTCGTCGCACTATCATCTCAACACTGAGTTACCACAACACTCTCTGCATGACCTTACATATGTGGAACGCTAATAACATTCCGGCCAGTGTCGTTGGTTTAGGAAAAGCCGGTACTTTCAATCTTGAGATCGGGTGGCGAAGTTTGAAAATGCAAATTATTACTCCTCTGTCATGGTTGAACCAAATTTGGAATATGAACCACGGATCGCCGGCCTCGGTAGCGTAGGGGCTAGAGTGCTAGCTCCAAGTGCCGAAGGTCGCCGGTTCGAGTCCGGCCGCGGGCATGGGTGTTTGAGTGTTGTGTGTGTAAATGTCTTGTCTGTGTTGTAGTGTCCATATGTCAATACTTGATAACAACAAATCACATTCAGCTAGCTGTGTGGCCTCAGTAGCCAAATGCCATAAAAAAAAAAAATCCCACGGATCGTTGCATCACACTTCAGATAAACGAAGAGTGCTTTGGAATAGGTGAATGTGAAAAAGATCCCGAAAAGTTCCTGACCGAGCCGGCATTAAAACATGAGATCTTCATTTTTGAAGACGCATGCCTTTCCAAGTCACTGAAAGACATCTCAGGGTTTTAGCTATCTCTTCGCTGGCCACTTGGCACGTTTGACAACGTATGCCATTCCAAGTGACAGAAAGACATCTCAGTTTTAACTATCTGTTCGCTGGCCACTTGGCACGTTTGAAAGTCGCAGTTAAGACATTAGTATTCTTCGCCACCGAGAGGCAACCAGTCTTCCATTATCTGCAGCACGCACGCTTCATCGAGCATGCATAATAACTCGCAATCCCGGGACAGCTTGGGTCGCTCTGTGTTTTTGAGTGTCGCCATAAATCCCCTGGAACGATCGAGCACTGCAGGCAGCTAGACTTTGCGTCTTACCTCTTCTCCTCGGCCGCAGAAATATGGAAACCTCAACAACCCGCCAGAGTAGTAGCTGGGGCTCTAAGAGTACCGTCCTATAGGTTGATAGTCAACCAGACGAACGAAATGATATAACATTTCAAAAACTACATATGATTCTTTAGTTCTACATGACATCATCATCAGTGTTCTGCCCTAAGACAGGTTTTCACATCGCTGCTCTCCATGCTCTCTTTTGTCCTCCTCTTCCGTCCATTTCGCTAGATGTTATCTATAATCTTGCATCTCCTGCTTCCTCTCACTCTCAACCCATAAACTACTCCTTCCAAAGCATCTCTTCACAAGCACATCACTCATAAGCCGCGTTCCCACGACCTCTTGTAACGGATGCGGGACGGGACGGGACGGATACTCAACAACTCGCCATGGGAACAGGGCCACCTCTGGTAGCGGAGATGAGACGCAGCTACCCACTCTGTGTCGGTAAACATCACAGGCGTGTGTAGTGGAGCGCTGTTGCCATCGGTTTGCAGCAGCGGTGCGCATCCCTTCTGTTGCTGTAAAGTGCTCTGTGCCAAACGAAACTAGGCAACGTGGTGGGGAGGTGGCGGCGAGGTAAGCGAGGGCTAACCTGCGGCGCGCGATCGTCCCTACACTTCGGCTAATGACGTGCCACCTCCGTTACAAGAGGTCGTGGGAACGCGGCTTTACAAGGATCCCATCGAGTTCTTCTTTCTATTCTGACTTCCTCTTCTCATCAACCATTCCAGCACTTCTACATCACTCACATTTTCTTTGCAGCATATCCTTTCCATTCTCCTCCACATCCACATCTCAAATACTTCTCTGCGTTTATAACGCTCTCATGTCCACGTCTATGCCCCATAAAGTGCCAAGTCTTTCCTCAATGCTTTCCCCATTTTTCCCACAAATAATCTCCACTTCCTATTAAACGCTCCTTCGCTACAACATTACCTACACAGACGGAAAAAAAAAATCCCAACACCAAGAAAAAATTATTGTAGAGTAATGAAATTTGGACAATGCATTTGTCAAGTTAACATGTTTAATTGATTAAATTTTCAAGATCACAGGTTAATTTAAGCTCAAGAAAATGCATTTCAAATGTGAAATACTGTTAAATTAATAGCCGGTGTAACCTCCAGAATTTTGAATGCAAGCCTGCAAACGTGAATGCATTGTGTCATACAGGTTTCGAATGTCACTTTGTGGTATGGAGTTCCATGCTTGTTGTACTTGTGCTGTCAATACTGGGACGGTCAGTGCTGGCTGTGGATGATGCTGGAGTTGTCGTCCAATGATATCCCATACGTGTTCAATTGGAGACAGATCTGGTGATCTCGCAGGCCAAGGTAACATGTCGACACTCTGTAGAGCACGTTGCGAGACAACAGCGGTATGAGGGCGAGCGTTATCCTATTGAAAAACTCCCCCTTGAATGCTGTTCATGAATGGCAGCACTACAGGTTGAATTACCAGACTGACGTACAAATTTGCAGTCAGTGTGTTTGGTATAACCACAAGAGTGCTCCTGCTGTCATAGGAAATTGCTCCCCAGACCATGACTCCAGGTGTAGGTCCAGTGTGTCTAGGCCGCAGACAGTTTGGTTGCAGGCGTTCCCCTGGCCTCCTTCTGACCAACACTCGGCCATCACTGGCACCAAGGCAGAACCTGCTTTCATCAGAAAACACAACAGATCTCCACTCCGTCCTCCAATGAGCTCTGGCTTGACACCACTGGAGTCGCAAACGGCGATGGCTTGTAGTCAGTGGAATGCACGCTACAGGGCGCCTGGCTCGGAGCTGTCCTTGAAGTAACCGATTTCTAACAGTTCGTTGTGTCACTGTGGTACCAACTGCAGCTCGAATTTCTGCCGCAGACGCAGTACGATGCGCCACAGCTGTACGCCGAATACGGCGGTCTTCCCTCTCAGTAGTGCCACGTGGCCTCCCGGAACCCGGTCTTCTTGAGGCAGTACCATCCCTTGACCACTGCACCCAACAATCATGCACAGTGGATACATTCCGGCCAAGTCTTTCTGCAATATCGCGAAAAGAAAATCCACCTTCTCGTAGCCCTATTACACGACCTCGTTCAAACTCGGTGAGCTGTTGATAATGGCTTCTTCGTCTTCTTAAAGGCATTCTTGGCTAACATCAACTCACTATGTCAAATCTCAGCGGTAAATAACGTTCACAAACTTTACAGCGCGTATTTAAAGCAAACCTGATTTGCAAGCTCTGAGTAGCGCTACTAGCGCCACACTTATGCGCGAAGCGCGAAATTTGAATCGATGTCATCTTTCAGATGTATAAACACGCCTACCAAATTTCGTTTATCTAACACAAGTCTTTCTTGGTGTTGGGATTTTTTTTTCCGTCTGTGTAGATTTCACCTCTTAGTAGCATCTTAAGTCCAGTTCTACATACGTATAGCGGCAACGACATTAGGAATGATAATTAGTGTAATGTTCTCTGTCAAATAACGGAATAAACATGGATTTTTATATGCAATATTTCGGCAATCGAACTCTCGGTAGCCATCTTCAAGTGAAGTGCTGATCAGGTCAAAATATGGTCTTGAAACGTCACGTTTACCTGGTTAGCTATCTAGGAACATTACATTAATAATCAATGAGGAGAAATCGTAAATAAGAAATTATGTTCTCGAGTCGTCAGTAGCAGGCATGATACGAAAAATTGAATTTTTAGACTAGCGGACATCAAACCGGTGCCCTGAGTATGCAATGATATTATTAAATGTGGTTAATGATGTTACAAATACATATTTGTGTATTATACGGCGTTAATGTAAAAATAGTGTTGATATTCAGTCCCTAGAATCGAACTGGTGAAACGAAGCACATAATAATTTGAGGTTACTGTTGCTCCGAACACAGCTTTGTTAGTTGCATGGTGAAAATGTGAGACAATATTCATCGAATTTCCATCACCAAAACCGAACCGTTATCCTGAGTACGTAATGATATCATCAAGAGTAAGTGAGTTATTGTAAATATGTACCGTGCAGTGTAGATAGTTGTAGAAGAACGCGTGTGGTTCGTCTGTATGAAGAGATGTGATCACTGCATTCATTCGTTTTTATTCTAATTTCAGTCAACCTAAATGCAAAGATCTCCGCGGAGAAGACCTTTCTACTTCCCCTGGCAGTTAATTATCAGTGTAGCACATCACTGACTGTCCCATACTATGTTCCAGTAAAGGTTTCTCGTTAAGTGCTGAATCTGCATCGTTTACGTGAGCCGCCGTAATATTAACGCCACATAAGCGTTACCATCCCACACGGTCTCTACAATCCATCGCGAACTGGTTCAGTGGCGGTCATTAGTCGCAAAGCGTTGCTCGCACATCACGTGGTATTTTTACTAACGCCTACATTCTATGTCCATGATCTGTACTACATGCCTTCTCTAGTACGGCTGGGAAATCAAACAATTCGTATATACATCACGGAAATAAGAAGACAGATACTTATATAAGTCAGGTTCACATTTAATAGCACATAACTTGCCAGACACTACACATACATAAGTTATCACATCTATTTAGCAATACACCCACAATCATTCCTAGACAAAGTAGAAAGGCCACGAACGTATCTACTTCTCAAAATGTTTCGAAAATTTCTAGCCAAGGTAGCAACCTCAGTAGATGAAAACTAGACTTGTGTTGACGAGCATCAGAGAGGAAAGTTTCCTGTTCATTTCATGAACGTAAACAGGAGAAAAGAAGGCGAATTGTAATCATTTGTTGTAAGCTGACTGGCAGCCGAAGAGATGGCGAGGCTCTGATCTGGGAGAGACAAATGAAGATCACCGAGCAACGCGCGTTTACTATTTTCATGCACGGAACCTCTGTTTGATAATAACCTTGTATTCTGATTAAGCAATAAATTAAAAAGAAAAAAAAAGTGGTTGTAGACGACGAAGATACATTTTTTTAAAACATTTTAGGTTGAGTAAATATGAGTTTGAAACCATTGCAGCCATAGGATTATATCAGTGATAAATAAGCGAGATACGAAGTTGAAGGAATCTTTATCACCAAAAGAAAAGTAGCTGTCTGTTTGAGTTAAAAGTTTTTGAAGTGAAAACATCTTTAGGCGCGTTGGGCGTTCTTTTGATGGGTAAAATCTTATGAGTTCGCGTCACCAACATGCTGTAATAGCAGTATATCATCAGTATGACGTGTTGCGCTTGAACAGCACAAAAAGTATAGATTACACTTGTATATAATATATATAACTACTGGTCCACTCACAGAGGCCTGCATACACAAATATATTGTATACAGGGTGTTACAAAAAGGTACGGCCAAACTTTCAGGAAACATTCCTCACACACAAACAAAGAAAATATGTTATGTGGACATGTGTCCGGAAACGCTTCCTTTCCATGTTAGAGCTCATTTTATTACTTCTCTTCAAATCACATTAAACATGGAATGGAAACACACAGCAACAGAACGTACCAGCGTGACTTCAAACACTTTGTTACAGGAAATGTTCAAAATGTCCTCCGTTAGCGAGGATACATGCATCCACCCTCCGTCGCATGGAATCCCTGATGCGCTGATGCAGCCCTGGAGAATGGCGTATTGTATCACAGCCGTCCACAATACGAGCAAGAAGAGTCTCTACATTTGGTACCGGGGTTGCGTAGACAAGGGCTTTCAAATGCCCCCATAAATGGAAGTCAAGAAGGTTGAGGTCAGGAGAGCGTGGGGGCCATGGAATTGGTCCGTACAGTACAGTACATACTAACGAAACTAAAATGAGCTCTAACATGGAAAGTAAGCGTTTCCGGACACATGTCCACATAACATATTTTCTTTGTTTGTGTGTGAGGAATGTTTCCTGAAAGTTTGGCTGTACCTTTTTGTAACAACCCTGTATACCTGACTGTAGGATGTATACAGGGAAGAGCCGGGCAAAGTGGCCATGGTGGTTTTTTGGGCCAAGGAATGGCGCCATCACGCTGGAAAAACCCTTAATGCCTTCAGTTACCTTGAGGAGCCCGATCCGGTTAGCGTATTATCTCTCGAAGGTATTAAAATATTTGTGGATTTTGATGAGCATGATGTTTGGTAAGTGGTCAGTTTATGAATTTATTACTAAGCAATCAGATGACTTGCCGCTTCTTAAAAAACTCTTTTGCAAGACTGATGTTTTTGCTGTAAGTTCCTGATTTGATGATAATGATTGTTTCTTCGCATTGTTAAGATATGCACGAAAGCGGGCAAATTGGCCACTTGCTGGTGGCCGAGGCCTCTGTCTGTTGCGCACGGATTCTGTTTGTTCCTTGCAGATTATTAACATTATACAATGCTTTGAATAGATGATTTATTATCATGTTAATCTGAACTGCGTGTATTAAAAATAATCAAAAAACAAAAGTAATTAAATTATTGCTTTTGTGGTGGTATTTCAAGGACCGGAAACTTTTTTTTCTGTAAGTCCAAAGAATTTTGTGGTGCAAAATTAGCAGGAATAAGGCAAATGCAAAGGCCGAAAGAAAGGTTCTTTGAAAATGTTCACATCAAGTTGATATAAAATGTACTTTAAGCTGCACAAGCAAACAAAAAGAAGGAAAACAAAAAAAAGGAAACCAGTAATAGATAAAAAAAAATCACCAACCACCGACAATCTAACAAAAAAAAAAAAAAAAAAAAAAACAAAAAAAAAAAAAACTAACTAAGACGATGCTCTAGAAAACACAGTGCCTGTACTGCGACGAAAGTTTTTCAGCTCAAATTCACAAGAACGATTGCAAATGTGTTACTTTTGGGCTCAAGCACTCTGTTTGCGAAAACTGCAGTTAAAGTGCCTTTTTCCCCGTTATTATTTCTATTATTTACAAGTTATATGACTTAAAAAAAAAATAAAGTACACTTTTTTGAAAATTTAGAGCGTATTTAATCACTCATTTCTGATTTTGAAACTAGGTGGCCACTTTGCCCTACCATGTCGGGTAAAGTGGCCATCTGAGTACTTTTTGAAAAATTGATTAATGTAGGTACTAAACCTAATACAAAGTTAACTAAAAAATTCCAGTTTGTATTAGGATAGTTGAACTTCGTAACCCCTGATTTTGATGCCTTTAGGTATATTGCAAGTTACCTTAAAACATCGTCAAACCATAGACTGGCCACTTTGCCCTGCCTTCCCCTACCTTATTACCACGTGTCGTCAATCCTCGTGGAAGGTTACACATTTTACCTGTAATATCGTATCTACGCAAAGTTCTTGACTATGTTGACTATAATTTTTATTTTTTTAATATATCTGACATTAATCGTTTGAATTAAATCTTATAAGTTCGAAGTCATTGGCGGTCCCCGTGGGTTAGGTGGTAAAGCGCTGCACCGTTGAATCGAAGGTTTCGGTATCGAATCCACAATCTGAGACACTTTTTTGAACTGAAAATTTCTTTAGGCGCGTTACGCGATTTTTGTATGGATAAAATCTTATGAGTTCGCGTCACAGACTTGCTAATGTTGACAGTATATCTGTAGCTATAAGTATGACGTGTAGCGTGTATAATATTCATAGTTTTAAGTTTTAACCTTCGTCGGCAGTTCCAGATGACTGCCAATTTTTTTCTAATTAATATTAAAATCCTACTTAACGTTACAATTGTTTAACTGTTGTGCAAATATTAGGTTTGGGCAAAAATATTACTACCTTCTTATCAAAATTCCAAACTTACAGAATCTTATGTAAAAAATCTAGATAAAATCTTGGAATCATGTAACAAAGAGATCTACAACATTTCTTAGTTCCTTTTCATTGAATATATTGAGTTTTAATTTGTTATGAATTTCGCAGTAACAGTATCGAATGGAAAAGAATTATGGCAACTACCGATTTCGAATAGCTGTTTAAAGGAGACATTATTTCGTCAGATGGCTCAAAATGAATGTTAATTTGAGTTGTAATTCGCTCCAATGTGCAATTATATCTAATCTTTTATTCATAATGTGAGGAGCATTAATTTATTTCCTTGTGGCGGTTGAATGAATGAAAAACATCGGCGTAACGCTTGATGAGTTAGTAATGCCACATTTAGTTCCACAACACGACTTCTCGCGTGTTTCAAACTGACATATCAGTACTCATTAAAAATGCATTTGACGTTTTTGTTCGAGGAATGTTTGTTTAAAATACATCAGATGGAATATATTAATGCTATTTTTAAACGATTCATTCTTCCAAATAATTTACCGGAAACATTAAATTTACGAGACCTTGTTAAAGCTGTCTATACACCGTTTGATCCATCACAGCTTTGTTAATTATTGGTATCGCTTACAAAACATGCAGCTCCCATTAATAGGCTATATTGATTTAGACTGTCAATTTAATCTAGCTACATTTGTTACGTGCTTCGAAAAAGCTGCAAATGACAACTATGTTCTTAGTTTTTGTTTTATTACTAAGAAGAGTGAACGAATTTTCAACTGTTTTTGAATGATACGAATATTTTTTTGCTTAGTATTTAGCATGGAATATGCCATATGTTTTGCTACCAGAAACATCTATCTTTGGCGATTAATCAAGTTTTCTTTTACTGTGCTGACAGAGAATACTCCAAAGATAAAGCATTGCGAGAGAGAGAACTGCCACACATTTTTAGTAAAATCGTATTACCCTGCGTTCAGTGTTTATAGGTTGACGGGTCTGACTGTAGAAAAAAATGTTTCCTATAGCTTAACAGCTAGCAGATTAATTCTATTACAAACGGAAAAGTGAAGCCATCAAATAATGGAGATGTACTGTAGTTGAGAGAAAGTTTGGTGATGGGAGGTTGTCAAGCATAAGCGTTAATAATGAAGCCATTCTTTCAAAGGCAGCGTTTAACGTGTCGAGAATGAACCGGACTTTCGACATCGGAAAATAAAAACAGAAATAATGTTTTCTCATGTTTTTTTTTACTTATGGCTTTAGGTCTCGTCGACGGCGAGGTCATTACAGGCGGGATGGGACTGTGGACAAGGAGCAGGAAGGAATTCGGCCATGCCCTTTTTGAAGGAAGCATTCCGGCATTCGCCTGGAGTGATTTAGGTAAACCATGCAAAACCCAAATCTGGATGCCCGGATGGAGATCCGAATCCGCGTCCTTCCGAATGCGAGGTCAGAGCGTTAAACGTTCACTCACCACGCTCGGTTGTTTTGTTCATGGATAGGTTGACCGAATGTGCTAGAAGGAAGGATAAAACATGTTGGCATGCAAATGACTTGCTTTACATTACTTTTTATTTAATTTCGTAACGGAAAGGAAAAAGTGTTAGGGTAGTAAATACATTATCTAAAGAGGTGGAAGTAAATATTGGAGTGACTCAGGTTAGTGTATTGGGACCATTGCTGTTCATTATTCTAATGAATGATTGTGTTGATGGTTTACAGTCAGAATTTAGGTTGTTTGCAGACGACACAATGGTATATAACAGTATCAAAACAAAACAGGTGAAGACTGTGAACAGCTGCAGGGTGACCTCCTGGATAGTATATCTAAATGGGTAGGTCAGCATGGAATTAAGATAAATGTCAAAGAGAGTAACTTATTAGGCACACAGATAAAAAAACTAAAGATTATTTATGATTATAGGGCGGGGTGAGAATTGCTTGTTGAAAGCTTGAAGTGTAAATATCTTGGCATAACGTCTGATAATAAACTGAACTGGGCAGAGCACATTGAGCAGGTGAAAGGAAAAGGTTACAAAACCCTGCATTTACTTCGAGAGTGATGAGAGGATGTACCAGAGATATTTCAAATGCAGGAATTGGAGAGTGCGCAAAGAGGAGCAGCTAGAGTTTTTGTGGAAATTATCGCAGGACCTAGTCAGTAACAGATATGATAAAGGAACTTGATTGGGAGTCATTGGAGGAAAGGAGGGGGGGGGGGTGAAAAGAACGCTGGGAATGTACAGTGCATATGTTGGTGATGGGTCTTGGAGGGATATTGGTCGAAGGATTGGGAATAACGCATGGAAGGGAAAGATGACCTTGAGCAAAAACTGGCACTATTTCATGTATAAGAGAGCGTGAAGCAATGTAAAATTAAAATTTGTAAATCGACAAATTAGATGAGGGAGGAATTTAACAAGCGAATTATATAAGATAATTAAAAAATAAAATAAAAAATGGGTAATTGGTTGACAGGGAATTGCCACCGGAACGTGTACTCCATCGCAATTAAATTAATAATTAAATGAAAATTATATCGCCTCAAATCTGTCCAAAGTTAATTATGTGCTCACGTACCGAGAGCTTCATTTCCTACACCCTACGACGTTGCAGCGAGAGTCAATGTTACTTCCCTGTCTATAATTACCTGCTACCAACCACATAAAACTTAACGCTACCAACTTACACGTAACCCAAAGACTACGCAAACTACTAATACCGTGTAACCTTAGAACGTAGAATTATTAAAGACGTTATAATAATTACACACATGGTTTCTATAAATGATTTGATGAGTGATAACGTCACACTGCTCAAGTAGAGGGCGTATTATGGCATTCCTTTCAGCATTTTTCTCTGAAAAATGATGGAGTAGCCATGAGTTACAGACCATTCCCGTCTTCGGATATATCTAAATAACGGTATTACCGAAGAATTTGAAATTCGTTTCCAATAATGTCCATGTTAAACAACAAATATTAAAAATACATGCATTTAACATAGGTAGTAAGTTGTGATCAAAACAAGTGAAAGGTTTTTTTCTTATTCTTTTTTGTAATTACTTTTACCTATTATAATATCATTTCGTGGAAAGTGGTATTATTTCTGAATGCACTTAATACCTTTGGATGGACTAAAAGCTAACTGCCAGGTAATTGAATAATAAATTTGGACGGCTGCGTTAGCACTGTGGTACAATCATCAGGAAAATTGCGGGCTGCTGGCTCAGTGGTTAAGGCATCTGACAGGAGATCAAAAGGTCTCCGGTTCGAATCCCTGTCTCGGCGGGGATTTTTATAGGCATTCAACACGACCTTCACCTCTGGCACAGCTTGCTGTCTAATGTGAAGCACTCCAGGATGCATCCGTGGTTTGGATTCCACGTTAAACTGTAGGTCCCCTGTATCTGGCAGGATTGCCGCGTTAGGTTAAGGTGGTTACGGACAGGGGCGGAATGCGAAACCAATAGAAACCCTGTCACCAGGTCAGTACGACAAAACGGAATTATTATTATCAGGAAAAGACGGCATTTATGTAGAAACGATTGCTAGTTATGATTGTTAATCATGCATCTATTAATCATCATCGACAAAGGATATGATGTCGACGCTGATGTATGGAGCGTAGAAAAGCTGCATACGCGTCGAATGTCATAGATTCAATTATCGCCAGGAATCGTAAATAGAGAGTATGTAAACCTACACACTTCAATATTCGAGTATCTCCATGCTATCTTCTCACTTTACAGAAACGATTATATGTATGTAAATATTTTTGTTCGTTTGGGCTAAAGAGGAACACGATAAGCCTTTGTTTAGCTTGAATATTTTGCTGTGGATATGTACACATCGTGTTACAATTAGAGGGGACCTATAGTTCAACGTTGAATCCGAAATACCGAACGGTCATATGATCAAACAGCTCTCAAAATTCCTGTGCCTACCGAGATTCCAAACCGGAACCGGGGCAGTGAACTTTTTGGAAGCAAGCGCCTTAACCACTGAGCTACCAGAATGCTCGAAACTATTACATATATTAAGAAAGAACAGTGATAGTTCATGGGTTTTTTTTCACATATTTGAAAACTCATGCAGATAGGGAGGTACACTCGAAACTTTTTTTTGTTGTTGTTGTCAGTCCTTTGACTGGCTTGATCCAATCCTCCATCCCTTCCTATCCTGTGCTAACCCCTTACAACCCACGTCCTCAATTATCTGCTTCATATATTCTAATCTCTTTCTTCCTCTACAGTTCTTACCTTAGACTGTTCTCTCCACCAGCAAATTAACCAATCCAGCATGTCTCAAAATATGACCTACCAGCCTGTCTCTTCTTTCTGTAAGCTTCTTCCACAAACTTCTTTCCTCACCCATCATTTCCAAAACTCGTTTATATGTAATTTGAGAGGATTAAATGTCCTCGGGATACCCTTTTGGTCCTTAATGCAGTGGTTTCTCGTTACCTTCTGCAACGAACAACAATTTATTATTCGGTTGTTGCAATGAATGTATGATAATTTTTTTCTAAAACTGCAATTCATTGACTTCAGAAAGCAAAGTACCCTTCGAACTAAAGCGAACAATAGTAATTCTTAGCTCTTCTCCTGTTATTCTGTAAACAGAAATACCTGTTTAAGAGCTAGGCAAAGGCAACCATCTTTGTATTCCCCTGGATTATTTCTGAAAAATGGAAGAAAACTGTTATCAGGGTGTTGTACAAGGAGCCGGTAGGATTCGTTTCACACCTGTCTAGCCTCTCCACAATCATTGTAGCGATAGTATTTGTAGTTATCACAATTTATTTTTTGTTTATTTATCTAATTTTTACTTACGATTGAGCGCACGCTCCGGTGGCAATTTCCCTATACACCTATTTTCCCACCTTTCCTATAGCCACTTACTTTACAAATTTCAACATTAAATTGTTTCAACGTTTCTGGTAAACTATTCATCAATTTTCTTGGTAACTTACGTAATCCGAAAAATAATGATAGTGGTGAGGGTGCTATCGAGCAATCTAAACCCATGAAGTCATTAGGAATATTGCTATAGGAGCAGTTAGGAGAATAGTGAGGGGTGGAAAGAAATAATTAGTGGTTAAAAGAGAGAAAAATTAAATTAATTCCCAAACAGATTTTTTTTTTTTTTTGCAAAAGTTTCTAAGGAAAGTAAAAGTTTATAAACGAATAACGATTAATTATAATATTTTCTTTTCAGATACTGTTACTGTCTACAAAATCAACGCTTCTATCTCATACTAACTCATTTATCGTATTTCGAGATATGAGTAAATTTTCTTTGATTAGGTTCTCTAAATATGCATGTTTCTCGCAGTCGGAACGTTATGAGCAATTGTAACAGTCACAACCAAACTGTCATTTTACTATTATTGATTATTACTATGGATTTTGCGGGTAGTCGACGTAAGGCATTACATCGGGGAATGTTGCCGGTAGGGACTGAAGGGTATCCGGCCATGGAATTTTATATTCATTCAAGAGAATATTATGAAACCGATATCTGAATGACCAGATGCTTTCAGACCCAAAGTCCGAATTTTACTGCCCACCAACCGAACTCGGGATAACAGTATTAATAATTCAATGCATCGAGTTCCAGGGTTGCTTCGAAGGGAAATGCATATCCTATATATTCTTTTCTATCGAGATACATTTCTGAATTTATCATTCCATGCACAAATCGCATTCGAAAGAAAGTGTGATAGCAAAATGTGAAAGAAAATTTGTGACTGCACTTTTTTTAATTTTAAGAACTAATGTCAGCGAAGTACGGCTAGCTTTAACTGGGTTCTACCCCCGTGATTACTACCTCTGTCGCATCGGGAAAACTTATTCAAACTGTGGTGCGGATGTGTTGCCATCTATGTGCGAAAGGTGTAAGTTGTGATCTGTATAATAACAATCCAATCCAGTAGCCGACCTCAATTGCGTAGGGGTTACAGTAACGGATGCGCCTGCCGAGGGTCGCTGGTTGGATTCCAGCTGATGGCATTGGTGTGTGTAAGTGTTGTGTGTGTTAGTGTTGTGTCCATGCTTAGTGAAAACAATGCACTGTATGAACTGAAACACGTGGTGACAGGGTTTCTATTGGCTGCGCATTCCGCCCCTATCTGAGCCGCCTTAACCTAACCCGGAAGTGGTAACAGGCACATGGTACCTACACTTTAATGTGGAATCCGAACGACAGAAGCGTTCTGGAGTACTTCAGATTACACAGAAAACTGTACCAGAAGTTAAGATCGGGTTAAAGGTCTATGAAAATCCCCGATGAGACAGGGATTCGAACCCGGGACCTTTCGTTCCCCAATCCGACATCTTAACCACACCGCTATAGATATACTGTTAACATTAGCATGTCGGTGACGCGAAATCATAAGATTTTACTCATCTAAAAATCGTCAAACGCGCCTAAAGAAGTTTTCGCTTCAAAAACTAAACATCTAACTTAGTCAACAACTCGGAAGGTTCGTCGAATCTTCAAAAGGATATGTACCAATAAGGGGGTGTACTAAGCTATTGTGTCAGAGGCAGGAACGCCAATTCATTTCCACAGGGGCCTACAGTTAAACGTGGAATCAGAACCACGGAAGGTCCCGGCGTAACTAATATAATCAAATATTTTTTTATTTTTTTTATATTTTTTTTTACGGCTTTGCGCCTTGTCGACAGCTAAGGCCATTATATGCGGGATGGGATTGGAGGACAAGGATCGGGAAGGAATTCGGCCAGGGCCTCTTTGAAAAAAAACAATCCCGGCATTCGCCTGGAGTGATTTGGGGAAACCATGGAAAATCCAAATCTGGATGCCCGGACGGAGATTTGAACCGGCGTCCTCCCGAATGCGAGGCCAGAACGTTAACCGTTCACTCACCACGCTCGGTCTACAACTTCTCAAATTTCTGCTCTTCACGGGATTTGAACCCGTGACAGGAGAGATAAATTTCTAAAGTAGGCGCGTTAACCGCTGTGCTACCAGACCGCCTTATTTTGTCGTATATGTGTGCTAAAATCGGATAAAAACTGTAGGTTTGTGTGAACGTTGACAGAAATTAACGTGATGGGGGAAAGAAGAGAGGGTCTAGGTTTTTGTGTATCAAACGTAAACAGTGTTTTTCAATTTGTTTTGAAGTATACAAATATAATCGCATAAAAACTGTGTGTTTGTATGAAAAACATTAACAAAAAAATAATAAAAAAAATCATTTTTATATATTAGATTCAACTTTCACTGCCGTCTAAGCACAACACGGCATACTTAGTATAGCTACACATATACTGATATCACAACATGTTAGTGACGCGAACTTATAAGATTTTACCCATCTAAAAAGCGTCCGACGAGTTATCATATGCGCAACACATCGTATAATGTCGGTGACTGGAAGTCGCGACCTCATAGATTTATCCCCGTACAAACACCGCCTAACGCGCGTATAGAATTTTCATTTAAATAAATGTCATCTGATCGTAATGACCTGGTGACAGGGTTACTTACCAGCTGCCTAACCAATGTGGTGATCCGACCGGTTATAGGAGACATACAGTTTAATGAGGAATCCGAATCACGCAAGCTTTACATCACACAACAATTTGTAACAATGGTGAAGGTCGAAGTCGGGATTCGAACTGGAGACCTTTCAATCCAGTTGAACGCCTTAACCACTGAGCCATCACACCACTGCTAAGTGTATTTTGGTTTGTGAAATGTATAGTTAACGAGGAGGAGCTTGGGACCATTCCAGCATTCATCTAATTGTTTATAGGAAACCATGTAAAAGTCACAATCAGGATGACCGGAATTTCTGCCCGCTTTACCTCGCCGACACAGTGTGGTGGCAGTCCACAGCGTGCAGCCACATGGCGGGGTCGGCTGCGCTGGGCCTCCAGAATGTAATACTCCCCGGGAGAGCCAGTATTTCTGATCTGGTTTAGAGTTACTGCAGGCGGAGCAACGATACACTGGCGCACTCTTTCTCTCCGTCTACACACCAGCTCCACTCGCCCTGAGCGCCAGCGGCGACCGGGAAGAAGGGGGTTTTATACTGCTTCTTTCCTCGAGTCCATCTAATCAGCGTTTCGATATGGTAGAGCGTACTATTGCTGCTGCACATGCACAAATCAACGTTATTGCATCATTTCAACACATTTCCTTGCTGACCCCGGAAGCGTAGGGGTTAGCGTGCTGCAGTCGCCGGTTCGAGTTTAGCCTCGGGCATGGGTGCTGAATTTTTCTTGTCATCTGTACCAAGATGAGTCTAGTACACATTGAGTGCACCAATAAATAGTTGCGGATCACACGATTGCATAGCACAGGCTGTGTGGCCACGTAGCCAACTACCACTAAAAAATTCCTATAACACGTAATGAAATTTCTGTAGATTGACAACAACAAAATTCATTAAATTCTGTACTTAAAGAGGGAAGTACGTTATGTGCCTCTGTCTTCGAAATTTGCAGGACACGAGTTCATGGGAGTGAATACTGTACTACTACAATAGATTATTAATTATTTATAAGGCACAATTTGGAATTAAATTAGCTATCATCTATTTACCCCAAACACGAATATAATACCTATCATCATAGAAACAAATAATTTATTGATGCCGGAAGACCGCAGGTTTAAAGTAATGTCGTTAGATTCAAAAACTTCACAGAATGCATCGTTCATAGATTGTACAGGTAGATTTTGCTCAGCATAAAATCATCGCAGCCCACCCCGTTAGCTCAGTTGGTCGTGGCACCGTGATAGTGTCTGACGCTGACTTGGGGTTAGCTGGTTTTGCGAGTCCTGGTGGGGTAGAGTAGAAGAGACGGCGCTGCCCAATTCCTAATCACCAGATAGTGCGCTAAAGCCTGGATGAAATACCAAACCGCTCCACATTGCGTATGGACTGAAGGCAGACGGCATTGTAAATGATGATTCGTTCGTCGGATGGGGTCGTCGAGCTGGTAGAGAAAACGTAGCCGACGAGGATCGCAGTGGCCGACGCAGCACTGCATCAACAGATTTGAATACTGCTCGCTCCCTACGTGCCCGAACCTCGTTCCAAGCTACTTTCACCTTTTCCCTCACTTGAAGGAACATCTAGGAGGCCAAGGATTCGCTTCATACGAAGAGGTGAAATGCTTCACGACAAGTGGCTGAACACGCACGGACAGGATTTTTACCACGAGGGAATAGTCAAACACATCCCACGAAGCGACAAATGCCTAAACTGATATGGAGACTGTGTAGAAAGATAATCTAATGTATATACTATCAGCTAGTTGTATTGGTTGTGTGAAATAAAATGCACACATTTCACTACAGGTTTTGTAACCACTCGTATGTTAAATCTGTCGTAATGATTTGAATATCTGTGATATCATTAAACACGACAAGATTGTAAGTATTACCTCCCAACCGTGTTAAGTGTGACTGAAGAGTTCAAGTACTCGACCAATATATATTCTATAATTTTTAATAATTTGGCCAATATTTTTTGGTTCGAACAAAATCAGGAAAATACGCTAAAGCACAGATTTCATACTCATTTGTGGTGCAAGTAATGAAAATGAAAGGTCTAATGTTTCTCTGATACCCAATTAATTTTAAGCCACAGAACATTGAACGAAATTAACAGACAGAGTTTATTGCTCTGGTATTCTATTGGAAACAGTGGTTCGAAACACACCTCAGTCAACAGAAAATCCCCGGCACTGAATTTTACAATATGGCCTTTCTCGAATAAGAGAAAAAATATCCTGCCGTTTCTCCGTGTTTAGTTTGCGCTAAGCATTCCTAACGGTAACAATTTGCATAAAAGCACAGTCATATGTATCAGATCCGCCTGTAACCATATCAAAAATACGCGGGTTTTGTGTGAGATCAAAACGTGAGGTGGATTAAAGTGGCAGTTGGTGTAAAACGCTTATATCAATCAGTTGAACCATAATTCTGTTTTCGTAAAAGCTGCTCTTTTCATTTATTGAGCTATACTGATATCATTTTATATATATATATATTTATATACGCATCAGATTATTATACAAACATATTCAACTGTATTTTGAACGTGAATTTCAATTTTAAAGCATATTTAGAACAAATTAACATGCTTTGAATGGTTAAGAAATTCATTTTGATGATTGCCAACAAATAAATAAACAAAATACCTGTCAGTATTTATGTAGCTCACAGAAAAGGTAATTTTAAACAAAACGGTCTTGTAAACATGTACGATGCTATAAATATTTTCATGTTAGAGATTTCCAGTCATAGATTTTTAGATGAAATTTCTTTCAGTTAATCACAGTATTGCTCCGTTAGGTCAGTCTATCTTTCTATCATCATTTATCGCCCGCGGAACCAGTGGCACTGGAGTTGAGATGACGCGGTCATGCAGTGTATCAACATCGTCATTCTTACTACTGTGAGATCTTATGCTACTAATATCAATAGGCACTTCTATGAGAGACTTTTAATTACCTTCAGTATTTGGAAAAAAAGATACAAGTTATAGTATAACTACTTTCGACGGGCCCGATACTATGGCCACCTCAAACGGATGGATGAGAACAGACTAACAAAAAAATCTTTAATTTATTTGGTTCCAGACCCAAAACTATAATTCCCTGGTTCGTAAATATTAAAAAAAGATCTTCATTTGATGGGACTAGAACCAGAAGATGCTTTCAATAGAGATATATTTCGGAAGAAGTTAATGACAAATGGGACAAGCCGAGACGAACACTCCAACAGAAGACGCGGTACACTCTATACAGATGAGCGCAAACAGGCTCATTCAAAACGAATGAAGGAGTTCTGGGCCCTTAAGAAGATGTAACTCGCTGCCAAATACACAAAGACTTAACGTGGTCCTAGTTGGCCTCAACAAATAAATAAATATATAACTATCTTGATATTAAAAAAACAGCAACCAGTCACAATTTGTTTGATATTTTATATTTAATAAACCATTACCGGTTTCGAACACAAATTGTTCATCATCAGATGGTTTTTCATTTATTTTTATGTATGTAATAAATTATGCATTTGCAAAATGCAAGCGTGCATCATTCAAAAGTTGAATGTTCCAAACTGAATTTTTTCTTGAATGATGTGATGTATTGATAAATATTTATAAATATTTCACCAATATAAGCATTTGTAAATGCATAGCAAATTTCTAGCGTGCTATTCAGATGCTTATATTGGTGAAATATTTATAATTATTTATCAATACATCACATCATTCAAGAAAAATTCAGTTTGGAACATTCAACTTTTGAATGATGCACGCTTGCATTTTGCAAATGCATAATTTATTACATACATAAAAATAAATGAAAAACCATCTGATGATGAACAATTTGTGTTCGAAACCGGTAATGGTTTATTAAATATAAAACATCAAACAAACTGTGACTGGTTGCTGTTTTTTAATATCAAGATATTTTAAACTACAGTCGCTGAATTCCACTAATCCAGCATGGATAAAATATTATTAAATATATAACTACTTTCTTGAGGGATTTTTTTTTTTTAGGAATAAACTATTCACTAGTTGACCATAGCGTGTATTCACAGTTTTTCTTCTTCTTTTGATCTCTTTGAATATATCAGTTACATTGTGACTGGAATTTTTGGAAGCAATATATTTTGCTATAGTTAATTGAAAACGCCCAGTTAAATCAAGGCTGATTGTTGACGGTTTGTGCATCTAGATCCGATAGATTGATTGCCGGTATGTAAAAAGCTTGTTCGAGCCCATACATGGCCACGTGGATCGAAAAACATACACGTACAGTTCCTAATCACTAGATTGTGTTCGATAGTCCTGAGGTGAGGTGAACACAAAACAGCTCCACTATTCGTATGATGTGAGACGATACGGTAAGAAAGGATGGAGCCATAGTACATGAAAGTATCACTAGCGACCGCAAATAGATGAGTTGTCAACAAACTTAACAAAATCACTGAATTTTCTTAGCGGTGAGTGAATTACTAACACAGGCTCTCCCTAATGAAATTATTGTAAATTGTTTGCATCCTGGGCCTCAATTAATTTTCGTTGCAAGCCCACAATGTATTACATGTCATCTTCTAGCTACTTGACATTAAATATTTAACTCTCACTGTCGAAACGAGTAAATATATTGTAGCTGTGCTGAGATTTTTTATACATTGCAACTATGTCTCAAGCTGATTCGAGCTCCAAGGGAAAATGGAATTAGGGTGGGGGGGGAGGAGAGGTGGTGCACGATTCCTAATCATCAGATTGACTGTTTGCCAGAATTATGAATCACACAATGCGTGTGGAGTGAGAATCTACGACCTTTTTGATGGTGAGTGGTCAATCAGACGCATAACTTAAAAATGGTAATCCATTTGGTGACATTAGGATCAATAAGTCTCCACCGACATTTTTTCCTAACATCCACCAAACCGCTCATTAATGTTTTCGAGGTAGTTGCTATACATGGGTTGCTCCGATATGGTAACTGCCTAACCACAGTCACTGTACATAGCAGGCAGTCCTGATTTTGTCACTTCTTTTTAATTCTCAATAACGTGACGCCAAGCGTTTTGGTTTATTTTTCCTGATGGTTTTACGCCTCATCGACATTGAGGTGTGGAACAAGTAGGAATCAGCCATGGCATTTTTGAAGCAACCATCCTAGCATTCGCCTGGGGTGATCTGGTTAAAACCGTAAAAAACCATAATCTTGATGACCAAACTAGATTCGAACCAGCGTCCTCCCAAATGCGAGGCCATTGCGTTGCCGCTCACCCTTCACGCTCGGTTTTTCTTTTTGGATAACGTTACAGTATACTGCAATATTGTTTTAAAGGATGAAGTTGCTTTACAGGTTTAATTTCGTTGGAGGCAATGAAATTACGGCCTCACAGCGTAGTCACTCTCTGCTGATGGAGAGACCTTAATATGTCGTGACTTTACGCAGTGTATACGTCACCCGCGCTATGCAGGTTATAACTGCAGCATAAGACAACAGAGTTGACAATATTTAGGAGCTACCATTACTAGCATGTGTCAGAGTAAACAGAATCACAGTGGTCAAAATGAACAGATGACCATATAATTCATTAAGAGCTCAGGATATGGTATAAAACTAGTGTAACAGCCCTCAAACATAAACTTTAAATGGAATTGTATTTTATGAAGCATTTGTAGCAAGCTAGAGTTTGATTGGATATGATTTTGTATGTTTGTCTTGCAATTTACTGTGAATCGGTGTAAATGGATTTTGTTTTATGAAAAAAAATATGTAAATACCATTTAATATGTTTAATATGTTATTTATTTTATTTATTTTTCAATCTTGTTTCATGGATTCCTGCTGAGGAAAAACCTCTGGGATATGAAACATGACATCTTTAATACACATACATACAATATGAGTCATAATCATAGTAAAAACAATTATACGTTCCACAGACAAATAAAGAGAATAACAATAAACATTAATTTTTACAGCTTAATTTTGCATATTGAATACAATTACTTAATTTGTTCAATTGCCAGAGAATTGCTTAAATGTTTGTAATTCCAAGTATGAAGGCAAGCTACGATGTTTAAAGGATGATTTACTACAGTTTAAAATGATTTATGTGGATAATTTTGTGTTTAAGAATCTTTAATATTCATTTCTGAGCATTTCATAATGATTGTAAATGATTTTGATTGTTTGTAATATGTTTTTAATTGTTTAAGTATTGTTTAAGTTCGAGAAATATCTATAGGAAAACTTTCTAATACTCTAGAAATTTCAGCGAAACATATATAAAGCGAACGGCAGAGTGTCAGACAGTTTAGTTTGGTTTTTACTTGGACAGTTCACGGAAACAGTTTTACAGTGTACTGTGAAAGTGTATAGCAACATTGTTTTTGGAAGGAGTGGTGTATAATTTTCACTGGAGTTTTGTGTTTATATGTGAACTGTATCTTGAAGTCCGATGTGTTACTAACAATAAAACAAGTTAAAATTTGAAAATGGATCGTGCACTAGTTATTTCTTATATTAATTAACCACGAGACACCTAACACTAGGGATTCTGTATAGTTCCCAAATGTCAGTAGATTTCGTAAAACTGAAAATGCAGATTTTCTCCATACGAGCGAATATTGGAACAGAATGACGTCAGTGTTCTTACTAAATGCTAAATACCCATTCGTGCAAGGAAATATGTTCAGGATAATCTTACTGTATGTTAATTAACTTGTAACAGAATCGGTTACTAACCGTGTTCCTTATGTGTCAGAACATAGTATAAGCGACAAAGAAGAATGTAAAAATTCCTTACTTCCTTCAGAGCTGATGATACAAGATCATCGTCTGAATGACAGTATCGGCGTGTTTTTTATGCAGTTTCAAACTAGGGTTCCGTACAGTTCCTCGGCGCAGAAATCAATGCTTTGTATCTTCTCGCGTTTGGTAATGGACTCCACGATCTCCACCTCCGTTCTATCTTTCCTATAGCACAGGTAGTGTAGTAAGTAATCGCACAAAAAAAATCCTGTAAAAATACGTCAAGTCTCGTGGTTGTAAAATGAAAAAGCTATGAAATCTTGTTGTGAGCCAATTCTACTCTACAGTGTCTATTCACTTTCTGAAACAGAATGGCTTCTCTTGGTGTTATGGGTCGATGATTAAAATAAAAGAAAAATCTGGTGACTTGACCATTATTCATGTTATAATTTAATGCATGTCATGGCATAATATTCTAATAAATGTCAAACTCGAAAGAAATGAGATATTTTGGTTTTTGTATATTTGCAAAATTAGTAAAGGTGCACAATTACGGTGTTTATATAGGCAGAACTGTTGCTGTCTAGTTTGCTACAACATGGCATGCATAATGGTCAAAACTCCAGATTTTATTTTTTATTTTTAATCAGCGATCCATAACACCTAGAGAAGCCTTTCTGTTTTAGAAATTGAAGTGAATAGACACCGTGGAGTGTAGTCTTTGCTTAGAATAGACTTGGCATATGTTTACAAGAACTGCCTTTTGTGGGATTTCGTTTCTTTGATCGCTTATTCTCAGTGGTCACTCAGATATAAATGTTCCATTTGAAAATAAATTCAGATATAAAAGAAAAAAATTCCGTCGCTTTATTGAATAATTAAGAATACAAGACAGTTTATTAGGTGACCTAATAAGGACAACAGCATAATAGTAAATATACAAATAAATAGTGAATTATATTAAGACAATTTAAGCAGATTTTTGAGCAATGAACAGCCTGAGGCAGCGGGAGGCAACAGCAAAGAAAACCCTGGGAGACGAACGCGTGCTGACGCGCAAGGATACAGGGCACGGACTACTTTGCCCAGCAGACACTTTGGAACGGAGAGGAGAAGCGGCCAATCAAATCGTGTGAATGAAAGAATGAGCGTGTGCTGTATACTGATAGCAGAAATAGTATGATTTGTACGGACGAGTATAATGTTGCGGGCTCTTCTAATTGGAGCGATTCACCAAGAACCGAGTGGCTGGTCGTAGCCATGGAGATTTCCACGGAGAGGGAGAAACAGAACTTCAAGACAGAGGGAAACTGTGGAAAGGTCCGGCCATCTTGGGATACGGAGGCGGTGAAAGCGGATATATATATATATATATATATATATATATATATATATATATATATTAATACACCAGCACTTTTAGAGTCACGTAAGTTCAGAAGTAACACAACTTACCCCAATAAAGGTTTTTATGAGATGGTAGAAAGTGTATCCAATTGCGATCGTTCTCATAGTAAAGTATGTTATGACCATTGATCATAGCACTTGTTTTTACGAGATTAAGTATCCTAAGCGCTCTGATGGTAACTTATGTAACAAGTGAACCTCATGTCTCTATTTGAACTATGATCTAACGATGACCTAGTGTGCAAATAAAACAAAATTTTTCAGTTATTGAATTTCGTAAATGGTTGTTTTGTCCAAGTAGCATCTGTGTAAGGTCTCATGGAGAGTAATTTATCTTGAAGCCAATTTAAAACTGCAATTTTTAACTTCCCGATTACTATAAAAATTTAGAAATTAGTCGAACGAGTTAATTCTTTAGCAAACGCGATCATTCGAATTTCTAAACGGCTATGTATTTAATTTCATGTTAAAATTAATTTTTTCATAATGTTTCAGATAATACTATAAAATAAATGTTTATATGTGTAATAATCTCCATTCTTCAGTGAAAAATACTCATAAAGATATCCTGGATTAAGATGCAAAGGAAAAATTCAAAATAATTATACTGAAATATTTCAAAATTAATAATAATCATAAGAGGAAGGACCGTCTATTAAACGCTCGATTGTAATACTTTTAAATAAAATAATAATATCATGTGGTCGTAATGACCTGGTGAAAGGGTTTCTACTGGCTGCGCGTTCCGCCCCTGTCGTAGCCGCCTTAACCTATCCAGACAATCCTGCCGGGTACAGGGGACCTACAGTTTAACGTGGAATCCGAACCACGGAAGCTTTCTGGCGTACAGTGCTTAAATTACACAGCAAGTTGTGCCACAGGTGAAGGCCGGGTTAAATGCCTATGAAAATCCCCGCAGAGAAAGGGATTCAAACGGGGGACCTTTCGATTTCCAGTCAGACGCCTTAACCAATGCGCCACCAGACCGTTCGCATACTTTTAACAGTTTCACCAAAAAAGCCGAATTATTCAATCTTTATGGATTTGTTCGATATTGTCAGGTTTTTCAGATATAAAGTTGCTACTGATGGCCGGGCACATTCTTCACAAAGAAATGGTTTTGTCGGGATATTTCAGTAATTATATAAAGACGTTGCTTATTTCAAAAGTCTGGAGTTACAATCTGCAAAAGTAAACTAGAATTAAGCGCCATAACAGATCTTACAGATGCTAATAATTATTATTAAGAATACTATCTGGCGTTAGTAACTTCCTGCGTAATTTTCTGACGCGTTCTGTATAGTGCGTTTAGCGTTGTCGCATTTTGGTTACAAACATTTCCTGCTGTTTACGTTCTATCCCAGTGTTCAACAAAATGAGAAAGTGAAATCCGATGTCCCAGTTTAAGGACTACTATTTACAAAACAGCAAGAAAACCGACAAGTTTTATATGCCAGTCCGATTTACACTAACCATCTATAACGCTTCCATATTGTCCTACTTCGTAAGTACAACGAACAAGTTGTTTTTAGCATTAAATTATCAGCTCCCGTTGGTATCTGTACGTCCATGAACAGTAAGAACGTTCTACAGTCGTTTTTTGAATAATCTTAAAAAACAGGATGGTGTAACATTTTCACCAATCCCCCAATCATTTATTATTTATTTATTTATGTTATCGTTTAGTCCACTAAGGAGCACGTGGACCATTAATTTGCCTTGTCCTTCTTATTCTTCTTGCTGTTCTTCTTATCTTCCCACAATATCATCACCCTTCCGCTGTGGGCTTGGCGTTTCTCTTGCGTCCATGCATTTCAGGATTTTTGCTGTTGCGATCTTAGGAGCAAATCTATGTGAAGTGATTAACTGTCTGTATATACTACGTGTAGATGTCAGTGGGTCTAGATTGACTTCTGAAAGCTCCTTCTGGGTTTCTATAAGTTTGTCGGGGTCCATGGAAGATGTGAAAAATTTTCTTGGTTAGTCGCGAGTCACCCATTCGTCCTATAAGTCCGTAGAATTTCCTGCGTCTTTTCCTTGCGAGAGAGGTCAGCGAATACAGTTCTTTTTAGCTTTTGCGCATCCAGATGCCGTCTTGGACCTTGATACCGAATATTTTTCTTAGTATCCATATTACTATTTTTTCGATTCCTTTAACATTTACAGTTAATGACGATGTCTCAGTCACGAACAGTGCTCCTGGAAGAACGACGGTGTGGTAGTGATAGAGTTTGGCTTTGGTGGAAAGTGATTTCTTATTGTAAGTATTCCAACTAATTGTATATACTTTTCGCAGATTTTCTACGCTGGTTTTGTGGGCCTCTTTCTCAATTCCAGTATTCCCAATAATTTCCCCTAAGTACTTCAAGTGTTTAACTTGTTTGATAATGCCATACTTGGTCACGAGTGGTTTTAGGTTTGTGCTTTTGGAGTCCATATTTTGTGATTTCTCATAAGAGATTTGGAGGCGGGTTTTGCTGGCTATCTCATGAAGCTTCAGTCATTTATTATTATTATTATTATTGAATTTTGTAGCATTTATTAAGGCCCGGTCAAACAGAGCGCGGACAGAGGGCGCGTGCAGGGAAGTCTGCACGCAGCGGGCACTGTATTACGTTGTACTGCATCAACCCTGTCAAACAGAAAGCGGGCAGAACTGGCGATCAGGTTGTGAGTGCACGCAGATATCGCGCGATCACGTCGAGATGACGAATGTCGAAATATTGAAATTCATTAATTTGGTGCGCGAAAAAATTTATTTATTTCATTCACGCCCCGACTAAAAAAACAACAGGAAAAGTGAAACTTGGATTGAGATTGCGGTTAAAATGAAAGAAACCTGCAATTGCTAATTGAATTACTATTTATTTATTTACTAACATTTTATTTCGTTTATGATTTGAATTACATTATTTACATAACCATTATTTATTTGTTACATTTAATTTATTGCAACTTATTATTATTTATTTGCACTTTTGACATGTATAACATATAATTCTGTTTATTTAAGTAAGCTGGAAAGTAGTAAGCACGTATGTTTACGATACGTTTAAATATGAATTAGAAAATTTAAGTAAACGACGAACTGATCTGTCACTTGAACTTGATCTCTGTTTTCGACTGAGCGTGGTGGTGTAACGGCTAGCGTTCTGGCCTCGCATTCGGGAGGACGGCGGTTACGGCGGTTCGAATCCCCGTCCGGGCATCCAGATTTGGGTTTTCCATGGTTTCCCCAAATCACTCCAGGTGAATGCCGGGATGCTTCCTTCAAAAGGCCATGGCCGAATTCCTTCCAATTCCTTGCCCCCCATCCTTTCCCGTCTCTAAAGACCTAGTTGATATGGGAGACGTTAAGCAGTTAAAAAAAAAAATGATCTCTGTTTTTTCGGTGTTGTATTTGATAACGCCGTTCTGGACCGGTTTGGACTAGCTGACATTTCATCACTTGTGATATCTGCAGCATTATTACATCGAAGATAACTGGGCAAGCAACATACTACTTTTACAATATGCAAACCGCCGCTTCTGCTAATATGCCAATATCATTTTCAACGACACGTTGCGCTCTACTAAGCCGTTTGTTAAATATTTTCTTTCATCGTCTGTCGGGAAAGGGCGCAGTTAATAAGTCTGCAGTGCGAAACATTCATCGCCTACAAATACATGAGGTACGGGGTATCCATTCTAGGCAATGGTTTTGAAGATAGAATGGTTTCACAGTAATTCACAATAAATGGAGGAATTTTGAATGATGCTAGTGTCGCTGTGCCGGCCGTAACTGTCAATATCAACTACAAGAAACTTGAAATCTGGATCAACAACTGCCAGTAGAACATTGGGATAAAAATGTAACAGAAATAGCTTGAGCCAATGTTGTTAGGACATTTTATTTTCATGGTTTTTCGTTCACACTTTCAATGCAATTCGGAAAGTTCCAAGGTTCTCTGAAACCATCCTCATAATTCTTTCACACATCATCGGTCGGAACAGGTAAATACGAAAGCTGTAAAACGTCTCAGTTACTTCCTTCACTACGCTGTAGACAGTTGTATGATGACCACGAAGGAAAAAGCGATAGTTTGGTGCGAGTCACCCGCGGCCAAATACCCGATCGCTTAGCGTGACGTTTGTTCTTCACATTGGATCGCCTTGTATAGCCCGCGCTGTGTTTGACATCGTCGTTGAAGGAGAAAGTTCTTCTAATCTAGATGTTACATCGGGGGTACCTCAAGGAAGTGTAATAGGACCACTTCTTTTCTTAATTTTTATAAACGATCTAGGAGACAAAGTGAAAAGCCTTTTTAGATTGTTTGCTGATGATGCGGTTATTTATAGGGAAGTAAGAACTTTGGCCGATTGCTTAGAAATTCAGCGCGATCTGGATGTTATTTTGGCTTGGTGCGCTGAGTGGCAACTTACTCTAAACTGTAAAAAGTGCAAGACAATGAGCATAACTAACAAAAAGAATCCGATTGTTCAGAAATACGAGTTAAACAATACAGTTATTGATATGGTCGATTCTATTAAATATTTGGGAGTAACAGTACAAAGGAACATGAAATGGGACATACACATTAATTCTTTAGTAGGTAGAGCAAATTCTAGGCTGCGATTCATAGGTAGAATCTTGAAAAATTGTAATGAACAAACAAAGGAGATAGCGTACAAATCTCTTGTGCGTCCACATTTGGATTATTGTTGTGCCATTTGGGACCCGTTTCGTAAGGGATTGATCGAAAGTATAGAGAAAGTACAGAGAAGAGCCGCTCGATTCGTGACCGCTTGCTACAGTCCTTATGAAAGCGTCACAGAACTGATTAGTAGATTAGGTTGGGAGTCTCTGGTAGATAGACGACACACGTTTCGTTTAAACTTATTGGAAAACATGCGTACTCCAACTTTCACTCATGAGTGTAGTGAAATACTTCTTCCACCAACCTATTTGAGTCGGAAGGACAGGAAAGATAAAATTAGAGAAATAAGGTGCCGGACTGATTCTTATATGAATTCTTTTTTCCCTCGTACCATTAGGGATTGGAATGCACAGCAAAGAGATTAGCTTTGGTGCTGAGCACCATCTGCCACCCACAATTTTGTGAATTGCAGAGTATATATGTAGATGTAGGTATGTAGATGTCAGAACGCGGCGGGCATCCCTTGTCTCGCTCGCGCGCGCAGCCTGCGCTCTGTTTGACCGGACCTTTAGTTGTAAGTATCCTGGATAACTCTATGAACGTTTGTAACTTGATTTGCCTGTAGCCTGTTCAGCAACCGGCGTTGCCTAAGTTGTGTAACACTCTCTTACGCTGGGCGTCACAGCTGTGCAGCAGAGATTGTTGTTTGGGCGCCGGCATTGTAGGATGGCTGGGCGCGAGTCAGTCGGTGTATCGGGCCGCTTGGAGGAGGTTGTGTGGCGACCACAGCTTCGTCTTACACAAAAATAGCTTGTGTCAGTGTAACATAAGTGCTTTAGAAGTTACGAGCCGCGTCGGGTTACGTGAGGAGGGGGGGGGGGGAGGGGGGATGGGGGAGGTTTTGTAGGAGGCCAAAATGGAGCTACATAGTTTATGAACGTTCACTCACATATGGCTACCACTTTACCGAATCTTGAATCATTCGGCAGACCGCAATTGTATATTACCTGAGGGTCCAGATGACATAGTTACCTTGGCTGCTAGTAATCACATCCAAAAACCAGACAACAATAAATTATAATTTACTGCTACTCATATATTTACTTTGTTGTTGTACGACGATATTATTTAGCGGGGGTGTCAGTAGCCGTCTTCTGCCGAGCACCTCCACCTGTAGCACTATCCTCATTTTTAATACTTGTTTGGTTGTGATTTCCGCTAGGGTTGAAAAGGAGCTCCGCCTCCGCAAGTGTGTTAGTTTTAATTTTATTTTTTAAATAAAACTTTAAATTCAAAATTATTATAAACTTATTTTCTAACCTCCACCTCTTTTAACCTCCGTTTTCGCGTAGGTTAATCGCTGAGCATACAAATTTCATCTGCGAACTTGATTTCCGTTTAAACACTAATTTCCAACAAATTTGATAGCCTAGCACACTATAACACATGCTATATCTCTGATCAGTGGAAAAACTTGGTCAAAGGCAGGCTAGTGGTTAGTTTATTCCGTAGTATTAGTACAAAAGCACATCAAATCTCACTGATGTACCAATACAGTGTCCACATGAAAAGATAATGCATATAGCCACCGGCAACGAGTACAAAAAAAGTGAATTTTCTCTTCAGTTTTCTATGTATGCAACAAGAACATCAAAGATGAACATATATGAATGTCTCTGGATAGTGTGTATTCTGTGATAAGAATTTATCTGCTGTTTCTATTCGACGATACATGCGAATACTGTTAACAGAGCTGAAGCAAAATCATATCTTTTTTCGAAGCGACAGAGTTACTAAAAGTAGTGAACGTAAATTTTAAATTAAAATACTCAAAGTTAAAAAATGCACTTAGCCAAACTTATTGTGATTGTTACAATGAGATTATTGCTCGACATTGCAAGTAAAACATTTTTACAGACATACAGAGGGACGCAATTATCAAGAAAAGCAAGTGTTCCAGACCGAGAAAAAAAAGGAAATCGGCAATGTCCTTTTGAAGGAACCGTCCCGACTTCCACGTGATTTCCGGGAACCACAGTAAATCGAAATCTGGATAGCCGCATAGCAATTCAAACCTGCGTTCTCCCTAATGCCAGACGAGATGATAACAGCCGACAGAATTAATACATATTACGAAAAGACGCTTATCCACATATTGATATTGGCAGCAGAATGGAGCTACTGTATGTTCTACACGTGTGGATGTTGAGAGATCAATGGCTACACGTGTGGATATTGAGAGATCAATGGAATCTCATAGGTCTTATTGACTATAAAACGAATTTGTTACTATAGCTTAACACTAGCCTGATTTCCGTTTCTTGCAATCGAATTACAGGTTTGGTGTGATTTACGTATATACAAAACGTGCAGACATTTCGTCAGATCTAATATCTTGCAGCCACTCACCACAACAGATGCGCCGTTCTCTTTCTATCGTTTGACTGGAGTGCACAGCGATTTAGCGTCTGACGATATTATCTTACCTGAAACAAGTAAAAATATACAATTAGTTAATATATCTAACACTGTACGATTTTAAATATCCTTTTCAAATTTTTGGTATCATTATAGCGTTCTAATATTGCAAGTACACTCTTCAAAAGACACAAAACGGTATGAATAACATGTAATTTTAACGATACATGATAAAAATTAGTGCGGTTTACTGTATGATAAATATTCTAAGAACAGTAAAAACAGGACACACGTTGGTCAATTTTCACGAAATACACTATTCATCTATGTGCTCGGAGCCACATTCCATACATTATATTAATGAACGTGTGTTAGATTAATTATACATAAAATCTTGGGTGATCAATTTTTTCTTTATATAATTTTATAACATACGCAAGGTTGTAAGAAAGACTGTGATGCCAATGTAAATATTTATCTTACTTTAATAACAGTATGAAATGGTCAAATAGTGTTTTGTACAGTGCGAATATTGAGTTCTGTGCTAGTTTCGATAGAACGTGACGTCGGGCAGCACGATGACCCGTAGATACGGTTGCTCAGCTGGGACAGACTGTCGCTACGTGAATCTCGCCAAGTTGTGTGGGTTTGGTTTTAACTGAGCCTCCAGTTCAGGAGACTTGAATCGTCCCCTTTGAGGACTGTGGTCAACAACAGGTCATTGCACCTGGCTGGAATACGCGAGTCCACCGGCTCGTACTATCCCCACCCAAGGTTTCTTGACTGAGTCGAATATCGTAGGTCCGTCGCAGTATGTGCGACCACAAACAAAGTATCAGCGAAGTATTGTGTGACCTTAGGATGCCTAACCACCAGCCTATCAAAATGAATCTCTGGTAAAACATAATTAAAATTCTTGGATTTTCTGTCCAAGATGTACCTCCGAGATCGAGTAGGTGTAGCTTAAGTTTACGTGGGAGATGGAAGAGGTAACGAACTCATTCTGATTCTGATCCTGATGGTGAGGCCATTCTGACTCGCATACGGAGTCGAATGCTGGTTCGACACTCGCACGGAGAAGAATTCCGTAGTGTTGATGTGGGCATTGCATGGTCTTAGCTTGATTGCAGCTGCCTTGTGATGCACTGGTTCCCATATTCCATGAGCCCATCTTCTATCACTGCCTGTCCAGACTTAAGCTGCTATGGTAAAGTGTTATACCACCAAGTCCAGTGTATGTGAATGCCATGAAACTAGATAGAAGACAAATCCTACCGATCTGACGGCATAATTTCCCTAGACGATAAGAGATGGTATTAAAGAACCTTGAATTCCAAGACTCTTTTGATATGTTCTCGTAATTTTGAATGGTATATTTGTTCCATTCATGGTGTCTAAGATCATTTTAATTGTTTACAGACTCAGCATCATTGATGGCGATGTCGGATGTGATAATTTTTTATGTATATTGCTTTTGCATATCATTCCTCCATATGTATCAATCGTTTGAGATTTTATTTCAATGGAAATTCAATTTTGTTCGTTTTTACTCAACGGCTAATTGTACCTCTTGGGTAATCTTGTGCAATCATGTGTTCATGTTAAAAGTAAATTCGCCTAGACATTGTGATTTGAATTCAATTAAATGTCATATTGAGACAATTTTTCTATAACTCCGATATCTTCGAGACTCTTGCCTACTTGATATTTCAGTTATCTCTTAAAATTAAATATCTCCAATTAATTATTTTATTTATACTAACGATAACAATAAATTATCCTTTTCCCCACTGTGGCCTTACGCCACAATGGTTACAACTAACAGATGCGCCAGGAGTAATGGAAGTCAAATTCGGTACTAAAAAATGCAGTTAAAATCTTCAGTTCTAAATTACTTAAATTTATTATATGTGTATCGCAGAAGAAGTATGTCTTTAATTAGTGTACATGTAATGTACACAGAGTTGTTTCGCGATATTATTGCCTTTCTTATACGGTCTATCATGCAGTCACCATTGTAAACGAGGCACAGAATTCTCCTTCGTTTCCTCTGGAAGCTCTCTCCGCGTCCCTTGTCACTCAGTCTCCTCTCCCAGGTCCTGCATATCTCTAAGGACCAACTGCCCTCACGCCGACACTAACAAGAAGTGACCTTAGACGGCGGACGGGGTCTTCTCTTCTAGCGGAACTTCCGTCCGAGTTCCAGGAATTTAATCATCATGTCAGTTTCACTTCTGTATCAACAACTTTGAAAGTGCCCGTTCCTACCAGGAACTACTTTCGAAACCCTTTTTCCTTCAAGACTGTTGCTGATCGGTAATTATTTCTGACCTTAAATGTCTCCATCAGAAAGTTGCCTTCAATATTTATCGACGAGTATCATTCTCAATATCTTTTCTGAGCGGTCTGGCAACTCCCTGTTTACGATGTCTGACTGGAGATCGAAAGATCACCTGTTGAAATCCCTGTCACGGTGGAGATTTTCCTAGACCCTTTTGAACCGACTTTCACCTCTAGCACAGCTTGCTGTGTAATTCGAAGTACGCTAGGATGCTCCGTGGTTCGGATTCCACGTTAAACTGTAGGTCCCCTGTATTCGGCAGGATTACTGGGTTAGACTAGGTGGTTACGACAGCAGATAATAAACCCTGTCACCAGGTCACGAACACACGAGTTTACCTGTTTTTAAATATCTTTTCTGAAGAATAGTGTTACGCTTCTTCATCAGTATCGATCTTGGTTCGAATAGAAGTACGCGCCTTGTGAAACATGAAAACTCACCAATTTACACCGTATCTCGCGTGATCCAGCGTATCAAAGCGTTATCATAGTGTATACGGACTGAACTGTTGAATTTCCCTCGCTGCCTAAATCCCAACCCATGTTTGAATTGTGTTCTAGCTATGAAGGGAATGAAGCGATCATCTCCAATCACCAACTTAAAAATTATACACCAAGATAAGAACACTTGGCTGGTATATAAATATTCACTCTCTAGGTTACCATTCATACAGCTTAAAAACAGATAGGAAAACTAGAAACAAAAAACAAAACAAAAACCTCGATACTTTTATATATTATTTTATATATTACATATATATTTCAGCATTATTGTAAGGAAACATGTACATAAGTGTTTCCCAATTAATGATAGACGCACCCCCGGGGAATCGTGAGGTTGCTTCAAGGGGTACTCGTGGCTATGGGAATCACTAAGGTAATTAAAGAAACTACGCAACCTTATTATCTACAAATACATTTTCGGACGTGTGTCGAATTTTTGTGTCGTTTGTTGTTGGATAAATTTAAATAAATCACGAAAAGCAGGTATCCATTTTTTATTTAACCTTTCAGCTGTCCTCGTCCGGGCATCCAGATTTGGGTTTTCCATGAGTTCCCCAAATCAATCCAGTTGAATGCTGGGAATCTTCCTTCAAACAATGGCCATGGCCGTTTTCCTTCCCGTTTCTTGTCCTCAGTCCCATCTCGCCTCTAATGACCTAGACGTCGACGAGGCGTAAACCACATGTAAAAAATAAAAATAAAAAACTTTCATCTATAAGCGGTAAGCAAGGGTGAGGTCTTTCTTGAAGGGGTACTTGGGAAAAACGAACTGGGAACCACTGGTCTATATCAAATAGGACTTACGCGCAGCTCTAAAGAAGCATAATTTTGTATTAAATAGTTATTTATCGGATTATTATGCTCAGAAAACCCTCTGGTTCAAGAAAACTATGTGGTCTGTGCGAAAATTTCGCGAAAGATATGTGATGAATGGCGAGGTTGGAGGTTTGTAGCAGGATGACAGAAGAACCGGTTAATCTGTACCAATTGTTTAATTATGTACTGAAATTGGTACGTAGCAAAACACTCGCAATGTCTTACGAAATAATTAGAAAACATTTTTGGACACGTTGAACATACGTATGACTCAAACTCGTGATAATTTACAACACATAACAAACTTTATTTTACATTAGAACTTACATGTAAATGAGATTACAAAATATTTACTTTAAAAATGTAAAGTACAAAATTTTACATTATAAAACCTTTTGCCACATAATATTTGAAGTGGAAATATGGTCATCAGAGAAACCAAGAATCCTGGAAAGCTCCCTACTCAACAAGACACACACAGTTTAACGATATCTCTGTGACACCTAGTGCTGCTATCTAGCGGGATGTGGTAACTCCTTATCGACGTCAGTAAAGCCTAGCAGAATGACTCTGACCTTAATTTTATCATTTACGGTCTGAATTTAGAAAAATTCCTCTCCTATTTAATGATGTTACCAAATCGGAGAACTTTATCTTTCAGATGATACTGTTCTTCATTTATCAATTTTTGGTAAGTAAAGAGCGAGAAAGATGGTTTGTCACAAAAAAACACGTTTTATAGATAATTCTAGCCTCAAAGCTGCCATAAATGTCGGTTCGAAAGGAGTGTACTTGCAAGTCATTACTTGGCAATTGCTTAACTAATTAGAATTGTTATGAAATGAAGCTCAATGCAATTCCTCGTGCCTTGCGCTGTAGCAAAAGTTTTCAATTGTCTTACTGGCCCAAGTTACATTTCAGTCTAACCATAAACTCCGCTAATATTTCCGCTAGAAAATAGATTCAATCACACGTGAATTAATACATTCTTTGTATCGCATGTTAGTGGTATCATGCATCGTGTTCTAAGATTGACTCAAAATCTTCACGAGTTCTTTTTTTTTTTTATGTTTTTTGCTATCCGTGATTCAAATCGATAGTACAACTTTTGATACGGCTGCCACAGTATAATGCGGCCGAAATAATTACCTTAGTAATATAACATCAGTGAAAGCAAAGTAAATTAAAAATAAATCATAACTTACGCTATGCCATTTAATATTACTTTTAATTGTGCTCTTCCCGCATACATCGCTATCAATGTGCAAGTACTTTTTTCAAACGGAATAATGATTTCAGTAACAGAGCTCCCATGAAAACAATTAAAATTACTATTAAAAAATTAAATTATTCATGCCCTTTGTTGTAACGTCAAATGCCAGTTGTAATTCTGACCCAGACTAAGTAACAATCTAGTCATAACTTGTGCTAACATTTCTGATCGAAAATTAAAGTTTTCATCTTACAAATCTATGAGAAAAGAATTTATCTAAAACATCTACATCGAACGAATATAAATAAATAACAGCTACTAATAATAAATATGCCGATTTAAACGAAATAAATACTTTCATTTCAGTGTTCTGGTGATTCATTTCTTGGCGGGTGCTTAAGTAAATAGAACTGTTATTAAATAAAAGTCATATCCTCTACTATGTAATAATATCTCTGGCCACTGTTAATCCACCAACGAAGACTGGCTACCTGACGTTACAGCATGATGGACAGAAATATCAGGGTCAGCATTTTATTAATACAGATATATAATAGTTAATACGATTTCAATCAGCCATAAAACGCAAAAATCAGAATTTAAATTTGTATATGATTGCAATGGAGTGCGAGGAGAGTAAAAATAATATTCTGTATGTTCCCGCAGATGTGGGTGGTGGATAGTGGGCGGTCGTGACATTAATTGCTGACGTAAGTCTCTGGCAGAGTTAGGAGCGCGCCCAGTGTCTGGATATGACAGCGAATTCCGACAGCACGTCGTTCCCTTTGAGGGACGAGCATAAGGCACCTCTCCGTGGCTATTTCCAAGTGTGTGTGGCAGCCTTTGTGGCCAGCGTGCAGCCTGGAGACAACCTCCACGCACCGCTTGTAATTACTAGAGGTCTGATCCGCAATCTGCTAGCAACGGACGTATCATTAAAAGCCGATAGAATACTCACCTCATTCATATACACTACTGTGTGTGAAATTGCAACATCCAGAAGGAATGGTTTGGATCACTCTAAAATCGGAAATTGTTTATAACAGAGGAACAATACTAAGTGATTAAGATTGCAGTGCCTTCTTTTGTGTGATCGGGCAGGTCAGTGTTAAGCCATACTTAGCCCAACGAAGTAGGAACTTACATGGAAGTGCCGGTATGTTTTATCTACGTAAAAGGACGCAATACAGCATGTGATAGAGTTCGAACTTGGTAGAATCATTGGTCTGCGGGAAACTGGTTTGTCGTCCCGCGACATTGTGGCTAGTGCAGTGCACGCTACTGCGACAGTGATACGAGTGGGGAAGCACAGGAAAGAAGAGGGCCGTACCCAGCGGTGAGCATTTGGCAGACCACAGTGTGGAATTACCGCCATTTTTCCCACATTGCCGTAACCGACACAACAGCTTCGTCCACAGTACTGGGTCGACGTTGGAACTCTGCAAGCGGTGTGGACTACGTTTCGTATTTGATATTGTCTGTCACGGTGTGAGGGAGTTATTTGACTAGATGTATTGCTGTCGGTTTTACATAAAGAAGTTGCGAATTGAAAAGTGATGATTATGTAGAGAAATATTAATGTTATTAATATATACTTGTGTAAAGTACCGTATAACTCAGTGATGTAAAAGTTAAAATTTATTTTAGAAAAAAAAAGTATGCAGTAAATTTCACTGAATGGAGATAAATAAATGAGAAATCTGAGGTTTCAAAAATGAAGCATAATAATAAAAAAAATAGAATTATTTAAATTTACCTAGTATACAGAACAAAAAGCTTACTAACAAAACATGTGACTTTACGTTGCATAAGCATTTTTCTAAGTCTTTCATTCTAGATTCTTACAACCCAAGATGGCACATACAGAGGTATCTGGCTTATACGATAGGCAAACGTACAAACCAAACAAACCAAACACGTACAATACAGGAACCGTAAATCTCGTAATGGCAAACGCCAACATGCCAAGAAAATGTTTCATTTTCATTTAAAAAGGAAGATGACCATCTCTTTTTCTTCTTAAGACTTAAAGCTGCGAAAACGCCGTAGAATAAACACAGCGACACCTCTGGCTGCCTCACTCAGGGGCGGATCCAGGGGGGGGGGAGGCTAGGGGTCTCAAGGCCCCCCCCCCAAAAGTATCTAGGTCCAACCCCAACATTGTAATTGTTGAGGTTCGTAGAGGCTATAAAGACTATCCCATGGCCGACTCGAGCTCCCCCTCCCCCCAAACTAAAATCCACTGAAGGCAAGAACTCTGAACCAATTCACCCAAGCCAAGCCCCCCCTCCCAAACCAAAACCCTGGATCCGCCCCTGGCCCCACTCAACACTTTGCAATAATGGAGTTGAGGTTTTCTTTTAATAAAAAAAAAATAGTTTTAAGGGTCACAGTTCATTACCATGTCCCCTGATCTTATTTGTTTCGTATCTTTCGTTAAGGTCACAGGTCATTACCACGTGACCTGATCTAATCTGACCGAGCGTGGTGGGTGAACGGTTAACGTTCTGGCCTAGCATTAGGGAGGACGCGGGTTCGAATCCCCGTCCGGGCATCTAGATTTGGGTTTTCCATGGTTTCCCAAATCACATCAGGCGAATGCCGGGATGCTTCCTTCAAAAAGGCCATGGCCGAATTCCTTCCTGTTTTTTGTCCGCAGTCGCATCCCGCCTCTAATGACCTTAGCCGTCGACGAGGCGTTAAAGAAAAAGTAAAAAAAAAAGTTATCTAATCTGTTTCTTATCTTCGGAGCTCTTAACATAGATATGAACTAAACATGCATTGCATATAGTTAAAAGTGACAAAAAAATGAGTATTTTAGGATCAAATGTCAGGACTTCGAGACCTGATCTGGCAGAAATACCAGCTTGATCTGTATGTGAACCTGCGAAACTTGGAGAATTTCTGTTGAGTTTGAAGGACTCAGAAGTATTAAAGCGGGACAGAGAATTTTATACATATATGATTTCGTGCAGCTCGGCCGTGGCAATGAAAGTGCCATCCCGGCAGTCGCCTGGAGTGATTTGGCGAAGCCATGGAAAATACAAACCTGGATGGCCTGAGCCACCAGGCACGCTGCCATACAACTATTCCGTCCGTTTTTCGATGACCTGTACACCATCGTCATTAATTTACTGACATTTAGTACGTAATACGCGATGAATCAAAAGTTTAAGTGTGTTTGTTTTATTTTGTCTTTTCGGTGTAGGTTCCTTATTACAGAACTCCTACAATCCTTACAAGAAATGTTGTGTAAAACTAAACTTGTAGCTCTAAAACAAATTTCCATCACGCAAAAACTTTCTATTACGATTGATTAATTTGTATGAATCTAAATAACTCACCATCTTTTCTGTACTACGCCCATCTGTAGGCTTTAGAGCATGAAGATCCCATACTTCTAGAAAGTACTAATGGATAGCGCTAGGATATCGTCATATTTGTTTATTAATGTTTACTGCAAATATTAATTTTTTTCTCCTTTCCCAGTTAAGACGAGGTGATGATATACTGTAAATCTCAAATTGGAAGACAGAGCTTAAGATTTAAATCTGTAAAACACTGTCAAAATCTGTAATTCAGTATTTAAGATATGCCAGATTGTTTTTACAGTTCTGTTCATAAAAGGTCCTGGATTCTTCTCTCGTGATATGGTGTAGTGTGTTTATTCATACGTGATATTTTCATCCAGAGTCTAACATTTCAATCTGTTAAAAGTCCTTTTCTCGTCTTTAGCAGAATACCCGATATTACTGCTCGTGGTGAAAAGAGTTAGGACGATTGTTCAAATATACTTATAGTCGTCCAAATTTCGATCTGATTTTTCGTTGTCCATGGTTTTCCAAAATCATTCCCGACACACGACGTGATAGTTCCTTCAAAAGACCATGGCCAAATACCTTCTCGTTCTTGCCCCCAGTTGTCTCCCACTTCTAATGACTTCTTACACAACTAGGCTTAAGAGACTAAGCACAAAAAAGGGGTAGGTATAAAACAGAAGGGCGTATGTATGGATTTCGAAGGAAAAAATCAAATTCTAAAATATTATTCATCAGCATAGATGTAAAATATAAATTTGAAATTTAGAGCTAATTAGACTCTTTGCCATCAAAATCCCGTATTCCAGAATCAAAGGGTTCTTGTGATGCCGACACGTAGCTGTGGCAGTGTTGTTGGGTGTTCTGCTGTGTGTTAAAGTGAAAAGAAACTTTGAAATTGGTTTGTTAGGTGGGATATATTAATATAACTTTAAACGGTCTCAAAGAATTAGTTCCCTACCAGCTGCGGAATGCGCCTTTGTCGTAATCGCCTAACCTAACCCGGTAATTCTGACAGGTAAACGGAAACTAAAATTTAACGTGGAATCTGAATCACGGAGCGTCCTACCTTCTTCAGTTTTAAGGCTCAGAAAATTCCAACCTAGACAGGGCTTCGAACATGGGGACTTCCACAGTAAGGCAGGCACCTTAAACAAGTCAGCCACCAAACCGCTTATTGGACGCGGTGGATATTTCAGCTGTCCTCCAACTCCTCCAAACGGCTTTTGGATTCGGCTTGTATATTGCTTGAAAGAAGTCTTAGGCCTAACAACATACATCCGTACAGGAGTCGGTCCAAAGAACACTAAAGGGATGTAATAAGTATTATTTGAGATTTATTTGCGAAGAGATATTTTAGCATGCGGAAATTAATGATTTTGAAACTAATAGTTTAATCGAAAAATGCTCCTTTTATCGTCTCGTCGGTGGCAAAATCATTTGAAGCCGGAGGGTATTGGAAATTAGTATCAGGAAAGAATTAGCTCACGGCCTTCTGAAGGGACACTCACGTTCATCCGGATTTATGAAAACTATGGAAAACTTATATCTGGTGGCCGGATGGATTTTGATTACGCGATTCTGAATAAAAGACACGAGAGTTACGTTTGACCTATTGTACTCGGTCGGCAAGAAGTAATTGCTGACATAAAACTTGAAAGAAGAATCCATGCTATGTAAAAGTTGTGGAATATATAAAACTTTTCATATTTTAATTGTTTAAACTTCATAATCTGAAACAGTTAATTCGCTTCGGATTTTTCTTCATTATTTTTATTATTGTTGAATTTGTTATATTTTAATGACGTTATTATTTTGAACGGATGATTAGAATAAAGAGATAAAGATAACACTCGACCCAATCTTTCCTTCCTAATACTTTTTTTTTTACCCTCATATATTTCGTCTTTTCTAATGAAAGAATCTCTTTATGTTGTACATATAGATGTCTTTATAAATAAATATATAAAAAACGCAGCTTTCTACCGCTATCAAGATAACATTAACATCGGAATATGTTAAGGCGAAAGAATCAAGGTGTTATTTTTCTGAACAATTGAAGGAGCTAGATATAATTAATTTATAGTTTGTGGCTTTTGACGGCGTTTGCGAACTTTCGTCAAATCCATTTTTACTTACGCTTAACCTTTGTGTTTATCATTCATTCACTGTTCTATAATGCTACAGTTTTACTAAGTGGAACCTAATTCCTTTAAATTATGTGATCACTTCTATAAATTATTTTTTCGTGCATATTATAGTGAATCATTTCAGCATTCGTCACATAACTTCAAATGCTAGTGAGGTGTCCACTGTTTATAAATAACGCTGCGACGGCTATCAATGATAACAGAAAAGCAGTGACATTCATCCAAAATTGAGCGATTTCGATGTTTCACTTATTATTAGGACTAGGAAAGGGTTAATCGTAATAATCAAAAGATGAGGTGTCTCGCAAATTCTGACGCCGATATATGTAAAATAGACATAGAAATAATGGCAGAGATTATCTGTCAATCATATTTGGTTACTGCGATTACTACTATTATAGTACGGGGCCTGTAGCATTTCCGCAACAAAACTTGCCCATTAGATTAGGTTTTATTTTAAAGTATGTCAGTGTCTGAGCTATATTAACTTTCGTTCCATTCTCAGGGTTATAAATAAAAGAGTCATGAGAAAGGTTTCATTAAGGGATAGAAAATGTGTTGAAGTTACCAAAATGTCATATAATTGATAGTGCGTGACAACTTAAATATTCCGGAAAACCTGTCAAAGGCACACACACTATCACACCCAATCAGACATCTTACCGAGAACAGAAGGATCGTTAAATATGAAGTTTCTGTTAAATCTGAGAATTATAGTTCTACTTTCTTACCCTATATTTATGCACGGTCTAATAGCATACAATACAATGGTAAAATAAATATCGCGAATGCCAATTTCTACTAAATAAATTACAAAAAAATTTGTTGTACGAACATTGCAGGTCCAATATAACATCATGGACAAATTTAACTAATAGTCCTTGAAAATGATGCTACTTTATTTAATCTTATTAAGCCTAAATATACTTTTAAACAGAAAATAAATAATTAAAATTCATAATTGATTTACACTGCTGTAACAAAAAACCATCAATAATTCTGCATAAAGAACTTGTTCGTCTTTGTAACAGTTATTTGATGTGAAAGAGATATAAAAGTTAATAAACAGCTAATTGGGGCCAAGCAATACCACCGTATGGAAAAAAACCTGGTAAATAAAAAGTTCTCAAAGCCCTGGTCTCGTATGTTGGAAGCGTCATCTCCGGTGTTTTTATTTCAGAGAGGGAGAATTGGACCGGAGCTGTGTTTTTATTATTTAATAAAGAAGAAGCGGATATGATTGCGTTTAGCAGAGGCTTAATAAAGCGCTGAGCCATACAGAAATGAATCGTCATGCCAGATAAATATAGCATTTTGTTCCTGGTATCTCGAGCAACTTTAAGCCGCTTAAGGGAGCGTCTGATCGCCTTCAAACAAAACCATTGTGCAGATAGTATTCAGAAAATCCGTCTCCAATCCTACCTGATATTTCGATCCGTATATCTTCATACACATTTCCGGTTTTCAACAGAAGGACGTGGTGGACGCAAGCTGAGACTGTATTGAATATTTTCTTTTTGGGCTTACGATTCGTCGACGTCGAGGTCATAAGGGCCGGATCTAGGAACGAGAAGAAATTCTGGCTTGGGCTATCGAATGAACCATTCCAGCATTCGCCTGGAATTATTTCGGGACACCATGGAAAACAGAAATCTGAATCACCAGGACCGGGTTCGAATCCACCACCTTCCTAGTGCATTATTAACATCAAATGATTAGAGACAGTTGCTTTTCTTTTCCTTCAGACCTTGACAAAAATACTATTTTTTAAACTTGTCGTTGTCAGTTACAGGAGTGCTTAGTAGATGGTGCCGTTTATCTCAACTGTCACTTTCAAGTGACATACTAAAATTATACTATCAAGCAGTAGCAGTTAAAACACAAATCCGTGATTTCAGAATGTTATAGTCTGAATTGAAGAATACGTTAGCTGTGTAGCCTCGAGTTATTCATTTTAAAGCTAACAACAAATAGCATCTCAAGGGAGAAATGAGTATTCCAAATGATGTAATGATTAGATACATTTATGCAGGAAAATTTGTACAAGGAAATTACACTTTCCCGACTGATTTCAGGAATAAGGATTGTTTTAAACGTTTCTGAAAAATTTCCACCATCAACTTCCAACGTATCATCGTTATCTTAGCCTAAAAGGTTACTTTTCTCGTCTGGTAATAAAATCCAAGTGTTAATTATGAGCAAAAAACAATAATAATAATAATAAAGAAAGTTTGCATGGTCTCAGAAACGGCTCTGGGCTAATAACGGGGTGGAAACTCCGGGTAAAAGAATGAAGGAAAATTATAATAATTGCTCTGCCCTAAGGTGGGCCTTGAAACGGCGTGTGTAAAATGAATGTAGCATATTAATAATAATAACTGCTCAGCCCTATGGCGGATATTGACACAGTGTGTGTCTTATATTTCTTCTCTACTCCTCCCTATTGTCCTCTATTTTCTTCACGCTATAATATTGTCCACCATCTGAAAACTTCGACGACCTCTCTTCCCTTTTCATTCACAATACCTTCTGAAGCTTCTACAACAACGTGTTTGGCAGCTTATCAAATCTCCTAACCAATTTCTTTTCCTGTTTCTGATTACGATATAGGAAAAACTGACTTACAGTGGCTAACAAGGAAATCATCAGACGTATTTTCGCCCTATACGTTTTTGGTACAGTAATTTCTTCACATAAAACCAGTTTTTGAGATAATCGCATACGAAAAAATTCCAACGATTGTTAAATACTAGAATTATTGTATCCTAGTTGCAAGGGACAGCATGATCTAGACGCTAAGATATTTGATTCGTGGTTAATAGTCTGGGATTCGATTCCATTTATTACCGTTTACTTTTATTTTCAAAAGCCACTAAACATTATTTTCTATTTTAACTTTATTCAGAAATTTCCATTGCGTGAAATAATAACTAAAACAAAACACATCACATTCAATAGGCACAATTTTTATTACAATGCCGCGTCCATAAAATAAAAGTTGGTTAATTTTCGGTTTCCCATCTTTAATATACGTATTTGTGAGGGGTAATTTTCATAAAAACATTTAAAACAAATTTGCCGTTGCTAGCAAGCGTATTCGATATATACCACTGTGCGGTATACACATGGTCTATTTTTATTTTTTTAATAATGAATTTGAAAAACAAACGTTATTAACATTCCGGAAAATTGTTCTATCTTCAGTCAATTTCACACCACACCAAGGATGATAGGCCGTATAGCGGAATACGGACACAGACAGTTGATGTATGGCTAAAGAGTATATTTGAATCACGTCTTCGAGTGAACAAATTTACTGTTGTAATTTCAATATTGCTGGTGCAAAGAAAGAATAAAATCTGGTAAACACTGCATGGTTGACATACAGGCGTACACTTCGGCAGAATTATTTTCAACGGGCATGATAATGCCACAGCTTGATTACAATGATTTCATCATCCAACTGATGAATCGATAATCAATACAAAGTTATTCTTTACAGTATATGAAAACAAAATGTTATATGAAAATTCTTTATATGTTTCTATCGTAAATTTCTCAGATTTTGAACAAGCTATTAATACCTTTTTGCATTTATTGCCTAATTCTCCTACTCATTTTGGATGATCTAGGTATATTATGTATTTCGTTAAAAATGTTACTTGATCAGACAGAAGTACAGAATGAAAAAATAATAAAATAAAAACGGATACCCATTTTTTAAAAAAATAAAAAAAATAACGCCTCGCAATGTATTTATTTACTAGAAACGAATAAACAATAAATTTCTGAAAAAATTATGCTGTATGTAATGTTTTTATTTGTAAATATTATTTCACGCAGTAAAAGAATGCAAATAATTCTGACATGAGCGGCCTGACCACTGATCGAAAAGGCTGCGGTTCGAAACACTGTAAAGGCGGGGATTTTCATTGGCCCTTAACCCGACCGTCACCTTTGACAAAGTTTAAAGTGTGATGTGAAGTACGTCGGAACGCTCCCGTGATTCGGATTCCACGTTAAGCTGTAGGTTCCCTATACTCGGTAGGACTACCGGGTTGGGTTAAGGTGGGTACGACAGGGGAGGAATGCTCAGCCAATAGAAACCTTGTCTCGAGGTTATTACGATCACACGTAATTATTATTATTATATTTTGAAATCATATAAAAATGATAGACAGTCATTTAAAATTAAAAAAAAATCGTTTGCAAGTGGAACTTAAACCGTGAGAAAATGTTTTGAGGCAAACGTCATACTGAATAGACCACACTGCGTACTGCGTAATTATGGTATTAAACAGCTATTTCAATTTTTCACATGTGAAAATCTCGTAAGCCTGGCTCCATTTGAAGGAATGACTGTACTAGAGACATATGTGATGAATAACCTTCAACATATATTCGGGACGTCTAAGTCCGTTCTTAACATATCTAACAGGTCTTGCAGGTTAAATAGTGAAGTCTTATTCGCTGAGTTGCTGCGGAATACTGAGATAGCATAATTGTCTGGCGTTTTCGGAGTTAGCTTGTTCGCATTCCGGTGGGTACAAAGAGTTTCCATCAATTGTGAGTTAGCGAAGATAGAGATCCACGATTAAGGATTACAATCACGCAGTGTTTTTTACAATTCCGCGAGATTTTTGCGAGATATGTGTGTATCCTTTTTTTTTTTGTAACAGTTTAACGTCCCTTTTTAACAACGTGGTCTTTAGAGACGGGAAAGGATGGGGGCAAGGAATGGGAAGGAATTCGGCCATGGCCTTTTGAAGGAAGCATCCCGGCATTCACCTGGAGTGATTTGGGGAAACCATGGAAAACCCAAATCTGGATGCCCGGACGGGGATTCGAACCGCCGTCCTCCCGAATGCGAGGCCAGAACGCTATCCGTTACACCACCACGCTCGGTTCCGTTAGTAGAGGCGGCCCTGTTCCCATGGTGTGTTGTTGAGTATTCGTCCCGTCCCGTCCCGTCTCCGTTACAAGAGATCGTGGGAATGCGGCTTAAAGGTGCAGATAATACAGGGTTACGGAGCCTGTGCTGTCTATGTGAGAGAGTTGGCACAATATAGCGAAACTCCAGTTATATCTTTCGAATATGGCTACTTCATCGTCTATTTTACGATAAGAAGAACACGTGTTGAAACAAACAAAAACAAAAAAACAAAAAAAAAACAAACAAAAAACGTATTTTGAAAATAGCTCAGTGGGAAAATAAGAATAAAATGAACATCAGATGGTCTGATAGTAGGATACCTTACTTTGCCAGATTGTTTTCGCTATTAATACATGCTAAACTGCAAGAGTGATATTAGACTATCAAGACCATTTGCTACCTTTTTAAAATTAAATTGCAATGGAGCGCATGCCCCGGTGGCAATTTCCCTAAACACCCATCTTCCCCCTTTTCTGCATACACCTACATTTACCGTTTACAAATTTTAGCTTTAAATTATTTCAACATTTTTGGCAAATTATTCAACATGTCTGTTGGTATCTTATTCCAATCCCCGACATCCTTACCTAACAAAGAGAATCTTCCTACACCCTTGTGCCTGAAATCGAGTGCCAGCTTGTGGTCATGGTCGTCTTTTCCCTTCCAAGCATTATTTTCAATTCTTACACCAATATCTTCCCATGCCTCATCACCAATATACGCCTTGTACACTCCCACGACTCTCTTAAAAATAATGTGAATTCGATATGAGAATTTATTGGAAGCAAAATGAACAGAAAATATTTGACTTGCAAGTCATTGTTCAGTCACTTGCTTTATTAGAATGCTAGTTGCTAGGACTTCAAGCTAACCAATTGTCCTGGAAAGTGGTCAGTTAATTTTGAGCTAACCAGTCCATTAGTGGATGACGGCGTGCCATTTAGACGAGAAAGGCCCAAATTCTCCTCTTTGAAAGCATGCAAGCCGTTAGCTCGTATATACAAATTGAGAGGTATTTTGCCATAGTCTGGAAAGCCAAAACTCACTGTTCTAGTCGAACTACTAGAGAATTTAATTATTACAGTTCGTTGACACAACTCCTATAATATTTATGTTACATTGAGATAAGTACCCGATACATTTCACAAGCCATTTTAGTTTGTGTACGTCAGGACTGTCCTAGCACGATACAACCATCTCCAAGCGGCAACATGCACACTGGTCCGCGCCCTGCTCTGCTACAATGCAGACGCCCAAATCAAAGTTGTGCTGCTCAGGTTCTTAAAAACATTATGCTACTCCGGTTTGCTAAACAAATAACAGTCTGTGGAAAAACAGTAGTATTACCAATCATACATCTACATCTACATATATACTCTGCAAATCACAAAACAGTGGGTGGCAGAGGGTGCTCAGCACCAAACCTAATCTCTTTGTTGTGAATTCCAATCCCTAATGGTACGAGGAAAAACAGAATTCATATAAGAATCAGTGCAGCACCTTATTTCTCTAATTTTATCTCTCCTGTCATTCCGACCCAAATAGGTTGGTGGACGAAGTATTTCACTACACTCGTAAGTGAAAGTGGGAATACGCATGTTTACCAATAAGTTTATACGAAACGTGCGTCATACATTCATACAATTATTCAGGATACTTACAATCAATAAATGCAACATAATTAAATATAAATAATAACAGTAAATTAGTAATGAAAATGATTGGGGGGTTAGTGATAATGTTACAGGACTCAGACCACGAACCTGAAAACTTCTATTTGGGCTGGTTGATCATCGGGGAATTTCATGGCCTTACTATCGACTTCGGATGCAAATTCGGCACATTATTACTGGGTGGACAAAACTGTTTACTTCTGAAGGGGAGGCCAAGAATACTGAATTAAGCATTAGAAGCAATCTGCCAAACAAAAGCGGTCCTTGGTGGTCATCCAAATATTATGTTAGTGAAACTGGTACAAATTATTCATAATTTCAAGTATAAAATTGTGTTACGCAAGAGAATTCCATATTTTAACTGTCGTAAGACGCTGACAATTTTTAAATCCTATCTGCCAGCCTTACATATCTGAAGCCAGATCAAAATTGAAACAAAACACGCGTAAATAAATTGAAGTATTTCTTGGGAGGGGAAGAGAGATTACGCTTCAGTTTCATTGTAGAATCTTGCGAATCATCATCTTTCAGTAAAATCCATGTAACTAAGTTACGAGTTACACTTGACCCGAAATGGTGCTGAAGTTCCGTCCCAGTTTGGTACTTCCAAACCATATGAGAGGTTATGCAAATCCTGATAGAAATATTTTAGCGGTATTTTCACTAATTTAGTGCAGATATTTTAAAACTCACCCCGCGTAAAATATAATTTGTCATAAGTAGTTTTGCGTCGAATATGGGTGAAAAAGAACTTATGATTCGTTGCAATATATCTATTACTTGTATTGAGCAGTAGTGGATTATAATTTTTTTATATACTTATGGCTTTATGCCTTGTCGATGCAGATGTAATTAGATCCGGGAAAGGATTGCGAGACAAGGAAGGGAAAGGAAATCGGCGATGACCTTTTTGAAGGAACCATCTCGGTTTTTTCCTGGAATGATTTCGGGAAACCATGGAATACCGCAATCTGGACGGCCGGACGAGGTCTCGAACCCACTACCTCTCGAATGCGACGCCAGAGCGTTACCGCTCACACACCACGCACTGTGGTATTAATGGGAATGGGATATTGAATCAGAGGTACGATTTCATTACTGTATCAAATTTTACCTTTAGTATATATCAAATGGAGTGAAAAATTTGGTATATAAGCACTAGTTTATCAATTATTTTTTTCTGTTTCTTTCCGTTACAACAATGTTATTAATTATTACTAAATTTTTTGTGTATGTCCCGTTATTTATTTGATAAAAATCTTGCAATCATTAACAAAGGTGGACACGGAAACCTGCAAAAATAATCATAATAATTTTACTGTCTCTTTGTATCAGCGCGCGTTTTAGTACCTTCTAGGACTTGCAAGATGATCTTCGTTTGTCCTGGAACCCAATAACGAAGTATTTCAAATAAGATAAAGTAAGCAAGGCCAAAGCAACTAATAGCATCCAACGTATTTTTTTACGCAATAATAGACCTATTCATAAAAAATCGCAAGAATACGAGATATTGAGGAACGGATGGAGAATGATGTTAACAACTCATATGTGATCGTGAAGCCTAAAGAGAAGTTGTATACGTATTCTCATAACAAGGTAATAGTTGGCTAGGGTTTTATAAACTTAATAATTTTTGACTTAAACTGAATAGGCTATTTAAATTGACTGAAAACATATTACAAATTGATGTAGTCTTCTCGGGAGAGTAGCCGAGTAATCAAGGTGTTTTCCACACCATATTACGGCGATCTGAAACTCAGTCGCCATCTTCTGGTGAAGACTACATTAATTCTCAACGCCGAGAAAAACTTCGTTCTTATATTACCAATTATTGCCATCTGCATAGATTAATTATTAAGTAAGCTGCTTTTTATAAATTTGAAAAGAAATGTGGATTATTTTTAATAAAAAAGTAAAATTTTATTTTGTTTTTTCTTACCTGTGTTCACGTGAAAGAAAACCATCAATGATTGGTCATCGATAAATTGATGTCACACATCTGTATAAATTGCAGCGAAGAATGTTATGTCCCCTATTTTCCAAGTTTTCACTTGCTTCTGTTGTTAATTGTTGGATTTTTCTGCTTATTGGTTGCTTTTTTGTTTTTTTAAAGTGGCTCTCTATTTATAGTTTGCAATTAACAGAAATCATTATTTTCATTAAAACTATAAATCAAATTATTTGATTTCGGTTATGTTGATAAGATATCATTTGGCTATAAGTTACGCATAACAGTATAAAAATTGAATCTTGCCCTTCATTTTCCTCAACTGCAGTAGATACGTTTTTAACGTATATCGGTAATAAACAGTGCCTGTTAATGCAACTGAATTTTTCATTGTTTTTATTTAGTTAGTAATTTATTAACCGAACACCTATTTCTCTTCACTCTAAAAGCAAATCAGCGGATTTTTCTGTTGAATGTGTATATACATCGTTGCTTTTTTTTAGTGGTACATTTTACACGGCGAACTTAAGGTAAAAATAGTGATATTCATAGCAAGAGATTATGTCCTGTGGGTTTCTAGGAGATAGTTGCAGTCACTTCTTTTGTATTACAGTATTTGTTAGGAATTTTTAGTGTCTTCTTACTACATTGCTATACTACATTATTAATTAATCACATTTTCAACAATCTATGCATAAACTCATCGAAACAAACAAGACGTTTCATCGTGTTTGCTTAGTGTCGCAACACATAAAGTCACGTTTTAGAGATTTCATACTTCTTTTTTTTTTAAACCCATATCGAATTTTATTTAATATACGGCTTAAAGTCATGAAATGAATGATATCGGATAAGGAGAACATTATTAATGTATCTTAAATGCACAGAAAAAAATTGTTATTTATATCATTTTCTTTACAAAACGACTGCAAGAAATTTTCTTTTCTACCCAGTTGTTATAGGATTTGAGTATTCAGGGGCACAGTGTATCAAGGTCATTTTTACTTCTAAATATCATTACTCTCTGTATAAAAAAAGAAGACTTACTCCTTTTAAAATCACGAATAAGCCATTTTTGGAAATACTTCATTTTTCCTCTGCTTTTATACAAGTGTCTGGTATTATAATTTTATTAAAATGAGTTTATAGCCATGTAATCAATATCTCGTCATAAAATGCGTCGCTACGTTATCACTGGTATCTGGTTAAATAATCGAACATACGTCCCTTCCAAGCTAACTATGCGTTACCCGAAACTTTCTATTAATTCTTTTTCTATTTGTGGTAAATTGTTTACATCTTCAATAGTAACTCATTCCAGTCCCTGAGTCCATTATAAATTAAAACATTTTCCACTCTTCTATGACTGAAATGAAGATCTGAAATGAAGATCATCTATTTCTTCCACTTCTGATTCCATCTAGCCCTCATCTACTACGTAATTTCCTGAGCTCACTCATTCACTCACCTCGATAGCTATTGGCTGGAGAACGGTGTCACGCGCTCGCAAAACAGCGACCAGAGATACCATTAGAACAAATTCATGGTTATATCCGCAATTTAATAGCCAAGCAACTGCTACCATATTAATTACCATAATACATTCATTAAGATTACTCTTCGTAGCGTATCATAGTTAAAAATTATTGATAAATTTTCGGCTGAAAAAAAAACGACGATCTGCTTTACAGTAACATGTTTCTAATGAAAACAACTTAAAAAAACTTCTAAAAAAATAATTTTCTCAAGGTCTCTGCTGTAACCACGAATGCCAATTGTCATTCAGGTCTGGATAAATTTCAGTTTAATTAATACTTTCACTAATGTTGTTGCTTGACCACAGTTTGTGCATTACGGTTTATTGCTTTTTAGGTATTTTGCTGACGACTTTCGTTAATGGTCTTTTCGCTGTATGTGAGTTATTAGGTTATTTTAAGTGGACATCAGACCAAATATGTTACAGAATCAACTATTCTGGCAATTTATGACGGCTTTATGTTTATTGAAAAAATTCATGGGGTTGGTTTTTTTAATTATGTTTTACATATTTAATTAATTATCACAATTATGTTGACTATAACTCTATTAGATATGCGTTGGATTTTGGTTCTATTTCATTTATGATAATTTTACTTAGTATTTGAATTTGTACTTTAATACTTAATTAGATTAAATACCTATTTGACCGGTTTTTATTCAGGTATTTTTATATTTGTTATTATGTTTTTGATATTAATATTGCATTTAGCTTTTTCTAGACTGTCACTCTTTTATTTTATTTGTATTTTGAATCCAGATTGAGTGACCAATGATTACATTATGAGTGTCTGCCCAGTCTCAATAAAAAACAACGTGATGCTTTCGAAGCAAACGGATTATTTTTTTTTTTTAAATTTTATAGAATGAACTTTAAGGGTCAAATACAAGTCAAGTTTGTATTTAAGCAATTATACGATTGCGCTATCGTCCATGTTCGTGTTTAATACCTACCTCTATTAATGCTTCTGAGTTCATCAAGCTCAATAGATTTTATTCACCCTGAAACACAGGTCAAGTTTCTATTTGGTCAAATCAAGTCAACCTGTCATAATTTTTAATAATAAAAACTGTCGTGCCCTTACACTAGTCATTAATAAATGTTTTAGACAAACCCAGAAAACTTTCCACCTGCCTCTTGCATTCCAGTGACTCCAAACCCATCCCCTTTATCATACCAACCAATGAATTTGTTCTATTATAATTTCCTCTAGGAAAACTATATTTGCTCCTTTGCATCCCCACCAAGTCCTGTATACCATACCAATAATTTCATTCATATTATTCCAAAGCACCCAAGTAAGGCTCTAAACTAGGTCTGTGTACCAGTTATTTTCATTTCTCTGAAATATCCATCCATTATGCTCACTAATAGATGAAGAACCTTTAATTCATTTCCAATCAACTCAAAAATATAATCTCTCTTTGGCATCTCCTGCAGCTGGGAAATTTTCTTTTTTATTCTGAACGAATTTAAAATGAAATTTACCGATCGTGGTGGTGTAACGGCTAGCGTTCTGGCCTCGCATTCGGGAGGACGGCGGTTCGAATCCCCGTCCGGGCATCCAGATTTGGGTTTTCCATGGTTTCCTAAATCACTCCAGGCAAATGCCGGGATGCTTCCTTCAAATGGCCATGGCCGAATTTTGGTTTTCCATGGTTTCCTAAATCACTCCAGGCAAATGCCGGGATGCTTCCTTCAAAAGGCCATGGCCGAATTCCTTCCCATTCCTTGCCCCCCATCCTTTCCTGTCTCTAAAGATCTCGCTGTTAGAGAGACGTTAAGCAGATTTAAAAAAAAAAAAAAAAAAAATGGTAAAGGCGATAGTAGATTGGTAGGAAAATTGCACTCAAATGATTTAAGATAAAAATTCGTAAAATCTGAAATTAAGAATAGGGAAATTGCCATTAGGGTATATGCTCAATATAAATCAAATAATTTAAAGCTATCAAGACTGGTTACAGATTACAGAATTGTGTAAACAGTTCAATCCGTCTGTTGATTTGTGATTGAAACAATATAGATAATACTCAATACTAACGACTGTAGTAAGTTAGTGAAACCATTTTACAAATGATATTTCCAAAGATTGCTTAACTCAAATTATCTCTTTTTGATAACAACTGATTCTGTTGACGTGAACTATGTAACTCGAAATCTTGGGTACTGACAACTAGGTTCGGATGGATGCTTTGAAACAGAATGGTCTACCTAGGGGTTGAGTCGCAATGGAGAATTGTGTTTTAGAATTCAAGAACTTGTAAACGATTTCAGTGTGCTGGAAGCGTTTAAAATAAACATCCAAACTTAACAAACATTCACTGGTAAACTGAAGGTTGTACATTAAGATATTTATTTTATGCATAATAAATGGACTTATGAAAGTTTGTAAACTTTTCAATTGACGGGTAAGCAAATAATTTTACTGCAACACAGTTACTTTTGATGATATTTTATTTACGCTGTGCGTGACGCGCTTCGAGAAGTGATTCTCATTTTCAAACGCAGTATTAGTACATTTTTAATGTGATAAATGTTTGTGTCAGTTAAGTAACTGTGTTGCAGTAAAATTATTTGCTTACCCGTCAGTTGAAAACAGTTAAAGTCTTTCATAAGTCCATTTATTATGCATAAAGTAAATATCTTAATGTACAGCCTTCAGTTTCCCAGTGATTGTTTGTTAAGTTTGGATGTTTATTTTAAACGCTTCCAGCACACTGAAATAGTTTACATGTTCTTGAGTTATAAAACACAATTCTCCATTGCGACTCAACCCTTAGATATACCATTCTGTTTCAAAGCATGCATCCGATCCCAGTTTCCAATAGCCAAGATTTAGAGTTACATAGTTCACGTCAACAGAATCAGTTTGCAATCAAAAAGAGATAATTTGAGTTGAGCAATCTTTGGAAATATCATTTGAATAAAAATGGTTTTCACTAACTTACTACATGTCGTTAGTATTGAGTATTTATCTATATGTTTCAATCACAAATCAACAGACGGATTGAACTGTTTACCACATTCTGTAATCTGTAACCAGTCTTGATAGCTTAATTATTTGATTTAATTGAGCATATACCCTAATGGCAATTTCCCTATTCTTAATTTCAGATTTATACGAATTTTTATCTTAAATCATTTGAGTGCAATTTTCCTACCAATCTACTATCGCCTTTACCATTTTTTTTTTTTTTTTTTTTTTTTAAATCTGCTTAACGTCTCTCTAACACGAGATCTTTAGAGCAGGAAAGGATGGGGGGCAAGGAATGGGAAGGAATTCGGCCATGGCCTTTTGAAGGAAGCATCCCGGCATTTGCCTGGAGTGATTTAGGAAACCATGGAAAACCAAAATTCGGCCATGGCCATTTGAAGGAAGCATCCCGGCATTTGCCTGGAGTGATTTAGGAAACCATGGAAAACCCAAATCTGGATGCCCGGACGGGGATTCGAACCGCCGTCCTCCCGAATGCGAGGCCAGAACGCTAGCCGTTACACCACCACGATCGTAAATTTCATTTTAAATTCGTTCAGAATAAAAAAGAAAATTTCCCAGCTGCAGGAGATGCCAAGAGAGATTATATTTTTGAGTTGATTGGAAATGAATTAAAGGTTCTTCATCTATTAGTGAGCATAATGGATGGATATTTCAGAGAAATGAAAATAACTGGTACACAGACCTAGTTTGAGCCTTACTTGGGTGCTTTGGAATAATATGAATGAAATTATTGGTATGGTATACAGGACTTGGTGGGGATGCAAAGGAGCAAATATAGTTTTCCTAGAGGAAATTATAATAGAACAAATTCATTGGTTGGTATGATAAAGGGGATGGGTTTGGAGTCACTGGAATGCAAGAGGCAGGTGGAAAGTTTTCTGGGTTTGTCTAAAACATTTATTAATGACTAGTGTAAGGGCACGACAGTTTTTATTATTAAAAATTATGACAGGTTGACTTGATTTGACCAAATAGAAACTTGACCTGTGTTTCAGGGTGAATAAAATCTATTGAGCTTGATGAACTCAGAAGCATTAATAGAGGTAGGTATTAAACACGAACATGGACGATAGCGCAATCGTATAATTGCTTAAATACAAACTTGACTTGTATTTGACCCTTAAAGTTCATTCTATAAAATTTACAAAATTCCGTTTGCTTCGAAAGCATCACGTTGTTTTTTTTATTGAGACTGGGCAGACACTCATAATGTAATCATTGGTCACTCAATCTGGATTCAAAATACAAATAAAATAAAAGAGTGACAGTCTAGAAAAAGCTAAATGCAATATTAATTATCAAAAACATAATAACAAATTATTAAAATACCTGAATAAAAACCGGTCAAATAGGTATTTAATGTAATTAAGTATTAAAGTACAAATTCAAATACTAAGTAAATTATCATAAATGAAATAGAACCAAAATACAACGCATATCTAATAGAGTTATAATCATCATAATTGTGATAATTATTTAAATATGTAAAACATAATTAAAAAAACCAACCCCATGAATTTTTTCAATAAACATAAAGCCGTCATAAATTGCCAGAATAGTTGATTCTGTAACATATTTGGTCCGATGTCCACTTAAAATAACCTAATAACTCACATACAGCGAACAGACCATTAACGAAAGTCGTCAGCAAAATACCTAAATAGCAAATAAACCGTAATGCATAAACTGTGGTCAAGCAACAACATTAGTGAAAGTATTAATTAAACTGAAATTTATCCTAAGCCGGAATGACAATTGGTATTCGTGGTTACAGCAGAGACCTAGAGCAAATTAATTTTTTAGAAGTTTTTTAAAGTTGTTTTCATTAGTAACATGTTACTGTAAAGCAGATCGCGGTTTTCTTTTCAGCCGAAAAATTTATCAATATTTTTTAACTATGATACGCTACGATGAGTAATCTTAATGATGTATTATGGTAATTAATATGGTAGCAGTTGCTTGGCTATTAATTGCGGATATAACCATGAATTTCTTCTAATGGTATCTCTGGTCGACGTTTTACGAGCAATGGCTGACATGTGACACCGTCCTCCAGCCAATAGCTATCGAGGAGAGTGAATGAGTGAGCTCAGGAAATTACGTAGTAGATGAGGGCTGGATGGAATCAGAAGTGGAAGAAATAGATGATCTTCATTTCAGTCATAGAAGAGTGGAAAATGTTTTAATTTATAATGGACTCAGGGACTGGAATGAGTTACTATTGAACATGTAAACAATTTACCACAAATAGGAAAAGAATTAATAGAAAATTTCGATTAACGCATAGTTAGCTTGGAAGGGACGTATGTTCGATTATTTAACCAGATACCAGTGATAACGTAGCGACGCATTTGATGACGAGTTATTGATTGATTACATGGCTATAAATTCATTTTAATAGAATTATAATACCAGAAACTTTTATAAAAGCAGAGGAAAAATGAAGTATTTCCAAAAATGGCTTATTCGTGATTTTAAAAGGAGTAAGTCTTCTTTTTTTATACAGAGAGTTATGATATTTAGAAGTAAAAATGACCTTGATACACTGTGCCCCTGAATACTCAAATCCTATAACAACTGGGTAGAAAAGAAAATTTCGTGCAGTCGTTTTGTAAAGTGGAATGATATAAATATCAATTTTTTTTACAATGCAATTAAGATCCATTACTTATGTTCTCATCATCCGACATCATTCATTTCATAACTTTTAGCCATATATTAAGTAAAATTCCATATGGATTTTTTTTTTTTAAAGAAATAAGAATTCTCTAAAACGTGACTACATGTGGTACGATACTAAGCAAACACGATGAAACGTCTTGTTTGTTTGGATGAATTTATGGATAAATTGTTGAAAATGTGATTTATTAATAATGTAGTATAGCAATGTACTAACAAGACACTAAAATTCCTAACAAATACTGTAATACAAAAGAAGTGACTGCAACTATCTCCTAGAAACCCACAGGATTTTGCGAATAATTTAATAATCTCTTGCTATGAATATCACTATTTTTACCTTATGTTCGACGTGTACCACTAAAACAAAGTAACGACGTATATACACATTCAACAGAAAAATCCACTGATTTGGTTTTAGAGTGAAGAGAAATAGGTGTTCGGTTAGTAAATTACTAACTAACTAAAAACAATAAAAAAATCAGTTGCATTGACAGGCACTGTTTATTACCGATATACGCTAAAAACGTATCTACTACACTTGAGGAAAATGAAGCACAAGATCAATTTTATACTGTTATGCGTAACTTATAGCCATATGACATCTTGTCAACATAACCGAAATCAAATAATTTGATTTATAGTTTTAGCGACAAAAATGATTTCTGTTAATTGCAAACTTTAAATATAAATGTAAATTAAATTTCTTAAAAAAAACTCTAAGGAGACTATTTTGTTAAGTTTTCGCTATCGGCTTCTCCAAATTTTATTTTTTACATTTCTTATACTAAACGCAACACTAGTCAATAAGCAGAAAAAATCCAACAATTAACAATAAAAGCAAGTAAAAACTTGGAAAATAGGGGACATAACATTCTTCGCTGCAATTTATACCGATGTGTTACATCAATTTATCGATGACCAATCATTGATGGTTTTCTATCACGTGACCACAGGTAAGAAAAAAACAAAAGAAAATTTTACATTTTTATTGAAAATAATCCACATTTCTTTTCAAATTTATAAAAAGCAGCTTACTTAATAATTAATCTATGCAGATGGCAATAATTGGTAATATAAGAACGAAGTTTTTATCGGCATTGAGGATTAATGTAGTCTTCACCAGAATATGGCGACTGAGTTTCAGATCGCCGTGATATGGTGTAGAAAACACCTTGATTACTCGGCTACTCTCCCGAGAAGACTACATCAATTTGTAATATATTTTCAATCAATTTAAATAGCCTATTCAGTTTAAGCCAAAAATTATTAAGTTTATAAAACCCTAGCCAACTATTACCTTGTTATGAGAATACGTATACAACTTCTCTTTAGGCTTCACGATCACATATGAGTTGTTAACATCATTCTCCATCCGTTCCTCAATATCTCGTATTCTTGCGATTTTTTATGAATAGGTCTATTATTGCGTAAAAAAATACGTTGGATGCTATTAGTTGCTTTGGCCTTGCTTACTTTATCTTATTTGAAATATTTCGTTATTGGGTTCCAGGACAAACGAAGATCATCTTGCAAGTCCTAGAAGGTACTAAAACGCGCGCTGATACAAAGAGAACAGTAAAATTATTATTATTATTATTTTTGCAGGTTTCCGTGTCCACCTTTGTTAATAATTGCAAGATTTTTATCAAATAAATAACGCGACATACACAAAAAATTTAGTAATAATTAATAACATTGTTGTAACGGAAAGAAACAGAAAAAAATTAATTGATAAACTAGCTTATATACCAATTTTTTCACTCCATTTGATATATACTAAAGGTAAAATTTGATACAGTAATGAAATCGTACCTCTGATTCAATATCCCATTCCCATTAATACCACAGTGCGTGGTGTGTGAGCGGTAACGCTCTGGTGTCGCATTCGAGAGGTCGTGGGCTCGAGTCCCCGTCCGGTCGTCCAGATTGCGGTATTCCATGGTTTCCCGAAATCATTCCAGGCAAAAACCGGGATGGTTCCTTCAAAAAGGTCATCGCCGATTTCCTTTCCCTTCCTTGTCTCCAAATCTTTTCCCGGATCTAATTACATCTGCATCGACAAGGCATAAAGCCATAAGTATATAAAAAAATTATAATCCACTACTGCTCAATACAAGTAATAGATATAATGCAACGAATCATAAGTTCTTTTTCACCCATATTCGACGCAAAACTACTTATGACAAATTATATTTTACGCGGGGTGAGTGTTAAAATATCTGCACTAAATTAGTGAAAAATACCGCTAAAATATTTCTATAAGGATTTGCATAACCTCTCATATGGTTTGGAAGTACCAAACTGGGACGGAACTTCAGCACCATTTCGGGTCAAGTGTAACTCGTAACTTCAGTTACATGGATTTTACTGAAAGACGATGATTCGCAAGATTCTACAATGAAACTGAAGCGTAATCTCTCTTCCCCTCCCAAGAAATACAATTTATTACGCGTGTTTTGTTTCAATTTTGATCTGGCTTCAGATATGTAAGGCCGGCAGATAGGATTTAAAAATTTTCAGCGTCTTACGACAGTTAAAATATGGAATTCTCTTTATACTTGAAATTATGAATAATTTGTACCAGTTTCACTAACATAATATTTGGATGACCACCAAGGACCGCTTTTGTTTGGCAGATTGCTTCTGATGCTTAATTCAGTACTCTTGGCCTCTCCTTCAGAAGTAAACAGTTTTCTCCACTCAGTAATAATGTGCCGAATTTGCTTCCGAAGTCAATAGTAAGGCCACGAAATTCCCCGATGATCAACCAGCCGAAATAGAAGTTTTCAGGTTCGTGGTCTGAGTCCTGTAACATTATCACTAACCCCCCAATCATTTTCATTACTAATTTACTGTTATTATTTATATTTAATTATGTTGCATTTATTGATTATAAGTATCCTGAATAATTGTATGAATGTATGACGCACGTTTCGTATAAACTTATTGGTAAACATGCGTATTCCCACTTTCACTTACGAGTGTAGTGAAATCTTCGTCC
>CM061919.1:211403492-211468291 GCA_031002005.1 Vandiemenella viatica
ATAATTTTACTTAGTATTTGAATTTGTACTTTAATACTTAATTACATTAAATACCTATTTGACCGGTTTTTATTCAGGTATTTTAATATTTGTTATTATGTTTTTTGATATTAATTATTGCATTTAGCTTTTTTCTAGACCTGTCACTCTTTTATTTTATTTGTATTTTGAATCCAGATTGAGTGACCAATGATTACATTATGAGTGTCTGCCCAGTCTCAATAAAAAACAACGTGATGCTTTCGAAGCAAACGGAATTTTGTAAATTTTATAGAATGAACTTTAAGGGTCAAATACAAGTCAAGTTTGTATTTAAGCAATTATACGATTGCGCTATCGTCCCTGTTCGTGTTGAATACCTACCTCTATTAATGCTTCTGAGTTCATCAAGCTCAATAGATTTTATTCACCCTGAAACACAGGTCAAGTTTATATTTGTAGAACGAAGACTTTCCCGGCGTATGACTGCATTGCAAGTTTATATTTGGTCAAATCAAGTCAAGCTGTCATAATTTTTCATCATAAAAACTGGAACTAGACCCGTGATGATAAGCAAAAACTGTCGCGGCTTTACACTAGTCATTAATAAATGTTTTAGACAAACCCAGAAAACTTTCCACCTGCCTCTTGCATTCCAATGACTCCAAACCCATCCCCTTTATCATACCAGCCAATGAATTTGTTCTATTATAATTTCCTCTAGGAAAACTATATTGCTCCTTGCATCCCCACCAAGTCCTGTATACCATACCAATAATTTCATTCATATTATTCCAAAGCAACCCAAGTAAGTCTCTAAACTATGTCTGTGTACCATTTATTTTCATTTCTCTGAAATATCCATCCATTATGCTCACTAATAGATGAAGAACCTTTAATTCATTTCCAATCAACTCAAAAATATAATCTCTCTTTGGCATCGCCTGCAACTGGGAAATTTTCCTTTTTATTCTGAACGAATTTAAAATAAAATTTGGAAACAGGGAAGGTAGATTGGTAGGATAATTGCACTCAATGATTTAAGATAAAAATTCGTAAATCTGAAATTATTTGAATAGGGAAATTGCCATTAGGGTATATGTTCCATATAAATCAAATTAATTTAAAGCTATCAAGACTGGTTAACGATTAGAGAATTGTATAGACAGTAGCAGTTTTAACTATCAGTTCAATCCGTCTGTTGATTTTGATTGAAACAATGTAGATAATACTCAATACTAACGACTGTAATATGATAGGGAAACCATTTTACAAGTGATATTTCCAAATATTGCTTAACTCAAATTATCTCTTTTTGATTGCAACTGATTCTGTTAGCGTGAACTATGTAACTCGAAATCTTGGCTACTGACAACTGGGTTTGGATGCATGCTTTGAAACAGAATGGTAGGGGTTGATGTTGCAATGGAGAATTGTGTTTAGAACTCATGAACTTGTAAACGATTTCAGTGTGCTGGAAGAGTTTAAATTAAACATCCAAACTTAACAAACATTCACTGGTAAACTGAAGGTTGTACATTAAGATATTTACTTTATGCATAGTAAATGGACTTATGAAAGTTTGTAACTGTTTTCAATTGACGGGTAAGCAAATAATTTTACTGCAACGCAGTTACTTTTGATGATATTTTATTTACGCTGTGCGTGACGCGCTTCGAGAAGTGATTCTCATTTTCAAACGCAGTATTAGTACATTTTTAATGTGATAAATGTTTGTGTCAGTTAAGTAACTGTGTTGCAGTAAAATTATTTGCTTACCCGTCAATTGAAAACAGTTAAAGACTTTCATAAGTCCATTTATTATGCATAAAGTAAATATCTTAATGTACAGCCTTCAGTTTCCCAGTGATTGTTTGTTAAGTTTGGATGTTTATTTTAAACGCTTCCAGCACACTGAAATCGTTTACAAGTTCTTGAGTTATAAAACACAATTCTCCATTGCGACTCAACCCTTAGATATACCATTCTGTTTCAAAGCATGCATCCGATCCCAGTTGCCAGTAGCCAAGATTTAGAGTTACATAGTTCACGTCAACAGAATCAGTTGCAATCAAAAAGAGATAATTTGAGCTAAGCAATCTTTGGAAATATCATCTGTAAAATGGTTTTACTGTTTCTAAATTCGGTCTCCAATGCGGTTTTAGTAGAAGGCATGCCAGCAGTACTGAAGTGTGGAAGTGTATTCAGGAGGTCTATAAGCTAACAATAAGTAACTTATTATCTGGTGAATACAAGATAAAAGTGTTTCTAAATAAAGATTTGAACTATATTTGCTGAGCGAAAATAATGTGGAAGAAAGTGAACATAGAAGAAAAGCTATCATTTGCCTGCAGCTCTGCCTGCGCGGACCTTACATTTCACAGCCGTAAAGAGAAAGCATTTTAAGTACCCTCACGAATGCCAAAGATTCGCAGTTAAAATTGATTTCAAAAGTGCCATGTAACTAAACAACCAAAGTTTCGTAGTGAACAACATTCTAACAGAATCTAAAGGTTATAGTATTTACCTTTAATATAGTTGATTTTTGGCGCCTATCTATTCATGTTACCAAATATGTTTTTATATTTAATGCAGTGAGATTTTTGTAAGCCTCCTATCTATTCAGGTTACAAAATCGGTGTTTATCTTTGATGCAGGGTGATCTTTGAAACCTATCTATTCATGTTACAAAATCTGTGTTTATCTTTGCTGCAGTGTGATTTTTGGCGCCTATCTATTTAGGTTACAAAACATGTGTTTATTTTTGATGCAGAGTCATCTTTGGCGCCTATCTATTCAGTTTTCAAAATGGGTGTTTATCTTTTTGTGCGTATCTGTTCAGTTTGCTAATAGATTTTTATTTCTTCCTGTGTACACTGTTCACGTAGAGTCATAATACGAGTATATACCGTGGTTTATGTTAAACCCTAAGCTTTTGAGCTGTGAAAACCCCATATACTGATTTATAATTTTCTGAAAAAATTCTTCCAGTTAGATCTGAATTCACGAGTTGTAAAATCCATAGTATGAGAATATGCAAAATATAATCCTTGGAAAAATGCGTCATTATTTAGTAATATATCGACCTTTAATCATTAGGCAATCAAAATGAATAGGCTATTATTGAAGTAGTTCTAAATTCCAGTCGGCTGTGGGAAAACAGTGCCAACAGCGTAATCACCGGGAAATTTAATATTTCCTCTTCTGAGAGATGCCACAGTTTCGCGGAGCAAGAAAGTTTTAGCCGATAGCTGGTAAGCTGGGAGGGAAAATGTGAGATCTGGCAGTGGGTTGGAGCGCGCTGAGAATGGAAAACGATTGCATTAAACGTTTCTTTCAGTCAGAATGCAACTTGTAATATTTAAAGTGTACCGTCGGAGACAACATCCAAATTTTGTTTTTGAAAAGTATGATTGTGGAAGAACATATCAGTTCTGATGTAAAGAATAATTACTTCAATGATTATGTTTTAATACACTTTTAATTTAAATACATAATTAATGAAATAATCAAAAATAAATAAAATAATCTCTTTTCTCGTAGCAGCTTTGTCTCTCTTCGGTGAGGCGCTAATAACCAATTCACCTATGTATCAGAATTTGCAAAATAAAACAGGAATTTTAGAAGATTTTCCGTCGGAATTGAAACTCAAGCTGTTGAACTTCAAGAAAATGGTAATATCCAAAAAGAAATCAGGAGACTTTTTGCACTTAATTCTTCCTCAAGAATTAAATTCCTGCTTATGGTGTACGAACCTTGATAGGTTTATTCTACTAAGATGTAATACAAAATTTGTATGTAGATACCTCGGGCATCGATAAATTGTTTTAAATTATGAAAAACAATAAAAAAAAGAGCGATGGCCTCGCATTTCAAGGGCTGCCAGTTTGAGTCCAGCCTCGAGCGTTACTTATTGAGGAAAAGTTCCATACACTTTTAATTTGATTGTTACTAAATTGTCTTGAGAACAGGTTTACCCGTTTCCAGAAAACTGTATGTTAAAAAATAAATAATCTTGTAGATGTCTTTAAAAGCCTTAAACTAGATCACTGATAAAACCACGGAGGCATGCACATTTGAAGTCTCAAATCATATTGTAGTAGCTTTTCAGTGAATCCACATGTGCTATTGTAGTTTCATATCGATTCAGTTTCCTTTAAAATCGACTGTGGCCCTTTTACTATCGGAACCTGCTAGTTAGGCGACAAAAAATAAAGTATCAAATATAAAATAATGCACGGCAAACAGTTTATTTACGAAACCCGGAAATCAAAGTAGAAAATTAGTAAATTCTTCTTCCAACACACAACAAAGAAGGGGAAAATTACTACACCACAAGATTCGAGGTTACTTTAGTAGTACTATAGAATAGCACCTGTTATTATTTTTATGAAACAAAACATTTTTATTAGTTAATATCAATGGGGGTTTAATACTCTATGGGATGTTTCATTTCTGCGTAGCGAAGTCGAACATGCTAATTACAGTAATGAATGTTTTCTTGTCAAGTAAACTGTTTCTGACCAAGTGCCGGTGAAGGAACTGCCTGAGGTAGCTCTGCTGTGGGAATATCTGAAGCAAACACGGGAGAACATCTTGAACCTCTCAAAGGAAACTTAATGACATTGTAAGTGGGATCAGGGTCAACTTAAACTCACAGTTATTTAAGACTGTTAAATGCATCGTCTGGATTTTTAGGGAAAGGGCGAAACTTTACGCCTCTTCGACGTCGAGATCTTGACTGGGGCTATGGTATTTTTGAATAGACCATCCAGACATTCCCTTGGAGTGATATCGGAAAACCATGGGAAACAGAAATCTGGATGATCGGACAGGTATTCCAACCGAATTTATCCAGAATACAAGGACCGAGATTTACCGATAAACCGCTAGTTTGGAGGAGAGTTTGCTATAGCCTCTCACCGCACCAATACAGCCACATGAGCTGAGTGCTCTTGTAGTCCTACTTATTATTATCTCTCGTAAAACCAGACGACTAAAATTCTAGTAGTTCTACTTCCTAAAATAGAAAAAATAAAATCTTACACATGTATTGTAAATTTCCTATTACTCTGCTTCCGTCAGTTTAAACAACCATTTAAAATTAGAATGTAAATTAAAACGTTGAAGCTATCTCCGGAAGTATTGTGAACAAACTAAAATAATTATTTTCCAAATTTTAGGAGCGTTCCGGTAGCTCAGTGGTTAAAGCATTTATTTAAAAAAAAAAAAAATCAGAGAAAAATCAGCTCCCGGTCTCGAATTCAAGTCGCGTTGGAACTAGGAACTTTTAAGAATTGTGTTCGGCGATAAGAACTGCGCCAGGTAGTTCCGTGGTTCGGATTCCACGTTAAATTGCAAGTCCGAGGGGAAAGGAACTGGGCGTCCTACCTATAACACAATGGCTTACAATGCCTCCTTCTGGAGGTTCCAACCAACCTTCGGGTTGTGGACTAAGTTAGTTACAAATTTTAGAGGCACAGATGTGTACTGTTAGTATCTATCTTTCTGTCTCAGTCACACTGTGAAAATTCCACAATGAAGGATATTTTCGTAAAGTGATCAGTTAAATTTCTATTAAGTAAATGGAATCTTGCTTCCATTTTTTATAGGAAATAATTACTGGCAGATCGACGGCTGTCAGAGTGGATTGCGATGAACTCGTGAGGGCCGGCACAGGAGGTTAAAAATTTCTGCCGATGGAAACGACCACTGATCGATAGAGTATTAAAAAGTGAACTCGCTTTATGTGTCTCCGGAGGCTAATACATAACCAGCCACCACTCTGGAATAAACAATGCACGTTGTGCTATCCTCTCACGATCTCATTAAACTGTCTGCTGATGCCTGGCTGGGTCAGTTTCCAGCCAGGCAGACTTACTTCAGATCACTATACAAAGTACTTAATGTGGTCGTGTAGTTAACAAAGTACCTTTGAAATGAAATGTTTTCCAACATTACTATATTGAATTCGAAATTAGTAGCCGTTATTTCATTGCTATTAAATTTTCATATTCTGCGTATGCAACGGTAAAAATCAAGTACTGAAATCGCAAATGATTTACATTCGCACATTTAACCAGATTTTCACATTTTATGATTCCTCCTAAAATCTTATTTTTATTGTTTTTGCAGTTATACCATACGTGTTGTCTGGCTGTGTGTTTTTCGGTAAGTGACATCTCTTTATTTCTATCATTAAATACTCGGCTGTTTGAATGCAGTTTTCCAGCTCTCTCCAAACCGCAAAGAAAGATTTTAACGCCGGTGATTCGTTCTGCAATGGTACCTATTCCTCGAATAGGTTTCTATTGCCAGTAACGTTTATATTCATTAAAACCGAGCGTTGTGGGTGAACGGTTAACGTTCTGCCCTCGCATTCCGGCGGACGCCATTTCGAATCCCCGTTCGGGCATCCAGATTTGGGTTTTACATGATTTCCCGAAATCACTCCAGGCGAATGCCAGGATGCTTATCAAAAAGTCATGGCCAAATTCCTTCCCGTTCCTTTTCCCCGATCCCATGGGGGCATCCATAAATTATGTGGGGTTTTTTTCCGGATTTTCGGACCCCCTCCCCCCTCTGGTGAGACTTCGTGAGATATGGTCCGACCCCCCCCCCCACCCCCTCTGGTGAGACCCCCCCCTACAAGTCGCCCTCTCAACTTTTTGAGACCTCTTTTTTTTAGGTCTCACACCCTTCCAAATCCGGTAACACTCACCACTTTTCGACGAAATATCCCCCTAAAATCGACTTTCGCGTGCTTTGTAGACCTGTGAGATTTCCTTTGACCCCCCTCCCCCCCCCTTTTTGAGATTTCGCAGGACCCCACCACCCTATTTCACCTCAAGTAATTAATAGACGCACCCTATCCCACCTCTAATGACCCCGAAGAGGCGTAAAGCCATTAGTAAAAAAAAGATAAAAAAAACCTTCTTCCAGTATTCTCTAAACTCAGTTCAACAGTTTTTCAGTGTCCTCAATCTTATTTGCTAGCAGGGACTCACTCCTCCTTACAACTCTTTTACACTATTTAATACAGTCGTTTTAAAAAAGACAGGCTCTGTAGGAAATGGGATAGAGTTATTTTAGAACAAAATTGCTTATATGACAAAACAAACATAATCAGCCGAAGTTCAAAGTCACTTAATAATACCTACATAAGATGGTTGAAGTCTTTCCTTACATATATTTGATTTAAAAATGCAAAGTCTTACTCTCTCCTGGTAAAAACGGATATAGCTGGCAGCAATTATACAAGCGTTCATAAACAGACATTCCTGTTTTCGTATTTCCGCACACTTTAGGGCGTTTTAAGATTTTTAAGTTTGTTGCACCTTGCCGAGCATACGTATCAGTGACGCGGGTTGTAGTGCCACATCGTAACCCGTCAACACACCAAACGACGCACGAAGCGCCGACATCTGAGAGCCATCTCCACACACGGAAGGCGTTAATTGCAATCTGTTTACCGGCAACGCTCCAATCAACATTTACCTCGCACCGGATTCATCTGATCGGTTTGACCGTCCAGCATATCCCACAGAGCAGGAAACCCTCTACAGATTAGACACGTTTAGAAGGCGCTGTAAAATACGTTAGGTGGCAGTGACCTATAAACATACACACACCATTGGTGTAATAATATTTCACGCAGAACCGCATTACCACATGATAAATTTTTATTGGATACGAAACAATCTTTGCCCGTTAAACCCAGGTCACAAATTTCGTTGTTTTTTTTTTTTTTTTTTTGGGTCAACAGTCTCTCTGCTGGTTTATGTTATAATTTATCTCTTCCTATACTGTGATAATCTCTATCTATTTTCACACATCCATTACAACGTACATCCTCGTATTATTTGCTTTATATATTTTAATCGTTGTTTACTTCTGCAGTCCTTACCTTCGACTGTTCCCTCTTCTAACAATGTGACCAGTCTGTATGTCTTAAAAAGTGACCAATACGTTTGCAACTCCTAGGATGCATTTCTGTCTGATTCCAGCAAAGTCCCTCAGCGTCTGAACAACCTCATTCACCTCCAGACAACCGCTTTACTCTGACCATTAAGAACAAAACCTGTTTAATCTTATCTTCCAGTGTCTGACTAAATGGGTTCAGTTGTTGCTTAATCTATAAAATATAAGAATACAGAATACTGTCGTCAGATGATTTTTACTATCGCAAAAATTTCTTAAAAATCTCAATGACTAGAGGTTCTTCAACGTATAATTACTTAAAAATTTACTACAATTAACTACAAAGGGGATACGTAGGAATTCTTCTCCAAAAGAATCCAAGGATTGGTGGAAGAAAAAAGCATTACATCTTGGTGAGGTAGAAAATCTGCGCTCGCTTGTTTTGAGTTCTGGAAGCTGCTTACCAACAAATGTTTCGGAATCGATTATGGGGCGCCTCCAATATGACTGCTGTTACAAAACTGTTGAAATGACTGAATGTAAGATCAAAAAACCAGTTACTGTTAATATTTTTTTTTAAATGATACTATTTTAAATAAAAAATAATAAGGAAATAATTTTAATCGTCAATAGAAATATTTGAAACCTCTGAATATATATTTAATCTTAATACTTCTGTTTTCTATCTTTCAGGATTGACAGTTGGTGATTGATCAAGTGACATGTTGCACTATATGTCTCCACTGGTTTCGATTTCTGCTTTCCGAGATAATTGGGGTTTAGTCATATTTGATTTTGCTTAATATGGTTTATCCATCGCACTGTATATCTTGCACGTGATCGATGACCTTTTACTTTTCCCTAAACGGTGATTTATTTCCATTTGTCTCGATGTCACTAAAAAATATGATCAGATAACTGTGTGGCAATATGCTGCTTGTAATAGTTGCAAATGTATGGTAATGTCGCAGTTGCTCCTGGTGTTGCGAGAATATGACTTTAAATTACTTTTTCTTGAATAGAAACACGTTACACTTACCAATACAAACTTGAAGCTATTCTACCTTACAATCAAAACATATACTCTGATAATTTTCATCAAAAAATATCATAAAAAATTTGAAATCGTACTCCTTACATACATAAAACTAATTTTCTAAAATAAGGTTCAACGAGGGATCACTGCTAAGTTACAAGTGATTTTTTTTTCTAGAATTAAATTTCCACAATCTTATAGTTTTACTTCTGTTCATGACGAACATATATATTTCCATCCAGTATAATTGCTCTAAAATATATACTTGAGAGCAATTATTTTTCTGCTAAAATCATCGGATGCATACGTTTCAGAAACAACAGCCATCGCTTCTATTGTATATGTCGTGATCTACACAATTCCATGAACATAACATGACATGGACTAAAGCTTCTCATTAATACGGCTATCTATCCGCCCGCGTGGCTTTGATCTGTAACAACCCTGCTTAGGAAATTTAGCGTAAATTTTAATGAGAGGCGATTATGTAACTAGACGGCTGACTGTCGTTATAGGGGCTTTCAGTCTCGTCAGCTTACCGTACACATATCATGGGGCACACTACCTGCTTTAATTGTCTTGTACAATCAGGTTCGGCATAAACTTACTACCACGAGTATACTCCATGCTGTTATAATTTTGATTTCTCCATCGTTATAAGTCATTCTTTACGAAGAGTTTACAAGAAACGTACAACTGGCATTTAGTTTTCAGCGACTTAATTTGCTGTCTGAAAAAATCAGTTGTAGTGTTCTGAACTACTATCAGATGTAACAGATCAATCATTTTGTTTATTTCTGTGAAAAAACCAGGAATCGGAAAGATATTGCGAGTAGTAAAATTTGATCACATAATAATTGCTCAGCATTTGGCTATCGCTCAAGGCTCAAAAATAATTTGTTCATTGCTGGGCAAAAGTAATCAACCTCATGACAAATTTACACATAGAAAATATCTCCACAAAGTGTTTTAAGTGATGAAAAAAATCGTTTTTCATAAAGATTTGGTCTGTATTTTACGCAATTCATCCTTTTGTGACATGGTCAAAGTGATACTAAAATGCAATGCGATTATAAATCATTGAAGCGATTTCACAAATTCATTGTAGCTACATTCATCATCATTAAAGTTTTCCGCCTTTGCGGATCGTCCTGAACAACCTCTTCCAAGTCTGGCGGTCATCCCAAGATTTTTCCTCCACCACTTTTCTGCAAACGGCTCCCTTAGCCTCTGCGTCTTTTTTCACTTGGTCCATCCATCTTGCCCGAGGTCTTCCAAATGGTCTCCTTCTCTTCCCGCTGTTCAGCAGTGCCACGTTCGGCATTCCGTTCTCCAACTTCATAACATAACCCAACCACTGCAGTCTTTTCCTCCTTAACATCTCTTCTAACGCTTCCACTTGTAGTCTCACCCTGATGTTTTCATTTCTGATTTTGTCTTTCCTCGTGACATTCTCTACCCCTCCAAGAAACCTCATCTCTGCCGCCTGCAATCTGCTAATATATCTCTTTCTCCAAGTCCATGTTTCAGGTCAGTATGACTGGTAATATACTTTATAGAACAGAATATTGGCATCCTTCCCTATTTTCCACCTCCATTTTACATCCTTTATCTGATGATACAATTGTCCACTCTTCCTTACTCTCTGGCCCATTTCTTCCTCCATCTTTCCGTTTATAGTTACCTTGCTTCCCAGATACACAAACGATTCTACGCTTTACAGTTTCTTGCCGTTGAATAACACATCTTTCGAAGGGCCATTGTTTCTTATTACCTTCATTATTTTGGTCTTTTCCACACTAATCTCCATGCCATTTTTGCGCCTTGCATTCCACCATTTCCGTAATTCTCTGTCCAGCTCCTGCTCTGTTTCCTCTCATATTATGATGACATCCTAAGCTTAACCTCGTAAAGGATGTAGCTACATTATTTGATGTATTGTTACAAAACTTTAAAGTCGTTTAGAAAAACTCCCTACTGATTCTGCAAATATAGTCAATAAACCAGTCCTTGCCTCACTCGGTGCAGTATATCTCTGTCGATCTGTTCAAAAGCACTGTTGACGCCAGCTCGCAGTTGTGGCATATGTATTGGTAGAGGAGGTTAAACACTGACTCTTTCATATAACCAAAACCCCTGCCAGCGTCCTCCAGAATTCACGGCGCGAGCGTTATCGCTCATTCAACGCGCTCAGAAATATATCACAACACGGAAGAGCAGATTTAAGATGTCTTCACTCAAGAGTCAATGGAATACAGTAACAAGGACAACCGGTTTACATTCTATTGCTAAACGAGTATTACCAAATTTTCTGACAAACTCGGTGGCATTTGAAATTAATAAACCAAAGTTTGCTGCTATATTCAGTCATCTAGCAATACGAATTCTATATTAGTTTCAGCTTATGATGTGACCTAACGTATTTTAAAAAAGGTTACCGTTGACTGGATTTAAAAAACACTTTTTGGTGGAACATCTGAACCTATAAGTATAAAGACTACATTTTCTATTGGTATTCAAAATCTTTCTAATAGTTCTTTGAAGAAACTTGTATCTCATTATGTAAATATTAAAAATATAACAATTTAAAATAATAGATGTAAATAAGTGACGATTCCTTCCATTAAGATACCTACAAATGACTTAAAAATTTCATATTCAATTATTGGACGGTAGACCGATAAATTTTGTTCGCGTACCTGTCTCTATCGATCCTATCTAATTTGGTATTAATTATCCACAATAAAAGGACACCTTTGATGCATTTAGAATTACGGTATTTTTCACTTATTCCGACTAAACAATGCAAAGCTTTATCAGAGGTGATAATCTACTTTCAATTAAGTTCAATGAAAGCTCAGCCAACTCATTCGAAAACCGTCCTGCTCCTGAATAGAATCATTCGACACTAGCGTACAGAGGTCAGAATGCAGGAGTAGCCAATCATTTTTTACCTGCTGCTCACTTTTGTATCTCTGTTAGTACTAAAATTCTCTAACAGTCCCACCGGTTTTACAGTGATGATTATTACTAAAGTAGGGAAGTAAATTTGTAAAATTTAAAAATCTGAATTACAGACATTTATATCAAATAATAATAATTACTAACCAAATACTTTATGTCAAACTTTCACTACGTTGGCAGAATAAATCTTTATAAATGACTTATCTATAAATTACTTATTTTTTGGTGAAATTACATTTGATTATTTAATTTATTAATGATATTCCTGAGGCTGTTGCTGTGAAACTTAATACTGGATTTCTGGCTCAATTTTTGCAAGTAACAAATGAAGGTCTCCTTTTTCTAATGTATTCAGACGGTTTCTTTCTTTGGTCATAATATCGTTAACAGCGCTAAAGCCTGATTGCAAGAGTTATGAGATAGGTAAAGGTATCAAAAAACTGAATATCATTTTCCACATATTTAGAAATAAGACAGGCAATTTTATTTTACTGTCACAGGTTTTTATATCCACGGCTATCGAAGTTATATTTACTTTCTTCATCAAATCTAACTTCCAAAAGTTCTTCTTAGCAAGTTGTATCAGCCTCTTCGATATTTGCGGAGAGAAGGGTTGCTAGATTTGTTTTTGGAAATTTCCGCAAAGCACAATCGGTAACTAATGTCATAAAGGAGCTGGAGTGGGATTCATTGGAGGATAGAAGGATGGTGAAGAGAGTCATGGGAGTGTATACAAGACATACTGGTGATGAAGCATGGAAAGATATAGGTGGAAAAATGAACAGAAGTGCATGGAAGGGTAAGCATGACCATGACTACAAGCTGACCCTCGATTTAAGGCACAAGACTGTGGAAAAACGTTCGTAGGAAAGGGTTTAAGGGAATAAATAACCAAGATAAATGATGAATAATTTACCACACTGAAAGAATTTAAAGTAAAAATCAGTAGGGGGCAAAAGTAGGTGGGAAGAGAAAATGAGAAAGACGGGTGTGTAAGGAGATTGCCACTGGAGCGTGTACTCAATAGTAATTTTATTAATTATTATATTTAAAGGATTTTTCAACCAGTCATACACCTTCAGTTCCAAAACATCTTCTAATAGTTTTTCCATGTTAATTTAAGTTCTTCGAGATGGCTACTGAATCTAGTAATATCCTACTAATATGTTATATTTTATAGATCATAAATCAGGAAACTGATTAAATTCTCTTTTAAATAGGTTATTACTAATTAGTTCAAGTTTGTCAATAAATAATGACACAATTGTTTGGGAACGTAGAAGAGTTTTAGTAGCTCCTTAAAGCTCAAAATTGACATCAATAAATCTACTGAATTTAATTTTTTTTATTAAAACACAACGGCTAGAACCCCCACTAGTGGGTTGGCTACCACTGGGTTAGAGGGCCCCCCAGTGTATCTCACATGAGTGTTCTGCGTGTGTTGCTGACTGTTGATAATTGTTGCTTGTTGCTTTGCGTGGTGCACATTAATTTGAAAGAAGGGAGAGGATTAAATCCGGCGCCGCCCTGAAAGACCTACTTCTCCGAAGGAGGCCACCAAGTGTAACTTTCCAACCCAACAGTAGTGCCACATGCCTTGACTCCACACACACCGAAGACTGTTTTCGAATTTAACTATGTTTTGTGTAAAATACGTTGATAAGGAACTGTGAACCACCATCTAATCTGCCATCTTTGCCTAGTTCAGAATGATGCAAACATCTCTCGTCACCGCTACTCGAACCAGTTAACTATATGTCAGTGAGTATTAACAATCTATACCACGAGGAGTGTCCGAAGCAAGTGTAGGGGAGTGCAGAGTGACCGCCGGAATGGGTGTTTGAACCACTGATTTCTATGTGCCTATACACCCTAAAAACTAAAACACAACATCTCAAGTTTTATTTAAAAAAGTATGATGGGAAAAACTTGAAGCAGATCTGTCTTAACCGTGGCGCCACAATTTGTTAGTGGCAGCTCGACACGACAAATCGAAAGTGAAGAACAAATTATTTTTATATCTAGCGAAGTTATCGACTGTCAAAAATTATTAATAGGTGTAGTTACTTGTGCCTTTCGCGACGTTTTTCTTCTGATCCAGGCTCCATTTCAAACTAACAACAACCGTTAGCAAGAAAACAAAACACACATTGTGTTTTTCTATCGTATATTTCCTTATGGCTTTACGATTTTTTTTTCTGGCTCACACCGCATTTCAACCTAACCGCATAAATTTTGAAATAGTATATCACAAGAAAAAAACAAAATATTAAAAAAAAAGTTATTCCTCAAATTCGATTTTTCATAAGAATCCATGATCAAATAGGGGGATCACGGTTATCGCAGAATCCCCAAATACAAAGAACTGTGACTCATATCACAAAATAACAAATATGAAATTTTGAAGTTTTGATCTGTGCCGTCATATAATTTACTTAACATTTTATTCTTATCATTTAATTCTTTTGTGGATTCTTTACTACGCTAGCTCATAGTAATTTTTCGAAGTTTATTATAGATTTGAATTCATATTTTAAAATTGGCTGATTTTACTTCTCGTAGGTTTTTGTAATTCATACCAATCTGTGACTGAGAATGCTAAATAAGCGATAACAGCTCTTACGAGGGTTGTTTTTTAAGTAAGGGCCGTTCGCGCGTATAGTCCCGTAGTTCGCGCGGACGCCGCAACAATCCACCGCGCCACTTGCCGGCATCCTTCCCGTTCACACTGATGCCAGTTGCAGCTCTGTAGCTGACGTGTACGCATCGCTGTGCTACTTTATAGTGTTTACGATTATTGAATCGCCCGCCACGTGTGAGATACGGTCAGTGATACGTTTTTTGTCCGCGAGAAGCCTATCAGCTGCAGAAATTCATTGTCAGTTAACAGAAGTTTATGGCTTGAATGCAATGAGTGAAGGTAAAGTGCGTCAATGGGTTAGAGAGTTTAAAAATGGCCGTCTAAACGTCCATGACGAAGAACGCTCAGGCCGGCCCTCTGTGATCACTGATGATTTGGTGGCTGCAGTCGAAACAAAGATTCGTGAGGACAGAAGATTCACAATTTCCACTCTTTCTTTGGAATTTCCACAAGTTTCAAGATCGGTTTTGTGCAAAATTGTGTCTGAAAACCTAAAGATTTAAGAAACTGTGTTCTCGGTGGGTACCCACACTCCTCACAGAGGATCACAAAGGGAAGAGATTTGCCACTTCATTGGACTTTTTGAGTCATTACGAGGAAGAAGGGGATGACATGTTGAGTCACATTGTCACTGGAGATGAAACATGGGTATCCCATATCATTCCCGAAAGCAAGCGAAAATCCATGGAATGGCGACACACAACCTCACCCGTCAAGGTCAAAGCCAAACAGACGCTGTCAAAGCGCAAGATTATGGCAACTGTGTTCTGGGACCGGCGCGGTGTTTTGCTAGTGAACTTTATGCCACGAGTAACGACAATCAACTCAGATGCCTATTGTGCAACTCTAAAGAAGCTCCGCAGAGCAATTCAAAACAAAAGGCGCGGCATGCTGACAAAAGGAGTTTTGCTCCTGCATGATAACGCTAGGCCTCACACCTCTCAAAATACTCGGGATTTGATTGATTCTTTTGGCTGGGAAGTTTTGGACCATCCACCATACAGCCCCGACCTTGCTCCTAGCAATTTTCACCTTTTCCGGTACCTGAAACACCATCTTGTAGGGCAGCGCTTCAATGACGACGATAAAGTGAAAGCGGCCGTGAACTCTTGGCTGTCGGAGCAGGCGGCCGAATTCTTTGAAGAATTAAAAACTTAGTTGTACGGTATGACAAGTGCTTAAATAAACAAGGCAACTATGTAGAAAAATAGGTAAAAGTGTGTAGAATCAGAAAATAAAAGTTTTTTTACAAAAGTATTTGTATCTTTTAAAAAAAATAAAAACGGCCCTTACTTAAAAAAACAACCCTCGTAGAAGATCTATATCGCGTCGAATCTTAAAAGTTTATTTCATGATCAGCGATCGGTTATAAAATGCAATAACATGAAGTTATTTCTAAGAAACGCCTAAGAGGATGTATGTACTGTGGTTCCCTCCAGCACCTTACAATGGATGTTTCCTTTAACGTCCCTACTAAAAGGTCTTCTCGTGATTTAAGAGCTTCCGCCGGCTTCTGCCGTGACGAATGGACCTGTCTACAGAACGCTGTTTCGCGATGCTCCGAAGCGCGGAAATGAAGGAAATAGCTGTGTTTGTTCCCGACCTACGACGAACAAGAGGTTAACGGAAATCTCGTTAAACTGCAAGTAACCTTTTATCGTACGCGTACTAAATCCAAATCCATGCCGGATCATCCGACGTAAATCACCTTCATGTGACCAATTGTGTTGCTGACAATGGGAATATTTTAAAACTTCAGCTGATTTCTGCATTAGTAAAATATATATACAAAACTTGTTTTAAATGTCATCAATAGCAGGATCACTGTGAATGCCGCAATGGTTCATTCAAAAGGCCACGGCCGTATTAGTTCACGTTTCTTGTACCCAATACTTTCCAGCCCATAATAACCTCAACGTCGACGAGGCGTAAAGTTCTCCGGGAAATAATGGTATTACAGTCAGCGTATGTGACCTTTAAAAACCCTATTCTCTCCTTTTAACCACACACACTAAAATCTTGTCTGATAGGTAAAGACGTTACCATATTTGTTTAGGTATACAAACAGTCAATGTTAACTGAATTCACATTTTTTTAGTAAAAACCTTTTATAAATCAGTAAGAAGTAACTTTTAAAGAATAATTAAAGCATTTCCGAAATTGTATTTCAAATGGTGTCTATAAATCAAACACAGAATAATTTTAGTTGAAAGATCAATGTGTATTGGATAAATTAAGAAAGTTTTCAATTAACGTTTTTTTCACGACATTACAAATTCTCTCAAAAAGAATGAAGTGTGAAAGACCAAAATTAAAATCAGGTTGTCGCTGCAGGACTAACCTTTTATCTGGAGGTCAGTGAAAGAACGAAGGAAAGGGTGGTGAATGATTGAATGCATTTTCCACTTACTTACACCACGACAACCCTCCATCACACGGTAGTGTCCATTAATGTCGGAAAAAAGGATCTCTGCGGTTATCCATCTCCTCTATCAACCATTACTTTAATTCAAAAACCTGACGAAAAGGTACTATTTTGCTTCATTGAGTAATACCGAGAAGATAATATCGGAATGGCTGCAATGCACTCCAGCAGAAACCTTCCAACAGAGCTACGAGTAACGGAAAAAAAAACTACTCTATGGGAATATAGTTGCAAGAAGGAACTAATTTGAAGGGAATAATCTGGATTTTCAAAAACAATCAGATTTATGATTCCTAAGACTTCCGCGGCCGTCTTTGTTCATGATTAATTGACTTTCGGGTTATGCCGCGTTGTTTATTTCATTACCTCAGCTTTCGGCTGGTATCCTACATCAGAAGGGTTTTAAGACCCAAAAAACCCATGGAAGACGTCAACTTATCCCATGATATTAAAGTTCCAACAAAATTCACCCGTCTCCCATACATACATGGTATCACAGACCGGATTGGGAAACTGTTAAAGCGGGTGGAGGTGCGAATAGTATATAAGGCTAACTGCAAACTTGGTCAGTCACTAACCAAGGTAAAAGACAGATTACACCCACACCAGCTTATGGGTGTTTATGAAATCCCCTGCAGCTGTGGCAGTGTTTATATCGGCGAGACAGGTCGCACTGTGGCGGAGAGACTTAAAGAACTACAAATATAACAACAGCGACAATTCCGCCATAGTCCGCCATGCCAATAATACCGGGCATGAAATAAAATTTCAAGACACGAGGCTACTGTGGAGAGAAGACCAGTGGCGGCCCCGACGGGTGAAAGAGGCAGCAGAAATTTTAAAGAATGCCAACAACATCAACGAAGATAGCGGCCATTTACTCTGCGATGCTTGGCGCTCGTTGCTATGACAACATAAACATTATCTCTGACGAAGGCTGTAGGATACCAGCCGAAAGCTCAGGTAATGAAATATACAACGCGGCATAACCCGAAAGTCAATTAATCATGAATCAGATTTATGTTTACAATAAAATCATGTCACAACATCTGTGGTGCGTTTTACGATAGATTTTATTATGCATTCGATTAAAACTGATGTTATCGGTCAACATTTTTTTAAAATTGTATTTTTATAATCCTGTACCACTGAACACTTCAAAACTAATTTCAAAATGTGATAGGAACATGGCTGGTTTTGCGCAGCTTGAAATTTGTAGTAAGCCTTCCGATCGCCCTTTCTCTCTTGAATGCTCACGCGATTCCAAAGAAAATAAAATGTGTATGATCTTGGAAGCTAGGCCAATTGCGACGTCTACGTTAGTAAAACTTACTTTCTGACCGTTGGTAATTGAATTCCCTTCTCTGATCGACCAAGACTTTCCGACTCTGCTCCAGCTGCTCTATTTCTTCATCTGGAATGCCTTCACGTGTCTGCTCGGCCGCAACTGCCTGACTCTTATTTTTTATTGTCCGACTTCTATTGGCCTCGTCCACAGCTGCTTGACCTCAACTATCGACCGCAATTACTCACGTCTCTCTTGGCGAGTCCAATACATGCTTTCGTCCGAACATTCGAGAACACTTGTCATTCCTCGCAACAAAATTCTCTTTCCCGAGGATCCTGCAGCAGAGGAAGATGTATATCCGAGTGAACACCGCGCGGCTGAACCAGCTGTCGATATCCGAGTATCTCGCTTTTCCGAATAAACAAATTCCGACATTTACAAGCAGCTTCAAGACACAATATGTCCACGCATTAATTACATAGTTTCACAGACGCCAACACGGATAATTTAGACATACTGAAGGGTATTGTTACCTTGAATTAGTCTCTGCTCTTGACATCGGATTTTAGACAAAAACCGAATTTTGTTCCTGATTGAAATACATGAAAATAACGTTTCATATATTTATGTCCGTTATTTGTTGTTTTATAGTGCCTAAAAATGCCTAAATTATCTTTTGGGCCTAATTCATGCTATTTTATTAATTTTTCTTTTGAATATAAAAAAGAGTTTTTAAATCATGAAATAAAAATAATTTCATAAGTATTTATTTGTAACAAATCAAGTGAATGACTACGGGTTCATTGTCGCTCGTCCCTGTTCGTGCAGAGGCTGTAGTGAAACGTGTGTTCTCATAAAGCACCAATATGTCCAAGGCACCGATCACCCAAAAAGTCTTTAAGTGGATTAAAAGTTTCACAATTCCTAAACGAATAGAAGAATTATATATTGCGGCAATTTGCAAAAACTAGGTGCGTTTAACAGTTCTCGCCAATAACACTTTAAGAGCGTACAGTAATTGCCGTATATGCACGTTTATTAAGTTTTCAATTAAAATTAGGACTGCCTTCCTACCACAGTATCACAGAAATTTTTCTTCTGATTATTGCAAATGATTCTTTGAAAAAAAAAAAAAAAAAAAAAAAAACAACACAGAAGATATTCTTACTATCACTGTATTATTTTTTTTAAACAATATTACTTGCCTCTGCTAAATTACACTTCTCGATGTTACATTTTAAATTAACGAATGTTTGTTGATAATACTTTATAAAACATGACCACTGCTTAATGTCTCTTAATAGCGAGGTTTTTAGAGACGGGAAAGGATGGGGGGGGGGGCAAGGAATGGGAAGGAATTCGGCCATGGTCTTTTTGAAGGAAGCATCCCGGCATTTGCCTGGACCACAATTTTAATAGCCTGTTTTGATATTTTTAGAACCTTTTTTACATTGGAATGTAAAATATTTTAGGCACCTAAAATAAGATTTTTGGTACGTAAAAATCCGAGATCTACTCATCGCTTAGTTTATTTAAACTACTCTGAACTTAGCGCTATTAAACGGGATTGCGAAAATTTACAGGTAATTTGCACCATTGGTAGTTGATTTAGATTTTCGCGACAGTATACAACCGAATTTTTATGAGAGGTAACTTCTCAAATAACAACGTCAACGATAAACTTTAACTTTTATTTCGTCGAAACACTCAGATAAACATACATGAACATGACATCGGGAGATTTAAAGCACATTACTAAACGAATGAAATAACGTCATGATAGCACTGTGATAATCGGAGATTAAGTATATATAATAGAAATTCCCAGAAAACATTAAAAGCGCTTGTAACCTCCCCCGGTAATGGCTGTTTTCTTTATTTTTACTGTTCTGTCTTTAATAGTCTTGCTTCTTGCTTATTGCTTTTCCTAGAGCTTCGACACACTTCCGAAAATATGTACAAATAAAAAATGATGGAAGCATTACGATAAAATGTAACAGTTTAGAGTTCCTTGTTTACTCTGAAGCACTGTATGAAAATTTACACATAAATGAACACAATAGCATTATCTTCACAAAACACACTTTTTATTTATGCTACTAGTATTTTAGAAAATGCTTACGTTCACTACATCTTTTACTTTTGTTACAAAGAGTTGATTATTATTTATCATTATTATTATTATTATTACTGCGCGATTCACTAAAAGTGTGTGGCGGAGGGTGCATTGCACCTATCCGAAAGGGTAGTGGTTTGGTAGGAATATACGGGCATGGCAGGAGGCGTCCATGGGCTTATGTGAGAAACCACCCCAGCATTCGCCTGGAGTGATTCGGGAAAACCATGGAAACACCAGATCAGGATGGCCGGAGTGCTTTATGGAAAGCTTATCCTGTCGGATTTTAAGTTTACTCTCCCGGTAAATCCATTTTATTCCATTCCCTAATCGCTCGTGGTAAAAATGAGTACAGAAATGAATCGGTTCTGGCCCTGATTTCTCTTATCTTATTTTCGCGGTCATTCTGAGATGTGAATGTTCCTGATACCACATCTACTAAAGAACATATTTGCTTATTTGGAATCTTAACACACCGCATATGAAAGAGAGAACAAACAGACATTCGATTTTAGGCACAATGGTGTAGGATCAAAGAAATTAAAGATGACATTTATAGAGGGAAAATGCAGGAACGGGAAGGGGGGGGGGGTAGAAATTGCCACCGGAGGGTGCGCTCCATTGCAACAAATAATAAATACTTCATTAGTATATGAAGGCAGTCACCGCTTGAGGCAATATCTTACAGGCACTGAGTCTGTAGATTTTGCCGCATACTGAGTGCGCTTAAATCGAGAAGCTCTTCAGATAACGGTACTTTCAGTCATCACCAATCGTGGCTTTCTTGTTCAACGAAACTGTAACTGGCGGAATCACCCTTAGCTTACTGCTCTGGATGGTTCTGGAATAGCCTCTCTGCCATATGGGCGTTCGCATAAAAAACCCAGAGACGCTAGTCTACCCTAACCCTCTCTCTCCCAGGACCAAATTTTGTTTTGGTTAATCGCTAGAGACCGGTCGTAGGATCCAGTCTGTCTACCTCCTGACGTCACGGTGTTAACTACCATTGGCCTGAAAAATGGCTGCTCTTTCTAACTTTCTTCCAAACATATGTATTTAAGCCCAGTCATGAGATTAATATGTTTGCTCGCTCTCTACATATTTCAAAATACCTTAACTAATTTACGCTTAGTTCTGTAGCTAACTGTTCTCTAATAATTTTCGCTTTTACGACCTTTATTAATTTTTAATTAATATTAACTTTTCGGGGAACCGTCCACCACGTCTTCCTTCGTAATCCCGTTGCATTATACGTTCCAACAATAGAAATTGCACAACTTAAACAAAATTATTTAAAGTAGTGAAAAAACATTTTTAAATGAAATTAAGAGATATTTACAAGTATTTACACAAAATTAAACATTCAACATCACACTCAAAACATTATAGCTCATACAATATCCCTAATTATAGTGTTTAATTAACATTTTAAATACTGTGCTGCTTTTAATCAATTTATAGTTTATTTAAACCATTTTCATCAATCAAAAAATTAATTATTCATAGGAAAAAATGTAAAAATTTATAATCAATTAATGCATCTCTCAGATACAAACGTATTTAACTTATAGCGTTGCAATCAGTAGAAAACTGGATGTTAGCCTTGTTACTGTGCAATACCTCGTATTTATGGCACGTATGACGTGTCAGTTATCAACTAGGGTCATTTTCCCTGAACATAGCATATCACTCTTTTACGGTATTTATCGCTGTCTAGAACCGTCTACCATTATGATATAAGTACCGCTGACCAGGCTGCATGATTTCTACATCCATCTGTTATTTGATTGAAATGCAATTTTTATGAATAATTATTAGTACCAGAATTCGATTCTGTCGGGTTGCGTATCAGAATATGGCCGCAAATATTTTTAATTGAGTTTTCAAAATAATAATAATAGTATTAATAATCAGAAAGTTTCGTTTTTAAATAAATAATTGATTCCAAAGAGAGACATGTAAAAAAAAAAAAAAATTTGGCTTGCAAAAGTGGCCGCAAGTAGGGATTGCCAACTGTTGAATTTAGCGCTTCACACTGTCTGACAGACGCTAATTCCCTCTCGGTCTTACATATCTTTAACAGCTGGCAACCTCTACTTGCGGCTACTTTTACATAGTAATCCAAACTTTTTAATTTCTTTACATACCTCTCTTCGAAATGAATTATAAGTTATTTAAAAAAAAGTGAAAATATTTTTGATTTTATTTATTGAAAATTTAATAAAAATATTTGCGGCCATATGTTGATATATATGAACGTGGACAATGAAAGAGCGAGATAACAGCAGAGTACAAGCAAGCGAAATGAAGTTTTTAAGAGGTAGAATGGGAGTCACTAAAATGGACAGAATAAGGAATGAAGTGATTAGACACACCATAAAAGAGGAACCTCTGCAGGGAAGGGTAGAGAGCACCAGACTGAGATGGTATGGACATGTAAAGAGAATGGAGGCTAAGAGAATCCCAAGAAAAATCTATGAAATTAAGATGCATGGTAAACGACGCAGAGGAAGACCAAGAGATGGATGGCTGAAAGGAGTGGAGGTGTGTGTACGGAAGAGAGGAGAGGACTGGAACAAAGTGGTGACAGAGAGGTGGTGGGATGAAAGAAGCAAATGGAGAGGCTTGTGCATGAAGCAGATCCGGCCAGAGGCTGGAAACTATTGAGGATCATGATGATGATGATGTTGACAGGCATCCCGGCTTAATCGTGTTTTGCTACTAATAATTATTCATAAAAATTGCAATTCATGGTCGTAGAAATAGTGCAGCCGAATCTCAGGCTAAATAATACACCAGACCGAATGGACGTTCTCGGCTGCGGCTTCAGTATGATAAACCGAGCATGAGCGATAAATTACTCGTTCAACCGTTGCATGAACACTCGCTGAGCGGGTAGTGTTTCACCAAGGCAGTGTCTATTAGAACACTTGGGAAGCGCAGACTACAGCTCTGTTAACAAGTTATATTGGCCGAGGGCGGAGTCTTCTGGCGGTGTCTCCAGTGGCCGCTAGACTTGCTAATTAGCCGGCCGCAAGCGCAGCACTGGACATCATTAGAGGCTGTCGCGCGTTACCGGACACCGCAGTAAGTCCTCGAGCAGCTTCTGCGACAATTTCAGCCAGTCAAGGACGATGAGACATACAACCCTGCCACAACATTCGAGGAGAGGAAAACATAGTTTTATCCGTCTCACCATCTACTGTATTATTTCCTACGCTTACGCACTCATCTCGATAGCTATTGGCTGGTGAACGGTGACATCAAGTGTTAAACTTCGCTCGGAAATTATTAGGAATAAGAGGTTATAAATGTGTGAGTGGAGACTTTCCCGGCGTATCGATGCAACAAAATCTTCTCGGGTGTCCCGCCGGATGGTGATGTAAAAACACGACGTTTCGATAGCTGACTCTGCTGTCTTCATCAGTTTCAGCCAGTGAATTTGAAAAATAATGAACAGTGGGAGTACCAGCATTACTATAGCTGCAACACCATCATTGATTACATCGTATATACTTTCTCCATTTGCTGCATTCTGCAAGGATATTACAGCAGCAACTTCGTCCTTTTATTAGTTCTGATATAAGTGATAAAAGATCCCAGGTTTCTTTGTCTAGTGGTCCTAAAGGAAAATATCATCTATATAGGGGATCTTGTACAAAAGACAGAAGTTGAACTGTTAAAAGCTGCTAATTTTGGCAGAAATGTAGAAGATTTTCATTTTTAACTTTGGTGCTTGTTGGTGATGAAAAAGGTAGGGTAGGATGTGGAATAGTTAAGCACGCAGAGGTTGGTGAAGCAAGAGCCAAAGCTGTAAATACTGCAAAAAAGTCGATGATTAGAGTGTACCTACCTGATGAAGATAGCAGAGTCAGCTGTCGAAACGTCGTGTTTTTACACCACCATCCGGCGGGACACCCGAGAAGATTTTGTTGCAAGTGGTTATAGACATCGTTTAATAGCTCAGGAACTGTTACGAAATTAATTGCCAGAATACGAGATGTGTGAGAAAAGTAATGGGACTGAATTTTGACTAACCAAATTCTTATTTTTTTCAAACAACAATATTATTCCCTTTAAAGTAGTTCCCTTGGGCAGTTGTACACCGGCGGAGTCGTTGTTTCCACTCTTCCTAGCAGCGCTGGAAAACTTCAACTGATGGTCGGTCACAGTCTTTTGAATGTTCTCCAGAGTTCCAAAATTACTCCTTTTTATGGCGTGTTTGAATTGCGGGAAAAGAATAAAGCCACAAAGACTTAAATAAGGTGAATATAGTGGTTAAGGAACAACAGGAATGCGTTTTGAGGTAAAAAAATTCACTGACGGAAAAAGCCATGTGACACGGTGCATTGTCATGATGAAGCATCCATTTGTCTGCAATGTCTGGTCTCACACGAATCACTGTTTTCTTGAGCCTTTCAAGATTCAAGTACACATTTGTGAAACATTTGGTTGACAGTTAGTCCTGGATGAACAAATTCTTTATGCACATTACCTCTACTGTTAAAAAAGCAAACTGGAATTGTATTGATCTTTGATTTGCTCATTCGACATTTTTTCGGTCGAGGAGATGACGGTGTGTGCCAATCTTCGTTTTGCCGCTTTGTTTTCAGGATCTTACTCAAATATCCAGGATTCATCACCTGTGATCACATGATTGAAGAATTCTTGATCATTCTCAATCCTCTCAAGAAGATCAACACATATATTTCTTCGATTGTCCTTCTGTTCAGTTGCAAGATTTTTTGGCATCGTTTTTTGCACAAACCTTTCGCATGTCCAACTCGTGTGTCAAAATTTTATGTACGGTGAAAGTGTTTAAATTTAGCTGTTCACTCGTCATCTTTATGGTCTGATGTCACAAGAGCCCTCAACCGCTCAACATTTTCGTCAGTTTTTGAAGTTGAAGGTCTCCCTGAGCGAGGTTGATCTTCAAAGTGTTCTCGGCCTTCCAGAAATGATTTATGCTAGCGGAAGAAACTTATGATCTTGATAAGCAATGTCCCCCTTAGGCCTGTTTCAACTTTTAAAAGGTCACACTCGTGGATTCCCCAAAACTTAGTAAACTTAGTAACACAACGTTGCTCTAAATTCCGATGCTCCATTTTCGTAACACAAAACAAAAATACAACTTCACTGATGGCGCTGTTAAAAGTAAAGTGTTGGCTGAACGGAGTTGAAACTCGGACTGAGCATGTGGAAGGAATGAACAAAGCGGTCTAGCACAGAGCGGTAGATCGCTAGTAGTGTTACCAATCTCATTACTTTTGTCATACACCTCGTACATTAATTAAGTGTGCTTTTCGTAGAATTTAATTCTTAAAAAATATTTAAAGCTGAAAAAATGTGAAACTACTTTTCAATAACAAGCCGCTAATGAAAGTAACATAAAAAGTTTAAAAAAACCTGAATTACTCATGGTCTCTGCGGTTACCACATTGCCAATTGCCATTCCGCCTAAGCTAAATTTCAATTTAATTAAAACTTTTTTATGTTCCTGCTGGACCAAAGTTTATGCGTTACGATTTATTTGTTTTTCCAGTATTTTACCGACAGCTTTTGTTAATGTTCTTTATTCACATTGGCTTTACATGAGTTATTGGGTTATTTAAAGTGGATATCAGAAGAAACACGTTACCAAATCGAGTATTCTCGCAGTTCATTTTTGATGACGTTTACTATTTAACAATGTGAAATCTGTGTTAAAAGCGGAGCATTTCCGGTAGCTTCTTAGATAATCACAGCGGCAGTTACCTCATTTTCCTTTTTTGAGAGCGCATTGATGCGTTGAGTGTTCGCCCGCACACATGACGCATTTTGGAGTTGGCGTCATGTGTGCGGGCGAATACCTAACGCGTCAATGCTCTCTCAAAAAAGGAGAAACCTCTTTTAAATGTGTCAACTGCGGCGGTGATCATGTGGCAAGCTATCGGAAACAGTGTTGCCAACTCCTAGAAATTCGAGTCGTTAGACTCAAGATCAAAAGTCGTTAAAATTAATTCCACCAGTAGCCGATTGTTCAGTGTACAAAACATAATAAAGTTCTGGGATCCCCTGACCACATTACTCTTTTGTTATTACCAGTAGAAATAATTCAATTACAAGTTAACACTCCGAAAAATAAGATGTAGTTGGACAGAAATAAATTTCATTATTACTTAATATTACGTATGTTTTTTTGTCAACTCGAAAAAAAATTAAGTTAAAAAATTGAAAATTTCAACTATAGATCGATGAGTTATCGATAGTTGTTCAATAGTCTGCGAATTCTGAATTGTTACTATAGAGCCAATGGTCGCGTTCAGGTTTACTAAATGCTAAGCAGGTGCTGAGATCAAGGTTACTAAAATCCTAGTAACCTTGGCTGAGATTAGATTAGTATACCTTGTATACATGTATTCTGTTTGTGTACCTTAAATTTGGCGCGCAAGTCGAACATAGTTTTTTTTTTTTTTTTTTTTTCAAATTCAACACGAAGATTTTTACATTCAAATTTTATTTTAAAAAAGTTGACTTTTTTAGCTAAATCTTAAATTAGAAGATTTCCGAATTCACTCAAAAAAGTTTAAGATTCAATTAAAGCTACTTGCAGAATTTTTTAACAAATAAATGTAAAATTTAGATTTAAAACAAAATTGGATGTTTTGATCTGAATATTTTTTGAAATAGCTAAAGCTAGAGCAAACACAAATGGAACTTTAATTAAATAAAGTTTGAATTTTGTGCGCAAGCGCGTTTGTCGTTTTCTATACGTATCTGTTGGCACTGTATAATTCTGTGTCGAGTTGACAAAAAATGTATCAATTATTGGTTCTAGAACTGTTTTCACTTTTACTCCAAAAGTCGCCAGATAAGTCGCTAAACCATTTTTGTAGTCAAAACGTTTTTTGGTCGCTAAGACTTAAGCAAAAGTCGTCACTTCTAGCGACAAAGTCGCTATATTGGCAACACTGATCGGAGATGCACCGCTTTCAGTAGATTTAATGACAAACAGAAGGCATACAATTCCTCCTACGTTGCCATTCTTAAGAAGAGGCAACAACAGAAAAAGAAGGATGAGGAGGAAGAAGCAGCAGCCTCCAACAAGGGCCTGCCCAACCCTGAGCTGATACCGGGTAAAACCTACGCAGAAGCATCAGTTGGTGCTCATGACAATGGGAGGGATCACTAGAGAGACTCCTCCGCCCAGGCAAAACCTCCGAGGAGGATGAAGAAAACTGAAGAATTGAAGAACCGCCCTCCGGATGAGAACACCCGAAAGGATGACGGCCCCATCCTCTTAAACATGATGCAGTCACTATTGCAGACGGTGACTGCATTAATTCAAGACCTGCCGCGACAGATGGCGGAGGCCGTTAGGATGGCAATAACTGACGTACAACAAGGTAACCAAGAACATCATGGCTAATTCCATTGAAGACTTAACCATTTGTATATGGAACGATAATGACCTCTAGGAATTTAAGGAATACCTGAGGGACGAAGGCATTGATGTGTGCTTCGTGAATGAGACTCATCTTAAGCAGGGGATAAAAGCTGCTGCCCCCAGCTATTCCTGCTATAGGTGTGACCGGCCATCCGCCGGAGGTGGTACCGCGGTCTTCGTTAGGAACGCCATTAAGCACTACCAAATAGTATTACCCTGCATGGAGACCATAGAAGCAACCGATGTCGCCGTCGAGACATGTCGGGGGAGACTTGCTGTATACCGACCACCAGGACGCCTACATGAAGGGGACATTTCTGCGCTTCTTAGTCTGCGCGGCAATCTGTTTATTGCGGGTGACCTGAACGCCAAGCATGTCGCCTGGAATTCACGAATCATCAACAATCACGGAAGGAAACTCCTACGAGTGGTCGAGAACCACGATACGGTAGTTTGGGGACCCACCGAACCTACCATCTATGGACGTGGCCTCCCTGATGTTCTTGACATCGCCATAACCAAGGGCCTAAGACACAACACAGCCGTCACCACCAAAACGGTCTTGTCATCCGATCATGTCCCGGTGCTTTATTATATGGCGGCGGACATATCTTCACGTAGGAACAGACTAGCCAGAAACTTACGTGAGATTAACTGGGAAGTTTTTAAGAACCTTCTCACACAGCGGATCGAATCTGCAGCGCCACCATCTATTACTGGTCCCTCTGCCGCCGTTGCTGTACTGGCTGACTGGATAAACGAGGCAGCAGATGCCGCTACCCGGCCGCGGCGTAACCAGCCTCAACGATCTCGACAATTGCCTTCCCACATCCGAGAGGCAATAGCAATCAAAAACTAACTAAATAGGGAGTGGCATCTCACTAGGGATCCGGCTACAAAGAAAGCGTTAAATCGCATGCAGTGGGAGATCAAAGCGGAGGTAGAACAGTAGAAAATTTCTGACTGGTCTAATTTCATTTCCACCTTGAATACAGAAGATGGGTCTGCATGGCGAGCCACAGACGCCAGACTCCGGAAGACGTTACAGATCCCACCTCTGGTTGTTGGAAATAACCATGTCTGCGTTCCAGAAGAAAAGGCTGAAGCTCTTGCTGGGACCCTTGGGGTAAACTTTAAACCAGTCGACGTCCCTAGAGACGATGAGCACGTAGACTTCGTGGAGCGACGCCTGAGTCGCTTCCTAGAAGCTGTTCCATCGGAGGAAGACCGACCTCGTAGAGGAAATCACGGTGCATGAGGTGACATCGGCCCTCGCGAACCTGAAAATCAAGAAAGCCGCCGGACACGACGGGATCGGTGGAGGGATTCTCCGACAAATGCCTCCTATGGCAATCCTATACATCAAGAAGTCTTTCAATGAAATTCTCCGTACAGGCAAATACCCACAAACGTGGAAACATTCCCACATTATACCCATTCCCAAAGCGGGTAAGGACAGGAGGACACCCAAGTCTTACCGACAGATCAGCCTGCTGCCTACACTTTCCAAAGTGCTTTAAAGGATATACCTTAAGAGACTGCGCAGAATCATAGACAACGAGAGGTTCCTGCCGGATTAACAGTCCGGCTTCCGACAAGGGCATTCCACCCCTCAGCAGCTCCTTCGTCCTGCTGAAGAAGCCTTTGCCGTTTTTGAACGTTGCGAATACTTCGGTGCCATCCTGACGGATGTCAGCCGAGCCTTCGACTCAGTGTGGCACCAAGGACTCTTATATAAACTTATCACGCAAAGAGTACCTCTTTATCATGTTAAACTACTCAGGAGCTACCTGGAGGGACGAACCTTTCGAGTAGTCATGGACGGGGCCAGTTCCTAAATCAAGAACATCGCTGCAGGCGTTCCACAAGGCACGGTCTTAGGTCCGGTGCTATACAGCCTCTACACTGCTGATACATCTAATACAGCACGTGCTAAAAAAGCCATGTATGCCCATGACACGGCCATGTATGCCTGAAGCCTGAACATCAACAATCTGCGACGTCGACTACAACAAGCGTGCGACAATATTCAGGAATGGGCAACGAAATGGCGGCTAGCCTTTAATGCGCCAAAGAGCAAAGCGATTGTATTGACTAGGAAGAAGGTTCGACAAAACCTGACTCCTCTAACCCTCTTCGTTGAAGATATCAACTGGACAGGTACTGCCACCTATCTGGATGTGTAAATGGACAAGAGAATGACGTGGAAGCCTAACCACGCCAATGTCCACGCAAAGGCATCTAGGAGAATGAGAATTCTATACCCGATTCTCAACCACTCTTCAGCACTGAGGCCGCCTCTATGTTGCGCTAGTCAGGCCAATAATGGAGTACGATGCAGTTGTCTGGGGGAACACTGCTTCCTCCAACCTACAGCAACTGCAAGTTGTACAAAACGGGGTCATAAGACAGGCATATCATCTACCGCGTGAGACGAGGACACATGTCCTGCACCAAATAAGTGGCCTACCCAAGCTTCGCGAGAGGAATGAACAGCTGGTAAGACAATTTTACGCCAATAATAAAAAATCTACTAATCCGCTGATAACCGCTCTAGGCGCGGATCCAATATATGACAACTCTCTCAGGTGGCCAAAGAAACTACTGGACCACTAATTATGCACTAAAATATAAGAACAATGACAAAAGCACCGGATACGACAAATCCAGATAGAGACGAACCGTTTTGATAATGACAACCAATAACATTAACTGGAAGGAGATGCGCTATAGCGCAAAAACTTCCCCTCAACCTGGGACTTAAGTTTTCCCAGTAAGGAATGTCACTGCTGTTAAGTTCTCTGAACTTTACAAACGCAATGACGGAAGGTTACACAGTGAATGTTTGTACAACGTTGGTAAAAAACAACATGATGCTTTTGAAGCAAACAAGAATTCTTCAAATTTCGCATAGTGAACTTTAAGGGTCAAATACAAGTTTGTATCTCAGCAAGTTCGAGTTAACGACCTTTGAAACAATTATACGACAGCGTGATCGTACCTGTTCTTATTTAATACGTCTATTAATACTTCTGAGTTTTTTCAAACTCAAGAGATTTTATGTGAGTGGAGGCTTTCCCGGCGTATTGATGAAATGAATTCTCCACAGGAGTTCAGCCGGATATCTGAATTGTGGAGAATTCATTTCATCAAGAGATTTCATTTATCTTAATTGTGAAACATAGTTCACATTCGTATCTGGCCATAATCTTTAACTCTAAAAACTGCAAATATTTTAGTTCCGTGACGATACGCAAAAAAAAAAAAAAAAAAAAGTCACGGGCTTTCACCAGTCTAATTATAAAACCAGAAGTTAATGGTTCTTTTCCCCTAAAATATCACAAAATCATAGTGCTTTTCTGACCTGAAAACGTCTATTCGCTCCTTTAGCATAGTGATAACCAGTCAAACATTCTTGTGTTACAGAATACCGTTAGATTTAACTACAGTACTACTAACTAGTTAAAAACGGTTGTGCCCATAACAGATAGAGCATGTCTTTACGAGTTCGTCGTGCAACATTTGTTTTGCCTGTGACGTCATCGGACTAATGTGAGTGCGTTGGCGATTGTTTCAAATTAGGGTTGAATACAGTTAGAAATTGGTGTTGCGTGAAACCGTGTTCAGCCAGGACGTTAATTCAAGTGTCACTCTAAAGTGCTACTAGGAGCCAAAGTGAGATAGTAAATATAGAAAAGAGCAATATTATATTGGAAATTACAAAAAAAAATAATATATCATCTCATATGAGTAGTAAATATCATTAGAATTACAGAATACGCAAATTAAAAGAAAAGTCGCTTCAAAAGGAAACCAAAAAACCTAAAAAGTTCAGGGGTGAATAAATGCGAGAGCTCTGACAAAGTCAAAAATATAAAATAAAATGAAGTGTAAGTATTTTATTTTAGCTACTACCAACCTCTGATACAAACGAAAAACTTTCATTTCATCTGTTATATGTTATATTACTACATGTAACCACTGTATTACAGGGATTGGTAGTTAAATTACATATTAATACAAAATACTTGTTATGATTTTATCACCACGATTTCTCGAAAAATCTACGGCGCATACCCCAACTGAGCATATATATATATTGTGGTATGACAGAGTCATCCACAATGAATATTAATAAATAATTAATTAATATTCAGATTTTCCTTGTAATATTCATTTATCTAAATTGTAAATATTATAAATATTAGGGTTAATTCATAGGTGAATAATTATGTATTAAACCCGGGCAGCCAGATTTATTATTATATGATTTAATTTCTGTGCAAAACTTGTCATTCAGAAAATATTAAATGTGGGAAGTTGGAACTGCAGTTTTGAACGTTCAGAGAACGGGACAATGCCCAGTGTCGTCGACATGCTGACGCCTTCGCTTACAAAGGGGTGGCGCGCGGGAACCGTTACCTGCCGAGTGTACTGACCTCATCCCTTCCCAGTGCCTCGACAAGGTCAAGCAAAATGTGCGGGAACGGGTAGCAAATGCTAGCGACGACACGAAGCACATGATGATGGACATATATCGATGCACCAATCGTGGACGGATACAGGGGTTCACAGTTGTTAATTCAAGGCTTCTGTTTCATGTGCGGGGAGAGGAAAGCTGGCTTAGCTGCGACAAGAGAACACGACGCCATATTCGACTTCACTTGCTGCCGAGACGAGCTACAGTGCGGACGTGTCACCCGACACGCCCTTAGCCGTTGATCAGTGACTGTGTCTGGTCGCATAGTCTAGCTCAGGTGGGCTGGAAGTTGAGCGATCCACCTGCCAGAGATTGTAAGCTGATGTGCTAGCGCGGACATATCCGCAAATCTGGCATTCATTGCAGCAGTGGCACAGAGTGTGTGACACCTCGTCTAGAGATGCGATTACGGTAAAGTACCGACGCGTAGGTCCACAGTTCCATTGGGTTTTAACGAGGCTTGCTAACCCGTAAACGGCTCCTAAGATAAGACTCTGCTCCCATCATAGCAATTACTGAGCTATCCAACGTTTCATATTCTTAACTTCAAATTCGAAGCATCTTGCTCATTGTTTTAAATTCAAACGATGCTTTTACTTTAAACGGCGCCCCTGGGATTCTTTTGTAAATGTTAACTTTAAGTTGTTGGCCTGTGATGCCACTTTAAAACATGTTGACTTTGCAAAATCATTGAGATATCTAAATCAGTTTTATGTTTGCTTTTATCCGGCGGATTGTGAATGTCGGGTATTGCTTGTTTGTTGTCTTTGGATTATGTTTAACGTAACGTTAACTATACCCGGCCTTGTATAAGCCAGAAGATTAAATAAATTGAGTATAAGTTTGTGTGAAACTAACTTCTTGTAGAAATCATGGTTCTAGTTCACCATTTAACCAAATAACCAACTTATTGGATGACATATATATTATTAGTAATTATATTTCAACAACGTATTGGCTCCCCCCTCCCTAACCGACGGTCCAATACAATATATATGTATTTTCTTTAACTGGGATGTTTCTTAATTAAGTACTAATTTGTTTACACGGAACCAATTCTTCACATTTACCAGAGTGTCAATGACTCTGTACTCGATGCTTTGAACCCATTGAACTTTTATAGATATGCTATTATCATTTTAAAAACGCAAATTTTTGCCATATGGAGTGTAAAAACATTTTTTCTACATCAGGAGCAAAATGGGACCAACTAGAACAGAAGTGACACCATGTTCAATTGTCCCCCATTACGAGTTCATAAAGTCACCTTTATTTATGGTCTCTAAAGATAAATTTAGTTCTCTGTTTTCACTACCACTAACAAATAAATGTTCCGATTTATGTAAGAGAAATTTATCACCATCATACTGTTGTTAAAAGCCTAACTAATTTACTGTGCCCGTACAGAAGGCTTCTGTAGATCGTATAAGAGAGAACTATATTACTTTTGTTTTCCTCGGGCTTAACATTTGGTATAAAATTAAGGTTACTGAAGGCGAATTGAGGCAAATCAATGAGACCCCTTCTGAAACCGTAACTAGCGGATTCGTGACAACGGCGGCTACGTCTAAGGTTCTCCATCAAGTCCGTGCTTTAGTGCAGTCAGCCAAACAGTTTGATAACCATATTAGCGCCTTCTGTAGCTAAAATCGATGCTGCATGGTGTAGTAGCTGACGAATAAAACAACTGATGAACGTCAGCCACATAACTTATTAAATTTATTCTTTTCTTCTTCTGTAATCGAAAACTCAGCAATTTCTTCAGTGAAGGCGTATTAAGCTTATTATGAATGGATAATTGAAAGCACTAAATAAATATGCTTAAAGCAAATTGTTCTGTTTTCTTACTATTCATCACTAAAAAAAGTTATTCCTCTGATTTTTATTAAAACCAACGCTTTGATGTTGGCATAGTACGTTTTCTAAACGACTACGTCTTCTGAAGTATGGAAACATTTAAAATTATCCAGTAATAATAACATTTCTAATTTATGGTTATGCTTGTAATTCACAAAGTGCGCTTCGTATTCCGATGAGTAAGGTTCTTGTTTGTTATACGATGACTATTAAATTGAAGCAATGTAAAACAACTTGTTCATATTCTGTCATATTACACTACTGTCTCCCTTCTTCTGAATGCAGTGGTGCCAACTTTCCGGCAGTTGACGGTTTCCTTGAGGAAAAAATATATTTTTCAACATAGACTTAAGGAAGTAGAGAGTATGTTTCGTTTTCATATAGTTCTCAGTCATTTTTAAAACACTTGATATATTTATACACAAAATATAATTTTCTCAACGAGCTTTATTAGACGGATTTTCTGGAGATTTCGATTTATTTACTGTCAAAATTTTAATAATTCCACTATTTTAACTTTAGGATGCATTTCTTCTCCATTTACGTCTGTCAGACATAAAAAAAAAAAAAATTGTTGATTAGTTACTGTAAAAGTGAAATAGTTTACCACTGGTTCCCACATTGCTACCAACTTAAGTATTTATTTATTTTGCTATCTTGTAATTTAATTTCGAATGACCTTTAGTAAATTTAATTTTAATTTGCTTAAAATCTCGTACCAGTGTGAAATGGCTAGTAACGAAGACGTTTAAATGGTGGATCAGCTGAAAGAAAATGGATAAATTTGTGTTGGTTTTCTATTATGTTTAGTCATTTAAGGTTTAATTCTGTCAGATGAAGTAAGAACACTTAGTCGCATTTCTTTGTTATGTCGTATTTCTTGAGAATTTATTTATGTCTGACGTTAATAGATACGATCGCCAGGGGACAAGTCTGGTTCAATTTGTTTCTCTTTAGATTGTTCCTGCGTTAATAATAAAATGTAGTTTTTTTTATATTTTGACGCAGTTGATACTCCCTTTTGTTTTATTCCTTTACCGAACTACATTCGACAAGCAAAGTCTCCGAAGATTACATGGTCCAAATTTCAACGGTGACTGATTTTATAGTAGCGTTATTAATGGCTCCTTGCGTGTTACTTCCTGTCACCATGACAACCAACTCTTATCCCAGAGTAACCGTCATTCTGTTTTATTTTTTCTTTGAAACCAGTTATGCTATAACATACTAGTCGTAGGAACTGAAAGATTATTTGTTCAAATGTTTGGTGAAAGGAATGAGTTTGCTGCTCTGCATGAAACTTTTTACACGGGGTTGACACAACGCAGCTGTCGTCCTGCCTGAGACGGGAGATGAGAAAAGCCGGTTATATTTGGGTCCTTGCGTGAGCCGAGGAGGTTAGCGGAATGGAGGTAGCGGAATCCCTCCCTAAGGACGGACGTGATGCGCAATGTCCGGTCTACGGTCCAGGACGGAACAGAATTAGCCGGACGTCAGAATATCACATTACTGACGACGAGCCAGCCACAACTCTGTTACGGCCGCAGTTATAGCAACAGACTCGATAGTCGAGTGGAGGAGACCACACTGAGAGGTCATCACCAGCCTACCAACTGAGTAAACCAGTCAAGTCGAGCCAAGTCGATCCTCGCACTATTAGGATCACCTACTTAGCATTACCTTCAAAGATATGAATTTGACGATGCAAAAGGCACTCAATGGGAGCAAAAGTCAAGGCTTTAGGTATTTTCAGTTAGATGGTGAATTACGTTTTACGTGCACCGAACGTTACCGCTCGCACCTCTTATACAATAGTTCAATTCCAATTAAAGTTATCACAGACAGTAGATATCCTATTTACTAGAATGAAATTCACCCTCAATGAAGAGCGCTTTCAACAAAATAGGATCCTTATACTCACTTCGTTGGTTCAGTTGGTTGTGGCACCCTAACGGTGTCAGGTGCATGATTGAATTTATTATTTTTTTTAAAAATCGTTTTAACCACATGCTTGGTTACAAACAGTAACTGGGCCTACTGCATAGGTTGATTCAGTTTTTATTGTCTCTAGTAAAGAGGTATAATTGTTATACATCATAATATAGAGAAACGTCACATCGCAACTAATTAAATTTTAAAAATTTCTTCGTGGTATTAATATTTATGTCTATTTTTCATAAAATTGACATACAAACACAAGAAAATAAGTAAACGGGTACCGTTTCTGAGAATAGATTCATTTTAGAAAATATGGCGAATCATATTGTAAAGAACCATCAATCATTAGAATTTATTTTACTGGTATCAGAGAGGGACAAAAATTGATTAAATGTGAATTTATATATGTTTTCCAATTAATATGTTTTGTTTTGATGGATGAGAACGGTTTAAAATGCTGAAATTTGATTAAAAGCAATACAGTTTCTGAAATTTGCGTTAAAAGTCCGTAATTAAGAGTGGTGTATAAACTATAACGTTTTGAATAATTAGAATTCTTTAATTTTGTCATTGTTATGTTTAAAAGCGTGGAAATATTTTCTTATCTCATTTAAAAACGTTTCTTCATGATTATAGATAATTTTTTACGTTTTATAATTGTTTTCATACGATTTCTATTGCTGGAATGTTTGTCAGCGCTTCAGAAAGTAGCCTACTTTTTTCTGCTTATAACTTTACGCTTCGATGACGTTGAGGTCACTAGAGGTGGGAAGGTACTGGGTTAAGGAATAGGAAGGAATTCGGCCATGGTCTTTTAAGAGAACAACCCAGAATTCACCTGGAGTATTTCGAGAAACAATGGAAATCCCAAATCTGGATGGCTAGACGGGGATTCAAACCCGCGGCCTCCCGAATGCAAGGCTACAGCATTACCCACACCCACCACGCTTGGTCATAAAATACTATCGACCTTTTTAATGTGGTCCAGAATATTCCGTGATTCCCACTTAAGCTCAGATTGCGAGTTGCCAAACTCGCTCCGAACGGTGCTAATAGGAAAGCTAAGTCATTTATTTATTAATGTGCCTTAAATCTTTCGCATGAAGTCTGATGCTATGCTTATGTATGTGTTTCGACGAAATAAAAGTAAAAAGTTAATTGACGCTGTTGTCATTCAAGAAATCACCCGACATTAAAAAAATAAGGAATTTTCTTACATACATATGTGAAAGTTTAAATTACCTGGCGACCTGATGAATTACTTGTAAATCTTCAAAAACCATTTTAAAAACGCCAAATCCTGATTTGAATACCACGGCGAGTTTCCGCTACCGAACTTAGTAACTAATTGTAATCTTGAACAACGACTTACATCGAATTGTATACCAATATCTAATGGGAAAAGAATTTTCAATAATGAATTAAATATCGAGATGCAGTAGATTAAAGTATCTAAACAATACCAAAAATCATTTCAACCACCTATTTCTCGACTAACGCCTATGAAAATGCTAACAAGTTTAATACTGACTGCATATTAGTACGTGGAAAGCATATTCAAAAATAAGTGTGACGGAATTCTCTCAGTGTTCTTAGTGAATTACGCCAAATACCTTGCTCCACGGCCAACATACGTACTGCATCAATGGAAACAAAAGTCATTTCTGTTTACACTGACTAATCAGGTATATGTTTAATTAATTACTGGTACTTATGATCACAAAGCCATAATTACAACAGTGATACGAACACAATACAAAAAAACATACAATTAGTAATTTGCTCTTCTGGAACACTGGTAATTAAAAGATATCTCTTGTTTAATTAAATGAATTTATGTTCCGGAAAATAAATGTTGCTCAAATTGTGTAATTATAACGAGTATTGACAGCTAAAAGCTCTGTAAGACAAATACGAACAAAAAAATATTACCTTAAGCACCATTGTTAAAACTATAACATAAAAAGATTTTAAACTGCATGAGATCTGTTTGGCCACTTAACTCGCCAGTTGTTCCTGCTAATTCGCTGTTATTTGACTGACATGTATATTATTAAACAGAATATAGTAAAATTGCAATTTAAAGAAGTTCCGAAGTTAATTTAGTCAGTTGGAACTATAGAATTTGCACTTCAAGTTAGCACCTTTTCCCCAGCTTTGATTGTAAATAATTTGAACTCCTTAAGGACACATTGAACATTCTACTACCATATTCCGTCACTGTCTACAAAATAAATATTCTCACCGTGTTTTAACACTAGAGTGCACGCGCCCTTAAATATTCCTTGAGCGCACGCGCGGGCTACCGGCGTAGCCCATTTATGGGTTAATTAATTTTCGGAATCAGACAAAAAATATACAAAACAGAGTAAATAATTACTAAACATCTTTATTTTTATCATAATAACTTATACAATTAACAAAATTTTGTTTCTTAATTATAATTTTTAACATAAACATAAACTTATTAAAAATCATCTATTTTTGGAAGGTTTGAGATCTTTAAGCCTTATTTTTATTTAGAAACGTAATATTAATTATAAAAAGGGTTTCCAGTTAAGTAATTGAACCAATTATCAAAGTCATTGATAATAAATCATTCTGTTGGCATACATTCAGAACAGACGACTGTCTGATGTTCGCTACAAATAAGCCTCATACATTTGCTGCATTGCTTGCACATGCTGCGTTCCTGAGCCCTGCTGCAGAAAGAACATCGACCAACTCCTTCCTGTTGATCTGCCAGTCCTAGAAGTAGTCTGCCTTTCAGTTTTATACCTTTTTGTATATTTTGCTGGGATATACGACACTCTATAGAATGTCTTGCAAGATCGAATCCGAGTTCTTGAAGATATTTATGACGGATCACTTTCATATCAGGGTTGTTCATTTGATATATTACAACACCGTTTATTCCCGCCATATTTAAAAAATTGTAAAACAGCATGAGAGGCCATCGACGACTGTTCTGGGTAACGTCGTATTGTTTACATATTTTATCAAAAACATTGACGCCATTTTTTGTGTTGTTATAAAATGCTATGATATCAGGTTTTCGAGCATCACCAGTTGAATCATCAATTTTGGCATGATTGTGGAGGGTAGACAACATCAGAAATACCTTATTTCGTTTTGTCATCCTCCAGAAACCATTTTAGTATTTGGGCATCGTTCACATTACCCGCCAACTAAAAATGACCAAAACATAATAAAGATACACGAAAAAATCCATAAACACAAACAACACACATGAAAAACAGTTTAGACCTTACTTTTTATAGTATTTCTTCAGAAAATGTATCATATTTACCTCAATTTTGTCACTTGTATATTAAATAATTCCTCCAACGCTCGCGCGGGCTACAGGTGTGGCCCATAAACTTCGAGGGCAATTTATGCAGACGTCCATGGGCCGCGAGGGATGGCACGCTACTGGCGAAGGTGGGGGATAGTACTTGAGGAATACACTGCACGATTAACTGTAGTGCGCCAAGTTAAAAAAATAAAATACGACAATATTACACGTTTGGCTACATATGTAGCCCACGCCTGCGCTCTAGTGTTAAGTGGGGAACTTTTTCAGTTATGGAGTTTGTCGGGATTTTTCTGTTGTGATCGTTTTTTTTTTTTTCTTTCAGTAGCACACCAAGTAAGATTAAATCCGTTATTTAAGAAGTAAATTAAAACTGATTACCGGCGAAAGAACGATATGAGGCCAGGAATAGCAATAGCTGAAACATAATTTTACAAAAGAAGTCTTTTAGTTGCAATAAGAACTTCCTAGAATTCAGCGTATGGAGTAAAGAATTTTATAGTAGTGGAACTAGAACTTGGACTCTAGAAATAAGAAAAATAAAGAAAATGAAAAGGCCCTGAAATATAATACTATAGAATATTTTTAAAAAAATAATTGAACTGGTACAGTACATCATTAACGTGTTTTGGAAATAACTGGTGGAAAACGAAATTTTTAAAGGAGTCTGACAGTTAGAAGAAAAAGGATGGTAGGCTCGAATTTAAAACGCGGTGGATTTTTTAGTTTTATAGCTGATAGAACGACAAACGTAAGAACTGTAGAGAAAAACAAGGTTGTAAAATAAGAAGCTGATAACTGAAGACGTAGGGGGTATGTTGAGATGACCAGATTAGCTCAACAGAGAAACTGAAGAAGGAAAATGAGGGACTTAAAGCTTGCAATAATTCAGGTCATAAATCTTGTCGGATTCTAAGAACTTTGCATCCAGTGATTTTTAAACCGTAGTGTATCGCAAGAAAATTCAACAAATGGTTTACCTGAGTATACGACTGCACGAAGAGAGGAGTTTCTTGAATTTATTTCCCATATATATATATAGTGTCAGCTATGTTAAAGTCGACGTAGCAGAAACCCAATACGTCTGCCATCAGGGAGTCCTTCCTCTGGCTTTCATATCTGATCGTAATATCTGGCCTCAGCCACGGTTGCGCCGTATACATTCCATCTTAGTGACGAGTCGAAGCGTCGTCGCTGTGACAGTCGACTCCCCGCACCTGATCGCCGCCGGGAAGGCGTCGGAATTCCAATAACCACAGCTCACAGCGGCTTCGCTGGTCGCAGAGACGTGACATCCAGAAAGAGAGCCGCATTATTGGTCTCCGTCACCCGAGCCGCCGAGACGTCTCGGCGTCTGGCCGGGTGTTGGGTCACTGTCGGCTCACAGACACCTGTTGCTCGGGAGCGGCAGAGTGGAAACAAGTAGCAAGCGACGCGACGCCTGGCAGGGCAGGCTTCCAAAGTGCCAGCTCTCGATCAACAAGCCACTGTAATAATTTGTAAAGCGTTTGGTGAATATTGCAGCTGAAAACATACCAAAATATTCCATCTAAACATACGGCTAAATATACAGAGTTTGCCTGTACTTAGAGTTAAAATGTCTTATTTCCTCCTCAGAAATCCGGGTCATAGCTCAAGGACGAAAACGCTCCAACAAACAAAATGTTGTCAGCCATTACTCGCATCATGCCTCTTATTTTGTTTTACGGTGCATCTATTCTCACTGAAACAAATAGCTGTAATTTGGGTCAGAATGTTAGATGGGAGAGACCGAGCCAGGTAACGCTTGGCATTGGAAGGACGAGAGTTCAAATACTCATCCGGCCATTCTGATTTCTGGTTTTCATGGTTTCCAGAAATCATTAGTAACCTACTTATCCTGACCTAACACGAGATACAACTCAACAAAGCTTTTCCGAAAGAAACGAATCATATATCTACAATTTAACTTAAAAAAAATGGTTATTCATTTACTTTTACCTAAGTATGTCTTTCTGGCCGTTTCCAGCCTTGATGAGAACATCTGACTTCTCCTTGTAAACTTTGTCGGGTTATAATTTCCACAAGAAGCTTCTCATTTCTTCCTTTCACAATGTATGAAAGATAAATTTTTTATTACCTTCTCTTGTTTCTACTTTTTTTTTACTTTAGACACTCGTTGATTACGTTTTCGCATGTTAAACAAAACACAACTTTATTTCGTAGCTTTTCATACTTAATAAAAAACTAATTACAACTTCCTTTTCTCGTTACTTGGTCGTCCGCCGTCGTAATAAATTTTATACAATTCAGTTGGTTTTTCAGTTTACAGTCCAACTAATTGCATTACGATTTCTACAGTTTCATCCAGACTACCGTCGTATTCTTATGCCATACTTGAATTTCTCTTATCTTCTCCATACCAGACTTCATAATTATTCCTTTTCCTCGAACATAAATCGACCAGTTACTCCTTTTCTTCAGATATACTCATAAAATTTAATTAGTATTGCACACCTATATTTCGTAATACAACTAAATAAATACATTATGTTATATTTATAACTCTTTAAACATGAGCGTGACAAACGACCGCTACACACTCCAGGCGAATGCACGGGTGGTTTCTTTTGAAAATAACAAGCCCCAATTTCTTCCCTTTCCTGGTTTCCAGTCCTCTTTTCCCGCACTGATTTCGATGTGGGAGAGGAGGTGAGGCCATAAGCAAAAGTAAATGTGGCTTTGAGTTTAAGGCAAAAATAAACCATTTCCTTGTTTTCTTACTATAGCAATCATTTTTAGCGATAGTTCGAAAAATTTAATTTTCTAAAAAAATATTATTGTAAGAAACATTTTGATTGAATCAGTAATAACTGAGATGTTAGTCCATCTCTTCATCCTACCAAACAATCACTTTGTCAGGTAATAATTCTTTATGATTTGTAAAACATGTTATCGAAAAGAAAAAAGAAATGGTTACCACTGTCTGTGGTAGTGGTAGGGGAAAATATCCTCGCTGCCCTAAATACCTATCATTTACCTCCCACGCCTTCCTATAATCTCATCATTACAAGTATTTTTTACTTTTTTAATGTTTACGATGTACGTTACACTATTTATTAAAAACATAAAATTCATTAGGTCTGTAACGAAAGGATTATGAACACAATGGATCCCTGTCAACCAGTTTTTTTTATTATTATTATTTTTTTTAGCGAAAGCGATAATGTTCAAGGAGCTTGTAAATGTTTTGTATATCACGTGAGTGAATTTCATTCCAATTGTATCATAGGTACAGTGTCCAGTAAAAAGTTACGTTCCTAATAAATAATGCTTGTGTGTTGCGTTTGGGATTCTGAAGTATTAACATTCAAACGGTACAACATATTCATGGTCACAGCATATCACCGGCTTCACATTTAAGCGGCAATAGAACCCATTTGTATAACATTAACCCCCACAGTATAACTGAACTAGTGGAGTACATAATCCTTCACCTCAAATTAGTCCATTGTGACTTCTGATCAAAATTGACTTGGTTCTGAACCTCCCCCCTCCTTCCACTCCTACCTCCTCCATACGTATCTCAGCGTAGCTTTCTGAGTATTAGCTCATTCACTACATTTTACTTCAATAGGGTGAAGTCAGAAGGAATACATTCTTTGAAACCAATTCTCCAGATATTTGCTGAAAACAAGTCCGAAGAAGCTACTCCGAAGCATCGCTTGGAGATGGTAGTGCCGGCATGAATTGTTTTAGTCTGAATTCGTTCTCTTTCTCCTGTTAGTGGAAACACTCTGAAATCTCCGTCTGCGGACCTCGCCACTCAATTTAGCATTTCACCCGACAGCACTGTTGAGATGAAGAGTGAAAAAGCAATCTCGGTACGAATTGGTTGTACGTGTACGTTCTGTTAACAGCACGGAGATGGCTGGATCTCCGTTTGGGCTTCAGCCTTGCCAGCAGCTCCAAAGGAAAACGAGATTTCAACTGAACACAAAAAGTAGGCAGGAACCGTTTTCCATTCAGGCCCCCAGTTCGTGTCTTGCCTTTTATTCTGCATCTCCAAGTGGCAGAGCCTACTACACCGGCAGCAGTGAATCAGACAATGCCGGCAGTCAGCTGGAGACAGAGGTGCCGTCTAGTGAATTAAAATATTAAATTTGAACAAATCGATCTGTATCTGAAGGGGAAACAAAGAAGGAAGATTCAGTGTGTTGATTTACTACTTGCGTTAGTACCACGAGAAGAAGAGCATAACGTTTTAAATGAAAATTATGATCATTACCTCATATCCAAGATGAGAGAGAGAGAGAGAAAAAAGTTTTTAACTGATTGTATCTCCCAGATATTCAGACTTCAACAACAAATTTCAAAAAATCAAGTTGAAAATCATCTTGCTTCCTACCTCCAGGTGAAGAATATTCGCGTTTATTAACGGCTAATAGAATAACGTAGTGATTGTCCGGTTAGACAATAAAAAATATCGTAGAAAACTCTGATCAAGTGTAGCGCCAAAGCACGCGTTTGGAAGCAGAAGGACCCACGATGTATTTCTGCTCAACATTGCTTCATTTAAAAGACAACGAAGGGGGTTTTAACAAACTTAGTGAGACTCCTGTGCAGAAAAAGCAGAGAGCAACGCGCAGCTGTTATGTAGCCACTGTTAGTTATACCTCACTGCGTAACACCGCAAAGTGTACGCCGCGAATGAGTGGTCACTTACATGTGTCGACTAGCAGCAGCCGGTACTCTGACAGAAACACAAGTGGTTATCTATGACTATCCCGACAATGCGACGTAAAGATGACATAACACTCAAGCATCCAAATGTAATACCATTTAGTTGACTGCATGGTTTACGACTGAATACAATAATCCAGCCTATAAATCGAAAATTCGATCAACTTAAAAATCGCAGCCACATATGGCTTATTCCACCTGCTATGTGCTATCCTTGATCTGGATTTTTGGACTATTTACAATAAACACTTAGGCGAATTCTAGAAATATCCCGAATTTTCGCTTACAGAAATACGCAATCCAGATATGAATTAAAATACAGAATTAATCTTATCTTTCTGTTTTTGCACTATTTATTCCTTCATATTCATACAGACATCACTAGCAACACTCTTCACTTAACAACAGTAGGTCTAATCTCTCTCACACAAACTCACATATGAACAGCAAAAACACGTACAGCACCATCAATATCAATAGCAATACCAACACCAACTCTACCAGCAGCGACACCTACAACACAACCAACAACACAGCTACCAGTACCTACAACGCCAACGACAATAACACAACCAACAACAACAACAGCAACAACACCATCATCACCACCAACTTCACCACCACAACCACCACCATCAACAACAACATCATCACCACCAAAAACAACATCAATAACAACAACGGCAATAACAACGACAACGACAGCAAAAACGGCAACTTCGACACTAAAAACACCATCAGCACCACAAGAACTACCACCACTAACATCAACCATTAAAAACAACAAAAGCAATTACAAAAACAACGACTATCAACACCACCACCTCCAACGATACCAGCAATACCATCGCTTCCAACAATACCAACAACAAAATGCACACCCACATCGCCAACACCATCACCATAACCACCATCACAACAGCCACCATCACCATTACCAACTACAACAACAACACAAGTAACTACAACGCCAGCAATAACAATACCAGTAACAACAAAACAAACGCTTACAACAATATTAAAATCAACAAAAAAAGATAATAATAATACCGCCAGCATAAACAACACTTGTACAGTCGTAGAAAAGGAACAGTCTGTGGTATTTCTGTAACCATACCTAGTGCCCCTCCCACGGAGGACCAAACCAATCTTCGATTTAAAAACCGCTCACTTCAAACATATAGGATTCGTAAACTACTACAGTCTTTTGTGCCTCATAATGTCTGCCTCAAAGACCAGTGAACGGAACAGGACTAATTCAGTCGCGAAACTAACGATTAAGCGTTAGCTGAATGAAACGGGGTGACTGGCAGCTGTCGAGTCCAGCTGATCCAAGCGGGCAGCGCACTCTTCTCCATGTGTGTGTAAACCGCAGGGAATCGCTTGTCACTGTGACCGACCGAGCGTAAAGTTGCAAATGCTGCCGACACCGCGTGCGGCGCACGGTTCGCCTGCCATTCACTCCCCCGCAGCCCGCAACACGCTCGCTGGCGCCGGAGGATTATCGTGTTTACAACGGTCTCTACAACGCGTGCGTCACTGGAGCCGTGTTCATGTTGCAAGTAATGACATGGTTCACATAACACATACAGCTTTCATAGACTTCAACATTGTAACATAGCTGCGCATTGAATAAATAATTAAGAATTCATGGTTTCCTTCTTAATTCTTCCTCTAATTAGGTGTCATCTATCTAAATGTAGTCACACTATCAATATGTCAAACTAGCTCGTACCTGCGACTTCATACGCGAGGATTAAGAATTTCTTTGCCAGAATTGAATTTTGTTGGTAACGAAGGATTGTTCCCAAACCGAGTCGGCATAATATCACAGGAAAGCTATCGCTATATCGTTCTACCGTCGAACCTGTCTCTTGAAGAGAATTTCCAACATATTTTTCTCACCATTCGATAAGGTCTCAAAATTTAGTGACTACAACTGTTAATCATACTGGAAAAAATGTCCTGTGCCCTTCATACAGATTTTCTTGTAAAATTCCATCAGTATCGATATAGCCATTTAGTAGTGAAAACGTAACAAAAAGACAGAGACTTACTTCCGTATTTATAGTATTATTACTGCGGTTCACACACACACACACACACACACACACACACTGACTGCGAATTACCCCTGAGGGATCATTATAACGTAAAAAGGTGTACACCTACAGCATTGCAAGACTACCTATGATTTGCCTCGCATTGCACCCCTAACTTTGTAATATCTACAGTTTAACATTCAATCCGAATAACCGACGGCCCAGCCGTGACTCTTACGATCAAAAACAATTTTTAAAAATCTTAGCCTCCACGGAAATTTGAACCAGAGACCACGACCCAAACATTAGTAAGCCAGCGCTTTAGCCACTGAGCTACATGACCGCTACACGGAAAAATAGTAGAGAGGCCTCCATATCCAACGCTTCTGTTTATCGCCGTTCAGTAGTATTTCGAAATTATGAGGCAACATGTATTATTTATACACATAATTTTTCAACCAAATGTAGACAGTATTTTTCTCCTTGTTTCAAAGGATAAGTGTGCAAAGTTACATCGAGATCGGATGAAAACTGTGGATTTGTATGAAGAACAAACAAACATACATACATTCACTTTTATATATATAGATGGTATCTTGATATTTCCTGTTGCATAATAGCATTTGATTTAAATCAAAACTCAAGCCTGTAGAAATTTTAAATGACCAAATGGTTTTAGCGTTTAGCTGATGAATTTAGGTATTGTATATTACAAGTTGAATAAGTGGCCCAAAGTGCACTGGTTAACTCCCTCGACCTAAGTACGAACTCTATATATTCTGTCAAAATGTGCTCTGTTTTCCTTACAAATTTAATATTTCTACAAAGAAACAATTGGATTTGAAAACGGAACAGCAGAAATATAACGTGAACATTATTATATATACACCAACGTATTAGTGAGGAAATACATTAAAGATTTAAATATCTGTTTGAAATTTAATCTTTTTCTACATCTATATCTAAATATATATTCTGCAATTCACAAAATTGTGGGTGGCAGTGGCAGAGGGTGCTCAGCACCAAAGCTAATCTCTTTGCTGTGCATTCCAATCCCTAATGGTACGAGGGAAAAAAGAATTCATATACGAATCAGTCCGGCACCTTATTTCTCTAATTTTATCTTTCCTGTCCTTCCGACTCAAATAGGTTGGTGGAAGAAGTATTTCGCTACACTTAAAAGTGAAAGTGGGAGTACGTATGTTTACCAATAAGTTTAAACGAAACGTGTGTCGTCTATCTACCAGAGACACCCAACCTAGTCTACTAATCAGTTCTGTGACGCTTTCATAAGGACTGTAGCAAGCGGTCACGAATCGAGCGGCTCTTCTCTGCACTTTCTCTATATTTTCGATCAACCCCTTACGAAACGGATCCCAAATGGCACAATAATAGTCCAAATGTGGACGCACAAGAGATTTGTACGCTATCTCCTTTGTTTGTTCATTACAATTTTTCAAGATTCGACCTATGAATCGCAGCCTAGAATTTGCTCTACCTACTAACGAATTAATGTGTATGTCCCATTTCATGTTCCTTTGTACTGTTACTCCCAAATATTTCATAGAATCGACCATATCAATAACTGTTTTGTTTAACTCGTATTTCTGAACTATTGGATTCTTTTTGTTAGTTATGCTCATTGTCTTGCACCTTTTACAATTTAGAGTAAGTTGTCACTCAGCGCACCAAGCCAAAATAACATCCAGATCGCGCTGAATTTCTAAGCAATCGACCAAATTTCTTACTTCGCTATAAATAACCGCATCATCAGCAAAAAATCTAAAAAGGCTTTTCACTTTGTCTCCGAGATCGTTTATAAAAATTAAAAAAAGAAGTGGTCCTATTACACTTCCTTGAGGTACCCCCGATGTAACATGTAGACTAGAAGAACTTTCTCCTTCAACGACGACATACTGCGACCGACCAGTTAGAAAATCCTTTATCCATTCACAAAGCTGATCCGATATACCGTACGCTCGTAGCTTCGCTAAAAGGCGGTTGTGTGGCACAGAGTCAAAGGCTTTCTGAAAATCTAAAAAAATTGCATCTACTTGTGAACCTGCATCAATAACTTTCATTACGTCGTGTGTAAATAGGGCCAGCTGTGTTTCACATGATCTTTTCTTCCGAAATCCGTGTTGATTTGTTGTAAGCAAATTATTATCGTCTAGAAATTTCATAATGTTCAAGCATATAATGTGCTCCAATAACTCTACTACAAACAGATGTTATAGATATTGGACGATAGTTTCCAGGATCACTTCGATCACCTTTCTTGAAAATCGGAGTTACTTGCGCGATTTTCCAGTCTGAAGGTACTTTTCGCTCTTCTAATGATTTACTGAATATATCAGACAGAAATGGGCCGATTTCCGCCGCATATTCTGAAAATATTCTTACTGGAATTCCATCCGGGCCCGGTGCTTTCCCCCACTTCAGGAGCTCTAATTGCTTAATGATACCTGCAGTATCTATTCGTAATGATTCCATCACCGACTCGCCACGGCGTGGGAAAACGGGAATACTATCCTTATGTTTCTTTGTAAATGAATTTTTGAATACAGTATTTAGTACGTTAGCTTTATCGTGACTTTTATTAACCTCGGAACCTTCACGAATTAGTGCTGGAATATTGCTGTTGGTACAATTAACTTTTCGTACATACGACCAAAATTTCTTTTGGTTTTCTGTGAGACTCTTAGAGAGAGAGTTGGAGTGAAAATCGTTAAAGGCCTCGCGCATTACATTCTTAATACGTCCTCTTAAATCAGCTAAGGTTTATAAATCGCTGCGACACCCCTTCCTTCTTGATCGTGCGTGTATTTTCCTTTGTTTTTTGAGTAATCTTTTGACTTCGCATGTGTACCACGGTGGATCATTCTCCCCCTTTATTGTCCGCTTTGGTATATGTATTTCCATTCCTTCCCTGACTGTATGTATAAAACGATGCCACATCTCTTCAACGGTGTCCTTTGTTGACTTGAAGTGATGGTAATTATTCCTCAGGTAGGTTCTAAAACACTCCTTTGAGGCCTTATTGAATCTGTATACAATTCGGCCTTTTTTTCCTTTTTCACTTGGTAATTAATTTGATAATCGCAATTACCGCTTTGTGATCGCTTCATGTCATGGGTGACAATATTACAACGTGTTTAACCATTTAACTCTCTTAATTCGTTGGTTTTCCATCCTGATAGATGGCCTTTGAATGGCAACATGGAAGCAGCTGACTGAAGGACGCGGAGTTAAATAGAACATCAGTCACACTATCAAGGAGAATGCGCGAAAAATAGTAACTGTGGAACAGTTGAGTCAAAAGCAGGTGTGATTAAAGTAAGAGGCGACGTAAAATTGTGCCATAAATATCGTGGTAGGTAAAATGCATTGGTTTAAAGTGTCTCTTATCCTGAAATTTCTTTAGCATCATATATTGAGTTGAACGTTCAACAAACGACTGTTATGATTGTATTACAACCGACAATCTCACTGAACTTTGCCCGCAATCTACACATGTCCTTACTGAAAAGTACATATAAAAAGGCTCAACAGCGTTCAAGAATAAATTAAAAATATAATTTTCATTTTCAACTTTTTTGTACCAACTAATACCTAAATTCACGCTTTTTTAATTTGGTTCATAGATAACGTGGTCTTAATAACCAGAAGTGAATTGTAAGAAATTTATGGCTATATAATCGGCTATAGCCTAAATGAAGGTATTTCCTGAAATGATTTCGGAAAATCGTGGAAATTGTATGGTCTGTTTGAAAATAAAACCAAAGTGATCTCAAACTCCAGATCCAAACGTTGAAATATTCTGTTCAATTTGGAAATGGTGGTGGTATCCATCGTTTGATAATTGCTTCCACATAGATTCATATTCTTTATCAAAATTGGTAATGTGATGATGAACACCAGTTGATTTGAATGTATTTTGTGGCGTCACAGGCAAGTGGGAATGCTAAGATTCCTTATGTCACATCAGACAAGCGTTGCCATCTAACGACAGGCATGAGACAATAAAAACGATAAATTTTTATAACAGCTGCTGTCTTTAAACAAATATTAATAGTTTTAAGAGGTTTCTTGGACCAACGTGTCTTTTTATTTATACATGTTACCGAAATAACAGATAGGTCTGCTTTCAGGTTAAAGAAACATCTCAGCGATTAAAAGAAAGAACTTTTATCTGTCTGAAAATGTTATATACCAACGATTAATTAAAAACAATGCCTATTTAAAGCAGATGTTACTAAAAACGTACAATCTTCTCTGTTCAAAGGAAAAACATTTTCGGAATACGAAATGTGGCATCATGTTTCCGAATTATCGTATCAGGGAAAAATAATTACAAACACAATCACAATGATGGAATTACTGCCATGTTCATTAACAACATTTCTAAACCATAAATAGCTCAGAAATTATCAGCAGTTATTCAGGGCAATCTTAATCGGTGTCAACTCTCTCGCTCTCATATATATATGTAGGTATAAGTCTGCAGGTATTGCTAAGGGAGACGTCACAGATCGAGAGATTTTTAGTAAGAAGGTGAACTCATGGGAAGTTATTTCAGAGACAAAAAATGTAAAATCAAAACGCATCTGGACTGTCGAAGAAAAGGAATCCGCCAGTGAAAGAATGAAAAAATATTGATGCGACAAGAAGAACATCCCAAAGAGGAACTGAACGCATCCAGTCAGGATTGCTTATCGTTCTCCATTATGGGGATATACGAAAATAATAATAATATATATATCTGACATAATGCAAATGAGAGACGAATTACACATCATATGATTGCTTCATGTTATGGCAATCCCAAAACCAGACATCCAATCGTAGGCGTTAAATTCACTGCTCTCTAATAATTTCCATCGATTTACGAAAAACGAAACTTGATTTGCACAACGAAAATGAAAGTTACGTGCGAAACAGATTCAGACTTGATTTAATTGATTCGGCAATCGTAATAGTATAGTTTGCAATTAAGTCTTCATAGGGAATTTTTTAGAATTGTTTTCGATAGTATGAACAAAACCAGTTGTTCGGATTCCACGTTAAACTGTAGGTCCCAAAGGAAAGGAGCCAGGCGTTCTATCTCTGACACAAAACCCCCTTCGGGAGGATTCAACCAAACTTCTGGTTGCGGGCTAAATTAGTTAGTTAGTTGAACACACGATTTCCGTGTTAAGCGTGGTCTGCTGTTCATGATAACAACCGCTCGTAAAATTGTATGACCAACATGGCCTTTATAACAGCAGTATAGAGGGAAAAAATATAGCGTATGTTACCAGAGTGGTGAACATTATTTATACAGTCATAACAGCCATTTTAAGTATATAAATTTACTCTGATAATTCCTGACTACGGTATAAGTACGAAGCTGAATGATAATTAATATTTCAACAGTTACTTTAGGAGCCATACCAAAAGTGTTCAAAACTATTCCAAGCGATCACTGGATGATTTTTTTTTTAGGATTAAATACATTGCTTCCGAAAAACTAAGAATGAAAAAATGTCAGTGGTGGAGCTTAAGGAGTTACCACCCTGTCAAGATAATTAGCGTTTCCAGTTACACTCAAAGTTGAAAACTTGTAAAAACCGAATTGACGAATTTACAAAAGGTCTGGGGAAACCTAAATTTATCTGTAGAGCCTGACATTCTAGCAATGTCGTCTATGGCCGAAGCAGATAACTTTTCGTACATGGTAGAAACTCAAAACGTTACTCATTGCTGCGAACTACGGTTACAGAATGATGCATGGAAGGCCTCGGAATTAACGAAACTGTGTTTATAACCTCAAAAACCTATTAAAGCATTGAGACTCGAAAATATGACGATCGGCACACGAGAGTTAAGAAGTTTTAAGGGTTTTGGGCAATAATATTGTCCTCAGTAATCAAGTAACAGAGATCATAAAGTACCGCATCGTATGGGATACGCAGACTTTTTATCGGAACGGACAAAGGCAGGGTACCGAGTTTTCGTTTTAACATCATTGTTCCGTAATTCAAATTATGGAATTATGGAATTATAATGTTGTAGGACCCTCAGATCCATCTTCAAAGATGAAATCCATTTGTAAGATTTCTTCAAGTAAGTGTCTTTTGTGCTTCTGTACTTTTCTTAAATTTGTGTTATTACAACTACGATTTCACTACTCAAAATGATAGAATGGCACTGCTGGCCAGGAGATCTTGAAGGATTGTTCACCCAACAGAAGACAGAGATTTCAATTCACCGCTCAGTGCGCCTCTTGTCGCTGCTAACTTACCTAACCAGGTAATCCTACCGGGGGTAGAGTACCTACAGTTTAATGTTGTATCTAAACCACAGAAGTTTTCTGTCGTACTTCATATTACACAGTAAACAGTGCCGGATGCGAAGGTCGAGACCAGGATTGGTACAGACGCCTTAACCACCGAGTCACCATACCACCGATTACCTAACTAAGCGAAGAAAATAACAAAAATAAACGTTTCCATAGATGGAACTAAATGACTATTAATGTTAGGAAGAAGTTCAAATTTAATTAACGCAGTACAGCTTGCATATTGTAAAGCTTAGGTGTTATTTTTGTGTAATTCTACTACTCGTTCTAAATTGTTAACCACTAGGCGAGGAAATTAATGTCACCTACATTTGTAATCAAACAGTAAGTTATGTCACATTAAATTTCTTCTGTTGTGAAACGACAAATGTTTTTTTTATAAGTAATGATAATCTATTAGTATAATAGACAAGATGTAGCGTGTCACGCTATGACGTCAATTTATGACGTTGCGCTATGGCGTCACGCTTTACGATATTATTTGTGGGAATGCGCGTTATTTAGTAACATTTCCAAGTATCAGTGAATAAATTAACTCACAGAATACTGAAATAAAAGTATGTATTGCGTTAAAATTGACATATCACTCATTAGATGCTTATATTTACGTAATATTCTTTTAATATATAGAAGTATTCCTTAAATTCTTTGTCCATAGATATGTAAGATAAAAGTTTTGTATTTCGAGCATCAGTGTTTGGTTAGAGTGTTACTTAGCTCTATTAGTAATCTAATTTTACCTGGCAAGACGTAAGTACATATTTTTTTTTAAATTTCCTTTGCTTCTACTGATGACATGTTTCAGCCGTATGTAACTGTAATACTGATCTGAATAACGGATAACGTGAAAGGCAGATGTAAACTGAAGATTTTTGATTTAGTTTATATCACGATGAATTATTGCCACTAAAATGTGATAAGTATATTTATTAATATGCATGTAACGGAAATATTATTTCTCTGGCGGCATGTTTAGCGTAGTATTGTATGTAGTTAGGGGATTCTACGATAACCGTGAAGCTGAAATTTGTTGATGGATTCTTATGTAACTCAACGAAAAAAGTGGAAAGCAGAGAATAATTTTTTTGATTTCTCACTTAATTCTCGAGATACTCAAAATTGACGTGGTTAGGTTGAAATGCGGCCTGGATCAGAAGAAAAATTTCGCCATTGCCAAATTTGATGATGATATGGTATGTAACTGGAAGAGACAAATCGAAAACAAAATAATACATTTCCTTTCCATATTTCGCTTAGTTCTCGAGATATTGTATCTCAAAATTGAGGTGGTTTGGATGAGATCTGGCCTGGAAAAGAAAAAACAAATTACCAAAACCGCTATATCTACAAGGTGGAAATGCACTATATGTGTTTTATTTTCTTCCTGGTGGTTGTTGTTAGATTGAAATACGTCCTGGACCAGAGGAAACTTCACCAAAATCACAGTTAAAACTGATTTTCAACATGCTATCTCGAAAACCAAGAAAGATATAAAAAAAAGTTATTCTTTATTTTCGATTTGTTTCGCCGAGTTCTACAAGAGTTCATTATCAGATTGTGGCGCCATGGTAATTATTGAACTGCCTGTGTTAGATTGAAATGCAACCAACCTGGACCAGGATTGAAACAGAAACATTTTGTTACTGCGCTAGGCAATATGATTTATTTTTGTGTTTATTTAAGCAATTGCTAAGAAATGATTTGCCAGAACACTGAAGTTATTATGATTTAATTTAGCATCCTTCGTTTTCACTGTAGACATTATTTCAACTGTATGTAACCTATGTCATCCGATAACACATCGATCTTCATCACAGATAATAAAAAATAAAGATGTAAGAACACGTGAAGAATTTGGAACAAGTTTATAACGTGATTCATGATGACACTCAAATGCGATACAAGGGATATTTCAATTCGCTTATGATAGAAGCTTTGGTTTTCTAGCGGCATTATTAGCGAAGATTGTGATTAGACTGAAATGCGACCTGCATCAAGTTGACAACTGAAACCTTTTGCTACATCACAAGGGACGAGAAATTACAGCACATTGTATTTATTTCAAAACAATTCAATTAAGGTAAGCAACTAGAAAGAAATTAATTGCCAGAATACTCCTTCAAACCCTTCATTTTTGACGAGCTTTGTGGCTATTATATCATAAAAGAATTATATTTAGAGACTTTTTACACTATTAAATTCCGCTACAATCTTGTGCCCTTATATTATATTTAGAGATATATTTAGAGTTTTTTAACTATTTAATTCCGATAGTATCTAATTAACTTGCTACGAAATTTCCTTAATGAAGCAAAAATATTTCATGTTTTTTAATTTTCAAAGCAGATTTTTGACGAATACTATATTTGAGCAAAGTTAAGTTTTATAGAATCAGCACAATTCTTGTAACTGCAACTTTCTAAAATTTAAATCAATTTTCTCAGCAATAAGCATTAAAAATGACATAACTGAAACGCAGTTAAAAAATCCAGTTACGAAAAAGCAGTAATTTTAAGCCCATCTTCCTTAGTTACTGTCGTTTCTCCGTCTTTTATGACTAAAATGAAATGTTTATGTATGGCGTACGCTGTATCTCTTACTTTGTATTTGAATTTTTAAATAATTTGAAACATATAAATTCAATATATTAGTCTGAATTTTCTAAAATTTACTACTGTCTGTATAAATCGTGTTTTTTACATAAAATTTACACATTATATCATTATTATTTGTACAAGAAAATATTTTATAAAAAAAAATATTCTGCAGATTATTTTACGCGCCGACCGGGTAGGACGTGAAACCTGTAATTGTTTGCCTTTTTATCGGTTTTTGAGTATTTTACGTCATTTTCATGATATTTTTAAATTTTTTCGTAAAACGTGCATGATTTTTGTAAGGTAAAAAATTCAGAGTTTTTAAAAGTGATGAGTTTTCGGGTAAAAGCAGATATAAAATAGGGAGTTTAGTGAAATTATCGCTTAACTTGAACGAAACATGGTAGTCCGAAAAGTGAACAAGAACCCAATTTTATATCTACTAAAGGATTTTTTTTTTTACATTGAGTTTATTTTGAGGAACTTTTGAAATGTCCAGACTTCACAGAACTACTGGAAAACTATGAATTACAATATAGAATGAAATATCTGGATTTGAGACATACAACAATACTGCATAAATGAGGCAACGAACTGGGGGATGGAAAACTTCCACTCACCGCAAATTCCTCTAAAAATGTATTTCTGGTGTGACAGAGACGTATATATAAGATCTGTGTAAAACTACGTATGTTTTTCTATCTGAGGTTTCACTAGCGAAATAATGTGTGTAGTTGACGTAAGACGTAAGGCAACAGGAAGTTATATATAGGCATGGATTCTGGTCACCTGGGTCGGCGGCCGTTCCCGTCTCGAGAGAAGAGTTTCTCGACTACGGAGTTGTACTGGCATTGAGAACGGCAGATGCACACGTGTAGTGTCGTCGAGAAATAGTGTATCATTCAATACAAATTGTGCACAAATGTTAATTTCTGTCATGTAAAGTGAATAAAATTTAACGTAAAGTGACATGTCTAATCAATGAGAATTACCTTCAGTACCATATCCTTTACATTTGATACACGTTGATACTATCACAATGAAATGTTGGAGTTTATGTTCTGCAATCGCTCGTGGCAGAATTGTCGAAGACCAAGGGAAATTACGGTTAACCACTAACAAACCCCTCACACAGGCGGGTAACAGACGGCACATAATAATCCCCGAGACCAGACTCGAAGCTACGAGCCACGGAAACGAACATTGTCAGGCCAGCAAAAAGCCTTTCAGCTAAGCAAACGGCTGATTTGAGGTATAGCCAAATTTAAATATGATAATACCATGTGGGAATATAGAAGTTCTGTATTTTTCTGAAATACCGTGGAAGCGGTGAGTTCGGTTCCAATCTCCAGCCATTGGATTCCCTTATTGTTTCTTAAATACTGCTCGGTTGACTAGGAGTGGGGAGTCATTCAGGCTATTCAGTTCAGAGTAAAAATACTCGTAAATGGAGCCCCAATGGCCAGCCCCAAACAGCTCTAGAAGATACGCTGTACTTTGTTCTGTGGTCGAAGCTGGTAAAGTTAAATGTGATGAGTGAACGATCCCAGCTGGAGGCACGTCCGGCTGTTGACCTATCGGTAGGATCCTCCAAGTTCTCCTCTGGGCCGTCTGCCTCTTTCATTCCGCCAGCCACACTCGACTGAAGAAGCAATCAATGCCCGAGGCACTCGGCTCGGATCGCTCGCGAAGGTCGGTTGTCGGGCCAACCAATCACAGCCCCGTCTACACGCTCACCTGCCAACAGCTCTTAGCGACACACACAAATCTCTCTCAACAAGTTGTCTTCCCTACTCTTACAGATTAGTTATCAAAAAGCAAAAATATTTTATTTTACCCATCTCTGTCTATAGGAAAAAACAAATTCCATCATAAAAGCCATTTATCAAATTAGCTAAAGTAGGCAATGATAACCTAAGCTGTTTTTGTTTACGTTAGTTCATTATTACCCCGTTAAATGTGTCCTGAGTCAGTTTCACAAATTTATATCTAAACTTGGTATAAGTCCATGACCACATGTGGAGTTTCTGCATCGTACATCCACCCAGCTATTGACTTCAGTGACCTGGAGTGTGGAAGGGAGGGGAAGACACTTGTGCTCCTGTCAGATGTGTGATGACGCGCTAACGTATCACAATGCCTCACAGACCTAGCTCTAACGAAGGCAGGCGTCAGGTGTCTCGTAAGAAGACGCCGTTGTGGATTGAGATCAAAGCCTTGCTAAAGTGATCCTCTACGCAAAAACCGTGTGCTATCCACAGATTCAATGAACCTGAAACTAATTGAAAATTGGTAGACATCTCTGATTACTGTTGTTTATACAAGCATTATACATCATTATTTTCAATAACGTAATCTTTCTTACTTAAATTTTATTCGTTTCTATTCATTAGATGACTTTTTTTTAAATATCAATAGGCTTCTTCCTGAAACAATTATTTCCAGCAGTTAGGTAGTTATATGTATTTCTGAGTTCATTGTACCCTAACACAAAATCTTAATTTGGTAGTAAACAAGCATCGACTGCCTTCTGTTTCTTCTTTTTCAATTCACGAAACTAACTACTGAAGGAGGTGTGCTAAGCTTGAGTGCTGGAGGTAGGACAGGCAGTTCCTTTCCTTTAGGACGTAAAGTTTGACGTGGAATAAGACCCACAGCGCTTCTTAAAAACTTCACGCCATCAAAGAAAAGTCCGTAAAATTCCTGGCCGCATTGGTGATCTAAAGTAGGACGATGACTTTTAAAGATAAACTCTAATTCGCTGTGGTACCACATCGCTCATTTATCTGTGTTCTTAATAAATATCCTTAATTTATAATATCAATAATTTTCCGCTTGGTGCACAATGTGTAAATTATTATTTATTACGAAAATAGTAACAGTATTATTTTATTCATACTTGTCCCTGACTGTATCTGGTTAGTAAAAGTGTCGTGTCGTTATTATTATTGTGAAAAATTATTGGGAGGAATTAATTTCAGGAACCATAACAAACAAAACCCATCTGCCTTTGATCTGATGGTGTCGTCTGCAAATTAGAGCCCAATTTCCGCCCACCACTCTGCTCGCCCGCTCCGCTCTATTTTACTTTTAATTTCCATCGTCGCGTCCCCCCTCCCCCTCTCGCCTTATTGCAACCTAATTACTCCGTCGCTGCCCGGCAGCCCCGCCTGCAGCTGTTAATCCGCTCCGACAACTTTGACGGCGATATTGCCGCAGCCGTCCCAACTCCACGAGACACTGCGGAGGTTAGTACGGTGGCCAACGGTACTCGCTAGAGCTGCAGTCGAGCTACGAGTTACGAGGAGGGATTTTACGGGGGGCGTGCTCGGCTTAATTGCGAGGAGCTGTAAACATAGGTCACATAGTGATTAAGTTACATCTGGCCAAAAGTTTAACTGCAGGCACCGAATATTAATGTTTAGCTTTTACAGGTGTCGTACACAAGCTGCAGCAAGTATACAAATGGCTTAATTTTTGGAGTGGGAAGTTAAAAGGAGGTAAGAGGGAGAGAAGGGGTGGGTATAAAGGTGGGGAGAAGGGATGAGAGACGAAGTGAGGAAGGAGATAAGGGACGAGCACAGAGGGAAGGGGACGAGAGGGGATTACAAGAGATGGTAGTGGGAGAGAGAGGAGTAGGATAGAGAGGTATGGGAGAGATGAGAGTAGGATACAGAGATGTGGAAGAGACGGTAATAGGATAATGGAATATGGGAGAGAAGGAATAAGCTAGTGAGATGTGGGAGAGAAGTTGTAGTGGGAGAAGGAAGTTGGTTAGAGAGGTGTTAGACGGGAGTAGGACAGAAGATGAGAGAGAGAAGAAGTAGAATAGAGGAGTGGGGAGAGGCGGGAATAGGGAAAAGAAGACTGGGGCTGAAGGGATGAGAAGAGAGGAGAGGAGTGCGAGGGTGGGGGTCAGGAGAGAGGAGAGTGGGATAGAGGCGTGGGAGACAGAGATCAGATGGAGAGAGGAGAGATGGATGGGAGAGGATTTAAACATGGGAGGGAGGAAGACTGGACAGGGTTAGAAAGGATCAAAGGAAAGGGTATGGGGGCGCAGGGCAGGGGATCGAAAGAGAGGAGAGAGAACTAGAGCCGTGGGAGAGAAAGGGAATGTTGAGAAAGAAGAGATAGAGGGGATGGACGTTAACAGGGGTGGGGAAAAGGTCGGATAGGGTGAGAGGGAATGTGAAGGAAGAGGAGAGTAGGTAAGGAAAATGAGGGGAGATGGTAGGGGTAGGGGAAGGATGAGAGATGGAAAAAGGGAGGGAGACATGACTTGTTGGCTTTGATGTAATTAGTGATGGTTTAGGACAAGAAATGGCAATTAAATCAGCCATGGAATGTATGAAAGAACCATCCCATTCTTACCCTGAAGTGATTTCGAGGAAACCAGAGGAAAACTGGTAATAGAACCATGCTCTGTTCATTTTCGACTTATAACATATCTGTTATTATAATTCTTAATTGATTATTTTTTTGTGTGTATTAATCTTTTCATTATAAATAATCTGTAAAAAAAAAAGATATGTAAATATTAAATTCTAAACAGCCTTCCACAGACAGTAATATACAATAATATCGTTGGATATAAGAAGATTATAGAATCTCTGTGTTAGAATTGTGAGATTAGCTGTGAAGTTGGCTTGTAAATTAATTTTGAATAAATATACCAAGGCATTTAAAATAGCAAAGTGCTGGTATTTTATTTTAAATATATTTTGTAAGAGAAGGGCCTGAATAATATATTGTATAAAATGGGGCTGACCTCCCATGATGCCAAATAGGCATTAAAAAAAATATTGGTCGGTACGCCGAGAAGGGTGTTACATTTTGCGACCCTGCCAGGATCGGTTTATCGAGGAATTTTCTGAGGACGACGTGGAGCAGATCGGCGCAGATTGGCAAGTACAGATTCCAGTTCTCTTTGGACTTGCGGTCTCATATTCAACAAAAAGAAGAAGTAGGCCTATCATTTAATATTAAAGTTTCAAGTAAAGCAATTTGTAATTGAGGCAAGAACTGAGTCAGAAAGAAAATAAAGTAAAGACTTTACAATCAGAATTTATAATTAAATTGTAACGGTGATGTAAGAACTATTGTTTTGCAACAAATTAAGTAAAAGAACAGATTGTCAGAAAATAATTAAGTTAACGAACGTCAAAAAAAAAAAAAAAAAAAAAAAAAAAAATTAAAAGATTGTAAAATTGCAGTAGCATCTTTAAAATAGGTTATAGGCGTCTGTGGAAGACTATAGCTAAGACAAAGGAATAATACAAGTTTTTAAAACAAAACAAAAAATAAGGGGGAAATTTTTTTTTTTTTTCGAGGAATATCGTAACTGTAAAGAACTGATTTTTGTTTTTTTTTTTTTTTTTTGTTTGTTTGTTTGTGTTTGCATGTACATGGTTGCTTATTTGCAGTGCTGTACCAAGTGGACTTTTGATATTTCTGTCGTGCATTTCTGTATGCATTACAGATAATACGAAATTTAGTAAGTGTTTTTGTGGTCCAGTATTCAAGTCTATGCATAGTATTATCGGCGTTGCAATACATCGTTGTACTATTGGTGTTGTGCTGTATAAATCTGAGAGCAGTTATTGTTGAATACTATCGGTTTTTTTTTTTTTTTTTTTCGCGTAAATAAAATTTATTATTGTTGCTAAATTATTTTAATTTGTTGCAAAGATGGAAAACGGTTGCCTTAAATTGGTTAGAGAGGATGCGCAAATTGATTTGGGTGAGGACCAAAATAATAAGTCAGAATGGCAGACGAGTAGTTCTGGAGTTATTAGTTTTGATAATAAAGATGCATTTAGAATCCGAAGTGGTAATAGTAATTTTGTTCAAGCGGAATTGGCTAGCAGTCCAAATATTAATGCTGAGGTAAAAGGGGTTGCAGAGTATTTTGAAAGCAGTAATATTAATAGTATTGATGGTTGCAATGGGTTAAATGATAAGGACAGCGACGATGGGCGAGATAATGATGTAAATAACACAGTCTCACCAAAATTAAGTCGAACATCTGATGCTCGAGAAAGGAATGTAGATCCCCAACAGTTCATGTCATGTTTCAAGCAACTCCAAGAAATGATATTAAATCAAGCCATAGAAAGAAAAACAAGTCAAAGAATGGAAACAAAAATTATGTTAAATCAGGAAAGAGCAATTCAGGAATTGAAAATAGAAATTATGTCAAATCAAAAGAAGAATGAAGAAAGTTTCCAGGTTATGAGGGATGAGATGAAGAGAATTCAAGAAAATTGGAAGCAAGAGGTGCGGACTGAATTAGAACATTTCCAAGAAGAGGTTAGACAAGAAGTAGCCGGGAAAATGGATCAACGTATAGCAAATAATAATGAAAGACAAAACGCCATTATCGGAAACATCAGGGAAGTCATGTTTGAAAGTCAAAAAGAATGTCGGGAAGAAATAATTTTGGTGAAGCAACAAACTGCAGGCAGTATCATTCAATTGAAAAAACAGATTGATGAAGGAGTAGGACAAAAGATAGGTGAAGTTAAAATTGAAATTGAACAGATTGGTTCTAGATTCAATCAAGTAGAAGAAAGATTGGAAAAGGTTGAACGGCGACCTAGCGCGGTTGTTACCGGAACGGTGAATACGTATACTCCGCCGATGTTACCTGATGCAGTTTTTAAACCGAACGGAAATATTCACCCTGCAGATTTTGTAAAGATCTATGATAAAGACTTACCATTAGAATGGTCGGATATAGAGAAGATTCGCTATGTCAGAGGTAAAATGAAGGACGAAGCTTTTTCCTGGAGCTGTGAAGTAGCTGAAGAGTGCAATGATTACAATGAATTCTTGAGAAGATTTCGCGAAAAGTTCTGGTCTGCACAAATGCAGAGGAAAGTGAAAAGTGATTTTTACAATTGTCGTCGTTTTGGCAGACGCGATGGGAAGATGCGAGATTTTTGCGACGCAATGCGAAAGGAATTGCGTTATTTGGATCAACCAGTAGGAGAGGTTGAGCAGATCGAAATATTATTGCAGAAGCTTCCGAGACAAGTGCAAGATAAACTAGTTGTTAATCAGTGGGATAGGATTCATGATTTCTTAGATGCACTTGAGCGGGTAGATCGGTGTAACGAAAGGTACGAATACAATGTGGAAGGTCACAGAGAAAACGGCTACGAGAATAAAAAGTATGGGGACAGACATCTTGATGGTAAATCAAATAATTGGCCATACAGAGGAGATAATGTGTATGGAAGAGGAGAAGGACAGGTGAATCGGCAAGACAGAAGCGACATGCGACAGTTTGAAGGCAACACTAACAATTACAATGAGCGTGGTTATGTATCGAACGGACAGGGAAATCAGCGACCGCAATACAAACAAACTATGTACATGAAAATGAAAGGTAACAGACAACCTAACGAGGAAAAAGGAGCGGAAAACTTAAGTCCGCAACTGTAAAGGTCCTATCAGTGGCGGATACAGTGGTTGCAGGACCATCCAATATGTGTGATAAAAAAGCAGTAAACGATTACAATGACTACCGGACAAAGCAATCTAGCAAAGAAGAATATCTAAAGTGGTGGGAATGTTTGCACAGGATGAATAACAACAACTGTGGGACCATGTCAGTGGACAGCGAAAGCAAGTGGGAAAATGAGTATATATCGGAGTTGGCCAGAATCAGTGTACATGATGATAATGACAAAGATGGTGGTGCAGAACATGGAGTTAGGAGGGCGACGGAGTTACATAAGTTGGAAGAAGATGTGTTCGTATAAGGAAATTTATGCAGCGAAAGAAATGAACTACCTCTAAGCATTGACAGTGATGGTACGTGGAGTAGCGACGATGAAGAGGGCGAAGATATAATTGAAGAAAATAGGTTTAATAGTGAATCCAATGAAAATGAAGGAAATAAAGTAAGAATATTTTTTTTAAAGAGTGTCGACGAAGAAGAAAATCCAGGTGTGTCTCAGAGAAGAGCGCCTGAGAATGCAACAAAAGGTAGTCCAGACAGTACGAACGCGTCAGCGCAGCAAAATAACAAAGTCCAACTTGTTCTGATTTCAACCATAGGGAACGATGCAAGAAATTGTTGGTACAGGGTACAACAGAAGACGGCCGACGGCGGTATAATGTAAACAATTTAAAGAGGGAATTCTTGCCGGAGTTGCAAAGAGATAAATGGTCGCATGAAGAAATTGTGAAAGATTTGTTAAGTGAAGAAATGCATGACGTTTTAGAGGATAAAATAAGACAGCCATTAGTTGATGTGAAGATATTTGGAATAGAATGCCAAGCGCTTGTAGACTCCGGAAGCGACCTGACGGCGATAACACACACGTTGCAACGAAAACATTATAGCAAGATATAAGGTGACAGAAATGCCGGTAAACCACATTCAGATCATGGGGGCAACCGGGAACTGAGCAAGAGACTAAAAACTCACATTTGGATGGAATTAGAAATGGATAGGATAAGTAAGATTCATGGAGTATTTGAGGAAGGACTAAAAGACTGGAAGAAAAGGAAAAAAGAGAACGTTATGGGGGCATAACACTGATCTGATAAAATGTGATGAAAGTATAATGAAGAAGAAAAGCTGAAGATAGGAAAAGGCGGTATGACAAAAGGGTAAAACCAACCGAGTTTGAGATAGGAGATTTAGTTTTGGTGAGAATGAAAAAAAAATCCAGAGAAATAAATTCCGAAATAAAGAAATTTTTCAAAATATATCACGGACCCTTTAGGGTAATTTCTAAACCGAATATTAGCGCATATGAACTGGCATATCCTAGGTCAAATAAAAGATTAGGATTGAGAAACGTTGTAGATCTGAAATTGTATAAGTCTCGCCTAAAGGGAAGATCAAAAGGTTGTGACAGATAGTAATTGCGAATAGTTGATTGTCACTTGAGTTGTGTGAGAAATAGTTGTCATTATAAACAAGGAAGGACTGATAAAGACAATATGCTAGATTGGTGTATTTGTTTATAAATATGTTTATTTCATTGTGTAGATATGAGACATTGATTCAATGACATCGAGATGTAAGTTGTGAGTGGAAGAAGTAAGTGGACTGGTAGAGACAGTGAATTGAAAACTAAAGAACATCTCGGCAAATAAATGTGTGCCATCATTTAGTTGTGCCTCGATGTGGGGCAATTATAACATATCTGTTATTATAATTCTTAATTGATTATTTTTTTGTGTGTATTAATCTTTTCATTATAAATAATCTGTAAGAAAAAAAAAAGATATGTAAATATTAAATTCTAAACAGCCTTCCACAGACAGTAATATACAATAATATCGTTGGATATAAGAAGATTATAGAATCTCTGTGTGTGTTAGAATTGTTGAGATAGCTGTGAAGTTGGCTTGTAAATTAATTTTGAATAAATATACCAAGGCATTTAAAATAGCAAAGTGCTGGTATTTTATTTTAAATATATTTTGTAAGAGAAGGGCCTGAATAATATATTGTATAAAATGGGGCTGACCTCCCATGATGCCAAATAGGCATTAAAAAAAATATTGGTCGGTACGCCGAGAAGGGTGTTACAGACTGGCGGCTGAAAGCCATATTCACCTAGTCTCTCACCTCACCTCACCTACCTCTCCGGTTCCATACCCCACCCTCCAATCAGGAGAGTGTCAAATTTTTCAACACGCACTCTTTCCCCTTCGTATATTGGGATGAGGGCAGCGGAGTTGGGATAGAGCA
>CM061919.1:211469291-211600477 GCA_031002005.1 Vandiemenella viatica
TAATTCTTAAAAAGTTTTAAAGCTGAAAAAATGTAAAACTACTTTTCAGTAACAAGCTGCTAATAAAAGTAACATAAAAAGTTTAAAAAAACCTGAGTTACTCATGGTCTCTGCGGTTACCACATTGCCAATTGTCATTCCGCCTAAGCTAAATTTCAATTTAATTAAAACTTTTTTTAATGTTCCTGCTTGACCAAAGTTTATGCGTTACGATTTATTTGTTTTTCCAGTATTTTACCGATAGCTTTTGTTACTGTTCTTTATTCAAATTCGCTTTACATGAGTTATTTAAAGTGGATATCAGAAGAAACACGTTACCAAATCGAGTATTCTCGCAGTTCATTTTTGATGGTGTTTACTATTTAACAATGTGGAATCGGGGTTTATAAAGAGAAGAATTTCTAATAGCTTGCTACATTATCACCGCCGCAGTTGACACAATTTTCTTTTTTGAGAGCGCATTGACGCGATGGGTGTTCGCCCGCACACTTGACGCTTTTTGCACACATGACGCCAAAAAGCGTCAAGTGTGCGGGCGTTCACCCAATGCGTCAATGCTCTCTCAAAAAAGGAGAAACCTGTCCTAAATGTGTCAACTCCGGCGGTGATCATGTGGCAAGCTATCGGAAACAGTGTTGCCAACTCCTAGAAATTCAAGTCGTTAGACTCAAGATCAAAAGTCGCTAAAATTAATTCCACCAGTAGCCCATTGTTCAGTGTACAAAATGTTCTGGGATTTCCTGACCACATTACTCTTTTGTTACTACCAGTAGAAATAATTCAATTACAATTAACACTTCGAAAAATAAGATGTAGTTGGACAGAAATAAATTTCATTATTACTTAATATTACTTATGTTTTTTGTCAACTCGAAAAAAAAAAATTAAGTTAAAAAATTGAAAATTTCAAGTATAGATCGATGAGTTATCGATAGTTGTTCAATAGTCGGCGAATTCTGAATTGTTACTATAGAGCCAGTGGTCGCGTTCAGGTTTACTAAATGCCCTAAATGCTAAGCAGGTGTTGAGATCAAGGTTACTAAAATCCTAGTAACCTTGGCTGAGATTAGATTAGTATACCTGGTATACATGTATTCTGTTTGTGTACCTTAAATTTGGCGCGCAAGTCGCGCATAGTTTTTTTAAATTCAACATGAAGATTTTTATATACAAATTTTATTTTAAAAAAGTTGACTTTTTTAGCTAAATCTTAAATTAGAAGATTTCCGAATTCACTCAAAAAGTTTAACATTCAATTAAAGCTAGAATTTTTTAACAAATAAATGTAAAACTTAGATTTAAAACAAAATTGTATGTTTTGATCCGAAAATTTTTTGAAATAGCTAAAGCTAGAGCAAACACAAATGGAACTTTAATTAAATAAAGTTTGAATTTTGTGCGCAAGCGCGTTTGTCGTTTTCTATACGTATCTCTTGGCACTGTTTAATTCTGTGTCGAGTTGACAAAAAATGTATCAATTATTGGTTCTAGAACTGTTTTCACTTTTACTCCAAAAGTCGCCAGATAAGTCGCTAAACCATTTTTGTAGTCAAAACGTTTTTTTGGTCGCTAAGACTTAAGCAAAAGTCGTCACTTCTAGCGACAAAGTCGCTAAATTGGCAACACTGATCGGAGATGCACCGCTTTCAGTAGATTTAATGACAAACAGAAGGCATACAATTCCTCCTACGTTGCCATTCTTAAGAAAGGCAACAACAAAAAAAGAAGGAGGAGGAAGAAGCAGCAGCCTCCAACCAGGGCCTGCCCAACCCTGAGCTGAGACCGGGTAAAACCTCCGCAGAAGCATCAGTTGGATCTCATGACAATGGGAGGGATCACTAGAGAGACTCCTCCGCCCAGGCAAAACCTCCGAGCAGGATGAAGAAAACTGAAGAATTGAAGAACCGCCCTCCGGATGAGAACACCCGGAAGGATGACGGCTCCATCCTCTTAAACATGATGCAGTCACTATTGCAGACGGTGACTGCATTAATTCAAGACCTGCCGCGACAGATGGCGGAGGCCGTTAGGATGGCAATAACTGACGTACAACAAGGTAACCAAGAACATCATGGCTAATTCCATTGAAGACTTAACCATTTGTATATGGAACGATAATGACCTCTGGCGCCACATGGGCGAATTTAAGGAATACCTGAGGGACGAAGGCATTGATGTGTGCCTCGTGAATGAGACTCATCTTAAGCAGGAGATCAAAGCTGCTGCCCCCAGATATTCCTGCTATAGGTGTGACCGGCCAACCGCCGGAGGTGGTACCGCGGTCTTCGTTAGGAGCGCCATTAAGCACTACCAAATAGTATTACCCCGCATGGAGACCATAGAAGCAACCGGTTTCACCGTCGAGTCATGTCGGGGGAGACTTGTGTTTGTTGCTGTATACCGACCACCAGGACGCCTAGATGAAGGGGACATTTCTGCGCTTCTTACTCTGCGCGGCAATCTGTTTATTGCGGGTGACCTGAACGCCAAGCATGTCGCCTGGAATTCACTAATCACCAACAATCACGGAAGGAAACTCCTACGAGTGGTCGAGAACCACGATGCGGTAGTTTGGGGACCCACCGAACCTACCATCTATGGACGTGGCCACCCTGATGTTCTTGACATCGCCATAACCAAGAGCCTAAGACACAACTCATCCGTCACCACCAAAACGGTCTTGTCATCCGATCATGTCCCGGTGCTTTATTATATGGCGGCGGACGTATCATCACTCAGGAACAGACTAGCCAGAAACTTACGTGAGATTAACTGGGAAGTCTTTAAGAACCTCCTCACACAGCGGATCGAATCTGCAGTGCCACCCTCTGCTACTGGCCCCTCTGCCGCCGTTGCTGTACTGGCTGACTGGATAAACGAGGCAGCAGATGCGCCTACCCGGCCGCGGCGTAACCAGCCTCCACGATCTCGACAATTGCCTTCCCACATCCGAGAGGCAATAGCAATCAAAAACCAACTAAATAGGGAGTGGCATCTCACTAGGGATCCGGCTACAAAGAGAGCGGTAAATCGCATGCAGTGGGAGATCAAAGCGGAGGTAGAACAGTACAAAATTTCTGACTGGTCTAATTTCATTTCCACCTCGAATACTGAAGATGGGTCTGCATGGCGAGCCACAAACGCCAGACTCCGGAAGACGTTACAGATCCCACCTCTGGTTGTTGGAAATAACCATATCTGCGTTCCAGAAGAAAAGGCTGAAGCTCTTGCTGGGACCCTTGGGGTAAACTTTAAACCAGTCGACGTCCCTAGAGACGATGAGCACGTAGACTTCGTGGAGCGACGCCTGAGTCGCTTCCTAGTAGCTGTTCCTTCGGGGGAAGACCTCATACAGGAAATCACGGTGCAGGAGGTGACATCGGCCCTCGCGAATCTGGAAATCAAGAAAGCCGCCGGACACGACGGGATCGGTGGAGGGATTCTCCGACAAATGCCTCCTACGGCAATCCTATACATCAAGAAGTCTTTCAATGAAATTCTCCGTACAGGCAAATACCCGCAAACGTGGAAACATGCCAACATTATACCCATTCCCAAAGCGGGTAAGGACAGGAGGTCGGCCAAGTCTTACCGACAGATCAGCCTGCTGCCTACACTTTCCAAAGTGTTTGAAAGGATATACCTTAAGAGACTGCGCAGAATCATAGACAACGAGAGGTTCCTGCCGGATTAACAGTTCGGCTTCCGACAAGGGCATTCCACCCCTCAGCAGCTCCTTCGTCCTGCTGAAGAAGCCTTTGCCGTTTTTGAACGTTGCGAGTACTTCGGTGCCGTCCTGATGGATGTCAGCCGAGCCTTCGACTCGGTGTGGCACCAAGGACTCTTATATAAACTTATCACGCAAAGAGTACCTCTTTATCATGTTAAACTACTCAGGAGCTACCTGGAGGGATGAACCTTTCGAGTAGTCATGGACGGGGCCAGTTCCTAAATCAAGAACATCGCTGCAGGCGTTCCACAAGGCACGGTCTTAGGTCCGGTGCTATACAGCCTCTACACTGCTGATACATCTAATACAGCACGTGCTAAAAAATCCCTGTCTGCCGATGACACGGCCATGAATGCCTGAAGCCTGAACATCAACAATCTGCGACGTCGACTACAACAAGCGTGCGACAATATTCAGGAATGGGCAACGAAATGGCGGCTAGCCTTTAATGCGCCAAAGAGCAAAGCGATTGTATTGACTAGGAAGAAGGTTCCACAAAATCTGACTCCTCTAACCCTCTTCGGCGAAGATATCAACTGGACAGGTACTGCCACCTATCTGGATGTGTAAATGGACAAGAGAATGACGTAGAAGCCTAACGTCGCCAATGTCCGCGCAAAGGCATCTAGGAGAATGAGAATTCTATACCAGATTCTCAACCACTCTTCACCACTGAGGCCGCCTCTATGTTGAGCTAATCAGGCCAATAATGGAGTACGATGCAGTTGCTGGGGGAACACTGCTTCCTTCAACCTACAGCAACTGCAAGTTGTACAAAACAGGGCCATAAGACAGGCATATCATCTACCGCGTGAGACGAGGACACATGTCCTGCACCAAATAAGTGGCCTACCCAAGCTTCGCGAGAGGTTTGAACAGCTGGTACGACAATTTTACGCCAATAATAAAAAATCTACTAATCCGCTGATAACCGCTCTAGGTGCGGATCCAATATATGACAACTCTCTCAGGTGGTCAAAGAAACTACTGGACCACTAATTATGCACTAAAATATAAGAACAATGACAAAAGCACCGGATACGACAAATCCAGATAGAGACGAACCGTTTTGATAATGACAACTAATAACATAAACTGGAAGGAGATGCGCTATAGCGCAAAAACTTCCCCTCAACCTGGGACTTAAGTTTTCCCAGTAAGAAATGTCACTGCTGTTAAGTTCTCTGAACTTTACAAACGCAATGACGAAAGGTTACACAATGAATGTTTGCACAACGTTGGTAAAAAAACAACATGATGCTTTTGAAACAAACAAGAATTCTTCAAATTTAGCATAGTGAACTTTAAGGGTCAAATACAAGTTTGTATCTCAGCAAGTTCGAGTTAACGACCTTTGAAACAATTATACGACAGCGTGATCGTACCTGTTCTTATTTATTACGTCTATTAATACATCTGAGTTTTTCAAACTCAAGAGATTTTATGTGAGTGGAGGCTTTCCCGGCGTATTGATGAAATGAATTCTCCACAGGAGTTCAGCTATCCGGCTGAACTCCTGTGGAGAGTTTATTTCATCAAGAGATTTCATTTATCCTAATTGTGAAACATAGTTCACATTCGTATCTGGTCATAATCTTTAACTCTAAAAACTGCAAATATTCTAGTTCCGTGACGATACGAAAAAAAAAAAAAAAAAAAAAAAAAAAAAAAAAAAAAAAAAAAAAAAAAAAAGGTCACGGGCTTACACCAGTCTAATTATAAAACCAGAAGTTAATGGTTCTTTTCCCCTAAAATATCACAAAATCATAGTGCTTTACTGACCTGAAAACGTCTATTCACTCCTTTAGCATAGTGATAACCAGTCAAACATTCTTGTGTTACAGAATACCGTTAGATTTAACTACAGTACTACTAACTAGTTAATAACGGTTGTGCCCATAACAGATAGAGCATGTCTTTACGAGTTCGTCGTGCAACATTTGTTTTGCCTGTGACGTCATCGGACTAATGTGAGTGCGTTGGCGATTGTTTCAAATTAGGGTTGAATACAGTTAGAAATTGGTGTTGCGTGAAACCGTGTTCAGCCAGGACGTTAATTCAAGTGTCACTCTAAAGTGCTACTAGGAGCCAAAGTGAGATAGTAAATATAGAAAAGAGCAATATTATATTGGAAATTACAAAAAAAAATAATATATCATCTCATATGAGTAGTAAATATCATTAGAATTACAGAATACGCAAATTAAAAGAAAAGTCGCTTCAAAAGGAAACCAAAAAACCTAAAAAGTCCAGGGGTGAATAAATGCGAGAGCTCTGACAAAGTCAAAAATATAAAATAAAATGAAGTGTAAGTATTTTATTTTAGCTACTACCAACCTCTGATACAAACGAAAAACTTTCATTTCATCTGTTATATGTTATATTACTACATGTAACCACTGTATTACAGGGATTGGTAGTTAAATTACATATTAATACAAAATACTTGTTATGATTTTATCACCACGATTTCTCGAAAAATCTACGGCGCGTACCCCAACTGAGCATATATATATATATTGTGGTATGACAGAGTCATCCACAATGAATATTAATAAATAATTAATTAATATTCAGATTTTCCTTGTAATATTCATTTATCTAAATTGTAAATATTATAAATATTAGGGTTAATTCATAGGTGAATAATTATGTATTAAACCCGGGCAGCCAGATTTATTATTATATGATTTAATTTCTGTGCAAAACTTGTCATTCAGAAAATATTAAATGTGGGAAGTTGGAACTGCAGTTTTGAACGTTCAGAGAACGGGACAATGCCCAGTGTCGTCGACATGCTGACGCCTTCGCTTACAAAGGGGTGGCGCACGGGAACCGTTACCTGCCGAGTGTACTGACCTCATCCCTTCCCAGTGCTTCGACAAGGTCAAGCAAAATGTGCGGGAACGGGTAGCAAATGTTAGCGACGACACGAAGCACATGATGATGGACATATATCGATGCACCAATCGTGAACGGATACAGGGGTTCACAGTTGTTAATTCAAGGCTTCTGTTTCATGTGCGGGGAGAGGAAAGCTGGCTTAGCTGCGACAAGAGAACACGACGCCATATTCGACTTCACTTGCTGCCGAGACAAGCTACAGTGCGGACGTGTCACCCGACACGCCCTTAGCCGTTGATCAGTGACTGTGTCTGGTCGCATAGTCTAGCTCAGGTGGGCTGGAAGTTGAGCGATCCACCTGCCAGAGATTGTAAGCTGATGTGCTAGCGCGGACATATCTGCAAATCTGGCATTCGTTGCAGCAGTGGCACAGAGCGTGTGACACCTCGTCTAGAAGATGCGATTACGGTAAAGTACCGACGCGTAGGTCCACAGTTCCATTGGGTTTTAACGAGGCTTGCTAACCCGTAAACGGCTCCTAAGATAAGACTCTGCTCCCATCATAGCAATTACTGAGCTATCCAACGTTTTCATATTCTTAACTTCAAATTCGAAGCATCTTGCTCATTGTTTTAGATTCAAACGATGCTTTTACTTTAAACGGCGCCCCTGGGATTCTTTTGTAAATGTTAACTTTAAGTTGTTGGCCTGTGATGCCACTTTAAAACATGTTGACTTTGCAAAATCATTGAGATATCTAAATCAGTTTTATGTTTGCTTTTATCCGGCGGATTGTGAATGTCGGGTATTGCTTGTTTGTTGTCTTTGGATTATGTTTAACGTAACGTTAACTATACCCGGCCTTGTATAAGCCAGAAGATTAAATAAATTGAGTATAAGTTTGTGTGAAACTAACTTCTTGTAGAAATCATGATTCTAGTTCACCATTTAACCAAATAACCAACTTATTGGATGACATACATATTATTAGTAATTATATTTCATCAACGTATTGGCTCCCCCCTCCCTAACCGACGGTCCAATACAATATATATGTATATTCTTTAACTGGGATGTTTCTTAATTAAGTACTAATTTGTTTACACGGAACCAATTCTTCACATTTACCAGAGTGTCAATGACTCTGTACTCGATGCTTTGAACCCATGGAACTTTTATAGATATGCTATTATCATTTTTTTTAAAAACGCAAATGTTTGCCATATGGAGTGTAAAAACATTTTTTCTACATCAGGAGCAAAATGGGACCAACTAGAACAGAAGTGACACCATGTTCAATTGTCCCCCATTACGAGTTCAAAAAGTCACCTTTATTTATGGTCTCTAAAGATAAATTTAGTTCTCTGTTTTCACTACCACTAACAAATAAATGTTCCGATTTATGTAAGAGAAATTTATACCATCATACTGTTGTTAAAAGCCTAACTAATTTACTGTGCCCGTACAGAAGGCTTCTGTAAATCGTATAATAGAGAACTGTATTACTTTTGTTTTCCTCGGGCTTAACATTTGGTATAAAATTAAGGTTACTGAAGGCGAATTGAGGCAAATCAATGAGACCCCTTCTGAAACCGTAACTAGCGGATTCGTGACAACGGCGGCTATGTCGAAGGTTCTCCTTCAAGTCCGTGCTTTAGTGCAGTCAGCCAAACAGTTTGATAACCATATTAGCGCCTTCTGTAGCTAAAGTCGATGCTGCATGGTGTAGTAGCTAACGAATCAAACAACTGATGAATGTAAGCCAGATAACTTATTAAATTTCTTCTTTTCTTCTTCTGTAATCGAAAACTCAGCAATTTCTTCAGTGAAGGCGTATTAAGCTTATTATGAATGGATAATTGAAAGCACTAAATAAATATGCTTAATGCAAGTTGTTCTGTTTTCTTACTATTCATCACTAAAAAAAGTTATTCCTCTGATTTTTATTAAAACCAACGCTTTGATGTTGGCATAGTACGTTTTCTAAACGACTACGTCTTCTGAAGTATGGAAATATTTAAAATTATCCAGAAATAATAACATTTCTAATTTATGGTTATGCATGTAATTCACAAAGTGCGCTTCGTATTCCCATGAGTAAGGTTCTTGTTTGTTATACGATGACTATTAAATTGAAGCAATGTAAAACAACTTGTTCATATTCTGTCATATTGAAATACTGTCTCCCTTCTTCTGACTGCAGTGGTGCCATCTTTCCGGCAGTTGACGGTTTCCTTGAGGAAAAAAAAATATTTCTCAACATAAAGGAAGTAGAGAGTATGTTTCGTATACATCTAGTTCTCAGCCATCTTTAAAACACTTAATCTATTTATACACAGAATATAATTTTCTCAACGAGCTTTGTTAGACGGATTTTCTGGAGATTTCGATTTATTTACTGTCAAAATTTTAATAATGTCACTATTTTTACGTTAGGATCCATTTCTTCTCCATTCACGTCTGTCAGACAGAAACAATTGTTGAATGGTTAATGTAAAAGTGAAATAGTTTACCACTTGTTCCCGCATTGCTACAAACATAAGTATTTATTTATTTTGCTATCTTGTAATCGAATGACCTTTAGTAAGAGTCTTCAAAATTTAATTATAATTTGCTTAAAATCTCGTACCAGTGTGAAATGGCTAGTAACGAAGACGTTTAAATGGTGGATCAGCTGAAGAAAATGGACAAATTTGTGTTGGTTTTCTATTATGTTTAGTCATTTAAGGTTTAATTCTGTCAGATGAAGTAAGAACTCTTAGTGGCATTTCTTTTTTATGTCGTATTTCTTGAGAATTTATTTATGTCTGACGTTAATAGATACGATCGCCAGGGGAAAAGTCTGGTTCAATTTGTTTCTCTTTAGATTGTTCCTCCGTTAGTAATAAAATGTAAACTTTTATATTTTTACGCAGTTGATATTCCCTTTTTTTATTCATTTACAGAACTACATTCGAGAAGAAAAGACTCCGAAGATTACAAGGTCCAAATTTGAGCAGTTACTGATTTAATAGTAGCGTTATTAATGGCTCCTTGCGTGTTACTTCCTGTCACCATGACAACCAACTTTTATCCCAGAGTAACCGTCATACTGTTTTATTTTTTCTTTGAAACCTGTTATGCTGTAACATACTAGCCGCAGGAACTGAAATATTATTTGTTGAAATGTTTGGTGAAAGGAATGAGTTTGCTGCTCTGAATGAAACTTTTTATACGGGGTTGATACAACGCAGCTGTCCTCCTGCCTGAGACTGGAGATGAGAAAAAGCTGGTTATATGTGTGTCCTAGCGTGGGCCGAGGAGGTTAGCGGAATCCCTCCCTAAGGACGGACGTGATGCGCAATGTCCGGTCTACGGTCCAGGACGGAACAGAGTTAGCCGGACGTCAGAATATCACATTACTGACGACGAGCCAGCCACAACTCTGTTACGGCCGCAGTTACAGCAACAGACTCGATAGTCGAGTGGAGGAGACCACACTGAGAGGTCATCTCCAGCCTACCAACTGAGTAAACCAGTCAAGTCGATCCTCGCGCAATTATGATCACCTATTTCACATTACCTTCAAAGATATGAATTCGACGATGCAAAAGGCACTCAATGGGAGCAAAAGTCAAGGCTTTAGATATTTTCAGTTAGATGGTGCATTACGTTTTACGTGCACCGAACGTTACCGCTCGCACCTCTTATACAATAGTTCAATTCCAATTAAAGTTATCACAGACAGTAGATATCCTATTTATTAGAATGAAATAATGAAATTCACCCTCAAAAGAGTAATAGGATTCTTACACTCACTTCGTTGGCTCAGGGGGTTGTGGCATCGTGACGGTGTCCGGTGCTTGACATCGGGTCCACTGAATTTTTTTTTTAATCGTTTTAACCACATACTTGGATACAAACAGTAACTGGGCATACTGCATAGGTTTATTCAGCTTCTATTGTCTCTCGTGAAGAGGTATAATTGTTACACATAACAATATAGAGAAACGTCACATCGCAACTAATTAAATTTGAAAAAAAATTTTGTGGTATTAATATTTACTTCTATTTCTCACAAAATTGACATATAAACACAAGAAAATAAGTAAACGGGTACCGTTCCTGAGACTAGATTCATTTTACAAAATATGGAGAATCGTAAAGAACCAGCTTCCTACAAATTGCAATCATTTGAATTTATTTTCTTTCTGTCGGAGAGGGACAAAATATGATTAAATGTGAATTTATATATGTTTTCCAATTAACATGTATTGTCTTGATGGATGAGAATGGTTTAAAATGCTGCAATTTGATTAAAAGCGAATACAGATTCTGAAATTTGCATTAATAGTCCGTAATTAAGAATGGTGTATAAACCATAATGTTTAGGATTGTTTAATTTTGTCATTGCTATGTTTAAAGGATTGGAAATATTTTCTAATCTCACTTAAAACCGTTTCTTCATTATTATAGGTAATTTTTTCACATTTTCTAATTGTTTTTGTACGATTTCTATTGCTGGAATGATTGTTAGTGCTTCAGAAAGTACTTTTTTCTGCTTGTAGCTTTACGCTTCGTTGGCGTTGAGGTCATTAGAGGCGGGAAGGTACTAGGTTAAGGAATGGGAAGGAATTCGGCCATGGCCTTTTAAAGGAACAACCCAGAATACACTTGGAGTGTTTGGGGAAAACGTGGAAAGCCCAAATCTGGATGGCCAGACGGGGATTCAAACCCGCGTTCTCCCGAATGCGAGGCTACAGCATTACCGCACCCACCACTCTTGGTCATAAAATACTATCGACCTTTTTAATGTGGTCCAGAATATTCCGTGATTCCCACTTAACCTCAGATTGAGAGTTGGCAAACTCGCTCCGAACGGTGCTAATAGGAAAGCTAAGTCATTTATTTATTAATGTGCCTTAAATCTTTCGCAAGAAGTCTGATGCTATGCTTATGTATGTGTTTCGACGAAATAAAAGTAAAAAGTTAATTGACGCTGTTGTCATTTAAGAAATCACCCGACATTAAAAAAATAAGGAATTTTCTTACAAACATATGTGAATGTTTATATTACCTGGCGACCTGATAAATTACTTGTAAATCTTCAAAAACCATTTTAAAAAACGCCAAATCCTGAGTTGAATACCACGGCGAGTTTCCGCTACCGAACTTAGTAACTAATTATAATCTTGAACAACGACTTACAACGAATTGTATACCAATATCTAATGGGAAAAGAATTTTCAATAATGAAACAAATATCGAAATGCAGTAGATTAAAGTATCTAAAACATACAAAAAATCATTTCAAACACCTATTTATCGACTAACGCCTATGAAAATACAGCAGAAAAACTAACAAGTTTAATACTGGCTGCATATTAGTACGTGGAAAACATATTCAAAAATAAGTGTGACGGAATTCTCACTGTGTTGTTAGTGAATTACGCCAAATACCTTGCTCCACGGCCAACATACCTACTGCATCAATGCAAACAAAAGTCATTTCTGTTTACACTGACTAATCAGGTATATATTTAATTAATTACTGGTACTCATAATCACAAAGCCATAATTACAACAGTGATACGAACACAATACAAAAAACATACAATTAGTAATTTGCTCTTCTGGAACACTTATAATTAAAATGTATCGCTTGTTTAATTAAATGAATTTATGATCCGGAAAACAAATATTGCTCAGATTGTGTAATTATAACGAGTATTGACAGCTAAAAGCTCTGTTGGACAAATACGAACAATAAAAGTACTAACTTAAGCACCATTGTGAAAACTATGCCATAAAAAGATTTTAAACAGCAAGAGATCTGTTTGGCTACTTAAATCGCAAGTTGTTCCTGCTAATTCGCTGTTATTTGACTGACATATATATTATTAAACAGAATATAGTAAAATTGCAATTTAAAGAAGATCCGAAGTTACTTTAGTCAGTTGGAACGATAGAATTTACATTTCAAGTTAGCACCTTTTCCCCAGCTTTGATTGTAAATAATTTGAACTCCTTAAGGACACATTGAACATTATACTACCATATTCCGTCACTGTCTAGAAAATAAATATTCTCACCGTGTTTTAAGTGGGGAACTTTTTCAGTTATGGAGTTTGTCGGGATTTTTCTGTTATGATCGTTTGTTTTTTTCCTTCAGTTGCACACCAAGTAAGATTAAAACCGTTATTTAAGAAGTAAATTATAACTGATTATCGTCGAAAGAACTATCTCAAATCAGGAATAGCAATATCTGAAAGAGACTTTTCCATAAGAAATCTTTTAGTTGCAATAATGACGACTCAAGAAGAACTTCCGGGAATTCAGCGTATGGAGTAAAGCATTTTATAGTAGTGGAACTGGAACTTGGACTCTAGAAATAAGAAAAATAAAGAAAATTAAAGGGTCTGAAATGTAATAGTACAGAATATTTTTTTTAAATAATTGAACTGGTACAGTACATCATTAACGTGTTTTGGAAATAACTGGTGGAAAACGAAATTTTTAAAGGAGTCTGACAGTTAGAAGAGAAAGGATGGTAGGCTCGAATTTAAAACGCGGTGGATTTTTTAGTTTTATAGCTGATAGAACGACAAACGTAAGAACTGTAGAGAAAAACAAGGTTATAAAATAAGAAGATGATAACTGAAGACGTAGGGGGTATGTTGAGATGAAGAGTTTAGCTCAACAGAGAAACTGAAGAAGGAAAATGAGGGACTTAAAGCTTGCAATAATTCAGGTCATAAATCTTGTCGGATTCTAAGAACTTTGCATCCAGTGATTTTTAAAGCGCAGTGTATCGCAAGAAAATTCAACAAAGTTTACGACCTGAGTATACGACTGCACGAAGAGAGACGTTTCTTGAATTTATTTCCCATATATATATATAGTGTCAGCTATGTTGAAGTCGACGTAGCAGAAACCCAATACGTCTGCCATCAGGGAGTCCTTCCTCTGGCTTTCATATCCGATCGTAATATCTGGCCTCAGCCACGGTTGCGCCGTATACATTCCATCTTAGTGACGAGTCGAAGCATCGTCGCTGTGACAGTCGACTCCCCGCACCTGATCGCCGCCGGGAAGGCGTCGGAATTCCAATAACCACAGCTCAGAGCGGCTTCGCTGGTCGCAGAGACGTGACATCCAGAAAGAGAGCCGCATTATTGGTCTCGTGTCACCCGAGCCGCCGAGCGTCTCGGCGTCTGGCCGGGTGTTGGGTCACTGTCGGCTCACAGACACCTGTTGCTCGGGAGCGGCAGAGTGGAAACAAGTAGCAAGCGACGCCTGGCAGGGCAGGCTTCCAAAGTGCCAGCTCTCGAACAACAAGCTACTGTAATGATTCGTAAAGCGTTTAGCGAGTATTGCAGTTGAAAACTTACCAAAATCTTCCACCTAAACATTCAGCTAAACAGACAGAGTCTGCCCGTACTTGGAGTTAAAATATTTTATTTCCTCCACAGAAATACGGGCCATAGCTCAAGGACGAAAACGTTCCAACAAACAAACTGTTGTCTGCCAGTACTCGTATCATTTTACGGTGCATGTGTTCCCACTGAAACAAATAGCTGTAAGTTGTGTCAGAATGTTAGATGTGAGAGACCGAGCCAGGTGAGTAAGCGGTAACGCTTGGCATTTGGGAGGACGAGAGTTCAAATCCTCGTCCGGCCATTCTGATTTCTGATTTTCATGGTTTCCAGAAATCATTTGTAACCTACTTATCCTGACCTAACAAGAGATACAACTCAACAAAGCTTTTCCGAAAGAAACGAATCGTATATCTTCAATTAACTTAAAAATTGTCATCAATTTACTTTTACCTTAGCATGTCTTTCTGGCCGTTTCCAGTCCTGACGAGAACATCTGACGTCTCCTTGTAAACTTAGTCGGCCTACGACATTTGCTGTCGGGTTACAATTTCCAGTAAAAGCATCTCGTTTCTTCCTTTCACAATGTCTGAAAAATAAATTTTTTATTACCTTCTCTTGTTTCTACCTTTTTTTTACTCTAGACACTCGTTGATTACGTTTTCGCATGTTAAACCAAACACAACTTTATTTCGTAGCTTTTCGTACTTAATAAAAAACTAATTACAACTTCATTTTCTCGTTATTTGGTCGTCCGCCGTCGTAATAAATTTTATACAATTCAGTTGGTTTTTCAGTTTACAGTCCAACTAATTGCATTACGATTTCTGCAGCTTCATCCAGACTACCGTTGTATTCTTATGCCATACTTGACTTTCTCTTATCTTCTCCATACCAGACTTCATAATTATTCCTTTTCCTCGACACTAAATCGACCAGTTACTCCTTGTCTTCAGATATACTCATGAAATTGAATTGGTATTGCACACCTATATTTCGTAATACAACTAAATAAATACATTATGTTATATTTATAACTCTTTAAACATGGGCGTGACAAACGACCGCTACACACTCCAGGCGAATGCACGGGTGGTTCTTTAAAAATAACAGGCCCCAATTTCTTCCCGTTCCTGGTTTCCAGTCCTCTTTTCCCGCACTGATTTCGATGTGGGAGAGGAGGTGAGGCCATAAGCAAAAGTAAATGTGGCTTTGAGTTTGAGGCAAATATAAACCATTTCCTTGTTTTCTTACTATAGCAATCATTTTTAGCGATAGTCCGAAAAATTTAATTTTCTAAAAAAATATTGTTGTAAGAAATGTTTTGATTGAATCAGTAATAACTGAGATGTTAGTCCAACTCTTCATCCTAGCAAACAATCACTTTATCAGGTAACAATTCTTTATGATTTGTAAAACATGTTATCGAAAAGGGGGAAAAAATGATTACCGCTGTCTGTGGTAGTGGTGGGGGTAAATATCCTCCCTACCCTAAATCCCTAACATTTACCTCCCATGTCTTCCTATTATCTCATCATTACTTTCTATTATCTCATCATTACTTCCTATTATCTCATCATTACAAGTATTTTTTACTTTTCTAATATTTACGATGTACGTTACACTATTTATTAAAAACATATTTTTTTTTGTTGTGAAACTGATAATGTACAAAGAACTTGTAAATGTTTTCTATATCACGTGAGTGAATTTCATTCCAATTGTATCATGGGTACAATGTCCAGTAAAAAGTTACGTTCCTAATAAATAATGCTTGTGTGTTGCGTTTGGAATTCTGAAGTATTAACATTCAAGCTCTACAATATATTCATGGTCACAGAATATCAGCGACTTCACATTTAAGCGACAATAGAACCCATTTGTATAACATTAACCCCACAGTATAACTGAACTAGTGGAGAACATAAACCTTCACTAGAAATTAGTCCTTTGTGACTTCTGATGAAAAGTCAAACATGCAGTCTGTTCTACGTTTTCAATAATTTCGAAAAACTATTAGTATATAAGATATCTAAATAATTAAATGACGGAAATAAATATCGATAGGCTGTTTAGTGTTCTGTACCTTATTTTAACTGTAACAAATAATATGAATAAAAAGCTACGTGACTTGGCTTGGAACCTCACCCCTCCTACCGCTCCTACACCCTTCCATGCGTATCTCAGGGTAGCTTTTTGAGTATTAGCTCATTCACTACATTTTACTTCAATAGGGTGAAGTCAGAAGGAATACATTATTTGAAACCAATTCTCCAGATATATGCTGAAAACAAGCCCGAAGAAGCTACTCCGAAGCATCGCTTGGAGATGGTAGTGCCGGCATGAATTGTTTTAGTCTGAATTCGTTCTCTTTCTCCTGTTCGTGGAAACACTCTGAAATCTCCGTCTGCGGACCTCGCCACTCAATTTAGCATTTCACCCGACAGCGCTGTTGAGATGAAGAGTGAAAAAGCAATCTCGGTACGAATTGGTTGTACGTGTACGTTCTGTTAACAGCACGGAGATGGCGGGATCTCCGTTTGGGCTTCAGCCTTGCCAGCAGCTCCAGAGGAAAACGAGATTTCAACTGAACACAAAAAGTAGCGAGGAACCGTTTTCCATTCAGGCCCCCAGTTCGTGTCTTGCCTTTTATTCTGCATCTCCAAGTGGCAGTGCCTACTACACCGACAGCAGTGAATCAGACAAAGCCGGCAGTCAGCTAGAGACAGAGGTGCCGTCTGGTGAATTAAGATATTATACTTGAACAAATCGATCCGTATCTGAAGGGGAAACGAAGCAGGAAGATTCAGTGTATTGATTTACTACTTGCGTTAATACCATGAGAAGAAGAACATAACGTTTTAAATAAAAATTACGATCATTACCTCATATCCAATACGAGAGAGAGAGAGAGAAAAAAGTTTTTAACTGATTGTATCTCCCAGATATTCAGACTTCAACAACAAATTTCAAAAAATCAAGTTGAAAATCATCTTGCTTCCTACCTCCAGGTGAAGAATATTCGCGTTTATTAACGGCTAATAGAATAACGTAGTGATTGTCCGGTTAGACAATAAAAAACATCGTAGAAAACTCTGATCAAGTGTAGCGCCAAAGCACGAGGTTGGAAGCAGAAGGACCCACGATGTATTTCTGCTCAACATTGTTTCATTTCAAAGACAACGAAGGGAGTTTTAACAACCTTAGTGAGACTCCTGTGCAGAAAAAGCAGAGAGCGACGGGCAGGTGTTATGTAGCCACTGTTAGTTATACCTCACTGCGAAACACCGCAAAGTGTACGCCGCGAATGGGTGGTCTCTTACTTGATGTGTCGACTAGCGGCAACCGGTACGCTGACAGAATCACAACTGGTTATCTATGACTATCCCGACAGTGCGAAGTAAAGATTACATATCACCCGGACATCCAAGTGTAATACCATTTAGTTGACTGCATGGTTTACAAATGAATACAATAATCGAGCCTATAAATCGGAAATTCGATCAAATTGAATCGCAGTCATATGTGGCTTTTTCCACCTGCTACGTGAGTTCTATCCTTGATCTGGATTTTTTGACTATTTACAACAAACACTTAGGCAAATTCTAGAAATATCCCGAATTTTCGCTTAGAAAAATACGCAATCCAGATACGAATTAAAATATAGAATTAATCTTATCTTTCTGTTTTTACATTATTTAATCCTCCATCTTCATACAGACATCACTAACAACACTCTTCCCTTAACAACAGTAGGAGTAATCTCTCTCACACAAACCCACATATGAACAGCAAAAACACATACAGCACCACCAACAGCAATACCAACACCAACTCTACCAGCAGCGACGCCTACAACACAACCAACAACACAGCTACCAGTACCTACAACGCCAACAACAATAACACAACCACCAACAGCAACAACACCATCATCATCACCAACTTCACCACCACAACCAACACCATCAACAATCAACAACAACAACATCATCACCACCAAAAACAACAAAAACGGCAATAACAACGACAACGACAGCAAAAACGGCAACTACGACACTAATAACACCATCACCACACCATCAGCACCACAAGAACTACCACCACTAACATCAACCATTAAAAACAACAAAAACAATTACAAAAACAACGATGACTACCAACACCACCACCTCCAACGATACCAGCAATACCATCGCTTCCAACAATACCAACAACAAAATGCACACCCACATCGCCAACACCATCACCATAACCACCATCACAACAGCCACCATCACCACCACTACCAACTACAACAACAACAACAACAACAACAACACAAGTAACTACAACGCCAGCAATAACAATACCAGTAACAATAAAACAAACACTTACAACAATATTAAAATCAACACAAAAAAGATAATAATAATACCGCCAGCATAAAAAACACTTGTACAGTCGTAGAACAGTCTGTGGTATTTTTGTAACCATACCTAGTGCCTCTCCCACGGAGGACCAAACCAATCTCCGATTTAAAAACCGCTCACTTCAAACATATAGGATTCGTAAACTAATACAGTCATTTGTGCCTCATAATGTCTGCCTCAAAGACCAGTGAACGGAACAGGACTAATGCAGTCGCGAAACTAACGATTAAGCGTTAGCTGAATGAAACTGGGTGACTGGCAGCTGTCGAGTCCAGCTGATCCATGCGGGCAGCGCACTCTTCTCGATGTGAGTGTAAACCGCAGGGAATCGCTTGTCACTGTGACCGACCGAGCGTAAAGTTGCAAATGCTGCCGACACCGCGTGCGGCGCACGGTTCGCCTGCCATTCACTCCCCCGCAGCCCACAACACGCTCGCTGGCGCCGGAGGATTATCGTGTTTACAACGGTCTCTACAACGCGTGCGTCACCAGAGCCGTGTTCATGTTGCAAGTAATGACATGGTTCCGACATGTCGTTCACATAACACATACAGCTTTCATAGACTTCAAAATTGTAACATAGCAGCGCATTGAATAAATAAATACGAATTCATGGTTTCCTTCTTAATTCTTCCTCTCATTAGATGTCATCTATCTAAATGTAGTCACACTATCAATACTAACCCGTACCCGCGACTTCGTACGCGTGGATTAAGAATTTTTTGCCAGAATTGAATATAGCAAGTTGTTGGTAACGAGGGATTGGTCCCAAACAACACCGAGTCGGTATAATATGACAGGAAAGCTATCACTATATCGATCTACCGAACCTGTCTCTTGAAGAGAATCAATTTCCAACATATTTCTGTCACCATTCGATAAGGTCTCAAAATTTCGTTACTACAACTGTTAATCATACTGGAAAAAATGTCCTGTGCCCTTCATACAGATTTTCTTGTCAAATTCAATTAGTATCGATATAGCCATTTAGTCGTCAAAACGTAACAAAAAGACAGAGACTTACTTCCGTATTTATAGTATTATTACTGCGGTTCACACACACACACACACACACACACACACACACACACACACACACACACACACACACACACTGACTGCGAACAACCCCTGAGGGATCATTATAAGGTAAAAAAGTGTAAACCTACAGCATTGCAAGACTACCTATGATTTGCCTGGCATTGCACCCCTAACTTTGTAATATCTACAGTTTAACATTCAATCCGAATAACCGACGGCCCAGGTGTGACTCTTACGATCAAAAACAATTTTTAAAAATCTTAGCCTCCACGGAGATTTGAACCGGAGACCACGACCCAAACATTAGTAAGCCAGCGCTTTAGCCACTGAGCTACATGAACGCTACACGGAAAAATAGTAGAGAGACCTCCATATCCAACGCTTCTGTTTATCGCCGTTCAGTAGTATTTCGAAATTATGAGACAACACGTATTATTTATACAGATAATTTTTCAACCAAATGTAGACAGTATTTTTCTCCTTGTTTCAAAGGATAAGTGTGCAAAGTTTCATCGAGATCGGATGAAAACTGTGGATTTGAATGAAGAACAAACAAACATACATACCTTCATTTTTATATATATAGATAGTATCTTGATATTTCCTGTTGCATAATAGCATTTGATTTAAATCAAAACTCAAGCCGTCTAATCATTCCTGTAGAAATTTTAAATGACCAAATGGTTTTAGCGTTTAGCTGATGAATTTAGGTATTGTATATCACAAGTTGAATAGGTGGCCCAAAGTGCACTGGTTAACTCCCTCGACCTAAGTACGAACTCTATATATTCTGTCAAAATGTGCTCTGTTTTCCTTACAAATGTAATATTTCTACAAAGAAACAATTGGATTTGAAAGCGGAACAGCAGAAATATAACGTGAACATTGTTATAGATACACCAACGTATTAGTGAGGAAATACATTAAAGATTTAAATATCTGTTTGAAATTTAATCTTTTTTCTACATCTATATCTACATATATACTCTGCAATTCACAAAATTGTGGGTGGCAGTGGCAGAGGGTGCTCAGCACCAAAGCTAATCTCTTTGCTGTGCATTCCAATCCCTAATGGTACGAGGGAAAAAAGAATTCATATAAGAATCAGTCCGGCACCTTATTTTTCTAATTTTATCTTTCCTGTCCTTCCGACTCAAATAGGTTGGTGGAAGAAGTATTTCACTACACTCAAAAGTGAAAGTGGGAGTACGCATGTTTACCAATAAGTTTAAACGAAACGTGTGTCGTCTATCTACCGGGAGACACCCAACCTAGTCTACTAATCAGTTCTGTGACGCTTTCATAAGGACTGTAGCAAGCGGTCACGAATCGAGCGGCTCTTCTCTGTACTTTCTCTATATTTTCGATCAACCCCTTACGAAACGGATCCCAAATGGCACAACAATAGTCCAAATGTGGACGCACAAGAGATTTGTACGCTATCTCCTTTGTTTGTTCATTACAATTTTTCAAGATTCGACCTATGAATCGCATCCTAGAATTTACTCTACCTACTAACGAATTAATGTGTACGTCCCATTTCATGTTCCTTTGTACTGTTACTCCCAAATATTTCATAGAATCGACCATATCAATAACTGTTTTGTTTAACTCGTATTTCTGAGCAATTGGATTCTTTTTGTTAGTTATGCTCATTGTCTTTCACTTTTTACAATTTAGAGTAAGTTGTCACTCAGCGCACCAAGCCAAAATAACATCCAGATCGCGCTGAATTTCTAAGCAATCGACCAAATTTCTTACTTTCCTATAAATAACCGCATCATCAGCAAACAATCTAAAAAGGCTTTTCACTTTGTCTCCGAGATCGTTTATAAAAATTAAGAAAAGAAGTGGTCCTATTACACTTCTTTGAGGTACACCCGATGTAACATCTATATTAGAAGAACTTTCTCCTTCAACGACAACATACTGCGACCGACCAGTTAGAAAATCCTTTATCCATTCACAAAGCTGATCCGATATACCGTATGCTCGAAGCTTCGCTAAAAGGCGGTTGTGTGGCACAGTGTCAAAGGCTTTCTGAAAATCTAAAAAAGTTGCATCTACTTGTGAACCTGCATCGATAACTTTCATTACGTCGTGTGTAAATAGGGTCAGCTGTGTTTCACATGATCTTTTCTTCCGAAATCCGTGTTGATTTGTTGTAAGCAAATTATTATCATCTAGAAAATTCATAATGTTCGAGCATATAATATGCTCCATAACTCTACTACAAACAGATGTTATAGATATGGGACGATAGTTCCCAGGATCACTTCGATCACCTTTTTTGAAAATCGGAGTTACTTACGCGATTTTCCAGTCTGAAGGTACTTTTCGCTCTTCTAATGATTTACTGAATATATCAGACAGAAATGGCCCGATTTCCGCCGCATACTCTGAAAATACTCTTACTGGAATTCCATCCGGGCCCGGTGCTTTCCCCCACTTCAGGAACTCTAATTGCTTTAATGATACCTGCAGTATCTATTCGTAATGATTCCATCACCGACTCGTCACGTCGTGGGAAAACGGGAATACTATCCTTATGTTCATTTGTAAATGAATTTTTGAATACAGTATTTAGTACGTTAGCTTTATCGTGGCTTTCATTAGCCTCGGAACCTTCACGAATTAGTGCTGGAATATTGCTGTTGGTACAATTAATTTTTCGTACATACGACCAAAATTTCTTTTGGTTTTCTGTGAGACTCTTAGAGAGAGAGTTGGAGTGAAAATCGTTAAAGGCCTCGCGCATTACATTCTTAATACGTCATCTTAAATCAGCTAAGGTTTCTAAATCGCTGCGACACCCCTTCCTTCTTGATCGTGCGTGTATTTTCCTTTGTTTTTTGAGTAATCTTTTAACTTCGCATGTGTACCACGGTGGATCATTCTCCCCCTTTATTGTCCGCTTTGGTATATGTATTTCCATGCCTTCCCTGACTATATATATAAAACGATGCCACATCTCTTCAACGGTGTCCTTTGTTGACTTGAATTTATGGTAATTATTCCTCAGGTAGGTTCTAAAACACTCCTTTGAGGCCTTATTGAATCTGTACACAATTCGCCCTTTTTTTCCTTTTTCACTTGGTCATTAATTTGATAATCGCAATTACCGCTTTGTGATCGCTTTATGTCATGGGTGACAATATTACAACGTGTTTAACCATTTAACGCTCTTAATTGTCGTTGGTTTTTGTTTTCCATCCTGATAGATGGCCTTTGAATGGCAACATGGAAGCAGCTGACTGAAGGACGCGGAGTTAAATAGAACGTCAGTCACACGATCAAGGAGAATGCGCGAAAAATAGTAACTGTGCAACAGTTGAGTCAAAAGCAGGTGTGGTTAAAGTAACAGGCGACGTAAAATTGTGCCATAAATATTGTGGTAGGTAAAGTGCATTGGTTTAAAGTGTCTCTTATCCTGAAATTTCTTTAGCATCCTATATTGAGTTGAACGTTAAACAAACGACTGTTACGATTGTATTAAAACGGACAATCTCACTGAACTTTGCCCGCAGTCTACACATGTCCTTACTCAAAAGTACATATAAAAAGGCTCAACAGCGTTCAAGAATAAATTAAAAATATAATTTTCATTTTCAAATTTTGTACCAACTAATACCTAAATTCACGCCTTTTTAATTTGGTTCATAGATAACGTGGTCTTAATAACCAGAAGTGAATTGTAAGAAATTTATGGCTAGATAATCGGCTATAGCCTAAATGAAGGTATTTCGTGAAATGATTTTGGAAAATCGTGTAAATCGTATGGTATGTTTGAAAATAAAACCAAAGTGATCCCAAACTCCAGATCCAAACTGTTGAAATATTCTGTTAAATTTGGAAATGGCGATGGTATCCATCGTTTCATAATTGTTTCCTCATAGATTCATATTCTTTATCAAAATCGGTAATGTGATGATGAACAACAGTTGATTTGGACATATTTTGTGGCGTCACAGGCAAGTGGAAATGCTAAGATCTCTTATGTCACATCAGACAAGCGTTGCCATCTAACGACAGGCATGAGACGATAACAACGATAAATTTTGATAACAGCTGCTGTCTTTAAACAAATATCAATAGTTTTAAGAGGTTTCTTGGACCAACGTGTCTTTTTATTTATACATGTTACCGAAATAACGAATAGGTCTGCTTTCAGGTTAAAGAAACATCTCAGCGATTAAAAGAAAGAACTTTTATGTGTCTGAAAATGTTATATACAAACGATTAATTTAACAACAATGCCTGTTTAAAGCAGGTGTTACTAAAAACGTACAATCTTCTCTGGTCAAAGGAAAAACATTTTCGGAATACATGTGGCATCATGTTTCCGAATTATCGTATCAGGGAAAAATAATTACAAACACAATCATAATGATGGAATTACTGCCATGTTCATTAACAACATTTCTAAACCATAAGTAGCTCAGAAATTATTATTCAGGGCAATCTTAATCGGTGTCAACTCTCTCGCTCTCATATATATATGTAGGTATAAGTCTGCAGGTATTGCTAAGGGAGACGTCACAGATCGAGAGATTTTTAGTGAGAAGGTGAACTCATGGGAAGTTATTTCAGAGACAAAAAATGGAAAATCAAAACGCATCTGGACTGTCGAAGAAAAGGAATCCGCCAGTGAAAGAATGAAACAATATTGATGCGACAAGAAGAACATCCCAAAGAGGAACTGAACGCATCCAGTCAGGATTGCTTATCGTTCTCCATTATGGGGATATACGAAAATAATGTATATATATATATATATATATATATATATATATATATATATATATATATATATATATATATCTGACATAATGCAAATGAGAGACGAATTACACATCATATGATTGCTTCATGTTATCGCAATCCCAAAACCAGACATCCAATCGTAGGCGTTAAATTCACTGCTCGCTAATAATTTCCATCGATTTACGAAAAACGAAACTTGATTTGCACAACGAAAATGAAAGTTACGTGCGAAACAGATTCAGACATGATTTAATTGATTCGGCAATCGTAATAGTATAGTTTGCAATTAAGTCTACATAGGGAATTTTTAAGAATTGTTTTCGATAGTATGAACAAAACCAGTTGTTCGTATTCCACGTTAAACTGTAGGTCCCAAAGGAAAGGAGCCAGGCGTTCTATCTCTGACACAAAACCCCCTTCGGGAGGATTCAACCAAACTTCTGGTTGCGGGCTAAGTTAGTTAGTTAGTTGAACACACGATTTCCGTGTTAAGCGTGGCCTGCTGTTCATGATAACAACCGCTCGTAAAATTGTATGACCAACATGGCTTTTATAACAGCAGTATAGAGGGAAAAAATATAGCGTATGTTACCAGAGCGGTGAACTTTATTTATACAGTCATAAGTATATAAATTTACTCTGATAATTCCTAGCAACGGTATAAGTTCGAAGCTGAATGATAATTAATATTTCAACAGTTACTTTAGGAGCCATACCAAAAGTGTTCACAAGTCAAAACTGTTCCAAGCTACCACCGGATGATTTTTTTTGACTAAATACTTTGCTTCTGTAAAATTAAGAAAGAAAAATGTCAGTGGTGGAGCTTAAGGAGTTACTACCCTGTCAAGATAATTAGCGTTTCCAGTTACACTCAAAGTTGAAAACTTGTGAAAAGCGAATTGACAAATTTACAAAAGATCTGGGGAAACCTATATTTATTTATAGAGCCTAACATTCTAGCAATTTCGTCTATGGCCGAAGCAGATAACTTTTCTTACATGGTAGAAACTCAAAACGTTACTCATTACTGCGAACTACAGTTACAGAATGATGCATGGTAGGCCTCGGAATTAACGAAACTGTGTTTATAACCTCAAAAACGTATTAAATCATTGAGACTCAGAAATATGACGATCTGCACACGAGAGTTAAGAAGTTTCAAGGGTTTTGGGCAATAATATTGTCCTCAGTAATCAAGTAACAGAGACCATAAAGTACCGCATCGTATGGGATACGCAGACTTTGTATCGGAACGGACAAAGGTAGGGTACTGAGTTTTAGTTTTAACACCATTGTTCCGTACTTCAAATTATGGAATTATGGAAGTATAATGTTGTAGGACCCTCAGATCCATCTTCAACGATGAAATCCATTTGTAAGATTTCTTCAAGTAAGTGTCTTTTGTGCTTCTGTACTTTCCTTAAATTTGTGTTATTACAACTACGATTTCATTACTCAAAATGATAGAATGGCACTGCTGGCCAGGAGATCTTGAAGGATTGTTCACCCAACAGAAGACAGAGTTTTCAATTCACCGCTCAGTGCGCCTCTTGTCGCTGCTAACTTACCTAACCCGGTAATCCTACCGGGGGTAGAGTACCTACAGTTTAATGTTGTATCTAAACCACAGAAGTTTTCTGTCGTACTTCATATTACACAGTAAACAGTGTCGGATGCGAAGGTCGAGACCAGGATTGGTACAGACGCCTTAGCCACCGAGTCACCATACCACTGATTACCTAACTAAGCGAAGAAAATAACAAAAATAAACGTTTCCATAGATGGAACTAAATGATTATTAATGTTACGAAAAAGTTCAAATTTAAATAACGCAGTACAGCTTGCATATTGTAATGATTAGGTGTTATTTCTGTGTAATTCCATTACTCGTTCTAAACTTTTAACCACTGGGCGAGGTAATTAATATCACCTAAATTTGAATTCAAACAATAGGTTATGTCACATTAAATGTCTTCTGCTGTTAAAACGATAATAAATCTGTTTTTTTTTTTCTTTCTAAAAGTAATGATAATATATCATAAAGGAATTATATTTAGAGATTTTTTACATTATTTAATTCCGCTACAATCTTATACCCTTATATTATATCCAGAGATTTTTTAAACTATTTAATTCCGATAGTATCTAATTAGCTTGCTACGAAATTTCCTGAATGAAGCAAAAAAATCATCTTTTTAATTTTCAAAGCAGATGTTTGACGAACACTGTATTTGACCAAAGTTAAGTTTTATAGAATCAGCACAATTCTTGTACCATAACTGCAACTTTATAAAATTTAAATCAATTTTCTCAGCAATACGTATTTAAAATGGCATAACTGAAACACAGTTAAAAAATGCAGTTACAAAAGAGCAGTAATTTTACGCCCATCTCTCTTAGTTACGGTATTACCTCTTACTGTCGTTTCTCCGTCCTTTACGACTAAAATGAAATGTTTATGTATGGCGTACGCTGTATGTCTTACTTTCTATTTGAATTTTTAAATAATTTGAAACATATAAATTCAATAAATGATCCTGAATTTTCTAAAATTTACTACTGTCTGTTTGAATACTGTTTTTTATATAAAATTTACACATTAAATCATTAATATTTGTACAAAAAATATTTTGATAAAAAAATTATTCTGCAGATTATTTTGAAGGTAGTAATGGAGATAATAATAATTATATATTTCTTGCGCGCTGGGCTACGCCCCGACCATGTAGGATCTGAAAGCTGTAAGTGTTTGCCTTTTTATCGGTTTTTGAGTATTTTTACGTCATTTTAATGATATTTTTAAAATTTTTCGTAAAACGTGCATGATGTTTGTAAGTTAAAAAAATCTGAATTTTGAAAAGAGACGAGTTTTCGGGTAAAAGCAGATATAAAATAGGGACTTCAGTAAAATTATCGTGTAACTTAACGAAACATGGTATTCGGAAGAGTGAACAAGATACCCAATTTTATATCTAGTAGAAGGATTTATTTTTATATATATATTTTTTACTTTTTATATTGAGTGTAGTTTGAGGAACTGCTGAAATGTACATACTTAACAGAACCACCGGAAAAATATGAATTGCAATATAGAATCAAATATTTGGATTTGAGACATACCAATACTACATAAATGAGGCAACGAACTGATGGATGGGAAATCTCTGCAACCATTTAAACTTCCACTCGCCGCAAATTCCTCTGGAACTGTATTTCTGTTGTGACAGAGATGTATGTATAAGATCAGTGAAAACTACGTATAATTTTCTGTATGAGGTTTCACTAGCGAAATATTTTGTGTAGTTGACGTAAGACTAAATATTGCAAGTGCCAGAGTCACCCAGGTGTGTGGGGAGACAACAGTAAGATATATATAGTCATTAATTTTGTTCAGCTGGGTCGGCGGCCGTTCCCGGTTTAAGATTTTTGTTGTTATTTGGGCTTTAGAGCGCGTCGACATCTAGGTCATTAGTGCCCTGCGGCTCGAGAGCGAGAAGAGTTTTACGACTTCGCAGTTGTACTTGCATTGAGAGAGGCAGAAGCACACATGTAGTGTCGTCGAGAAATAGTGTATCATTCCATACAAATTGCGCACAAATGTTAATTTCTGTCATGTAAAGTGAATAAAATTGAACGCAAAGTGAAATGTCTAATCAATGAGAATTACCTTCAGTACCATATCCTTTACATTTGATTCACGTTGATACTATCACAATGAAATGTTGGAGTTTATGTTCTGCAATCGCTCGTGGCAGAATTGGTAAATCGAATACCAAGGGAAATTACGGTTAACCACTAACAAACCCCTCACACAGGACAATCGGGTAACAGACGGCACACAATAATCCCCGAGACCAGACTCGAAGCTACGAGCCACGGAAACGAACATTGTCAGGCCAGCAAAAAGCCTTTCAGCTAAGCAAACGGCTAATTTGAGGTATAGCCAAATTTAAATATGATAATACCATGTGGGAATATAGAAGTTCTGTATTTTTCTGAAATACCGTGGAAGCGGTGAGTTCGGTTCCAATCTCCAGCCATTGGATTCCCTTATTGTTTCTTAAATACTGCTCGGTTGACTAAGAGTGGGGAGTCATTCATGCTATTCAGTTCAGAGTAAAAATACTCGTAAATGGAGCCCCAATGGCCAGCCCCAAACTGCTCTAGAAGATGCGCTGTACTTTGTTCTGTGGTCGAAGCTGGTAAAGTTAAATGTGATGAGTGAACGATCCCAGCTGGAGGCACGTCCGGCTGTTGACCTATCGGTAGGATCCTCCAAGTTCTCCTCTGGGCCGTCTGCCTCTTTCATTCCGCCAGCCACACTCGACTGAAGAAGCAATCAATGCCCGAGGCACTCGGCTCGGATCGCTCGCGAAGGTCGGTTGTCGGGCCAACCAATCACAGCCCCGTCTACACGCTCACCTGCCAACAGCTCTTAGCGACACACACAAATCTCTCTCAACAAGTTGTCTTCCCTACTCTTACAGATTAGTTATCAAAAAACAAAAATATTTTATTTTACCCATCTATGTCTATAGGAAAAAACAAATTCCATCATCAAAAGCCATTTATCAAATTAGCTAAAGTAGGCAATGATAACCTAAGCTGTTTTTGTTTACTTTAGTTCATTATTACCCCGTTAAATGTGTCCTGAGTCATTTTCACAAATTTATATCTAAACTTGGTATAAGTCCATGACCACATGTGGAGTTTCTGCATCGTACATCCACCCAGCTATTGACTTCAGTGACCTGGAGTGTGGAAGAGAGGGGAAAACACTTGTGCTCCTGTCAGATGTGTGATGACGCGCTAACGTATCACAATGCCTCACAGACCTAGCTCTAACGAAGGCAGGCGTCAGGTGTCTCGTAAGAAGACGCCGTTGTGGATTGAGATCAAAGCCTTGCTAAAGTGATCCTCTAGGCAAAAACCGTGTGCTATCCACAGATTCAATGAACCTGAAACTAATTGAAAATTGGTAGACATCTCTGATTACTGCTGTTTATACAAGCATTCTACATCATTATTTTCAATAACGTAATCTTTCTTACTTAAATTTTATTCTTTTCTATTCATTAGATGACTTTTTTTTTAATATCAATAGGCTTCTTCCTGAAACAATTATTTCCAGCAGTTAGGTAGTTATATGTATTTCTGAGTTCATTGTACCCTAACACAAAATCTTAATTTGGTAGTAAACATGCATCGACTGCCTTCTGTTTCATCTTTTTCAATTCACGAAACTAACTACTGAAGGAGGTGCACTAGGCTTATGTCTTGGAGATAGGACAGGCAGTTCCTTTCCTTTAGGGCGTAAAGTTTGACGTGGAATATAACCCACAGAGCTTCTTAAAAACTTCACACCATCAAAGAAACGTCCGTAAAATTCCTGACCGTATTGGAGATCTAACGTGGGACGATGACTTTTAAAGATAAACTCTAATTCGCTGTGCTACCAGATATTGTTTGTGTCCTTAATAAATATGCTTAATTTATAATATCAATAATTTTCAGCTTGGTGCACAAGGTGTAAATTATTATTTATTACGAAAATAGTAATAGTATTATTTTATTCATACTTGTCCCTGACTGTATCTGGTTAGTAAAAGTGTCGTGCCGTTATTACTATTGTGAAAAATTAATGGGAGGAATTAATTTCAGGCACCATAACAAACAAAACCTATCTGCCTTTGATCTGATGGTGTCGTCTGCAAATTAAAGCCCAATTTCCGCCCACCACTCTGCTCGCCCGCTCCGCTCTATTTTACTTTTAATTTCCACCGTCGCGTCCCCCTCCCCCTCCCGCCTTATTGCAACCTAATTACTCCGTCGCTGCCCGGCAGCCCCGCCTGCAGCTGTTAATCCGCTCCGACAACTTTGACGGCGATATTGCCGCAGCCGTCCCAACTCCACGAGACACTGCGGAGGTTAGTACGGTGGCCAACGGTGCTCGCTAGAGCTGCAGTCGAGCTACGAGTTACGAGGAGGGATTTTACGGGGGGCGTGCTCGGCTTAATTGCGAGGAGCTGTAAACTTAAGTCACATGCTGATTAAGTTACATCTGGCCAAAAGTTTAACTGCAGGCACAGAATATTAATGTTTAGCTTTTACAGGTGTCGTACACAAGCTGCAGCAAGTATACAAATGGCTCAATTTTTGGAGTGGGAAGTTAAAAGGAGGTACGAGAGAGAGAAGGGGAGGGTATAAAGGTGGGTAGAAGGGATGACAGACGAAGTGGGGAAGGAGATAAGGGACGAGCATGTAGCGAAGGGGACGAGAAGGGATTACGAGAGATGGTAGTGGGAGACAGAGGAGTAAGATAGAGAGGTATGGGAGAGATGGGAGTAGGACAGAGGGGTGTGGAAGAGATGGGAATAGGACAGATGGATGTGGGAGAAACAGGAGTAAGACAGTGGGATATGGGAGAGAAGGAGTAGAACGGAGTAGTGTAGAAGAGAAGGAAGTTGTATAGAGGTGAGTGGACAAAGGTATATGGGAAAGAAGGAATAAGATAGTGAGATGCGGTAGAGAAGGAGTAGGATAGAGGAGTGTTTGGGGGAAGGAAGTTGGATAGAGGGGTGTGGAAGAGACGGGAAAAGGACAGAGTGATGAGGGAGAGAAGATGTAGAATAGAGGAGTGGGGAGAGGGAAGGAAAAGGGAAAGGAAGACTGGGGCAGAAGGGATGATAGGAGAGGAATGGGAGGGAAGAGGTCAGGAGAGAGGAGAGTGGGATAGAGGCGTGGAAGACAGAGGTCAGATGGAGAAAGGATTTAAAGATGGGAGGGGGCAAGACTGGACGGGGTTAGAGGGGATCAAAGGAAAGGGAATCGAAAGAGAGAGAGCAAGAGCCGTGGGAGAGAAAGGGAATGTTGAGAAAGAAGAGATAGAGGAGAAATGATGTAAACAGGGATGGGTAAAAGGTCGGAATGGTCGAGAGGGAGTGGGAAGGAAGAAGAGAGTTGTGATAGGTAAGGAAAATGATGGGAGATGGTAGGGGAATGGGAGGGGTGAGAGATGGAAAGAGGGAGCGAGACATGAGGTAATTAGTGCTGGTTTAGGACAAGAAATGGCAATCAAATTAGTCGTGGCATGTATGTAAGAACCATCCCATTTTAATCCTGGAGTGATTTAGAGGAGACCAGGGGAATACTAGTAATAGAACTATGCTCTGTTCCTTCTCGACTGGCGGCTGAAGGCCATTTGCTCCTAGCCTCTCACCTCACCTCAACTACCTCTCCGGCTGCGTACCCCTTCCGAGCAGACGACTGTCCAATCAGGCGAGCGTCAAATTTTTCAACAGGCACTCTTTGCCCTTCGTATATTGGTGTGAGGGCAGTGAAGTTGGGACAGAACAGAGTGAGCTTGGGCCGCCTCTGTTACCTGAACGCACTATAGGGTCTCTGCAATGCATAGTAGAACGTTACCACTGAACCATGAGACGTTTACAACCCAGAATAGGAATAGTTAGGTTCACAGCTGAAGTTTTTATCTGACCATTATATGTGCAGAAAACTTGTTTCGTCTATGTATATCCTAATCCTAATAAGGATTTTCTGGAAATAACCTATGAATATAGAGAAATTGACCGCACTGTCCACAAAAAAACTGCACGTTCAACAGGAAGATAAAAACTCGTTAGCAAAAGGTTTACACAGTTAACAAACAGAAAAAAATATTATTATACTTTCCCAAGCTATCCTCAGTAGCAGAAAAGGGAGTTGGATGGCTATTATTGCACAACTTATCCAGAATGCATATCCACCACGTTTTATTAGGTTTGGATGACGTCGAGTGGACTGACGCAAGGATCGGGAAGAAATTAAACTACGGCCTTTTGAATGAGCATCCCGGCATTCACTCGAACGTGAACATTTCTCCAACAGACTTAGTGCGTCCAGATTTAAATTCTGTGACCACGTCGCAGAGTTTACACTAAAGAAACTATACTCGGCATTGCGTACATTCTGTAACATGACCATATATTTTCTGAAACAGTTCAATAAATTAATTAATTCCACAATTCACTGAAAGACAAAACTTCGTCGCGAAAGCAACTGATGCAACTAATCCAAAGATGACAGTAGAAGGATAGTATTACTGTTATTGAGAGAACACACAGCCTACTGTTAATAACTGTTAGGGAAAATACTGATCCAGTAGTAGAGAAACAGAATTATTCAGAGAGAGAATTCACTCGTATTCATCAACAGCCGATTCAATCACCGACGAAGTGATCTCTCAGAGTGATAACTTCAGATACATCTTGAACAGTCTTCTCAATACTGAACGTCTTTAAGCAATGTTTTTGTCGGTTAATTCCAGTGACCCTGTGAATGTCTTTGTCCTCTTGGTCTCCGACAATTTCTTGAACTACTCTCCAACACAATTCTTGCCCATCTTTCAGCCTTTTATCGAATAACTCTGCCTGGAGTGATTTGGAGAAACCAGGTGTTTGTTCGAAGATGTTTTCCAGCTTTGTAACCGGTCTGATGTGAGTTGCTATATTTTTTTTCCACCATTTAAACTGACGATTGAACTTTGTATAGCTCTTTTAGACTGTTCTATGTTCCCATTCTGTAAATTCTTTGACCATCCACGTCTGAAAACCGTAAACCAGCATGGGAAGAATGCGTTGGTCATAAACTGTTGTGTTGGCATATAGGGTTCCCATAGACTTGCGAACCAGGCTATATCGACGTAAAATTTTTAGTCTTACATTTACTCTCATACATATTTAAAATCTGGGCGAAACAGATGTACTCATTGTAATTTTCTGAACATTTATTACGTTCTGTACGTTCCAGGTGGTGATCCATTTTAATTTTGAACGATTAATGCTAATTGCAACGGACTTACTTTCAAAGGCAAGATGTTGCTGGTGTTATTGAAAAGACCTAATACTATGAAACAAAAAAAAATGTTAGAAACCAATTGAAAATATTTACAAATTACTTTAATCGAAGCAATACTGTACTATGAAACACCTAAACACACAACAAGCAAGAAATAAATCCTGTTGAAAGGTACACTTCTTCTTATTCACCACTTTCTCCCAACATTCTAGAGTTAGCTGACTTTGACAGTTTCACTCATTGTTCGGATGATCGAATTTGGGGCTTTGATTTACGGCCGCATGCCCTTGCTGCCTCTAAACATTGTATACCTACTGCCAGGTATTAATGGAGGCAATGAAGTGTTGCCATATGTTTGTGAATCGTGGAAGTATGTTGTGCGTGTGGTAAGTGCACTTTTGTGTTTGTGAAACGTGTCGTATGTGAGGCAGAGATTGGGAACTGTCCTAGCTCCTGCCTTCACGGCTGCGGAACACCGCCTAAAAACGGCAGTCAGGCAGCGCCGCATTTAAGCATAAGCTACATAGGCTGTAGCCTAGGGGCCCACACCACAAAAGGGGGCCCGCACCACAAAGAGGGGGCCCCGCACCACAAGTAGTAGAGCTAAAAAAAAAGTCACCGAATTTCGAATTTAAGCCCCCGGTCAGAAGTCAGAGGGGCTACTGCCGAAAGGGGGCCCCGCACCCTAGGGGTGCACAAAGCCTAAATGTGGCCCTGCAGTCAGGACGGCCGTTATGAGAAGGACTGGGATCGTGCCGGGTACCGTTGTACCTTCCAGATCCAGAGTGCGGCGTCTCACGGTATTGAGCCAATCTTGCAGATCTATCCTGTTGAAAAATAGTAACGACTGTAAGGTGACAAGGTCCCTTACAATTTTTGATGAATATGTTTGTTAATATTATTCTTGCTTTGTTTATACAATTGTGTTTAAAATAAAAGATAAGTGAATATTGGAGTGCCGGAATATCTATGGACAGTGGCCATCTAAGACAATGAATATCTTTGGACAAATGAAGAAGAAGAAAGAAGGGAGCGTGCTAGAATGTAAGCTATAGAGAGCATGTGGTGGTATATAAACGGAACGTAGAAATCTGTTACTCTGTAATGTAAAGAAGTGTATTCTATACCAAGTGTTTAATAATAAAATAACTTTCTAGTGTTTTTCAAATGATCCTGTATTGATATGTATTATTTTGTTCTAAACTGTGAAACAATATAATGTGCTGACTTCTATAGCTAGTATTTCAGCTTGACGACGGGTATATTATACATCAAGAAGAGCTATAGTAAAGTGCTCATACCAGAAAAAATAAAGCAGGTAAGGGAACGTGCACAAACCACATAGGTCCGTTTAGGCCTCCTGTGAACCCCCCCCCCCCCACGTAGCACGTAGCTTTTTTCCCTTTTGATTCCAGAAGACATTTTGTACTGTTTTCTCTTGTCAGACGATTGTAAATTACATGCAAAGATAATTAACTGAGGGAAATAAATATTCACATGCTGTTGTGAGTTCTACTCCTCATTTTAACTGTGAAAAATGTTGTGAAAGGAAAGCTACGTGGCCTGGCTCAGAACCCACCCTCCCCCCAGGTAGTATAGCCTTCCAGCCAACCCCCCTCCCCCCCTGGACCGAGCCACGTAGTTTGTGCAGGGTCCCTAACTTACACGGCGAAAATTCTTTGATGTGAATCTGAGATCACTAATCGGAAATCAGCGATCTCCCTCTGCGTATTATGCCTACAATACCTCTAAGCAGAACACACATTGAATGCACCTAGTACCATAAATCTTCGAATTTTGTAAACAATTCCTAGCAAAGTAATAAACAAAAAAAGAAACAAAAAATTCCTGCAAAAATTCTGAGAAAGTTTAGTGGGAAAGACCAACGCTTTATGATGTATAAAAAGTCATTGCTTACATTTTTTGCGTAGGTCAGCAGTGTGTAGTGAAATCCCAGCATAATATGGAATTAACATCGTAATTCAACATGTGAACGCTACAACACGCACCTTGTCCCAAGTGAACCCGTAACGGCAAACACTGTGGTACTCAGCAGAAAATACACGCGTGCGTACACATGCAAATGAAAGCGGTCAGTGGCCCTGTGCTGTGTAACGGCGCCACTTCACTCTTAATCACCCCAACCTGTCGAGTTCACTCTGAACACGTTTATGGACGCGCTCCAAATGTCTGTCATTCCAGACGATTGCTGGTAATTGCTTTTATTGGGGTAGTAAAGTGTTTCAAGTTTAGCCACTAACGTGGCTCAGTGCGCACAACGCACCGGACACGAGCACAGGTACCCGCGTACCGCCCGTCCTGACTGCGGTTTTCAGGTGGTTTTCCACAGTCATCAAGGGCAAATGCCTGGATGGTCCCCCATCTGCGCCTCATAAACTACACATTACACAAACAAAAAATACACTTATAACACACATAACACAGCTACACGTTTAACAACCAGATGGCAACACTTCACTTGCAACAACCTGGAATCTTATCGATATCTAAGAATAGACATGTGTGTCTCTATATTTCAATCTGCAGCATCCACTACATAGAGCAGACTACTGGTGTTTGTGTGTGGTATTAGCATGAGATTTCCCATCGTGCACAACGTTGGCGTAATTCCGGTAGCTGTGTGGGAGATGTGGTAGTTGAAAGTGGTCGACCTAGGACATTTTACTGTTTCTACCAAAGATGTGTGTGACCCTATATTTCACATTGCAGCCAGAATTACCAAGCGCTGACCACATATCTTGCAAAGTAGAAACACTGACAGTGACTGCAGGAATAGATCTTGATTTCTAGAATAATACAGTGAGAAAGTTTTCGTTTGTAGGTTGCAGTAGCCTAAAGTTTCCCAACGTGCACGATGGTAGTTGCATGTCGGTGGCTATGGGGGTGTGAGAGATACGGTGATAGAAATTGGTCGACAGAGGTCATTTTCATATTTCGACCAAAGACATTAGTATCCCTATTTTCAATCTGCAGCTAAAACTACTTAGCGCAGACCACTGACGGTTGTATGTATATAACAGTAGCCTCAAGTTTCCCATCGTTCACTATGGTGGTTGCAAGTGGGTAGCTGTGGGAGTGTGGGAGACATGAAGGTTGAATGTAGATTTTCGAGATTTAATACAGTAACATAATTCACACACAAACACATAGTTTGAATGTCTTAAAATTTATTTTGGCGATAGTAATATATTCGTAATTGTTTATTTTTTCAATTATCTTAGCAACGAGATAATCGTGCGTACATTCGGGAGGACGTGGGTTTGAATCCCCGTCCGGGCATCCAGATTTGAATTTTCCATGGTTTCCCCAAATCACTCCAGGCCAATGACGGGATGATTCCTTCAAAAAGGCCATGGCCGAATTGATTCCCGTTCCTTGTCCCCAGTCCCATCCCGCCTCTAATGACCTTAGCCGTCGATGAGGCGTAAAGCAGTAATTAAAAAAAAAATCGCGCGTACATCTGAAATTAACGTCATGTATCCCTAGGGGTACGCGTAAAACTAATTCGGAACCACTGCTTTAAAGCATAGAATTCCTTCTCCAGTGAAACAAGTGTATTAATTTGTTTATTGTTCTGTGTATGATTATGATGTGTGTATACTCAGTGTTCAGTGTTGTTTGCGTTGTGAATGAGAGATGAAAGGAAGGAGAGGGTTAAACCCAGTGCTGGTTCATTCAGGCCTACTCTACCGAAAGACACCCGGGGGCCATCGGGTTTAACGTCCCCATCCAACGGACAAATCGCCGTCATAAGGGTCGTTTGCCCTCTCTCGTTACTCACTGCGGAGAGGTTTGGGATTTAATCCATAATTTTGGTTTACGAGCAATCTGGTGATTAGAAATTGTGCATCAAGCCTCTACAATCCTGCCGAGCAAGTAGTGATGAAAATTTTCTACACCACCAGGACTCGAACCAGCTAACCCCGTTTTTTACGGCTTTACGCCTCATCGAGGTCTTTAGAGGAGGGATTTTTTTATTTTTTTAAAATTTATTTTACTTATTGCTTTTCATCTCGTCGCCTCGTCGACATAGAGGTCATTAAAGGCGGGGTGGGACTGAGGACTAGCAACGGGAAGGAATTCGGCCACGGCCTTTTGAAGGAAGCATCCTGTCATTTGCCTGGAGTGATTTTGGGGAAACCATTGAAAATCCCAATCTGGATGCCTTGACTTGGTATTCGAACCAGCGTCCTCCCAAATGCTAGGCCAGAGCGTTAACTCATCCCGTGTCAGGAGCTGGGCATAGTGCCGCAACCAACTGGTGTATGTTATAGTAGACTAAAATCAACGTTGGTTTATTTTTATCTGCTGAAATACATGTTTAGATGAAAGAATAGCTTTCCAAAGACGTAGGTGACATATGAAAATTTAGTTGTTTCCTACAGAAAAAAAATCAATCAACTTGCCGGCCTCGGTAGCGTAGGGGCTAGAGAGCTAGCTCCACGTGCCGAAGGTCGCCGGTTCGAATCCGGCCGCGGGCATGGATGTTAAGTGTTGTGTGTCTGTGTGTTTGTTCTGTCCGTCCTGTGGCGTCCGCACTTTGAAGACTATATAAACACTGGATTTAAGTGATTCACTGGAAGCTTCAATATATAACACATTGAGCTGGCTGTATGGTCTCAGCTGCCAAAAGCCATAAAAAAAAAAAAAAAAAAAAAAAACATCAATCAACTTCATTGGAAAAATCGAAAGAATTTTCCCATGAGACACGGTTAAAAACAAACACAACATTTCTCATTTTGATTATTCGGAGGTAACTGCATAATAAGAGAGCTTGAGTTATGTTCTATAAATATAAGGAAGATACACAAGCAGCAACTTTTTAAAATGTGACAAAGCAATTTTTCAGAATTTTCAGTGGGAAAGACACTTCTTACTAAGTGTTTTAGCTCCTCACGAAGCAGAATATTATGTTTTCGTTGGTGCAAAACAATTCCATTCGACTGATACTTGTCACATGGCGCGTTATTTATGCTGACGTGTTTTAGACTGGCACGGATGTTACGCAGAAATTTAAATCCGGAGACATTCCCTCTCACAAAGTAAATAATAGTAGGCGGGCAGCTCCTCGGGGAGTACCCCGCTTCCCTGCCATTAGGCCCGACTGGGAAGCCTATCAAGGAGCTCTCGGCTCAAATGGAATAGGACGAGAAAGAGGCGAGGCTGGAGGCGTTCTCTTCTTATTACGGCCGCCCGCACCAAACGAGGTTTACGCTCTGTCCTGCCCCTTCATTCTGCTCGTTACACCAGTTCGTCGGACACTTACTTGTGTTTCGTCATTCTGAAGGGTCAGAAATGTATCGCTCGATCCGTCTGGCTGCATTTCTACCCCGCGCCAACGCACCCAAACGATGCGAATCGAGGCTGTAACATTGAACCACAAAGCACAGTAGTTTTCGTATATATCCATTATCGTAAACAAGTGCCACAGGATTTTGACAATAAGCCTTAAAGATAACTGAAGTTCCAGTCACCGTTCTTGAACTACGGTATTAGTCGTCTGAGCTGTTTTTATGGGTGGACAATTGGGAACTGAAATTTACTGAACTGTCAGAATCAAATGGGAATCAAATCGGCCATGACTCGTTTATAGAAACGAAACAAGTATGTGCCCCACTATAATGCGCGGCACATACGAAGGCGGGTGACGCAGAGATAGAGATAAATAAGAATGACGTACAATATGCAACGTTGCCACGTTTAACTATTCGCTTCACAGTTCTAAGGCTATTATCACACGCTACAGCAATTCTCTCTCTTGAGCTTTGGTAACATTGCAGATCGGCCCTCTAGCATCTGCTTCGCACTTAAAATGCTTCGCTAATAACCCCGCTGTCGACGCGCCCTAAAACAACAACATTAAAATGCTTATATAGTTTAAAAACTTGCTCTCTGCTTTGACTATGCAGAACCTTACGCTTATGCTGCTCGTCTTCCAGTATTTAGAATAGGAATACTGCAATGCTCACTGATTTACAACTGTCCACTTCACAAAACATCGCATTCGACACTCATGTTACCACGTCAGTCTCTGGATTGTTACTGGATCCGATTGGCTACTGGAAGAGCGATGACGTACATGCGCAAAGCCTCGTTAAATTGGGCCGCCATCGTTCGTGCCGCGCACTATAAGCGCATATAACACAAATGAAGCTAGCTCACTTGGAATTTTAACCAGAGATTATCACAAATGGTGGCTAAATGACGGAGTTAGGGGTCTGGTGGCTCAGTGGTTAAAGTGTCTGACTAGAGACCGAAATTTCCTGCGTTCAAGTCCCTGTCTTGGCCGGGATTTTAATAGATCCTTAACCCAGCCTACACCTCTGCAGCTTACTGTGTTAACTGAAGCACGCCAGAACGCTTCCGTGATTCGGATTCACGTTGAATTGGAGGTCCTCTGTACCCGGTTATATTAAGGCGGCTATGACAAGGATGGAATGCGCAGCCGATAGAAACCCTGTCACCAGGTTATTACGGCTACACGAAATATTATTATTACTTCGCAGTTGCTTTATTTTGTTCGTAAAAGTCATTAATTTTGCAACACTTTTACGCAAAATTAGTTGTGCTTTCCTGAAGACTGTATACCTGAGATGATGATGGCCTTTATGATTCCTTAACCAAAAAAGCGAAAACCGAGTGTTATGATTTTTCATAGGAAGTTGTATTCTATCGGTCGAAAAACAGAGCCTGAGACAAATACTGTAGTAACAAAAAAGAATTTTTTGAGATATTTAGATGCGTAGTGCAAGTTGTTAAAATTTGTTCGCCACCAACGTTCTCAAAATAGGAGTGAAAAAATCTAAAAAAAAACTTTAAGGTGGTACCAAGTAAACATAGATTTCAACTAAATTGTTTTAGGTAAGATAAACTGTATAGATTTTTAAAAAATAAAACATATATTACTTTCCTCCGCTAACAACAAAATTTATTTTACGATCCTTAAAATGAGCCTTTATTTACTTATATCACTTGTTACTCCACTCGCATTAAAAAATCAGAACCCGCGGTTTGTTTGTTCACTAAAAGCACACTATGAGACTCCACGCTTCGGACTCCACGTTGAACTAGAGGTAGAACCAATACAGGAAACTTTCACTTTGACAGCAGGTCGTAAGGCCAAAAGAATTGAATTTAATCATATAAATATGATACACAAAGGTATCACATATTAGCCAGCTATTAAATTTTATATCCAGAGAGAACCAAAACTGATATATGCTGTGGAAAACTATGATTGCTTCCTCTATATGCACTTCACAATTTTTTATGTATTTGTTCTCACTGCACCGATATAAAACTATGCGTTATTAAAAGAAGCGTGTTTGTCATACCCGTTTGACATATTACCTTTGACAAATGTTTAATAAAACTGGCCACATTTGAACTGTTGACACATAACGGCTGTAGATAATCTCATTTGCTTCTAGTTGTATGCTTTGATCTACTACTTGAAATTATTACTATCCCCCACAAATATCTCCCGCCAAAATGCAATAAAAATTCCAACAGAAGCTCTCATTTCCAAGCTCATGAACAATTTCAGTTAGACGCACTGCGGTGGTTGAGACAAAAAGTAACGACATACAGAAACAGACAGACACATCAAATGATTAGATCAGAACTTCTGGCTCAGAAACGACATATTTCACAAACAGATTAACACAAAAAACATGAAAGGAAAGTTACACGGTTCATACAAATGATGGTGACGCCTTCTTTCTCGCTGTTAAATCTGGGAGATAGGTATGAATTACATCCCACTAGAAAACAACCCGGAAGTGACTTCAATGCGTCAGTCTTCCCTTTAATGGAAGAGATCTTACCCAGCAAGTAGAAACCCATAACCAGGGGTATTTGAAAAGGGGGGGGGGGAGGGGGGACTTGAGTGAAATTTCCTACCGCACTGATAGATTTGTAAACAAATTGTAAGTTAAATGTATTTCACTACAACTATAAATATGTTAAAACTGTAATTTTTTTGAAATATAGTTCATTATATGTTTCGAGGAATTGTCTCTTTTAAATGGGAACAATCCACAAAAAAATTCTGCTGAAAGTATTACGGGTGTCTCGGAAATGTTTTTGAAAATTTTCAAATAAGGTAGTGTCACCACATATTTATTATACGTTTCATGAAACACTCAGTTAAATGAAACTATAATTTTTTGTCGAAAAAAGTATCTGATGAAGTATAAATTTTTCAAAATCATTCATTTAGTTATTTTAAGAAAGCCAGGAGCTCTGGCTACAGTTTTCTCGTAATTTTTAGCGGTCTACTTATCACCGTTAATTTTAAAATAATTTTTGGATCAATATTTTCGGAAATAAGTGGCGAATTTCTCCGAAAGCTTCTAAAAATTCTGTAATAAAAACGAAATTCCAAACATTCTGAAAGTCAATAGGCTGCATGCTTTCATTTTATACACATAAATATTATTTAAAGCAAACATTTTCTTCAGCCCCCTACTAAAGACCCTATAACTCCCCCATGACTTTACAAAAATTTCTGTTATGGTCGTGTTATGTTTTCTAAGAACTAATTTAGTGCGCAATTATAAATTTCATAGTTTAAGGTTTCAGATATTATGTAGGTGTGGCAGAGAGACGGAGAAGTCTGTAAATCCTGAAAGATTCCTTATTTCATTCATAGGATTTCGGAACCCTAAAAACAGGCGAAGTGTGAGTCGAGGTGTCCATACTCTAAACATCTTCACAGATATGGAAGCGGTTACCAAAAATAAAAGTTTTGGTATATTTTCAGCTTTATCGGTGACTCTTCTTCATAACTACCTAACACATCGACAATTGAGCCGCTGAAACAATCGTTCCGATAGAATCATATTCGTTTCGGTCTTTTGCTGCCTTATTCCATCCACGCCAAATTTCGCTGCACGGACAGGTCTGTCGTACGTCCCACATCGAGTGTTGCACTTCCTTGATCGAATCCCCGTCCGGGCATCCAGATTTGGGTTTTCCATGATTTCCCAAATCACTCCAGGCAAATGCAGGGCTGCTTCCTTTAAAAGGCCATGGCCGAATTCCTTCCCATTCCTTGACCCCCCCAGCCTTTCCCGTCTCTAAAGACCTTGCTGTTAAGAGACGTTAAGCAGTTATTATTATTTTTTTTAAAAAAAAAAAAACCTCTTCCTTGACTCAATGTCGTCTGTCTGTCAACACTGATACCTGGACGCAGATGTCGCTGGTACCGATCATTAAGTAGACCTGGTGGACACTGCGTTGTCGACGGCGGGTGGTAATTGGCTCTGTGGATCTAGAAATGTTGGATTCACAAACAATTTCCAAAACACAGTTCCGCATGCATCTAGCGCCAACTACAATTCTGCCATCAAAATCTGTAATTAATGTGGTGAAGTTATAATCACGTAAGAAAACCTTTCTCAAGATTCCCGAGAGTACTAATTAAAACCCCGATACTGCACGGCACATTTATACACTTCTTCCGCATTGCTGCCACCAGCCCTATACTTGCATCTCCCTATCCCACGAGTTTTTGGTATTTCAGTGTATGTATTACCAAGTGTAAACGGAGAGACGCCAGAGCTTTGTGAAAGCTGCGCTCAGAACTTTCCCTAAAAACGACGCACAGATTCCCTTGCCTTCTGTGGAAGGTCTGTTGAGGTAACCTCTCTCGTGCAGATATTGTAAAAAGTTTTGTACCTTCGGGCTTCTGCTGATGCCTCGCAGAATAGCAATACTTGTAAAGTCAGAGCTGTAACTTCTGCCTTGTGCTGTATTTGTAGACCTTTCAGCATTGACTGACATCAGTGGCAGAAACAGCAAAAATATCGGCCGTTTTAGGCAATTATCTACGAATGAAAATTTGCCTTACTTAAAATTTCAACCTTTTAAGTCTTTTAAAAAATATTCAGAGTGCTGAACTTTTGCCTTCTTCTCCTTGTGTAACTTTTTGTTAGACTATCGAAATTTCTGTTGCGCAGTGCAAATAGTTTTTAGCTCCTTTTACGCATTCATTTAATTATTTGCTTGATCGTTAACTGTGAACATCCTATTATTCATTTCATTTCGTAGGAAGAGGGAGATGTTTGTTGTTGTCAGTACCTCAAGGAGAGAGAAGAAGGTAAAGCAGGGAGCACAATGTCATAGAATCAAAGCATTATTAGTAACTGACATGTTAAAGAAGTCAGGTTGAAGGTAATTGGAGGAAAGTAGGTAAGTGTAGTGAGTGCTGGAAGTGAATACGGCGTACATTGTTAGTGAGGCTTGGAAGTAAATTGGCAGAAGTATTAGGAGTAATACTCGAAAGGGAGGAGGGATGGTAAAATTTTTGTTGAGAAGATATGCAAAACCGTGGGCGTTGCTCTCGTCAGAAGCTAACTGAAAAATTCATGACTTTTTCATTATGACAGCAAGCACATTTTACTAGCAGCACAATTCATCTCTAGGAATGACCACAATAGAAATCAGAGGTAGAAGCAATTTTTTTCTGTACTCATTTTTTTCCACTAGCGATTAGGGAATGAAATGTGGAGGATTTATCAAGTGAGAAATCTTAGAAATCGACAGGAGTAGGTGTCGATAAACTGCTACGGCAATCCTGATCTCGGTTTTCCATAGTTTTCCTAGATCGTTCCGGATCGCGAATGCCGGCATGGTTTCTCAAAACAGCCTGCTGCCATACGTCGCAATTCCCTTATGATGCATAAACGATTATACATTAGGAGAGATGCAAATCATCATCCGCACCCAGTTTTAGTGACTCACGTAGTAATAGTAATAGATGACCGTGACTAGAAACATAAGGGGGTTACAAAATTTTGCTTTGTAAGTAAAGGAGTCAGTGATTGGAATAAATTACTGAGCGAGGCGCTGAACTGATTATCAGAAACAATAAAGGAATTTAAAACTAAAATTCCTAAAGAGCAATAATAGTAGTGTAACAGTAGCGAAATAGTAATGGCGTAAACCAGTTGCTACCAGTGGTACAATGTAGACCAAAATCGAAGGAAGTATAAGAAGTAGTGTGGTGTTATATCACTCAAAGAATATGGTGAAAGAAGGAAAAATTTTGAAATAATTGGAATTGGAAAGTAAATGTGTAGGGAAATTGCCCCGCGACAAATGATACATCTCATTTAGAGTAAATTGAACATATAAACAACAAATAAAATTGGTACGAGTATCAATATGTATACCCGTAAGATGTGACACTTTGACATATTTTTCTGTGTATTTTTCCTATGTACTTTTTTCTTTGTATTTATTTATAATTTTATGCACTCGTGAGGACGAACGAAACTATCTTTCAAAAAGCACACATCTCTGGATTATAGAGTAATGCATCCATCCTTTGTCTGTGTTTTCTGTTCACAGCTTTTTTATCGCAGAAAAACTTGGACAAAATTATCTGATAACCATTCTTTCATCAATTTTCCTTAATAACTACTTTCTACCCCTCAAAAATAGTGTGTTGAACTCAGATTTCAGGCTCACAACAAAAATATATTTTATAAGCTAAAATAACTCAATCCTTCTTCTGTAAAGACGAAAATTAATATTTTTGCACCCAAATGAAAGTTTTTATCGCACGCGCGTTAATACAGTCACTGTATCGAATAAACGAGATTACTTGTATCTGTTCTTACTACAACAGTGATCTTCTGAGAATATAACGAAACCATCTACAATGAACGAATATAAATAAACAAAAATCAGCTGATAAACAAAATACTTAAGCTTATACGTACATGCATAGAAAATACAGTTAATTCAAAACGGTATAGTGAATACTCAGTGTTTAACGTGCGCTTAAATGGCAACAACTATATTGTAGCTGTGTTACCTCGAAAGCGTACATAGTTATACAACATCGTAACTTTTTTTTATCGCTTTACACCTCGTCGACGGCGAGGTCATTAGAGGCGGGATGGGATTGGGGTAGAAGTAACGGGAAGGAATTCGGCCAAGGTCTTTTGAAGGAATAATCCAGGCTTTCGCCTGGAGTGATTTGGGGAAAACATGGAAACCCCAAATCTGGATGCCCGGACCGTGATTCGAGATCGTGTCCTCTCGAATGCGAGGCCAGAACGTTACCGCTCACCCACCACGCACGGTAAGATCGTTACTGCTTGCATCAAACTCTCGTTAAGTATGCATGCGAACTTATAAGCGTATCTTGAAACGCATAACACTAAAGCCGCGTTCCCACGACATCTTGTAACGAAGGTGGAACGGGACGCGACGGGCCGGGACGGATACTCAACAACACGCCATGGGAACGGGACCGCCCCTGCTAGCGGAGACGAGACGCAGCTACCCACTCTCTGTCGGTTAACATCACAGGCGTGTGTAGTGGAGCGCTGTTGCCATCGGTTTGCAGCAGCGGTGCGCTCCCCTTCTGTTGCTGTAAAGTGCTCTGGGGCACTCGTGGTGGGGAGGTAAGCGAGGACTAACCTGTGGCGCGCACTCGTCCCTACACTTCGGCTAATGAGGTGCCGCCCCCGTTACAAGAGAACGTGGGAACGCAGCTGAAGGCATAACGCTAAAAAATTTGTACCTACCACTCTCCAAGAATTTTCACTTTTTTAAAACAGTAGGTTTATGCCTTGCCGATAGTGTTAATCTATTTCTTCAATCTTATTTTACAATCCAGTGATAAAAAAGTTGTTCTATTCAGTTCGTCAAACTACTCAAAAAGAAACTAGCGTAATGCAGTAGCATAGTCGTACCAGGTGAAATCTTTTGCAAACGTTTTGTGGGTACCGCGCACCGGGGGCAGCTGAGCAGAGGGACAGACAGTGTTTGCAGGCCGAGGTGTGGAGCCCTGCCCTTCCGCTGCACAGTGCCGCCGTTAATGGTCCTTTGTGCGGCCGAGATAAGGACGTGCTCATCCTGAGTACAGCCATTGTCCGTCACCGTTATTGGGCCGACCGCATTCACAGTAGCAGACCAAGCAACCGCCTCGGGACGACCAAGGGTGCAGGGGTATCAGTTCATTTACACAGGGAATTATACATTTACGGTCTGCTGTACTAATTCACATAAGAGAATTTTGTATTTTAAAGGAATCTTATATGAATTCTTTTTTCGCTCGTATCATTAGGGATTGGAATGCACAGCAAAGAGATTAACTTTGGTACTGTGCACCCTCTGCCACCCATAATTTTGTGAATTGCAGAGTATATAGGCCTATGTAGATGTAGAATTTACGTTTTCGCTGCTTTCTTGATGTCAAAAACTTCCTGAGCTTTACGCTACATGCAAACATTTCTCCTTTTCCCGACGTTTTCACCAATGCCTATAGTCTTCTTCATGGGGAATACTACCTGCTGTCTCTGCGAGAGAATGGCGTTAGTACACACATTAAATAAGATAATCACTGGTCACTAAGTCCGTCTTTAAAAACTCAGCAGGTGGCTTGTCACCTGAAGAGGACCATAGACATCAGTCGAAACGTCTGGCGTAAACAGCGCGTAAATTGATTAAAGGTAATTAAAGTCGGCAGAGGATCATGATCAAGGAACGTGAAGGAATAGTGCCATCACCTTAAGAAGGTATCTTCCTACGATTTAATTTGAACGATTCCGGGAATTCGAAAACCAAAGTCTGTAATTTTATATCAGGATTCGAATCCGCTTCCTCCCTAATGTCAGAGATGAACGTTACAGCTCACACACCAGTGTCTGTGTGGAAATCCTTCCGGCAAATATGTTACTGAAATGGTGCTTCAAGCGCCAATGAAGGTACACAAGCACAACTACTGTAATAAAGAGAATTTCGTACCTTTAAAGAAGAACGGGTTCAAGGTACGTTATATTCATGCTTGTTATGGTATTTCCCAAAAAGATTTAACATAATTATGAAATATTGAGACAATAGAAACTGATCTGTCAAAACTGTTATGTCAAGTATCTGATAATCAAAGAGAATTTCGTACCTTTAAAGAAGAATGGGTTCAAAGAACATTTAAGAGTACGTTATATTCATGCTTGTTATGGTATTTCCCAAATTTTTTTAACATAATTATGAAATTTTGAGACAATATAAACTGATCTGTCAAAACTGTTACGTCAAGTATCTGATAATCAAAGAGAATTTCGTACCTTTAAAGAAGAATGGGTTCAAAGAACATTCAAGAGTACGTTATATTCATGCTTGTTATGGTATTTCCCAAATTTTTTTAACATAATTATGAAATTTTGAGACAATATAAACTGATCTGTCAAAACTGTTATGTCAAGTATCTGATAATCACAACGTATGTTACGTGCCTAATAAGCTGAACAACGAGAGACGAAGCGATAAAAATCAAATCAAATCTGTTTCAAAAGTACCATTAACACAACAATTTTACTTTGTTTCACCTTTAAACTTCAATTACCTTAAATTCTCCCTCCCTCATACCTATGCTCGAATTTCTCACAGATGATGAACGGCTTGGTTCAACATCTTTTAATGTATTTCTTGGTTTGAAAAAGTCTCTAGAAGGATTTTTTTTTTTTCGTCGCAAGTTCTGTCGAACCGAACTACATTCCATTATTTTATTGTAATCTAAACATGGAAGCAAATTTGAAAGCGCATCCTATTATACTATTAGTATCACTCCACGATTCACTAAAAGTGTGTGGCGGAGGCTCTGTTGCATCTATGCTAATGTGTAACCGTTTGGGCATAGGAAGGGATATACGGGATTCGGCGGGAGGCACCCATGGGGTATTTTGAGGAACCATTCCAGCATTCACTTGGAGCGATCTAGGAAAACCATCGAAAACACATCTCATGACGGCAGAAGTGGTGTCTTGAGACCTACTCCTATCGGATTATAAGTTTTCACGTTCAATGAATCCTTCCTATCGCATTCTCTAGTTACTTGTGCAAAAAAATGAGTATAGAAAATAATCGGTTCCGACCTTGATTTCACTTATCATATTTTCTCCGTCGTTCCTAGATATAAATGTTTCTGGTGGTAAAACGTGTTTGCTGTCATCCTGAAATAGGCCTGTCATGAACATTTCAATAAGGTTCTGACAGAGCAACGCGTACTTGATTCCAGATCTTTCCAACCCAACTGCTTGAACATCACAGTTGCGCTTTCTCTCCAGCTATATATACCTGTCATGAATAGGTTGGCTCTCCTTTGAAACTTCTCCAGTGCGTCTATTAACCCCATACAGAAGAATAATATTCTAATTCAGGTCACACTAGTGCTTTGTGTGCAATTAGTTTAACTTCCGGTGTACACTGTTTAAAATAATGTCCTAGGAATAGGAGCATTTGGTTTGCTTTCCCAATTACCGTCTCGAAATGTTTATTTCACAAGAAATTACTGGAACTGTTACCCCTTCAGGGGTTAGAAAACCGCCACTTCAGAGCCGCAAACAGCTCTTTCAGGATATTAGTATGGCTATTTAATGTTTTTTTTTCTTACATCTTTACGACAATAATTGTAGCAGTAGCAGCTGTAATAACGTCGGAGAGATGTATAGACTTGCAGGCTACCTGACCTCATATTCTTTCGCCAACCTTTATCGACAATACAACAAATTAAATAAAATACCGCAGTAGATTGTGTATTCACAGCGTTAGTAATAGCTCCTAATTTTAAAATATTTTTTTTCTCAAGTATTGTATCATCTTTAAATTTATATGATGGTTTGTTGTTTCTTCCCTTATTCAGTTCCCAAAAATATATTTTAACCTTTCTTTAAGGATATTGTAAAATTGCTGCTAAGAAAAAATATGAAAAAATTTCGAATTAAAAAGTGAATGGCTTGAGACTTCTGCGTAACTACTTGCAAATACTAAGAAGTCCAATGTAGAAAGACACAAATAAAATCGAGCTTATTTGTCGCAACATATCCCGTTGCTGATATGCGAAAGAAAGCAGTGGAAGAACTTGAGAAAAGCTTGCAGAAAAAAGAAATCGATTATTCGAAAAATTATATTAAAAACTGATTATGAAAATATAAACAGGCCTATGACTCATAATCTTTTCCCGGCACCCTTAACATTGGATTTGGCTCTTTAGCTTGTAGAGTGTTCCGACTACTGCCCTAGGTATATAGCGGAATCCTCCGTTCTAAGGACTGTCCTTAATTGTATATTCAGAGCAGTCCTTCTCGAAAGCCAGGTATTGTGAGGGCTGCTTCACTTCGAGGTACTGTAGAGGGAGTAGGCAGTATTGTTTGCGTGGACTGGGTGCTAGGGGTGACTCACCCCGGGGCTTCCTGGTCGGCCGGCCCTATGTTGTCGGCCTCTGCCGTGAATTTCGTGTTAATGAGAGACTAGCGGCGCCGCCCACCTGGCTTAATTGATGGCATTCAGTGCCGGCGAGTACCAGACAGGCGCGGCTATACACCACACGAAGCGTCTTTCCCTCGTCCGTATTCTACAGCCTATAAAAAGCACCTGACATCACTCTAAAGGAAATATTTTCGTTAATACCAACTTCTGGCCATACTCGTGCTGAATGACATAGTGAGAACACTGTGAATGATGCTGCACTTTATATTTTTTCCACCGGCATTAGTTTCTCTACTGGTTTGATGAATCTTTCAACTCCTATCATAAGCTAATCCCTACAACTAAAAATACCCATTTTAACCTATATCCTGGTCTCCTTTATGTGTTCCAGTCCTCATTTTTCGCAATAGTTTCTTCTGTTGACCATTCTTCCCTAAAAACATCACGTGACCCATCATCCTATCTCTTAGTTTCTACGTTGTCTGTGAGGCGTCGCGACCTAGTGTGAAATTTTTTTATTATTAATATATTTTTTTTTTTTTGCTTGTGGTTTTACGCCTTGTCGATGTTGAGGTCATTAGAGGTGGGAAAGGATTGGGGACAAGGAACGGAAAGGAATTCGGCCCTGGCCTTTCACCTTGAGTGATTTGGAAAAACCGTGGAAAACCAGCTTCCTCCAGAGTTCGTAGCCTGAGCTACCGTTCACCCACTACGCTCGGTGATATGAGTGATCTCTTCCTACCTATGAGCGTCACATGTCATGAAGTCTTAGGTCGTTGATGATATTAGGGCGCTTGCCAATATCTTTCATCCTTTTATGGTACCACTAGAACTTATCACAGCACGGTTCTTCTCTTGTGGAGAGCATTTCATTTTTATTTCAGTGTTGTTATAGGCCACTTCTCCACAGTTTCTCAGTAAATTAAATGTTAATAGATAACGCCAAAGCAACTGCTTTCATGTGGTTCAATGTCGTACGCGTTTCACCTCTCATTGAGGCATCATCAGCGACGAATCTGTGTTGAAATTTACACTTGGTTTACAAAGTTATTATGTAACTAGCCTCAAAGCCCGTAGAAAACGGTGGGTTTAACGGAGTGTTCTGCCAATTTATTTCTTTTCAGTTGTTAACCTTAATAGAATTGTTATACAATAAAAGCTCACTGTAATTCCTCGTGTCTTGCGCTATAGAAAAAAGTTACAGTTGTCATCCTGGTCCAGATTGCACTTCAACCTAACCATATACTACGTTAAACTTGCCGCCAGAAAAACAATACGTCAATCACACTCATATTAATACATGTACTGTATAGAATTTTAGTGACAATAATGCATCGCGATATAAACTTGATCAAAAATATTCACAGGTTCTTGCATCTTTCGTTTTTGTTTTCCGTGATTCAGATCGATATTACAACATTTTTGACTACTTAGGTCAATATCCTTAGCTGCTATACTAATGTTGGGTTTTATTCTCCGTCTAGTGCAGCTAACAAATTTGTTAGCTGCACTAGACGAAGAATAAAACAACATTAGTATAGCAGCTAAGGATATTGACCTAAGTATTAAAAAATGTTAAACATGCCAAGTCAGGCATTTACAACAGGTCTATACAACAAGTACAAACGACTACACCTGAAGATACATCGGATTATTCAACATATTAGGACATTTGTTAGCTGCACTAGACGGAGAATAAAACCCAACGATATTACAACGTTTGAATGGCTAAAAATGCGGCTGAAATATATCATTAGTGAAAGTAAAGGAAATTAAAAATAAATCTTAACATCTTAAGTTATGACATGTAATATTAGTTTGAAATGTTGTCTAGGCTGTATAGATTGCGCTCTTGTGTTAAACTACTGAAACTTGAAGAAACAGGACACTAATGAAAGCAATTTAAATTATTTAAAAAAATTACTTATGCTCACTGCTGTAACGTCAAGTTCCGACAGTAATAACAGTCTAATCAAAACTGCTGCGAGAATTAAAGCTTTAATGTTACATATCAATTGCCAAATATTTTAACTTCGAACGAGTAGACCTACTCTTCTTTCATTTTTCTGACAGTTAATTTATTCGCGGATGCTTAGCAACACACAATTGTTATTAAATAACATGTATAACCTAGAACAACATATCTGGTCGTAAGTTTTGTAGCGAAGGCGAAAAGCGTGACGTCATAGGGCAACGTCATAGTGTGACGTCACCAAGTGACGGAACTTCGTGACCAAGACTGGCATTTTATAGGTATAGATGTTTAACATAATCCTAAATTGAAACATTTACCAATTTCTTACAACTTACTATTTATATTAGCGTTCGCATGATTCTTAACCATGTATCGCTGCCTTTTCCTCAAAGCATGTTAGTGTCAAAGGTATTTGTGTTAAATGTTGCAAAAGATAAGTATAATCGCTGGAGTTGCCAGGTTCGTGCTGAATAGCCGCATATAAGCCGCACGTTTGCAGAGGCAAGTAAAACATCCATATAGCTAACAAAGAAGTTGGATTCATGTACCAGCACATTCATCTGTTGGCGTGCAGTTAATAGCTTATAACTATTAAGCCCATAAAGCTTTGAATCATGCCATAAAAATCACTAGCGTATATTTTTCTGTGTTTTACAAGTAGGGTGGAAGTTGTGGCGCGATACAATGCTCCAAAAGGAAAACTTCTGCACATTGACATCTCCGAGGCACTAGGTACTACTCAGGCTTCTTTCATCGCCTCTGGACCCTGTCCATTCACGAACCGCCATCGTGAACATACTATGGGAACTGAATACATTACTCAAGCCCCAAAGTCAACAATGCAGTATAACTTGTACAGTCGGCGATGGAATGCAACTGGCAACTTAATAACTTCGCATTGCCAGGTCTTCCAATTCAAATCCATCTTAGGGCTAGTCCAATTCAAATTAAGTATTGTGGGTGTCATATATTTTCCATTCTATGCGGTATTATAAGACATTTGAAAGAAAGCTATATCTACGCTTTGAAACACAATTAAGATTGGCTGAATGGGTGAAATGGCCGATATCAATTTTATAATAAAGTTAATTTAATCCATAAGCAAATGAGATAAGAATCGTAAAGTAATTTCTCAATTCTTATGAACGAACCAAATGTTTCTGTCATAGCTAGATCGTATTCAAACAAATCAAAGTTGTTGAAACAAAAGTACTATCGTTTTGAGCACAGAAAAACAATGGCTGAACGTATATTCTACATGTGTGCATTATGTTACGATCCTCCATCACAGAACGTAAACCTTTTTATAAAAAAAATGTAAGTGAACTGCTGTAAATGACTATCTGCTCACTTAATGTTCACCTTATGGCCAACCTGTAAAAGTGTATTAATATGGAAATGTAGTTGATTATTTATATTACAATTTATGAATATCATATAATAATTAAATTTTTAGGAGCATCTTTGGCAGCAAAGAAGAAAACGGATACAGCAGACAGTGCCTCAGTGGTTAAGGTGTCTGACTGGAGATGGAAAGATCCCCGGTTCGAATAGCTGTTTCGGCTAGAAGTTTCATAGGCCTTTTAAGGTCAACAAAATACAAAGAAAAGTTCGGAGTCTTTTTGGAAAATACTATAACCTCACAAATTACACGATGATAAAAAAAGAAGAAGAAGAAAAAAAAAACCGGCTTTCACCTCTCGCACAGCTTTCTGTATAATGTGAAGTACTCTAGAACGCTTCCGTGGCTCGGATTGAACGTTAAACTGTACGTCTCCTGTATCCGGTAGGAGTACTGGGTTAGGTTAAGGCTGCTACGACAGGGGCGAAATCCGCAGGAAATATAAAACCCGTAGTGTGATTCATTTTTATCAAGGGTACACTGTAACCTGTACGTAAAAGTTGCGTTGAATAATTTTTAATGTCGGAGAAGCTGCGGAATAAAAGTGTGTTAAAGTTAAAAATTTATTTGCCGTCACATAATTGATGGTGCTCTTGAAGTGGAAGTAACAAGAAATAAAGCATGGCAGAGTATCCATTTTATTTCAGTTAAGTAAAGAAAAATTGAGGGTAGATCGAAGATATCTGTTAGCTGAACTTAAAAGCCATTTATGTCTAAAATATGGCGAAGAATATTTCTCATCCTGGGACGAAGGTACTAAAGAAGATATCAAAACGCGATCAAAATTAGTAAGTAGTTAGTAGTTACATGAAAAGTTGCGTAGTGTTGTAGCGTCCTAGGGGAAGGTCCTATTTCGCGACTAGGGTACTTTTACTGTTCATTCCATAATGGAATAAAATCGGTGGAGCAGAGATAATGCACGCACGCTCAACCGCATCGCCGAGATATTTAATAACGCCCTCAAAGAAAATTAACGATCCTGCCAGCGACACGAAATTGAGTTTTGCCTCGTTAATGAGTCTGCTCAGCCTTGTTAGCCTGCTCACAAGAATCTCATCGCTGATGTTAAGTGGCTGTCGCGCCTAGGTGGAGCACCAGGCATGTAGGAGTATGCAATCAACTACTAGTAAACTTGATTTCGGTTGTCATAGTCGTTTAATCTCTATTCCTATTCGAAATGATGGAAAGTAAGCCTTTGCTTGAGCACTGCCAATAATGATAGTGGCAGATTTTCGTGATTTCAGAGAAATGTGATGGAAGACACCAAATCGTAAACGTTTAACATACTTTCGTAAAAACAGCTTCATTGAAGCAATTGGAGGAATTGATATGTGACGTAATTTGTTTCATCGCAGAGTCAAACAAAGATAATATCCACATTTAGGAATAGGTGCACTCTGACTTAACAATATATGGTGATAAAAACTAAACGATTCCACAACCCGAAGGTTATTTGGACCCGTGAGAAGGAAGCATTTTAAGGTATTGTGTCAGAGGAAGGATGGACAGTTCCTTTCCTTTGCAACCTATAGCTTAACGTCCTGGCTTATTTCATTTGATAAAAAAAACTTATATTCATACCAGGATTTGAACGAGGGACCAGACAGTGAACTTTCGAAATCATCACCCTCTCACAGAAGGGACTGGAAATATATTTCTGTGAAAATGGTTCCATTACAGTCCTATTCGAGTTAAAAAAATATTTTACAACCAGAGAGTTAAGAACAGAAGCTGGAAAATATATTGGTCAGTTGTTATGTTCTATCATTTCCGCTTCTTTTTAAGGGACTCTCCAAAGTAAACGTGTTTTATCCTCAGAAAAGGAAATCAAAAAGCCAGTTACCACTTTTACGTAAAGAGGGATTAATGAAGAAGTTCACAGACGATCGCAGAAATAATGGAGGGGCTTACTCAACAGACTAAAGAGCACACATCAGAAATATCTTCAAACCTACAAAGAGTTCTTATAATACTCTTCTGAGCGTGGTGGGTGAGCGGAAGGGTTCTGGACTCGCATTCGGGAGGAAGCAGATTCGCATCCCCGTCTGGCCTTCCAGATTTCGGTTTTCCATGATTTCCAGAAATCACTCCAGGCGAATGCCGGGATGATTCCTTCAAAAGGCAATGGCCGAATTTCTAATCATTCCTTGCACGCAATCCTTTTCCGCCTAGAATGACCCCGACGACGACGAGACGTAAAGCCATAAAAAATATATTTAATACCGCGATGATGATTTGTTCCTCGTCCCTTTATCAATTTAAATGATGGAAGTGATGTTGAATTATTTCGTTAAAGTCGTCAGTGGTACTAGTCACGCTGACACTGACACTGCGACTTCACATGTGTCGACCTTAACGTCATTAGCGACTTGTCGAATCAGCTCCTTCAGACCGAGCGTGGTGGTGCAACGGTTAGCGTTCTGGCCTCGAATTCGGGAGGACGGCGGTTCGAGTCCCCGTCCGGGCATCCAGATTTGGGTTTTCCATGGTTTCCCAAATCACTCCAGGCAAATGCCGGGATGCTTCCTTCAAAAGGCCATGGCCGAATTCCCTCCCATTCCTTGCCCCCCAACCTTTTCCGCCTCTAAAGACCTCGCTGTTAAGAGACGTTAAGCAGTTTAAAAAAAAAGGGCTCCTTCAGTATCTCCCCAACATACGACTTTCCAAGGTAGTTTTCCGAAACACGATTAATTCGAAAATTTGTTGAAACAAGCAACATTTCAGTTACAGAAATTTCTCACCTTCTTACGACTATTTGGAAGCAAGTGCTACTCCCTTCCTCCAGTTTGGAGTACAGCGATTTTTTTTTACGCCAACTAGTTTCAGTCAATGGCTGTGGCTGTCACACAGTGTCTTCTGGAAGCACTGGTTGATCCTTTACTTTCTATTTATTCTGTAATGAAACCTACAACCCACAGGCAAGAACTCCAGTTAAAAAAAGCTGGTGCTCTGGCGTTTCGTAGAGTTGTACTATAAAGTCTCGCAGTGACGTTTTGGATTAAATATAGTGTATATCTTGCACTATCGTCTGTATCTGAAACAACACCAACTTAAACTGATAACTATTAACAACTTGCATAGGCTGCTTGACAAACTTACTTCACTAAATACTTGCTTCACTACAAAATTGGGTAGGCTTCCATGGCCTTTCTGAATGCTACTTTTACGGGTATCAAACCTAAATTGACAATGTTCTCGTTTCTTTCTTAAAAAAAAAAAAAAAAAAATGAATAGTGTTTCATACGTCAGTTGATTGGTATAGCATTCGTTATTCTTTTATAAATTTCTTACAAGATCATTAAATCTTTGAATTAGTGTGAATCTTAAGATGTGTGTAAGAAGTGCAGATATATGTTTCAGTAGTTCGTCAAAATGCTGTCAAATAATGTAAAACTATTTCTCAAAATATTGGTGTAATTTAGCTGTGTTATTGTGTTTGAGGTAGGTTGAAACCATATGTCGGTGCTCCAGTAGCAGCGGAAGTCGGAAGACAGTGCTCGTGTATCATGAAGAGAGACAATAAAGCTTGAAGGGCTGCCGCAGGCAATGCAGTAGAGAGAGACCTCACAGCGGTCAACGCGCAACTCGTCGGCTTTGATTCACGCGCAATTAAGCAGCGCACGACAGAACAACGCACTGTGCAGTATGCCGCGTCAAAGAGGACAAAGCCACCGCTAAAGGCAAACGGCCGCCACGGGCAAATAACGGCAGCGCTTGTAACAGTGGTAAACACATTCCTCAACTGTATGCCGCTGTGTCGGAAAAATCCAATATTAAAAATAAGAGAAAGACGTCTTTCGCAAGACTTTTACTGAACACAAGTTAATCTACAGTGACACAAAAGCAACTTGATTGATTTGGTAAATACTTGTACACTCGTATAAAACAGAAGAGAAAAAAAAATCGTTGGGTGGTTTGTATTAAAGTAGATAAAGTTCCAGCGTCAAGCAGTGGCCCACATATTTTTTTTTTTTATTATTCATTTACGAACCATTCTTGATGTCAGACCACAAGATCGGACAGTGTCCAGCAGTTTATAAACAGTTTAAAAATCTGAAAGCAACATAATCTCCGACGAATAGGTATAACCTCGGTAATTAACTAAAATGAAAAACTAACTCGATCCGTCGACCAGTTGAAATCCCCCTAAAACTACCTGTCACTTCTGTTATTAATTTATTTAATGACTAACACTTGCCGGCTGCTTCGTCTGCGAAAACCTAGGTATAATGTGAAAAAAAAGAATCACGTATTCGTTAAGTTGTAACCACAATGTGTGCGCGACTTTTTCAAACTGTTTGAAACGAAATTTTTCAATCACCGCAGGTGGAATCCGAAATTTTCAAAGAATCAAAATTCCATCGAATTGCCTCAAACAACGAATAATTACTAAAAAAATTAATTACTCACATTTCGTCTTGTTAACAGTTCGCAGACGTATGGAAAAATTCTAGTTATGAATCGCAAACGTTTTTAGTGCAAAAACCAAAGGATAGCTGCAAAAATAATAATAATAATAATAATAATTTTCGTCATGTTCTTAAGAATTTTTAGTGTAATTTCATTGTTTATATCGGATATTCTTTGCGATCTCTGGCCGCGATTGTATTAAGAATCTTTAGTGAGCATCCGCACACGTTAAGTACAGGTTATCATTTCTTGCTCCTAACCCATCATAATTTAAATTATATCTGAAATTGATGGGAAGAAAGACACAGAAAGGCAAGTGGAATCCTGTGGCAGAAGATTGGAGTATTGTGAAAGACTTTATTAGTATCGAAAAATCATCCAGATATGAAAATGTAATGCACAGCAATAATATGATCAAAAGAGTCTTCAGAGCTGTGTAAACTGTGAATTTTAAAGTAAACTTACTCAGTTATGCCGGTGATTACATCTGCCGCTCGAAATCGAACATACCTGAAACAAGAAAAACGTTTGTTAATGGTTAAAGATACGATACATTGAAAATTTTATTGAGTATTAGCAAAAAAGAAAGAATTTTACTGACAAAAAAGAAATATAATTTTCGCAGCTGGTTTCGAATAGCAATGATGTGGCCGCTTTTAGAGTGATGGAATTGTTATTATACCCTGTTCACTCCGAACTGGCGGTTAAAGGTCATGTTCATCTGGCCCCGCTCCTCACCTCACCACCCCCACCCTCCTAGCCTATCCGTGTTGATCACAGTGTCAAGACAGGCGATTAGTAAATTTCCCCTTCGCAAGTAGGGGTAAGGGCAGCGGAGTGTGGATACAGTAGAGTGACCTTGAGACGCCTCTGTTAACTGAACGCGCTATAACGTATAATAAGGATGTGAAGCTTTTATCACCACACCTGCTGCAATGGTCGATTGATGATACAGTTCATTTGTATGTGTAACGTATAATCTGTGTTCTGTGTGATTAGTGTATTTTTTGTTTGTTTCTTTATGAGGCGGAAGTAGGGGATCATCCCAATATTCCCCTAGCTAAACTCTGGGATTTCACCTAAAAACCTGGGGTTGCTCCGTCTTTTAACGTGGGCTCCTAGGACATACCGAATCCATTGTAGTGGAGCTTTTACGCGGAATGAGTGAATATTTGAGAAATAATTAAGAGTTTGCAGACACTCCTATTATTTTGTGTTTATTTGAATTTTAGATGACTTCAGTATACACAACACACTTTGAAACATTTATAACTATAGAATTTTCCATAGTATTAAAATACGTTAACAGATTTTGGAAAGTTAATTAATACGGCCACCTGTGGATTTACCATTATGTCAATGTTATTCTTATTTCGGATAATAAATAATCCTAAGCAAAATAGTAGTGAATAACGAAATTTTAGAACAGGTTAATACATTTAAATATCGGGTATATTTGGAAGAAAAAGGCACAAATTTAAAAATATTAAAGTTTAACATATAATGACAGAATGGTTAATTAATCTATAGTGTCTTGATGAATGCCTGAGCTCCACTTTCAGGGGTTTTAAGAAAATAATTGCACGGCCGCCAGAATGATTTTGACTTCTGCGAAACGGGATGTGATCATAAAGAAAATCAGGCTTGTCTCCCCAAATGACACTGACAGTACGCTGTGTTAGTAGAAACAATTTTCATGAAAATTAATTTATTTCTCTCTACAGAATCCTACCGCATGGTCACCAGTCAAAATATTAATCAGATTTGGTTCAGAAGATGCAAGTTCTGAAAATGGATGGGACATTCAGTGTTATCAGTAACAAAACACAAACCAGCTAACTCAACAATATTATACAGCATCCCTCTCATACGCACAGTAATCCTTCACGTGTTCAACGTATTACTGCATCTTACACGCCAGTAAACTTTGGCACTTGTAGTCCGTTCTAATTTGTATTAACAAGAGGTGTCCCATTCTGCTCCGTGGAGCGTTCGTAACAAAGACCACAACATTAGGCGACCGTGCAAGCTTAAGACTTGTGCTCGACCGCTTGAGCGCTCTGTGCGTTAATACCGACTGCCTCTCTGTGATATGCTTGGCTGATTTCCCAGATCAGTATATCGCGTGTAGCTTTTACTTTCTTCAAACTTTAAAAACAGATTAAATATGTCCCTGTAATAATATTCTTGCTCACACATCAACGCTTACCGTGAGCTTATTACGAATCTGTTGGAGGAAAACCATTACCCTTTATCAACAGATGACTCCGAGATACAGTATATACAGCAGACATATTCATAATGAAAAAGAACTAACACGCCAGCCCTTTATTACGTTAAAAGCACAGCACTGGCGATAATCAGCCAAGCATTCAACCCGAATAAGATTCAAAAGTACACGAGAATATAAAATTATGGCTCTATCGATTTATAGTTATGGTTCTTAAAGCCTGGATAATAAAAGCATTAGATGAGCGACAACTCACTGCGGTGGAAATGAATTTCTTGAGATGAATTTCAGGACGTACAATGCTAGATCGTGATAGAAATTAAAAAGTAACAGATAAATTAAAAGTAACAGTGGCAGTTGAACATATTAGGCAGTATGGGGAAAATTGGTTTCAATATGTGAAAAGGATGGAAGAAATCAGAATACCACAGCAAGTACTATTTTACATACACGGAGTAAAACGAATGCGTGGAAGATCAACAAAAAGATGGAATGAGATCGTAACTGGCCATTGGAACTTGTACTGGAAAGAAAGATGATGATAATCATTCTTATTAATGTGAGAAGTTTGTCTACAAATAAATTTTTTAGAATACGTAATATACATAAAATATTTTTAATTGGTAGTCGTACTTGGTCAAATATTATCTCTATTGGACAACATATACTAATTAAACTAAGATTCATCCAAAGATACAAGTTCCAGTTGGAAAACTAATACAGTTCATAATGGTTTGGGACACACAATACAACTCAGGAAAATTCGTTGACAATCGAGCTTATCTGAAAATGCGACGTAAACCGAACTTCAGCGTCGCTAGGTGGAAACTTGCATAATGCCTTAAGCTTTGAGCAGGCTCCCTGGATGTTACCACCCTACCGCTGGCGCCATTCATCGGCGTACCCTCACTTAATTTAAGGGAAAATACCAACTTAACCAATCTATCACAGTTAAATCCACTCATGACAAACATGAATAAATTGTAAGCAAAATGCACAAATACAATCCCAACAGTCTAATGATACAGAAATAGCTGAGCTACTTTGACTGAAAACTTAAGTAGAGCGTGTACACTCCATAACAAAATATAGATAATCTGGTTAGACAAGTTCATAAGCTACGTTGAGCAATCTATCAGACAATATAATAATTTCAATATCTCGCCGTATGCCACACCTTAAAGGTGCTGATTCCTTCTAGAACAAATTACAATCGAACTCTAATGAGATAGTGATTATTATTACATCAACTCTTCTATCGATAACTACAAGACAAAAACCGTGTATATTGGTCCCAGAAAAACTCAAAAACCACTCAGCACATTTCAATGGTGCTTTAACCGTTTTAAGGATTAGAATCTGAATTAAATCGTTTAGTACGTCTTATGTTTCAACGTAACCTAAGTATTTGAAAATTTGAACGTATAGCGTTAAACACCAAAGATGAAATACCAGCTAGTTGCATAGGTCATACTTCGTATAAAATCATAGCCATATTATCTCATGTAACGTTTTCTTCCCAAAATTTTGGTTTTTAGTCTTTAAAACTCATAGATAGCTATATCGAATGCGAAGAGGAAACTATGTATTTTGGAAAATAAATTAATTTTAATAATATAATGAAAAATCCTTTCGAGACCTTCTTGAAGCTACGATCTCAGGCTGCACAGCTACAATCCCTGATGTTTGGAAGTGAAATTATATTCGCTGTTAATAGTAATAAATGCATATTTGTTGGGATTGAACATGAAAGCCTTCAGTGTTGGCATTTCCGATATTTTTATATTTAATCGGTAAACGATTCTGTCTTTTCCACATTTCCTGAAAAAATTCATTGTTTCTGTTGCTGCACGAATCGTTGTGGTTATTTTGATGAAACTTGGTACACATGTTGCTGATAGGACAGATAAAAGTATTGCAGGAATAAATCGACCCTAACCCCATTTCTTTTATGCCACACCGATGTTTAGTCGTTCAAATACGTATAGAAAATGGAGCGACTGACATCAAATTTGATTAAAAAGTGCAGAAGACTGACCTTTGTTATGAAGTTCACTATTTACTGTGTGGACAAATCAACTTAGATCATATCGGCCAACGCCGGTAACTCTGCTAGTCGAACATAAAATGTAGTTACATATTTAAATTTCAAAGAAGGATTAAGGAAATCTATCAATGCTGTAGATTTCCCATCTAAAAAAAGAAAATCAGAGGTGTAATTTAAGGCTAGTAGATGGTTTTGTTTAAAATTTTGTACGGAATGAAAGAGATTAGCTCTTGATTTCGGACAGAGGCAAATGAGGAATGTTTTCAGCTAGAATACCGGCATGAAGTATTGAGGGAGGTGACGAACATTTTACTTCAAACATTAGAAAAAGTTATAGAAATATTTCCTCTAGTGAAAAAGTAACAGTATGCCAAATTGCAGTGAGACAAAAGTTCCATTGAAGTTAATAATAGTAGTGGTACGTCTACTGTATTTTTGCCTTTTGTTAAACTACTTCTTTAATATACTTTTTAAACATCAACATGGTTTCTTCTTGGTTTTAACATTCCCTAGTATTTTATGTATCTTGTTGTTTATAATCCTTTTGTCATTACACTTAGAAAAAAACTCCATTTTCTTACGAGCTTACCAATGTATCACCCAATTCTGCCTTAGCTAGTGCAATTCCATTTGCAGTTCTTTTGTCAGTATGTCGGTCTCTGGGTCTTAGAGAGCTGGAAAAACCCATTTTCCTTGAGTGTTCTAAACGCCTCGAGTTTCCCAATCCTATCTGTCTCCTCAGTCATCGGTCTTCTTTTGCTCTGTATTAGATTTCGCGCAGAGGAAAGAAGAACCGTTTTAATACGTTTGGACGGAGCAGCGACTGAGGGTGGTTGGAGACTTGTCCCCTTTGTTGACTCGCAGTTGGTTATTGACTCCAAGTTGAGGTTCAGCTGGCAGGCTTCAACAGCAATATCGCACAGCTGCCTCCGACTCCACAAATACATATCCCATTACCCAAATGCCCTTACAGGGGAATTTAGCCCAGGTTAATCAAACCCTTTCGTAGCAAACATACATCCGCTTACGCAGGCTTTAAGATTGAAAATTTTCTTGATGCAATAAATAGGCTTTTCATGATTTTTAATAGTATCCATAAAAACCATTTTATTTTTAATATATTCTCGGGTTATTAGCCGAGTGAGCATGGTATTTTCACACATATTTCGGCGATCGGAAAGTCTGTCGCCATCTTCACCAGAAAATGGCGACGGAGATCCCAGATCGCCGAAATATCTTCTTTTTTTTCTTTACGGCTTTACGCCTCGTCGATGTCTAAGGTCATTAGAGGCGGGATGGGACTGGGGACAAGGAACGGGAAGTAATTCGGTCACGACCTTTTTGAAGGAAGCATCCCAGCATTCGCCTGGAGTGATTTGGGGAAACTATGGAAAACCCAAATTTGGATGCCCGGATGGGGATTGAAACCCGTGTCCTCCCGAATGCGAGGCGAGAACGTTAACCGTTCATCCACCACGCTCGGTGCCGAAATATCGTGTGAAAACATCCTGCCCACTCGGCTAGTCACACGAGAAGACTATGCTAATTCTCAATGCCACCGAGAGAAACTCTGATCTTATGCATTTTATTTTTATTACTATGTGAACATTTTGACCTATGATGCAACCCTAAGTAAAAAAAAAAAATAAAAAAAAATAGATTATTATCAAGTGTTAAGTAGTATGGGGGCGTCCACAAATTACGTGAGGTTAAATAGGGGGGGGGGGCGGGCGGCGAAATCTCACGTGAGGTTTTGTAAATTTTTGTTGGACTGTAGAGCTAAAAAAAAGGTCTACAAATGACGTGAAAGTCGATTTTACTGTTATATCTCATCGAAAAGTGGGGGTGAGACCCTAAACAGTCTCAAAAAGTTCCGAGCGCGATTTCTAGGGGGGAGGGGGGTCTCACGGACCAGATCTCACCAGAGGAGGGAGGGGGGGGTCGGACCAGATCTCACGAAGTTTCACTAGGAGGGGGGGGGTCTGGAAATCCGGATAAACACCTCACGTAATTTATGGATGTCCCCTATACAATTTTCTTGTCTCCATTGTAATTAAGTGTCGTTAATTGGTTTTTGCTGAATGCAAGATATGATAGAAGTTTAAAAAAAATTGTCCCTTTGTTTCTTCGGTCGATTTCAATGCAAATTGTAATGGTAGAGAGCTGAAAATGACAGATGTCCCAAACATGTCATTACACACGGATATGCTTCCCCCTTCACTTATTATTTAATGATTAATTGATTTTTCTGAGATTAAACCAAGGGTGATTTGTTAAACACTATTACGACAAAACTGTACTTTGATCGAATGCATTTAATAACTGTTTGAATCACAGTGCTTCCTGTACAATGATCTTCATATGATACTGAATAAACAAAAATAATATTAATATATTTTTCTCGGGCTTCCAGCCGTGTTAATATATCATATTTGGACGTTTCGAAGGCGTCCATCTCTGCCTCCATTCTCAACCAAATGTCAGTGTGTAACTGTTTGTTTATTCAGCCGCTGCTACGGAAACGGTGGAAAACAAAAACCAACACAACGCGATTACGTCATCCGCTCTTCTGCTCGTTACCGGCGCGAAACTGTTTCAGCATTTTAATCGCCGGGTTCCAGGCCGCACTGAGTTGATAACCAGTGTCCCTGTTCACTAATAAATCAGTTAATCTTATTTCTACAACCTCTGTAATAACGCTGGCCCAAAAATCTTTGACCCGGGCTAAAATGGTTGTTTTTTCAAATTCAAAAGTGTGACCTTCTTGCACACTATGTTCGGCCACCGCAGATTTTTCTTCTTGCCCGAGACGAACATTTCTGGCGTGCTCTACACATCGCTGCACAATGCATCGCTGCGTCTGTCCAATGTAGCCGCGGCCACATTCACATGGTATATAATATACACCAGGGGTTCGTAAAACTAGGTCATCTTTAACGCTGCCGACCAAGTTACTAATTTTAGTGGGTGGTCTATAAATTGTCTTGACTCCGTGTTGTGATAGCAGTCTACCTATTTTGAAACTTAGGGCACCCACAAACGGCAGAAACGCAAGGCCCTTGGTATCACTCTGATCTCTCCGTCAATTTTCCTTCTGTTTAAACGCACGAGTAATCTGTCCCTGATTATAACCATTATTTAAAAACGTTTTCCGGAGATAGTCCAATTCACCAGCCAGGCTATGTTTGTCACAAATCCTTTGTGCTCTGTGTACCAAGGTAGTTAATACAGAGTTTCGTTGTGCCGGATGATGACAGCTGTTGGCATTTAAATATAAGTCGGTATGGGTAGGCTTCCGATACACAGTGTGTCCCAGCGAACCATCAGCACGTTTAATAACAAGCACATCAAGAAACGGCAGGCAACCGTCCTCCTCCAATTCCATTGTGAACTGAATATTTTCATGGATTGCAGATTAAGAAAATAATTTTTAGTCCTAGATGAGTTTTGATAGCAAGGTCTAGTGACGACTAACAACTTATTCTTTCTGGGCAGTATAGTTACATTAAAATGGCTCAAGATCGTCGAGATAGTTTTCTAGTGCAATTTAGAACGAAGAGGAATCAGTGAATTAGTCAATGGAGAAGAGGGCTTATTGCGGGGAATGTTCAGTGACAAAAAGTCTTTTAACCACAAGCAGAGAGGTTCTGTAATTTGCACAAGTTTAGTAGGATATGTGTAGACAGGCAAGGGCGACAGCAGGGCAGCCGATCGGCCCTAAACGTTGCAATAATTTCCTGTGTGAAGGAAAATCCCTTATTTTGCTGACGCAAAGAGGTTGATGGCTGAGGGTGACCAAATTCAGTAGAAGAAATAAGTTAATGTGCTGTTTGATAATCATGAAGTGATCCACCACGTAAATAATCTGTTACATAATAAATCGACGCCTTCCAAGATATATGAAAAAGTTTAACAAAAACAAAAACAAAAAAGACATTATGACGCCTTACGTGATTTAAAGAAATCAGTCCCAGTGCCAATATCAAGGACCAGTTACTGAAGTTGTGAGCCTGTTTGCCTCAGGAGAGGAAACAGCGGCTTTATGACACATTTCAAAACCGAATCAGTGCAACCATCCAGGCCAGAGGGGGTGCAACGCCATACTGTGTGTTCATGCTACCAAGTTCTTTCTAAATTTGAGTCGATTTTGTAATTACTGAAATAACATCACATGCCCTCTCAATTTAATTCCGTTTTCTCCTCCCGTTCTGGGCGCTTCACTGTTTTTGTCAGGTAGTTCAAAACCAAACTGACTTGCATAAAATTCACGTTGTGGTGTGATTAAGTTGTTTTGAGGCTAAAGGATTTCACAACGTTGTACATTATTGAATAACTTTTCTAGTTTCCAGCCGCTTTAACACTTCACAATACTGGGACGTATCGAGGATCCTAATCTCCATCCTCATTCTGAACAGCGTGGTTGATGAGCGGTAACGGTCTGGCCTCGCATTCGGGAGGATGAAGGTTCGAATTTCCATCCGACCATTCGGTTTTCGATTTTCCACTGTTTCATCAAATCACGGTGAATGCCGAAACTTTTACTTCAAAAAGCCGTTGTCGAATTCTCTCCCATTCCGTGCCCCCAGTCGTTTCTGGCTTCTAATCACCTACATGTCGACTACGCGTAAAGCAGCAAAACAATCATTTTAGCTGACGGGATTGAATCCCAAGATAACGCCGTGGCAGTTGTGCTCTGTGTTGTTTCTTGTACACGACTGGTCATATTATTCCCATTCTTCAATCTTCTCGTGTATATATATATATATATTAGGGTGTCCCTTATATGGCGAAAAAAATTTTTTTTTAGAATTTCGAAATGCATACCCTCTACTTTTTTTTATAAATGCTAAAATGTACTTAAATATGAAATTTCATATTTGTAGCATGATTGCAACCCGTGCCGACTGAGCTCTCAAGTTTAATAAAAAATGGAGTTTTGGCCTGCCATTTTGGTTTGATCCAAAACTAATTAAAATGCAACAAATAAAGTAAATATGAGTAAAAATAAAATAAGATCAACATAAACTTTTATTTAAATACAAATTATAATAATAATTAATTAGGGTAACTTCTCTTTAGTGTAGTTTTTTTACAGTCTGGATACAGATTTCTATGTTCCTGAACACAACGCAACAAAAACTGTTTTTGCTCTTCATCAGCCGTGATAAGTGCATTAAAATCTTGCATTAATTTAACAGCTCTTTCAGCAGTGTCATTTACGACCTTCAAACGACTTATTCGTCTTCTAGCTTCCAAAAAAGTAGGATTGTCACCCCAAGAAGATACATCTTCCCGAAGAAAACTGTCGTCGATTTGCAGTCGAGATAGAAATTGTTTGCTTCTTTGAGTCACAAAATCATCCAGCGTCATATCTGAAAGAAAGAAAAAACAGTTTAAACAAGCAAAAACTAAGCCACGAAACTTTGAAAGAAGAAACAAGAAAATATTAAGCTTACCAAACAAATTTTGCGTAATTTCTTCCTTCGATGGGACATAGCGTTTAGCGGAATCTGAACTTTCGTCTCTGTTTAAATTATTAATCATTTTTGTCTTGATTTTGGAATCAACTTCTTCATCAAAGAGTGATAACATAACTGTTTCTTCACACAAATACCATAAATGATGAACAAACTTGCTTATGGATGCCTTGGAACTTGTCGCGTCTACTTTTTCATATTCTTTTAGAGCTTTCAAAAAGCACAAGTCTTGGTTAGGTGCTTTAATTGCCACTGTGGATTCGAGCCAAGGTTTAGTATACAAGGTGACGATAAATAAGCATTTTTGTCCTTTGCAGTAATTTTAAGTTGCGATTGAAGCAAATATATTTTAATAGAATAGATCGCTCTCGCCATCCATCGCGCTTGATGCAAAGCTCCGGGGGGCCTGAGTTTTAGTTTATTCTCTGTATCTCCTCCTAAGAACACAACGCATAGTTCAACCAATTCGCGGTAATCGTCTCTAATAAAAGGTTCTTCCAGTTCAGTCTTATAAAAAGTTAACAAAGATGTAATGTTTGTCTCAGCAATATGTGCTTTAACGAAATTCATAGGTGGCTCAATGTTATCGATGTTAATATTTTTCCAATTATCTCTTAACTTTTTGAAAATTGGAATATCTGGGCTACTTGTAATTTGCTTTACCTTGGTTTCAAAAACAGCTTTAAGGACCAACTCATAAATATGATGACGACAAGCAAAAAGCAGTAATTCCCTTTCTAAAGTCTGCTCCAAAATAGCACAAGCTCCACTGAAACGGCCAGTATTTGAAGCTGTTGTATCGCAGCACATTATCTGTACTTTATCATGGAGGTTCCAGTCAAATAGTGCAGTTGAAATGGCTTTAGCTTGATGTTTTCCAGAAGAACTCTCTAATTTTGGGACTGCAAGAAGCTGTTCTCTATCATCAAAAAAAGCAATAATTGGCAAGCGTTCTTCTTTTGAACTTCGTACATTCAATCCAGGTAATAGTTTTCCATCCCAATGGACTGTGACTACGTCAGGCAAATTATTCTGGAAGTCAGTTTTTATTGCTTCTGCTCTGGATTTTCTCGCCTGAGTACGTATTCGCTGAATCGAGGATTTGTTAATAGGGAAATCATCGCTGTTCAGACCAAGCGCTTCTACAACCGCATGGAGAATGTAAACTGAGTCTCTTATGCTTAATTGGCATCGATCTAAAGCTGCTACCAGTTAAGGAGTTATGAAACTTTTCGTGCCTTTTTTAGAACTTTTTTCAGGGCAAGGAATCTGAGTACTAAGTTCAGAGTTCGAAATCTGTTCCTCATCCGAATTATCAAGACATTCCAAGTTATCTATCGAAGAAGTAGATGCAACAGCCAATAACTCTCTTTGTTTTACCTTTCTTTCCTCTTCTTCCAGTCGTCTTTGCCTAACTCGTTCTTCTTTCTCCGCCAATTTTTTGTCAATTCCACCTAAGCATCCCGGTCGACCTGCCTCTCTCTGTTTCCTTAAAAATTCTTTGTCTTCCTCTATCTTCATTCTGTCGAAGGCATCAGCATGTGCAATATCAAATAAGTTATCAAGGTCATTTACAAAATTATTTTCACGGTTCTTGAATGTCACCTGAGTTTTCTTACAGTTTTTTTGCAGCTCCCTCCAAACATGATATAAATCAACAAGTTTCTTCACGCAATTAGGAAATGCCTTCGTAGGAATTCTGGCTTTTTCCCAAAATATAATGCACTCTCTTATAACAAGATTCGCACTTTCACTAACAGTCAGCTTGACTTCACGAATATTGTAAAATAAAACGGTGAGAACTTGTCGATTAGATGGTAATTTTGCACCATTTATCTGGTGGCTTGGCTGTCCGATAAGGTAAATATTTTGTTTATCACTTCGTAATTCCACAGACATCTTCGCACAATAAACAACAACGCACTAATAATGTTAGAAATCACGTGTGAAATGACAATTGAAACTCGCAGTAACAGGTCGCAGCGCTGCACCCGCGCAACTTGTATGGACAAGTTAAAAACTCAAGTCGGCACGGGTTATCGTTTATAAATCGGGCTAATATTTATTTCTAGACTATATTAGGTCAATACGAAAGTTTTTAGAAGGTATGCGTAAAAATATATTGAAATTGAAATTTAAGGGACACCCTAATATATATGTATATGTGTGTGTGTTTGTGTGTGTGTGTACATGCTGCTTTTTTTTAAATAAATAAAAAATTAAATAAAACTGCTGGAACTCATGCTACGTTGAGATGGTAACCAGTATACCTGTTTATCAGTTGATCTGCAGTCACTGCTTATTAACTTCTTTTTTTCTAAGCACTCAAGGTTCAAGGTGACTATATCCGTGAAATTTAGGATAAAACGAATGTTAGAGAACAGTTAACAATGAAAGAAAAGCTATTAATTCGATCTGGTGTTTATTCGAGAGCTGTGTCCATTGCAGCACTAGGCAATTTTTCTTCCCCAAAGCAGTTGAAAGCCAGCTTAGAAACCCGAAGGAAACATTGTGAAGCCCCAATTCGGTTTTACATCCCTTCTTAGGCGGTCAAGACTGAAGTGGCGTCTTGTCTGCCGATGACTGGAACCGCCTCCACGGTGTTAACCAAGCGACAGAGCCACTTGTGAATGCATCGCGCGTCGCTACATTACCTGCTACTGACACATAGGTCTAATTGCGCTGTGCATGCGTCCTAAGGGGCTGGTGGAATGTATTTCGAGTATTGCGCTTGGTGTATAAACACTCGCCAATTAGTATATCTGTCAGCTGTTTACTGCTACCTGTATATGTCAGAACTATTAGTCTCAAACATAATGTGGATTTGATAACACTGGTTGTTTGTGAAGGGTTCAGAGATTACACTTCTTTAAATGTTTCGTAAAACGCGTTTGCCTTCACGAAAGATCTTTGAGGTCGTTATAGAATGGAACATTTAGAAGTATGGTGAAATATTGTACAAAAGCTTTGAAAAGGAGAATTTATGATACAACAGAGTCTGTTATTTCATTAGTTCTTTATAAATACATAAAAGTTGAAATGCGAGAACTGATAAGTGACTGGGGAGGCGTAATTTATAATAGAGACAACCATAAATGAGCATACAAAATTTAATAGTGTTTTGTGCGTTTCAGTGCCCCTGAATACTATGTGAGGAAAGGAAGCTTTCATATCAATCAGATGAAATATTAATTTACATTCAATTGTTTATTTAATTCACATTTCGGTTGCGACCAGTTGACAAGATTTTGCTGGTTGTATTTACCACCATCATGTAATTACAGCGTTAGACCATTTTTATTTCAATTTTTCATCAATAAATTTCCTGATTTTAAAGAAATCAGAAAAACTCATATTGCTGTCAAACGCTTATAACTCGTTTTGTAAAACTAATCTGAGCGGAAGTATTGTATTTTTTATTCTTTTGGTTAAAGATGGACATTTATTTACGATCTATAGTTCTGCTGAATTTCGACCAAAGCACAACTGTATTCGCAAGTATATCAGCATAATCTAATATCAACTAATAGATAACGGAGACAAAACTGGTGAAGTTATGTATGCATCATGTGAACAAAAACGTAAATGAAACCAACAAATGCTTACATGAATTCAATAAGACTCTATTTACGCACGAACAAAGAAAGTTATTTCAATCTTAGTACACTTTATTTAAACTTATCCATTAATTTAAAAAAAGCGAATGGTGTCTCATTGCTTCACATTTGAGTTCGCTACTTACTTTCACCGTACTCTATCCCATGATACTGTTGGCTATGAATGTCCCATGTGATTCTTCAATTCATCATACCATCATCTTCTTCTATCCAGCGGTATCCATTTCATTCATCCACAGCCAAATTATTCAAGAGTACTTATCATCTACTTCCGCATTGTCTTTTACATTAACATCTAAATATTTGGCTTCAGAAACAAGAGGAAGTGACTTATAACATATCAGACCATAATTTCTGTTGATTAGGATTGGATTATCTTAAGGTGTAAAGCAAGAATATTAGACCTTAGGAACGTAACAAGTGCAATAAATCATTTCGACACACTGAAATCAGTGAATGAGCCCAACAGACACTGATGAAATGGAAAAACAGCGAAGAAAAAAATCAGTGAAATCTTAATTGTTTCGTCAAATAATGTAGTCAAAGACAAGTTATCACCAGAAGATGGCGACAATGAATTTAGTCGTCGAAATATCGTGTGACAACGCATTCTTGACTCGGCTAGTCGCCCGAGAACATTTCATATATTCTAAACGCCGAGAAAGACTTCGTTTATATAAATCAATATATCATCTGTATGTTCCTTGAAATCCAAAATAAAGTACGTGAAGCAGATGATGTAAATGCCTTTAAAAGTTTTGCGTAATTCATTGAATAAGTGGGAAAGTAGCGGAAAATAACGCATAAAGGTGAGAAAGAAGTTTTGAAAGCGTTCTTAACAAAATGCTTTACCTGTGCTCTGCTATATTCCATAGCGTGTCTGAACTACAGCCTATAGTTGGCGGCAGATTCTTGTTGCCTAACTGGAAGCACAGAGGCTTTAAACTAGCGGCAAACTTTATTGACAAACTTGTGCGTTTGCTGCGGCGGTAAACATTTATTAATATTCATTTCACTTAAACTTCTGTTTGACCGGCGATCCAAACTCCTTCGAGAAGAAGAAGAAAACGAGCAGATTAACCTCCCTACTTGGCGTCCTCTTTTTCTCTCTCTCTCTCTCCTCCTGTCCCGCCTTTTACGGAGTTCACCCATCCCCCCTGAGGTCCCGTTAATACTGCGGCCCAAATCACTTTCACGTGACCCCAGAAGTTGGCTCCTTTCTTTCTCCGCAATTCAACTCGAAAACGAGTTCTCCGTTGTCAGATGACTCACTCACTGATATAGCTGCTATAAACTGTCACGACCGCAGTAACAGAATATGTTTATAACGCGACGGAAAAATTACATAAAACTTTATTATTATAGTTACGATTGTAGTAGAAAAATAAAAAGATCCTACTCGTGTGTTGCTGAAAGTGATTTAAAATGTTTACAGGGATCTCAGATCATCATAGCGTAAATTTTGTATAGTCATTACTTATCCGACATTGATATGACTGACCACAGGAAATAATTTAAAGAAGGCGTTGTGTGACATTCATTGTAAATAATCATGTGAAATAACGGGGGAGAAACATTTTACAGGCTATATGGTCCAGTAACGGAGAGTAATATATATATATTTTGAAACATTTTATATCGATAACAGTAAAACCTGAATTGTATGTTAATACAACTAGAAATCTGTCTCACACCAGAAGTGCGTTACAAATTTACGCCATATCAGTAGTAAGAAGAGGGACTTGACATCGAAATTTTCAGCAATACTAAGCTTTGAATAGTTCCACATGTCTGAAATGGAATAAACATGAAAATGCTTTTGTATAAATTACACTTCAAGCATTATTATTTCTGACTTATCATTCAAAATAAACATGGGAAGAGTAAAACTATATTGTTGTTATTGCAAACAATTTTCTCCGCAGTTTTCCCGTTAAATTTAACTGTTATCAATTAATGCTTATGTAAGTATGTTTTGATGATTTAAACATTTTTTAGACGCATCATGGGTAACGAAGATTACATTTCGTTTACAAGTTTTAGTAATTTCGTTTCTGAAAATAATCTTAAAATACACATTTTCTGATTAATTTATACTTACTTTTACTGTTAAATAACCAGCTGCCCACAGTCAAACACAGGTACGCAAATCTTAAAAATCAGCAACTATATACTCTATATCAGGGGTGGCCAACCCGCGGCCCGCCTTGAACATTTTTCCGGCCCGCGAGATTCTTCATACTTTTACAAAATATTTTTTATATTTCATTTTTAGAGTTATATATTTCTTTACAATGTCTGTTTAGTATCATTATTATTATATTATCTATGTTTACATGTAAGAATAATAGTAAACACAATAATAACTCATGTTTAAATTTTTCACTCCAAAAAAATGTCCCTAGCGGGGATATATAATTTTATATGCGGCCCGCGGAGTTATGATGCACTTCCAAAGTGGCCCGCAAGATCATTTGGGTTGGCCACCCCTGCTCTATACCCTGAACCTGCCTTATAATATCACACCAATAAGTCAATAAGCAAGCGCAAATCCGGTACTTAGCGAACATACAGTACAAGCTTAAAGAAACAAACTTGGTGAGGTTGGTAAACACACAACTGATCAAATGAATACGAAACAACTCGTCAAACACATTCAGCAAAGAGTATTACCACCAAGCAGCCTTCCTTTGCCCCACATAAGAAAGGCGAAACCATAGAACATCTAGTTGTAAAGCGGTCATTTATACTTAAAAACCTCCGAACAAACACAATGTCTGGCTGGCTGTCAGGCATTGGCACCAGTCTTCCAAGCTGTTTGGGGGATCTATTGCACAGCCAAGCCTTAGCTTACCCACTAATGTCCCCAACTCGTTAACCAAGGAGGATCACGATATCAACAAACTAAAAGTGAAGTTTCTACCGGACAGTCATATAAAAATCTAAGCCAACCTCAAATGACTGGATTCGAGGCCAAAATATTTAAGAATTTCAAATGCAGCTTAAACGATTAAAAAGATTCTTCTCCAATATATTATTTATGCTGTCAACACCTCTGTTGCTAAATTAATACGAACACTGTGTTGATGTTTAAGGTGTCTACAGCGTATTCATTTCACGTTAAAACACATCGTTTGCTTAAAATTTATGGGTCCACGGGCGGCCGGGACACAGTTCATATCACCGCAGCGCCTGCGTGCGTGACAGTCGATTTGGTAGCGGCTGGTTCAGAGGCTAGCAGTGGTCCAGATTATTTGATTGCTATATAAACAATATTATTGTACCAGTTACCGAAAGTAAAAACTAAAAAATTAAATTTCATTGTATTGTGGCATCAAGTATCGTATGCAAAGAAGTATTTCTTCTCTCTGCTATTGCTGTACACTTTTCGCTGAGTACGTAATTTTAATAACTCAACAGAAGACTGGAACTTTTTTTTTTAGGCAAAGTAATTTTTATTTCAAAATTCGATATATTTAGAAAGGGGTTACAAGTATTTAATATTAATAATAATTTAAATCATTAGTGTTGTGTCAGATTTGTTGAATGCATTCATAGCAGCAAAGTGCTGTAATGTTATTATGTCAAAATTGTTCTGGCCGCATGGTTTTGTCGCCGAATTGTAAAGCCACAGTGACATTTATTCAGATCTCTGTAAGTTTGTAATAGTGCGGGTATTGCAGGGTGATGAACGATATCGCTGGATGGACCATTGGGTGAGTGGAGAGCTTTGACGGACAGTTCGGACGTGGTAAGATATGACACCGGGACTGTGTAAGTTAAGATGAATCGTAATCCGCTTACATCGTGCTCAAATTACTGGAACGATTACTATAAATGTCTGGGAGTATCGGTCATACTGTTTTTGGAGCTTTGGACAGATTTAGTATTAATCACGAATGGATACGACTTCCGATTTGCGACAGAGTCGCTGCAAGTGTGGAATAGAAATGTGGTTGCCTGACTTGTCATTGAATTCAGTATGACTGCGGGCATTAACCAGATGTTTACCAACCCTTCAACTTCGGTATTGAAGTATTAAAGTGTCTGGTGGCTAACTCTGGCACGTGGCTGTTGATTTCACTAAAAAACCTTTTGTGAATTGCGTAATTTGCCACATATTTGTGCTTACTCTTATTATTAGCATATTATTTACTAATTTGATAGCGATGGAGCTAACACTCCGGTCGAAATTTCCCCCGTCATCCAATCAACCCTTTTATATACATTTTTTTTAAATTTATTTTATAAGTAGAATGTTAAATTCCTCCCCATTTACTACGAGCTTAAGCGCATTTGGAAAATTATTCACCACTACACTTGGTAATTTGTTCCAATCCCTGACCCCCTTACCAACAAAAGAAAATCTTCCCACTCCCTTATGCATGAAATCGAGCGCAATCTTGTGGGCATGGTCGCCTTTCCCCTTCCATACACTATTCTTAATGCTTTGACCAATATCCCTCCAAACTCCATCACCAACAAATGCCCTGTACATTCTCAGCACTCTCTTCACCCTCCTCCTTTCCTCCAATGAGTCTCAATCCAGTTCCCTTATCATATCAGTTACTGACTGGATCCTGCGATAATTTCCACTAACAAATCTAGCTGCTCTTCTTTGCACACCTACCAACTCCTGTATTTGATAACCAAAATGTGGGTCCCAAACTACACCACAATATTCAACCAATGGTCTGACCAAAGTATTGTAACCCAACTCCCTAACTTCTCTGGTACATCCTCTCATCACCCTCTCCATTAAATGAAGGATTTTGTAAACTTTTCCTACCACCTGCCCAATGGTACCTGAAATACGATGTATGCAGCCATGCGTTTAGAAATATCTGCCTAGAATGGTGACCAAACCAATCAAACCTACAATCTGTATGAGAATAGTGAAGGCGATATCAGTAGCAATCAGAAACAGTATATGAACTAACATTTTAAGGAGTTATTCAAGCATCTAAGTAAGAACGGCGATACAGAATTCCATAAGATGAAATAGATAAATAAGCAGTAAAATAACAACAGCCAGCCTGAATCGACACTAATTGATATAAAAATAAATATGCTAAATTGATATATGGGTCGGAAACCATCGGCAACGTGGCTATGAAGTGACTTTCCACGCACGACAGCACTATGACAGTACTAAATGGTACTTAGGTTGCAAAGTGATATAGCGCCTAACAGACTATTAACTCCCACGCATCTGGCAGCCACACACACGGCTATTAATTTGGCGCGGTGCAGGCATATCGCGTGTCTCGTTGTCTCTCATGATTGATGGTAGTCTGTCCCATTAACTTCAATTCGTCCATCGATAAAACCCCCGCACTCATATTGTTAAAGCCACCACTAAAAGTGACTCGTCCCAGTTTAAAATTTATGTGTCGCGGATGCTTCCAACTTCATTTATATTTTGGTATAAATAGACACAAAAACGTTGATAGTTATTTTACCTCCATACATAACGACTCGTCAACGACAAGGTCATTGAAGCCAGAAGAGGAATAGTAACAAGGTTTGGGAAGGAGTTCAAACAAGGTATTTTACAGGAATCATCCTGACATTAGCTTGAAATGATTTGGAAAAAATATAGTAAACCAAAATCAAGATGCCCGTACGGGGGATCGAACCCGCAAATTGACTTCTTACGGAAGATTCATGGCTTTAATTTTTACAATTGAAATCACATAGAGTACTTTAGCAGTCTCTAGGAGTTTAAATGTTTAAACCGAGTAAGTTGGCGAAAGGTTCAAGTTCAGGACTGGAAATCAACAAGACACCTGTTCGATCTCCGTTTCAACGATCCAAATTTCGGTTTTCGTGCTCTGGGTTCATTAACTACTGGCGAAAGCCGGTATGAGACCTTTATAAAGACTTCGACGGATATTCTTCCCGTTTTATTTTGCAAAATAATTTTCCGACTATAACAAATCCAAAGGAAACCCTCTGTGCTTAAAGAAACAGTTTTTTCCCTTAAGGAATATTACATGTACCGAAGGGTAGAATCATAATCCAATAACGAAACCAGTTTCCAGGTCGGTTTTCCTTCTCACAGTTTACAAAGAATCAGAGAATAAGAGTAATCCAAATTATAATAATAGCCACTGGCTAATTAACAGGGTTGGCAGCACTGTATGATGCCCGAAAGAAATACTAAACTAAGCTATTCAGTAACCAGCGTATAGACTTGTATATTCTTTTCGGATATGACTGAGTGGAAGGGAATCCGAAACTGCACCAACATGCTATGACTAACTGTCTTATAAAATCATGTGAAACGACAAATATCTGTGTAAAAGACCTAAAGAGAAAAGAAGAGCATCTAGATTTGTTTGTAGAAATTATCTCAGGACACAACTAGTAACTGATATGATAAAGGAGCTTGATTGGGAGTCATTGGAGGTTAGGAGGAGGATGAAGAGAGTGCTGGGAATGTACAGGGCACATGTTGGTAATGGGGCTTGGAGAGATATTGGTCAAAGAATTAGGAATATTCCTCGAAAGGGGAAAGAAGGCCGTGACCACAGGCTGGCGATCGATTTCATGAATAAGGGATTGGAATAATTTTCTTTTGTTGGTAAGGGTATCAGGGATTGGAACAAATTACCAAGTGATGAATAATTTGTCAAAAACGTTTAAGTAATTTAAAATTAAAATTTGTAAATCAGAAAAGTAAATGGGAGAAGAATTTAACACTTAATTATAAAACATAATTTTTAAAAAATATATATAAAATGGGGTATTTGGATGACTTAGGGAATTGCCACCTGAACTTTAAGTCCTCCTAAATTAAAATTAATAATAATAATAAAAGACAGAGAAAAATCGGTAAACCGCAGGCTTCTGTAAATGGCACAATATGAAATGTTGGAAGATGTTTACAGAATTCAGTGCATTCTCAACGCACGAAAACATTGAAGTCAAAAACCTATTTTACTTCACAGAGTGTATAAAATATCAGGTTCTAATACACTGAAAATGCAGGAACTATATGGCAAAGTAGCCTTACGTAAATTATTAACTGAAGGCGATATTCTGTGTAGGTTGTAATTTTGACTGTCACACCCTCTATATCAAGTGAGAACTTTTGACCGTTGGGATCAGCAGACACTTACGAACGATTACACAAACAAAAATTACTAGTTGCTGGACAGTAAGGCACAACAACTCAACTGGACATGGTCAAAAACATTGGAGGTAGGTTGTAGTCGGAACTACTACGAGAAGTGTTAACGTGAATAAGTCGTTCATTAACCAAATAGCCAGTGAAACCTCTAACATTTTTTAAAACTTAACATTTTGTTTCGGTACAGAAGAGAAATTACAACTAGCAACTTAACTGCTGAACATTTAATTCAGGTGCACAAGAGATGCTGCTATTCAGTACTCAGCTGCTACAACTCTTGTCTCAGGGTCGGTTTACAGAAGTATCCTTGAGGCATCCACGTCGGATGAAGTTCTTTTACTCTAACTCCATCCCCCGCACCGGTGGTAGCGCCGAGATTGGGGTTCCCCTTGGCTCTTGCCCGGCTTTCTTGCTCAATCCGTAAAGCCAACACCTGTCCGTATTAGCAAGGAGGTTCACTTCAAATCTACTTGCGTTCCTCTGGTTCTGATTCCACTTTCTTAATTTGTAATTCAATATTTTCACTTTAAAAGTATGTCAAATCTAGTTTTATCTATCTTAAAAGGGTATTAAATTTTCCGAGATTGTGTATTCCATACAAACTGATGTTATTTTGCCTTAAGCCAAGCAACAAGCCCACATGAATATGACCAAATGATTGACTCTCTGACTATCCACACCCAGCTATCGCAGCAGAGCCCACCTTAGTAGCAGAAGCAAGGCATCATCTTCTACTGTGCAAGAGCCGCGGTACGTTGAAAGACTTTCGTAGAGAAAGACAGACAGCTGCCCCCTGGGCTTAAATAGAATATCCCCTACCTATTTCTACTGTGTGGAGAGGGCAATACTCCTCGCTAACCTGCTGTATGGAGTCACTTTACCAGCTTGCAGTAATGACAGGTGTTTGGCAAATGGCGACTTACAGCTTGCTGATTGGTGTGCTACTTCTCAGGTCATAGCTCCTCTTATTTCATGCTCGCCCACCCTGGATACTGTCTTGAATCTGTGTTACCTTCATATTTTATACTTCGCTGTTTAAGGGGTGGAATCCGAAACATTCCTTTCTTAATTTGTAACATTTCCACAGCAAAGTCCTTAATCTTTAAATAATACCTCATTTATTTAATTCGATGAGCGGTCTGGTGGCTCAATGGTTAAGATGTCTGATTGGGGATCGAGAAGTCCCCGGTTTGAATCCCTTTATCGGCGGGGATTTTCATAGACCTTTAACCTGAATTTCACCTGTGTTAAAGCTTGCTGTGTAATGAGAATTACGCCAGAACGCATCGGTAGCTCAGATTCCACGTTACACTGTAGGTCCCATGTACCCGGTAGGATACATCCGCAATAAATATTGCGGATGCGAAAGTGGATGTAGTATTTCACGCGAAAGTTCCCCACTTGCGGATGCGGAGATCCGTTACATCCCTACTTCAAACTAGAATACAACTGGCCACATATCACATGTTTCTTAATCTGGGGAATTATGTCCTCTGTTTGACTACGATTGGTAAACACCGTGAATCCGGATTGTGGCCGCTAACAAAACTGGATACTGCATGTGATAATCAAACGGACAGCGGTACTTTGGCAGAGCTAATGCGCACTTCGGTAAGTTGTTACGCAACTGCTCCACAGACATGCACCTAGCAGGAGGTTAAAAGGATTACACGTAAAGGTTAAAATTTGTTCTAGACAATTATCCATCCCTAAGAAATAGCAAATGTGATACGTGTATCAACTTTCACTGGCTTACCCTAGCTTTACTCAGCGTTCAATTATAGTACTTGTGAAGGTAGCGGCCTGATGGTTCAATGGTTAAGGTCTATGACTGGAGATCGAAGAGCCCCCTGTCTCAGCGGGGATTTTCATGGAACTTCACCTCTTGCACGTCTTTCTGTGTAATGTGAAGTACGTCAGAACGCTTCCCTGGTTCGGAACCCACGTTAAACTGCAGGTCGCCTGTACCCGGTAGGACTACCGGGCTAGACGAGGCAGCTACGATAAAGGCGGATTGCGCAGCCAGTAAGAAATCCCATCGCCATGTCATTACGACCTCACGAGATTACCATTACTAGTGAAGCTTTTCAGACAATTTTCACACCCAGAGTACTGCGCAACAAAAATATTTTTTGTCGATGTCTAATAAAATTTTCTCAAGAATATTTTGATATTGACTGACGGTTATCTTTAATTGTTTTCTCGCCACGTTTGCGCGCAGTAAACTTAGAGCTGTGACTTGCTGCTTCCTTTAGATACTTATTTAAGTTTCTTACGGTTGCTGATATTATCCTATAGTCAACAGAGTAAAGTCTTCAGCTAACCAGAACATAGAATAATGTTGCTGTCGTCTCACCGCTTGCTCATATGAAATTCAGCATTCTAGTCTCACAAGCACTGGTTTCGCACATTCAAATTATCCCACGGTATTCTTCATACCCAGAGGGAATTACTACTACGATTGGAATGATGAAGGTGGTTTATCAGTCATCGGGTAAATGTTTTTTTTTTTTCTTACATGCTTGATATGTCCCTAATGTTTTCAATGTAACACATTGCGCATAGTACAGAACTAAGGATCTGGTGTGTGACTTAAATTATTTGGACTTATATTCCTATGTCAGGACATCGTACCAATATAGACCACGTTGTAAACTATGTCACATAAAATATTAAGTTATCTGTGTCGATTCTGCAACATAACTTCCGCACATCTCTCATTGGCTATAGAAGAAATAAACCTCTAGCACCCATGCAACTAAGGGCTCAAGCTTATTATTATTATATTTACATTTTCACTCTGTATTTTTAGAAACTGTAAATGATATATGGTGGTTTGTACCAAAATTCATCTCGTCTGGGTGAATTCCAATCCCTAAAACAAGGGCGGAAAAAATAGATACAACCGCCAGTATTGTGCATTTGTTCTTGATCGTATCTGCACCAACAGCGTGTACCAGATAGGTTGATGAGAAAAATAACTTATTGCACCTTAGTAAATTCGGAGAAACTGTCATCTATCAACAAGGCAATCCCAGCCAAATCTTTTTATCAATCCTCTGACACTTTCTCAAATAGCATTGCAAGCGATCAGAAAATATATAGTCCTTCTCTGCATTATCTTTATTAAGTTCTACCTTGTGATACGAACTACTTATAGCGCATCAATATTCTGGATGAGAAAGTAAATGCTTTGTGAACGCGTAACAAATTTTTCGTTTCGACATATGATTGTAGTCTACAAGTAACTTCGATTACGGCTTAGCTTACGTACAGATAATGTTGCTTGGTGCCGCTACACTTGCGTAGTTCAGCAGATGCCATCTCCCACTGTGACAGCTACATTCCCACTGATGAACCGGCTGACACTGGGAGTGTGATGACAGTGTAGGCGACAGTCTCAGGCGGTCCACCTTTCACCGGGCATTTTTAAGAGGAAAATTCAGCTGTGAAACAAGGCGGGGGCGTCTCTAGGGAAATCACCGGCACTGCAAGACGTCACCAGCGTCGCGATGCCGCAGTCACGTCTCGCTCAGCGGCTGCGCGCGGGAGGACGACGGAACCAACTGTCACCTCGGAAACACAGCCGAACATGAGTCGCATTTTTTAATTTTTTTATTTATCAGCCGTTTTCTAACATAATTGCACGAGGCCTCTTAGATTCATGAGTATTGATAATCATGAACTTATAACGGTCAATTTCTGCTAAAAGTCCTCTTACCTTTCTCAGCTTTTACTTGGTACCTACACTAATATTATAAATGTCATAGTAACTCTGTCTCTCTCTTTACTTGTTTCGTCTTTAAACTGAACAATTAAACCGAAATTCGACAAGGAAATTCTACGTATCATAAGGATACTTTTTTTGAGATAGATAGCACATTTTTAATGAACTTTAGAAAACTAACAGACCGGTGACAGACAGAAGGATAGGGTGTGTAAATCTCTAATGGTATTTCCCATGTTTGCAACTTATTATACAGGGTGTTACAAAAAGGTACGTCCAAACTTTCAGGAAACATTCCTCTCACACAAACAAAGAAAATATGTTATGTGGACATGTGTCCGGAAACGCTTACTTTCCATGTTAGAGCTCATTTTATTACTTCTCTTCAAATCACATTAAACATGGAATGGAAACACACAGCAACAGAACGTACCAGCGTGACTTCAAACACTTTGTTACAGGAAATGTTCAAAATATCCTCCGTTAGCGAGGATACGTGCATCCACCCTCCGTCGCATGGAATCCCTGATGTGTTGATGCAGCCCTGAGGAATGGCGTATTGTATCACAGCCGTCCACAATATGAGCTCTAACATGGAAAGTAAGCGTTTCCGGACACATGTCCACATAACATGTTTTCTTTGTTTGTGTGTGAGGAATGTTTCCTGAAAGTTAGGCCGTACCTTTTTGTAACACCCTGTATAGTACAGATGTGCATTTGGTGTCGTGACAATCGCGCACAGTGACAATCGCGCACAGCGACAATCGCGCACAGTTTAGAGGTCGGGCCTCACTCTCCCGTGTACTTTATAATTTACGGAACGCTGTATTGACAAATCATCACCACACTAAAGCTTAGCCAGAGGTGAACGTCAATTTTATGGCCTGTAATAATTACATACAACGGAGTCCGGGATTTGGACCGAGGACCTTCAGTGCCCAAATCGTGCGCCGTAACACTGTGAGTCACCAGACCGAATATACAGGAAATGGAAAATAAATATTCAAACACAATAAAACAATCGTACTCTTTTTCTCTACAATTTATTTTTGCTATCGTAAAACACAAATGTAGATTTGTCTGCTTCAAGAAAATCTGCTGAATCTGGAAGTGAGGTTGAAGAAAAGAAAGACACTTTTGTAAGTCAATCAGTAACGTCAAAATAAAATTTGGTCGTAAAAGACCAGAAATTTCCGCATTCTACCTATTGCTTCTCCATGTTCACTAGCCCGATATCGGCCCGCACCGACGAAAAGTAAAAGTAAGTAAAGTGTTTAAAATCAGCCAAGAAGCTTCGTCATATTAAGTATTTACAACTTATTTACATTTATTTAAAATAATGAAATTATCCAAATCAACCAGAGAGACTCGTCATAATTAATTATTATTTACAGTAGACCTACATTTATTCAAGCTTGTGCATGTAGGAAAACGCCTCTAGACATGATCTGATATTGCCGTTCTTTTCATATCTGTCAACAGTTTTTACAATTGTTTCGTCCAACTTCTGGTATGTGGTTTCCTTGAAGAATCAATTCAGATCTCATATACATGAGACCTGAAGACTCGGCTTCCCTCTTCAAACAAAGTAACACGTCTCTAAGCTTCGGGTTTGGTCTGCCAAGTACATTGTTAATCCTATTATTCCATCCTTCAACAGCATTAGTCGTGCGATGACGACTTTTGTGACAATTCCACATGTGAATTGGGATTTTTTCATTCTCAAGTCACGTGTCTACCAAGTAATCGAAAAACTCCAATAGTTTTGAGTTATTAGGAGCCTGTGATTGGATCTCCAACCAACATCTGTCACATCTTCTGGTTTAAGGAAAGCCAAAGCTGGACACATACGAATATGGAGGCGAAGTTTTTTATTTTCTTTGTACTCACGCGCTAGTCCAAGCTCCTGAACCTTTCTCCATATACATTTTTTATGTGAAAAAAACAGCCTTTAACTTCCGTTAAGGAAAACCCTTCCTTGAGGGCAGATACTGCACCACTTTCAAAACCTACAGTCACTGTCTTAGGGGCCCATTCTGGTACAGCCTTGATAATTTCACGAAACATACGTACATAAGTAGTCTTCTTTTTGTCAGGTAAGAGTGTAAACACCACAGGATGTATGTTTGTATCTTCGTCAGTGCTGCCGTAATTCGCATGTATCGTGTAGATTTGGGAGAACTGTTTACTGGCACTTTTAAAAGTACCATCCATAAAGAATTGTTCGTGTAATTTTAAAGTTTGTTTGCCTCCTTCACCGCTCAGAACAATTATTATTTCACCTTCCATATGATCCGTAAAAAGGAAACTGCCTCCATCTCTCATCTTCAACAATTCATCATCCAAGATCACTTTGTCAGGATTATTTGGCTCCTTTTGGTTTCCTTGTGATATACTCCTCTGACCAGAATTAAGCATGCTGTTGTAGCGGTGACTAATTGGTAGCTAAAAGCAGGTAGCAAGAGACGACCCGGTTGTGCGCGATTGTCACTGTGCGCGATTGTCACATATTCGTGCATTTTATCCAATTGCAGCAATAAAATTATAATTCCACTCACGGGCAACAACTAGTACCACACATAAATTACTACACCGAACCGTCTCTCGTCCCAAATACAATAATTCACTTTGCCTCTTATCATTTCTCTAGATCCTCCTAGAAAAGAGAGTACATTTTATGGCTTCTGTTATGCATTAGACGACGAACAAAGTGGGCTCTTACCTTCATATTTTATATCGGTAGTAGCCTACTTCCTTTTATCCGAAAAGAAAAATTATAAACCATCTTTTTCTTCTCGTCTACGTTAATAAATTCATCAACTTTTTTTTACCAACATTTATTACTTCGAGTTTCAGTTAAATACACAGTTATTATGCATCCCCACATACATTATACTGCACCCAACTCATCATTTTTATACAACTATATCTCTCTTATTGACTGTAGCCGTAACAATCATTATACAATTCGTCTTTCTGACAACTATTCAACATAAAAACCTTTGCACATCATTGTTTGTCGTTTATATTGCGTCTCTCTCTCTCGTGTTCATCGCTTCTCTTGTTATATGAAACTTATCCTTCACATTGGGTCTAGTATGGCCCGTTTTATTCCTAATATTTATTACAATTAGTACATAGTACCTGGATGACCATGGTTTGCTCGACATCTTCAGATTTCTGTGATTTTGCATGAAATTTGATTAAAGTTAAACGTTTTTCTTGAAGGCTTCATAGGGAATTTGAAGCGTACAGTTCCTTGCAATAACCAAAGAGAAACAATACTAACATCAATAGGCTTACTGATACCTGAAACCTCTACGAGATGAGGTTAGAGCGGTTTCCGAGATCATCTGATTTACTGCCTCAAAAATAACTTAAAAAAAAAGTGCTATTATGCTCATACCTCATGTTAACCTCACACCTTCTCATCCAACAGTGCCTTTCCAAATGATAAGAAAACAATTCTAAATAAAAGTAACCTTTGTTATGACCATTAGTAAAGCACAAGGTAAGTCGCTTCAAAGCGCAGGATGGTATTTATAAGAACAAGGGTTTTTTTTTTTGTTTTTTTTTTATACCTGTACGTGGCTTTTTCACGAATTCGTAGATTCAGTAATATTTATATCCGTGTTAAAGACCCAAAAAGATCAAAAAGTAAACAATGATAATATTATAATTTCCATCTGTCTGGGGTTCGTGTAACTTAAGTTCTCCTGATGGGAGTATATTCGCGAAATGTGTGAGATATTTGTAAAGAATTTTGACCGTCCCATTATTCGCCTAATTGATTCTTGAAAACCGCCAAAAAACAGTAATCGGGACGGTCGGTTCGCGGAGATCAGGACTCTATTCTGGTCTCGTTATATCTCCCTGATCCATCGTGATGGCGCCTTAATGTATGCAGCCACACTGGCTAGTAACCCGTACTTAATTGCTGTGAATAATTTAAAGTTGTACTTTCTGTGTTTACTTTCCCACAACTTTTAGATAACTTGTAATGTAATCTGCATAGTGATTAAGTAATTGTAACGCTCCAGAAAGTCCGACTAATTTCGATCTGCCAATGTGGCCATATACTATAGACGATATCAGTTTGACATCAGTGGTAGGTAAATAAATGGACTAATATACAACCACAACAGAACAATATGTGAGGAGCGTAAGTGGCAACATGGTTTTAGGCAAGGATATTCATTCCAATCTCAGTTAATAGGATATATGCAAGATATTTCGGATGAAATGGAAAAGGGAAGCCAGATTGACAGTGTTGTACGATCAGACCATTTATAAGGCCTTTGACAGAGTGAGCCATAAAATGATGGCAAATGAGATAAAACCTATTTGAGTAGATGAAAAAGTGTTTTGCTTGGTAAAAGAATTTTAAAAAGTTAGAAAGCAAACAGTGAGGGCAAGATTTTTTTTTTTTTTAACTGCTTAACGTCTCTTAACAGCGAGGTCTTAAGAGACGGGAGAGGATGGGGGTCAAGGAATGGGAAGGAATCCGGCCATGGCCTTTTGAAGGAAGCATTTGCCTTGAGTGATTTGGGAAACCATGGAAAACCCAAATCTAGATGTCCGGACGGGGATTCGAACCGGTGTCCACCCGAATGCGAGGCCAGAGCGTTTAACCACTCATACACCACGCTCAGTCTCGTATTGTAAGAGTCGCCGGCCCGAGTCAGATTTCTCGTAAAGGTGGTTGTAATTAAATGTTATGCTCGTCTTGTGTTGCCTATGTGTTCCCGTAGTTACTTGACCAAGTGTTAATACAATAATTAGAGAAACATAAATCGGAGCTGGTTAAATGGTCGCAGAGCCCCAAGGTCATTAAGAAAACTAATTTGCGAAATACTGTTAAATGAATGAGACGGGTCAATATTGTTTCATCCGATATGTTTTAAATGAAGTTGTAACGTTTCTCATCACTTACATTTAGTCTCCAGCTAAGAAGTTGGGAATGGTAAAAGTAGCTCAGTGTATGTATGAGCAAAGTCTTTCCCTTTCTAATGAGGACCGTCCTATTCATCGCCTGCCCCGTTATGAGCCATGAACTTCGCTCAGGGTTGTAATTTCGAAATGAGGACTGAGAAAACAGCAGGTGCAACTCTGAAAGCATCCTTCCTGACGAAGACTCACTCGGAACTCCAACCCAGGAGCTTTTAAGGTCGTAGCAAGTGTACAAGGCCTGCCACAGCGACGTGAAATATGACCGTTGCTGACGGTAAACCTGCGAGGTTCTTTGTGATTGAAGATGCATACCGCGAGCAGAACTCGGTCGGCTAAAACCCGCCGCAAAAATTTCCTTTTCAGGTATTAAAACAACGATCTAAACATGTGACGAAACTCTGCTAAAAACGGTGTAGTAAATAAACTATTTTGATTGAAAAGAATAAAAAATTTTAGTGGCAATAACTTTATACATAAAAAAGATAACTTGGTGAGAAAGCTTAAAGAGTGTTTCATCAGTTAGATAAAAGTAGTGCAAATTAATCACTGCTGCAGTTGACTTTAAACTGAAAAAGAAAGCTCCAAAATTTTGTCGGTTATTTGATTTAACCATTAGCTGTATCTATTTCGAAGCCAGTAACATTTGTAACAATGGTAAACATTATTACAAATTATGAAAGCAAACAACTAACCATTTACATAGGCTGGAGGATTAACTTTTACTATTATAGTAATAACATGGAGGTTTAATATATAAGTTCTAAATCAAATTATTGGCGGTTGTGATACAAAAATTTCTTTGGATATCACAACAAAATATATTAAATTACGCTAGGACAGATTTAGTATCCACGCGGTAAATACCACTGCTACATTCCATAAAATTATCTCATATTTTAAAATTTATATCTCAAGAAATGGTTATAGGCAGAACAACCTCTGCAAAAAAAAAAGGCTAAACGAAACACAAATGCAAATAATTAATTAAGTCAAGAGAATAAAAATTCTAAATTTATGTAAATCTTATTTACGTTAGAGAAGGAAACACAAAAAAGCTTGTAGAAAATAGCAGAATTGTAAAAATGTAATGGTTCATTCATTCTGCTTCGTGAATCACTTTAACTTGAGGACGTGACAGTTTTTGTTGTTAGATACAAAAATTTTAAGGTGACTGAAAGTATCTCCATGTGTTTGCGGACATTTCGTTTGTTATGCGTTAATACGTTTATGCGAGGTGTAGTTTTCAAGATGTTCACCTCGAAGATTACTAAAAAAAATTCCCAGAAACATTAACATTATGATCGCGGTTCGAACCTTAGTCGTAGTAGCTCCCAGTTTCCAGTATGGTGGCTCTAAAACGCGCAGGACCCAAAGAACAGGTTGACTGAAATCTCAAATAAAACTGATTTGCGCCCTTACACCACTTTTCACGATCTCCCCAAAATGTCAGTGCTTTCATTGCGTTTTGGCTGTATTATGTGACTCTAAAATTATATTTGTGCCAACACTAGCGAACCGTACTCAACACAGTGCTATGATTTCAGTTCTTGTAAACATGTCCAATAAATTGTTTCCCTATCCATTAGTGGCTATGATACGCCTAAAACTAAGATTAAAATGTTAATACACGTGGCTGCCATATCCACAACTAAATAAACCTCCAAATATGGCATCTCAGTGTACTTTCGGAACGTAAACAAGCAATAATAGCTGAAATTTTTACAACTTTCTCACCTAAGAAGTGGAGGAGGTTGTGGTTATGTTGAAATGCTGCCAATATCAAAAATAAGATAAAATATAAATACTTTGATAGGTTCTCTGAAATAGGTTACTTTTTTTCTGTCTCTCTCTCCATTTCTGCCACCAAGGATCACGTCGACATTGGCCACCTGTGGTGGCCAGTATAAATCGTGATGAAAGGGAGGTGGGGGGTGGGGGTGGGGAGGGACTGTGTCCCTACCCGAAGTTTAACCGGTCCTGGTTGGGACGGCGTACTTATTCTACGTATTGGATAAAAATCTTGTGTCGCCAAACGTGTAACTATGTTCAGCGTGTGATAACTGTAATTACTGATTGTGAAGTGTACTTTACAAGGCACAGATTGGGGAGCCTCCCAGCATTCGCCTAGACGAAAAAACCTAAAAACGCAAATGGGAGGGATGGGTATGTGGTCCCCCAGTTGTAACTCCCCGATCCAATATGCGGCGCAATAGATTAGTTGTTTATAGTTTACTAGTGTAAGCCCATGACTGTTTCTTGCGTATTTCTAGAGTCAAAGGTTGACAGATTGACCTGATTCGACCTGTGTTTCACCCTTACGGTTCATTGTGCAAAATTTGAATAAAACCGTGGGCTTGAAGAACTTGAAGTATTAATAGACATATTAAACACGGACAGTGACGATCGCGTTATTTTATAATTGATGCAAAGGTCGTCGTCGCTTGACTCGAACTGGCTAAAATACAAACTTGACTTGTATTTGACCCAAAGGTTTCACTCTGCAAAATTTCTATTTACTCTACAACGAGTGCGATCGTCTATCGCAGCAACAATTGCTTCGAAAGCATCACGTTGTTCTCGATTGAGGTTACAAAAAGCAAACTTAATGAATGTATTCTGGCAATTAGTTTCACAGCTGTTGCTTAGCTAGTAAACTGTGCATATAAACCCAAATTTCGTCTAATAATATCTTTGGTCGCTGTTAATCTGTGAGCGAAGGTCGGCGAGTGACGTCACTATTCTCCAGTCTGTAGCTATCAAGGTGAGTGAGTGAGTGAGCTTATGAAATTATACAGTGGATATGCTTCCCGGATAGCGTCATATCCTACTATGAAATACCGACGTTTTGGGCAATAAAGTAGGCATTCTTCTAAGAATGATTTGAGCTGTGATGTGTTCCGCACACATTCCTAGTTGTTTGCAGTTTCTTTTCATGTACGAGACTAGCTGCCCAACGGATTTACAGATATCATATTTGACTATATTCTAGTAATACCCTGTTGTTAACTGTTATCTGGATTTCACGATCTAGTTCGATAGATGAGTGATAACTCTCGGACCTAGATTTCTGGAGAACGCGAGTTCAAATCCGTGTCATGCTGTCCAGATTTCGGTATTCCATGGTGTCCGGCGTTTCTCGAATGCCGGGATGGTTCCTACAAAAGGCCTTTTTTGAATTCCTATCCGTTCCTTTCCTTCAATCCTCGTCCACCTCCAATCATATCACATAAACGACAGCTAGTTGTAAAGCGCACCCGGAAATGGATTTTCAGTTGTTGAAGTGATATACTCCCTTCTGTCCTTGTTTTACTTGTATGTTTATGTTAATAACTCCTATTGAATTATTACTATGTTACATCCCAGAAACTGTCATTCATGGAATTAGAGAGAACATATTCTTCAGTATATAGGTACTTCAGAAGCGACTAGAGAATATAAGAAAAAATGACGTTTCTGAGTAAAACATGGCCTACATCGCTATACAATAAATAAAAGAATTCCTTGAACTGGTGTCAATAGAATGCTATGGGTCTTATTGACGATTTAATACAGTATGAAGAGAGAGACAGCTTTGAGATATTCCTTTGAGTTCTGTTTTCAAAGTACCACTATACTGCATACCGATGCCCCAGTTCAAATGGACAGCGGGCAGCTACCTCGTGCTTCCCAATAATACTTTATGAGAATTCACTCAAGAATGAGTCGTCACACACAGCGCATCTGTCTGATGCAATGGGATTCTTTGTGTCCTAGGAAAGAATGCCTACGCTACTGGCTGCCTAATATGAACCTGTAAAGTCAAAGCTGTGTACCATTTCCGGCAGAAATGGTAGCTGATTCATCACACCTCGAAGAATTTGTTATTAGTCTCTGATCTCCAGTTGGTACATTACTCAAGTATTAATCGGAGAATATTTTATTTCTTTATTTTTTCTAAAAAAATCGTTCAATCGTTTGTCCTTGACCGTTTATTTTTACCAGAGAAACTCTCATTCAATTTGCATTGCAGTTAAGTGGTTCTATTATTACTAGCTTCTAACTCCGTCGAAAAGGACTGGTTGAACACTGAGATCAGGAAATTAATTTCTTCCAGTTTAGAATAAAGCTTAAACATCTACATCTAGTATAGATACCTTGTAAGGCTGTCAGGGAGCATCCATAAACCACGTAGCTCCATTTTGGCCTCCTGTGAACCCCTCACGTAGCCCGTGACCGACGTGGCTTTTACCTGTACCCATCACCCCTCCCCCCACGTAGCACGTATCTTGTTTCGCAATTGATTCCAGAAGAGATTTTGTACTGTGTTCTCTTGTCTCTTGTCTACATACGTAGATAATTAAATAACGGAAATAAATATCCACATGCTGTTGTGTATTCTGTAACTTATTTCAGTTGTGACATATAATATGGATGTAAAGCTACGTGGCCTGGCTCGGAACCCCTCTCCCAGCCAACCTTTCGGGCCTCGCATTCGGGAGGACGGCGGTTCGAATCCCCGTCCGGGCATCCAGATTTGGGTTTTCCATGGTTTCCCCAAATCACTCCAGGTGAATGCCGGGATGCTTCCTTCAAAAGGCCATGCCCGAATTTCTTCTCGTTACTTGTCCCCACTCCCATCCCGCCTCTAATGACGTCGATCTTGACGAGGCGTAAAGCTATAAGAAAAAAGAAACTTGTACAGACAAATGTAATTCATAACTATACCTACGTGTAGTAAAATGCACACAATTACAACTCATCGAAAATTGAGATTGAAGTAAAATTTTTAGGTATCGTTTATTGTAACGCTGAGGACTATTGCACTTCAGCAATATCCGACGCTATCCTCGAGACGTCGACACATAGTTGTATACAGGGTGGTACAAAAAGGTACGGACAAACTTTCAGGAAACATTCCTCACACACAAACAAAGAAAATATGTTATGTGGACATGTGTCCGAAAACGCCTACTTCCCATGTTAGAGCTCATTTTATTACTTCTCTTCAAATCACATTAAACATGGAATGGAAACACACAGCAACAGAACGTACCAGCGTGACTTCAAACACTTTGTTACAGGAAATGTTCAAAACGTCCTCCGTTAGCGAGGATACATGCATCCACCCTCCGTCGCATGGAATCCCTGATGCGCTGATGCAGCCCTGGAGAATGGCGTATTGTATCACGAAACTAAAATGAGCTCTAACATGGAAAGTAAGCGTTTCCGGACATATGTCCACATAACATATTTTATTTGTTTGTGTGTGAGGAATGTTTCCTGAAAGTTTGGCCGTACCTTTTTGTAACACCCTCTATACGAGGACGAATCAAAAAGTTAGTAACACTTCCAAGTTGTGGCCATTTATAAAACCACCTACACATAGACAACACGACAATGACAACATACAATGTAAGTTCACTTTTCCACCTAGTCTCCAATAGACTGTAAACATTTTTCGGGACGGTCAACCAACTTTTCGATTCCAGTTGCGTAGAAATCACCTCTACCGCTATATGCAACCACCTGTAAACAGTCGCTTTCACCTACTCATCGTTTCGGAATCGTCGTCCACCGAGATCCTTCAGCTAATCGAAACACATGATAATCGCATGGCGATAAGTCTGGACTGTATGGAGGATGTTGCCATACCTCCCACTTGAATCGCTGCAGTAGTTCGAACGTTTGGCGGGCCGTGTGAAGTATTGCGTTATCCTGCATTAAAATCACACCGGCGCTCAATCTTCCCCGCAGTTTGTCTTTATTTGCCTTACGCAACCGGTTCAACGTTTCAGAAACGATGAGGAGGTGAAAGCAGCTGTCTCTAGATGGTTGCATAGCCCTGGAGGTGATTTCTACGCATCCGGAATTGAAAAATTGGTTGACCGTTGCGAGAGAAGTTCCGAGAAGTTACAGTCTCTTGGGGACTATGTGGAAAAGTGAACTTACATTGTATGTTGTTATAGCCGTGTAGCCTAAGTGTAAGTGGTTTCATAAATGGCCATAACGTGGAAGTGTAACTTATTATTATTATTTTTTTTTTGATTCTCTCTCGTAATTATCTGGTAGTTTTCTTAAAAACCCACCGAACGTGGTGGGTTAGCGGTTAACGCTCTCGCCTCGCATTCGGGAGGACGCTGGTTCGAATCCCCGTCCGGGCAACCAGATTTGGGTTTTCCATGGTTTCCCCAAATCACTCCAGGCGAATGCCTTGATGCTTCCTTCAAAAGGACCATGGCAGAATTCCTTCCAGTTCCTTGTCCCCAGTCCCATCCCACCTCTAATGACCTCGACGTCGACGAGGCGTAAAGCCATAAGTAAAAATAAAAAATCTTAAAAACCGATAAATATCCTTAGAATATTAACATAGCATCAGCTATTAAGAAAAAAGGAAAGCGACCATGGCTAGTTTGGCATGTGCCACTGCCTGTCTTTTTTTTAATTTTTTTTTTACTTACAGCTTTACGTCTCGTCGACGGCTAAGGTCATTCGAGACGGGATGGGACTGGAGACAAGGAACGGGAAGGAATTCGGCCATGGCCTTTTCGAAGGAAGCATCCCGGCATTCACCTGGAGTGATTTGGGGAAACCATGGAAAACCCAAATCTGGATGCCCGGACGGGGATTCGCACCCGTATCCTCCCGAATGCGAGGCCAGAACGTTAACCGTTCACCCACCACGCTCGGTGCCACTGCCTGTCGTCAGTGAGGAAAGAGTGGGTTTGATCAAATTAAGGAATTTCTCATACACCACTCCAGAAGATAGAAACTCCGATACACTCCTCGAAGTACAAAATGTAAAATGAGATTACGAAAATGAGACACAAATAAACAGACGGAAGAGGTATTATCCTGTTACGTATCTGACATTTATAGCCTTCGGATTTTTCAGAAGAAGCGAAGAATGGTTTAGCTGCAGCTGCCTTTGAGATACGCTGGGAGCAGTGTCGTTTTTCCGTATCGACTCACCGAGCACAGCACAATAGCTTCTGCCCGCCCTCGGCGCTCGCTGCGATTCAAAGAGGCACACCAGCCGACTGCAGCCGAACCGATCGAGCTGAATTATTGCTAAGTGTTTGCCGAACACGGGTTGGAATGCATTCCGTTTTATTTGCGACTGGAAGACGGTGGAAGACCCTGGCAGCTGCCACGTTCACAGAAATGGCCAACAGTTTTTCAACAAGTCTCACAATTATTGAATTTACATCCCTTCTGTGGTGACTATGTGTTAATTTTCTCTCTCTGAAACCCAATCCATTTCCTATTCGATTTCGCAACCTTGGGGAGTTTTTTAATCGCAATGCCGCTCTTTGTCTAGGATGTTCCATATCTGCGCTTGAAGAGCTGGCATAAACGTTAGTATTCCGAGAACCCACTTCCTTGTTAAACCACTAGTATCTTCGTTGATTAGAAGAGTACAGTTAATTAATTACTCAGTCCGTAGATTTACAGGATTTTGTTACTTTCACCATAGTATGATACCTGTACTTCTATAACTTCTAAATGATACGTAGTCGTTGGAAAAACACCATCAACACATGTTTTACTTTTTATTCCGCCGAAATATTCAAGAGAACATTCACGAACAAGAAATCAGACTTCATCCAAAGAGTTTTAAATACATTACTAAAACAACTGTCATGGTGTCCCTGGCACCGTTCTGAGCCACTTTGCCTGCTAGGAATTTCAGGAGCTTTTTTTTTTTTTTATTTTTTTTTTTTTTTAAAAAAAAAAAAAAAAAAAAAAAAAAAAAAAAAAAAACCCAAAAAAAACGATAATAGGCGACCTCCATCAAATCAGTGGTCTGCCTAAACTCCGTCAAAGATTTCACAATCTGGCGACTCAGTTTTACGCCAAAAATCATGAATCTGCCAACACACTAATAAACGTTCTGGGAGCCGAAACGATATACAACAATCAGCTCAGGTGGCCCATGAACCTCCTTGATCACCAGTGAGGTAATTTTCTAAAGTGTACAAGACAAATCCGATCATGGTCTACCGATTATGACAATCACTGGGGAAGGAGATGCGCGCCTTGCGGTAAACTAACAAAAGTAAACATTTTCAAACAGTCGGAAATCACACTTAAAACACTAAGGCTTACACGTGATTCTTAATTACAGTCTTACTGTTTTCAATCTATTTGCAGATCATTGAGACCATCATCTATCAAAACAACATACATTCCTAGGAAAATTATACAAATTCGTATTTAATTAATGTTTATGTTTTTGCGAAACCAAGAAAATCAATTCAAAGGATTGAAATTAATATGGAGCTGAGTCTAGGGCCTGTTACAAGAAGCCATAAAATGAAATGGTGAAAAATAGCACTACAAATAATTTAACACAGAAGGAGGTTACCGTACGCAAGTGCTGATCAAACTCAACTGACTGATGCGTTGACTACAAAGAAAATAATATGTGTTACACACAATCTATCTACAGCACGTCATCTAAATTTAACACCAAAGGGGAAACTGTGAGGTACGCCTGCTAAGGCTCAACTGAGAGCTACCCTAACTGAAAAGGTGATTTTGATGCCGCATTTACTCTCGCCTCGCGTTTCGCCTCGCGCCCTAGAAACATTCGCGCACGAGTGCTGACACGAACTGCCGATTACACTCGATAGAATTCATTCATGAATGACATGTAAATCAGAATTATAATAGCGTATATAAATTCAGATGTTACGTGTTTTTTTGTTGAATAAAATATAAGACACAACGTAGTTGGTTTACAGCAGCGATTTTATATTTCATTTAAAAGTTTTACATTTTCAAGGGAAGTATAAATATGTTCCAAAAAATGGAACGTGAAGACTCTGGAGATTCTTCGAAATTCTTAAGAATGTCACAGGCTGACTTTGAACTTCCTTTGAGAAAAACAAAACATTAATATCCAAACAAAAGACTAGATTCAAGATACCAATACCTGCAAAATTTCGATTAACCATAACTGTATGATTATTCAATATTTCAAAGGCAGCTATATAATTAATCGGATATGAAGTTTGTAAAACTGTTCGGCCTGTCTTAAAGAAGGAAAATAAAAATGTGTTATATTTAAATGAACTATTTTTTTGTTGGTGTTATTATACTTATTTATTTAGTTTACTAAAAGATAATAGCATGTATTATTTAGTCATCAAGGAAAATACATTTTCTTACTTTTAACAATAATATTTTTTAATTAATGTTTTAAGACGAATTAACAAAGTAATACGCAAGAGCATGTAAATATTAATCAGAGATTTAATTAGACAGGATTAATAACAGTTTCGCGATCCGTCGTTCAAAGATGCTTAAAATGCTGAGTCGATGCGATAGTGTAAACAATGTTTACGCGCCTTTGACTCGAGCCAAAAAACCGTCCTTGAAGCGAGCTGCACTCGCGAGCAACTACGCGAGGCGAGACTACGCGAGCGCACCGTTTATTCTCTCGTGTTCGTGCTGTCTTGCGTCGACTCGTGCTTGCTCGCGCGAGAGTACGCGGCATGAAAATATCCGCCATGATGCTGTATTCTTTGTTGGATTGATATTATTTTCCTGGATTTGTGTACATCGTGGAACAGTGACTTCTTGGATAGAATAGCTTGATTTTCACATGATTATTCCGTTTAGAGAACATCTACATCTACGTATATACTCTGCAATTCACAAAATTGTGGGTGGCAGAGGGTGCTCAGCACCAAAGCTAATCTCTTTGTTGTGCATTCCAATCCCTAATGGTACGAGGGAAAAAAGAATTCATATAACAATCATTGCGGCACCTTATTTCTCTAATCTTATCTATCCTGTCATTCCGGCTCAAATAGGTAGGTGGACGAAGTATTTCACTACACTCGTAAGTGAAAGTGGGAGTACGCATGTTTACCAATAAGTTTAAACGAAACGTGCGTCGTCTATCTACCAGAGACTCCCAGCCTAGTCTACTAATCAGTTCTGTGACGCTTTCATAAGGACTGTAGCAAGCGGTCACGAATCGAGCGGCTCTTCTCTGTACTTTCTCTATACTTTCGATCAACCCCTTACGAAACGGGTCCTAAATGGCACAACAATAGTCCAAATGTGGACGCACAAGAGATTTGTACGCTATCTCCTTTGTTTGTTCATTACAATTTTTCAATATTCGACCTATGAATCGCAGCCTAGAATTAGCTCTACCTACCAACGAATTAATGTGTAAGTCCCATTTCATGTTCCTTTGTACTGTTACTCCCAAATATTTCATAGAATTGACCATATCAATAACTGAATTGTTTAACTCGTATTTCTGAACAATTGGATTCTTTTTGTTAGTTATGCTCATTGTCTTGCACTTTTTACAATTTAGCGTAAGTTGCCACTCAGCGCACCATGCCAAAATAATATCCAGATCACGCTGAATTTTTAAGCAATCGGCCAAATTCCTTACTTCCCTATAAATAACCGCATCATCAGCAAACAATTTAAAAAGGCTTTTCACTTTGTCTCCGAGATCGTTTATAAAAATTAAAAAAAGAAGTGGTCCTATTACACTTCCTTGAGGTACCCCCGATGTAACATCTAGATTAGAAGAACTTTCTCCTTCAACGACGACATACTGCGACCGAACGGTGTCACTTTTGTCTAAGTGCGCGTCAGACATTGGAAAAATGCAGATATTAATATGTCACTCACATCATGATGATATGGGAAAGGAGTTGGGACGTAATAAATACGCTTTGTTATCCATTTAGTCTATTATTATTACTAATTTTAATTGCGATGGTGCTAACGCTCCAGTGGAAATTCCCCTACTCATCTAATTACCCCTTTTTATTTTATTTCTTAAAATTTTCTTTATTGGAGTAGTTACGCTATTGTTGCTGAGAATACTTGGAGAAGAGGATAGAACACACGGTCTTGAGGCAGTAAAATCTAAACAACCACAAGGATCAATACTGGAGCTAGTTCTGTTTAAAATAAAGCGAGCGTGAGTCGCCCATTTGAGCTGATGACTTGAACCCTCGCTCTTAAGTTTTAGAGCATCTGTAAGCCCTGCTGTAGTTGGTTTAGAGTTCGTAATGGGTACACCAGCTTAGGATTACTGCAAATTACGGTGAACTCGTGCATGTAACGTGATTTATACCATCCATTGTCCCTCTTTCACTAGTTTCGTCCTTTGAGCTTTAGGAATAATTCCCGTCTTCTTTATCGAGAGTGGTGGAAAGATGGGGGTTTGAATCCTCATCTCGCCATCAAGATTTGGGTTCTCCATGGTTTCTCAAGATCACTCCAGACGAATGCCGGGATGGTTCCTTCGAAAGACCATGGTCGATTTACTTTCTGTCCCTTTCCCCATTCCTTTCCCGCCTTAAATGAACTCGGTGTAGACGAGGCGTAAAGCCATAAATACAACTCTTTTCTTTGTCTTAAGCGCACGTCATTTAGTCTCTATTTTCACTGCAAGTTCATTCATGAAACGATGAATATAATTACCGATCTCACAATAGCAACAATACAAAAAAGTCAGCTATGGTTCTCGTCAAAGTATTTACTTTTTAACTGTCTGCAATGTTCGCTTGTAAGGGAATAGAAGACAGTATCGGTGATTATTCGTATTTGAAACCATACACCGTTTAGTAAAAATCAGACAGTTGACACACTAATCCTAATACATACGTAATTAATTTTATTCTTTAGCCCTAAAGATGAGAATACATTTTTTTGTTTGTTTAAACTACAGAAATGTCCTTAATGAGACATTTTATTTGAAAAGGTTAGTTTTTACTCTATGGTCGGTTCCAAAGTCCATGATCATAAAAATACAGAGAATAATTTTAATTAAATTGTGATCCTCTTTTCCAGCAGAATACGATTCGACTTTGTTGTTGTATTGATCAAAGTTATTAAAGTTTCATATCATGAAAGACATTTATTAACTACTAGATAGTGGGGATCTCATATTTTCCCATAAAATAAAACTCTGCTAACGAATGAAAGAATCTTTGAATGATTCGTATACCCGGCGACTAATTAGTACAATCGAATGATTGCATTTCGGAGTATAGCAGCGCGGAAATACAGGACTAAAAACATAATTACTTAGCAGCAGACATCGGTAGCCCCAATATATAAAACGACTTTGTTCTTTTGAAATGAAAATAATGAACGATTCAAACACAAAAATTAGAGCGATCTCTTCAAAGGTAAAAATTAGAAGTTTGCTTCTAGGATATAATTTAATTTTAGTAACAGCCAGGGGTGTAGCTATCGGAGGGCTAGGCGGTGCCATGCATCGGGGTTCCAAAGCTCAGGGGGCCCCGAAGCGCAGCCCAGGGGGCCCCGAAGCGCAGCTCAGGTGGCCCCTGCCAGCAAACCTAACAAGACTTGATAGAGCTATAAAAAAAAAAGTCACCCATCTGGCCTGAGGGCCCAAAATATTTTTTTGCCCCGGGACCCTTACTAAACTAGCTACGCCATTGGTGACAACCGTAGCTAAAGGAGACACTACTTGTTTTCGATAGTACAGAGCTGCTTTTTGTATAATGATTTAGACGTTTCCACACTTCCTGGCATAAAGTTTGAAAAGCTTTTTATATTACCAGCGACGAAATTGTCGCTACGAAAGAAGTTTTATCAAGCAGAGAGAAAGACTGTTTCTAAACCGTAGTATCCACGTTAAGTTCCGTTAGAGAGATGAGTATTTTTGAGGAATAAACTGGGGATCTAATTATAGAAACCACTATAAAACGACAAGCAGATGAAACTTCTAACTCCCAAGCGTTTTAATCTCGGCAAATTCCAACTCTTCGAGCACAGCTTGATTAAAATTATTTACTATCGTGGTTAGCTAACTTAACTCCATTAATTAAAATTTCAGTAAACTATCGAATATTTAATTTGTTCTACGTTGGTGAGTTACGTTAACTTTTAAGGCTTTCAGTCTCCTATTATACAGTTACATTATATTTCTTTCTTTTAGTCTTACGCAAACAAATTAATTTCTTCCCGACAGCAACTAACTTCACGCTTGTTTTAACAGACCGCGACTTTGCAGGAAGGAAATTCACTTATAAACTAAGTCAATTGGAGGGTAGCATGAAGTCGTAACTTTGCTGCCAATAGATTTTGTTTTGTTTTGTTTAAATTGGCCTAAAGTAGTCTAACGATGATCAGACTGCAGAAATAAATCAAATCACGTCATCCTGTCGTAACCTATGGCCCTGAAAACTCATATTTTGGCCTTAAAAATTATCTTTTTAACCGACTTCAAAAAGGAGGAGGTACTTAATTCAATTTTTTTTTTTCGGTGTTACTAAATTCCGGAATTGAAATATCGGAAAAATCAGTCCTTATTCCCGGCTTTCCGAAATATTGGAATTTCTTTATTTATGTACTAGTGGTTTCATACTAATATTTAGCTGACTTTTAATTATATCTCAGTTTGACCTTATTTCAACCCACTAATAAAAATAAACTAGTTGTTGGATAGATACCGCAGATAACGCTCTCTCGTCATTTCTGTGAGAGCCCTCTCTTCGTGTGGACTATTTTATAATTTATTGTGTATCAAGCCGAGCCGGCGATCATTTTTCTTATCTTTCCTTACGTCGGATAAAACTATTGTAAGCTGTCATTTGTGAACGTCTATAAGCACGCTGGTCATCACTCTCTTTTGAAAAATTGGTTGTATTTTCTTTCTCTGTTTCTTCTCAAGCGATCATTCCTTTCGTCACTAGTTTTATCTAAACGACACTGTTTCATTCGAGGAGCGTGCTTAGAAGGCATCCCATATTTAAAATAGCAAACGAAGTATAATACCACTAATAATATAATAACTTTTTTACAAAAATTAAAAACAGCCTTAAAAAATATAAATTTTAAAATAAGTTTATGCCTTGTTTAGAAGAAAGTAGATCTGAATGGACAATATTTTACACTATTATTAATGAAATTTTAACATTAATCAGTTATTTTTGGAGTCGGTGCCAGAAAAGGAAAGAAAAACAAAAGTGACAACAATAAGGAATGACAAGTAGTACATTAAATTAATTGTGAATCTTTTACAGTTTGATGAAGTCTGCCAGCCAAACTGTAGCACCAGAGATATGCCTCGACCACCAACGAGGCCGAAACACAGGTTAAAATAACGTTTAATTTTGCTGCGCTAAGCTGCCTTCCACAAAAACAACTTCCGTCTCACTGTATGCTGTAAAATATTCGAAATTTTCGCACGTACTCCCCGTGTAACCTCTAACAGCCAATAAAGTGCAGTAATTCGTTCCTGACGATGGCAGGCTGTCCACTGAGTGACGGCTGGCACCGAATTCAAAAAAAATTAAATTTTCAATAATAGAAATGTAAAATATTTTCCCTTCAGATATATTTTCTTCTAAACAAGGTATAAAGTTGTTTTAAAGCTTTTGGTGTAAGTGTTTTTTTAAAGGCGGTTTTTATTTAATTTTGTTTTTGTAAACATTTTTTTGCTACTTTTGTTTCAGACTCGTAATTATTACCGAAACACGGTAACAGATTTTCACCTACCAAAGAAATATTAGTTTGTGTTTTCCGTTTCTACTGCGTAGTGCGCACGCAAGTGAGCGTACTAGTCGGAAACTGCGATGACGCAGTCTAGGCGCCAGCAGTAAACACTGAGCGTGAGGTCGGAGCATGTCGCCTGCAACACAAACTGCCGGCTAGAATCTATTCGTACACAACGGCGGTAAATTAGGGCTCGGAAAACTTCCGGTCGCGACCAGCCGCCAAACAGCCTCTTAACGCTATTGTGAAGTTTCTCAGGCTGACATCCCAAATACTGACTCAGCTGCTCCACTTAGTACGAGGCTCACTGTTCGCTCACTGGGTAGTATGGTTTTTGTTTTGTTTTGTTTATTGGTTTATGGCCACAAGACCATTACACCAGCCCTCCTATAAAGTTTTACATATTACAATTGCCGGGAACATTTTACTTATTAATTATATTTCATATTTAACCTATTACATATTTTACATATTAACTATTTTATATATTTTTACATATTACCTATTTTAAATATTGCTTTTAAACTATAAAACTTTGATATACTATTTCTGTTTACTTATATTAGGTTCGTCAAGATATTAATATGCGCATAATGTAAGAAGTTTATCACTCTTCTATATATCTTTGGGTGGACCGTCGCAAGGAGCGCTGGGATCGATGTCGGGAGAAGTACACACTTTGACAATAAATGTGGCCGCCACTGAAAAATTCTATCACTCTTATTTTGCACAATCTGGTATCAATGTCATCCCAGGAAACAGTAACGCAATACTGGCTCCGCCTCCTCGCAATCTCATTGGCGGATATTTCATTCAGAGCCATCTATACTACAGATTTTTCATTTTCTTAAGTCAATGCAGGAAACAATTGGCTAACAGGTAGGAATTAAGCTCCTCCCACTGACGATTCTTATTGGCAGAGCAGTTCATCAACCTTCCATTACATTTCTATAATACTTTACCAAAATTCAGTACATGAAACGTATCCCAAAACTTTTAATTAACAGGATTGCATTAAAGCGAGGCAGAAAAACGGTTCAATGCTATATATTACTACAGTTGATTAGCATAAAACAATAACAATAAGATTGTTATACTCATTTTGATAATTCCTTCAGATGATATTTCACTCATATATCTGGTCAGTCCACAAATCAAGGCATAATCATGTTCCATGAGGTAGAATTTTTAGTACTACGAAACTACAGAAACAAGAAATTATTTCGGAAGTGTGTCTCTCCAAGATGGATTGAATGCAACGGTCTTCCTTCGCTGTGTTGTATACACCTATACGAGAAAAGTAGAAAAGCGAGTGCAGCGGTCCTATGGTTAGCGTTCTGAATTGCTGAGCGAGAGGTTCCGAGTTCAATACTGCTGTAGTCAGGAATCTGTCAAACATTACTAACTTCAAGGATGCAAATGTGGACAGCTAGCTTTCGTTGTGGAAACTACAGTAGAACATAATCAGTAGTTGCTAAGGTAGGTAGGTTGGAACTCAATGGAGGGCAGAAGTGTTGGTAATAGAGTACTGGATGTGAAAGGTACACATTCACCTGTTCTGGATGAATGATGAGTGAAGAATTGGGAAGAGATGAACATGACTTTAACATAGCACTAGATTTTATTCAAGAGGGAGTCTGAAAGTTTTTATGTTTATATGTGGTTGTGGGGAACTGTAATCAAATTATCGAGAGACTTCATACAGTGAAATAATGTAGAGTCAAAAATTCATTTAATGCAAAAGTAAGCACTCACCGGGACTTAAGTTCCATCATGAATGTATATTTGTACCGTTCTTCATAAATATTTGACAATAAAGAGGAAATAGGCCATCAGGAAATCAGCTCCTGTACTGTTTCGCTAAGAATTTTAGAAACATATGGTATCATTACTTCGATTTTTCTATTGTAATATAATCTTCACTGGCGTGTTATTAATTAATTAATTGCGACGGAGCATATAGTAACAATTTTTCTGCGCACTTAGTTTTGAGCTACATGAATCTTCACTTACTTAGTTCTTTTCATATGTGAATCAGCTCGTTCTTTATAAACCTCCATAAATTATTCCTTTCTCTAAATCCCTTATCCACAAATGAACATTTGCCCACTGCCTTAAATTATTGAATATCATCATAGACAAACAGAAACGGAAAGTATAAAATTCTCCTATATCCTAATTAATATTTCCGACAGTTGTCTTTTTTAGAGATGAACAACAATAGCACATCGAGCTTTTATGCCTTGTCATCAACAGTGGAGTTGTTACTTTAACGAAAAAAATGGGGATAATTTAAGTACTTTTCGGAAATGCTAATACTGAATTTGAAGAGATATTTACATATAGAGGGTATAAAATTTCGCATTTAAGTCCACATAGCCGAAAAGTGTTCCAAATCTATTCTTGTTATAAATCAGCCTTTCCCAACCATTTTCAACGACATGAGGTATTTTTTCGGAAATCTGGACCCCCCAGCCCCCTTCCCCCCCCCTCCGCTCCCTCTGCATATGGAGAGATAAGATCTCGAAGGGACCCACCCCTCCCTGCTGACGAACTCGTAAGTTTTTGAGACCTTTTTTTTTAGCCGTCCTGTTTTCAAGGGCGGTAACATCCCCTCTCCTTTTAACGTCAGGATCGATTTCTGTCGACGCTCCCCCCTCCCCTTTTGCGTGAGATTTCGCCAACCCCCCTCCCTCTGTTCAAAATTACGTAATTAATGGGACCCTCCCTTAAAAGTTAGCAGCGGCCGCCTTAATAATAGTAGTTTATTATTTATTTCTCGTGTCCAGGACATAACAATACAAGTTCAAACAAAACAAATAAAATTAATTAATTAATATTAAGCTTACGGACTATAGTACACAATTAAATTGGAATGTGCCCAGAATTCCGCAGTCCTGATGACCTTCTCATTTGCCCTAAAAAGGTCATCGATGGTGCAGGTTTCAGGTAGATTCCTCCATCGCAGAAGATGATGTGGGTCCTGCAGCTCAACACATAGTTCATTTTCAGGAGTGTAACCCCATTTTTCGATATTGGATCTGCATCGGGACACTTCAGTACTTAATCTATTCTATGCCTTCCAAATGGCATACGGTTGATTACACCCCGCGGCCGGTGCCTCTTTGATATTCCTCCAGTGCCCCTCAGGCAACGAATCTCGCCATAGTTCTACACGGCGAGCTCCAGGTGAAGATGTTATGGCTGTTGTTGACTGTAAGAAGCTCTTTCTTTACTTTAGCCTTGTGGGTTGAGGTTCATGTCCAAACAGAGGGTGTCAGGGGTCTGTTTCCTATTCTCCATTTCTGCAGCTGTTTTCCTTTGAATTTCTAGTGCTGCTATACCCATGATTTGGTATATTTTACTGACAGGAGTTGGTTTCAGGCAACATTAACAGTACTAATAATAATAATTGGAAATTCGAACAGCCTTAGTTCACGTGTTCTCACGCCTACATCTATATTTTCGTTATAATTAATTTTATTTTGTTCACGGACGCTGTTATAAAAGAATATAACCGCGTACCAAGTTTTACAGAAAATTTTAGTAAAATAGACTGCCGTATTGAAAATACAGCTGCAGTGTTAACCACCGAGTTGTACGGTTTCAGACATGTGATTCGGAAGAACGGCTTCGTCGGACGGTTCACTGACTTCCGGTGCTCGCTGAGGCATGCTGCCGCTTTTATTCCTGGAGTTTCCCCGCCTACCTCTACGGGTCTCCGTTGTCCTTTTTCCGTCCCCGATAGACGTCACCGCGGCAGTGTTCCCTGCATGAATATGTATCGTGTATGCAAACGTGAACCGTCGCCGTTGTCGTTGCCGGCTCGCCCCCGCAGCTTCAGGCGGTCGGTCGTTACAGAGACTTAGCCAAGCTGCCTCCAGCGGCGCAAATCACCGCCCACTCGGCCACAAAGTGCGGCCAATCGGGTTCTAATGCGCGATCAAGGACTCTGCGCTCCAGTTACCACAAACTGCCTCTCCTAATCCACCAATACCTTCTCAGAGAAAAAAATCTTTAAAATTCGAAGCTTCCACAGTGTGGCTCGGAGCGTTAAATGGCAGTACATTGGACGTTGATAACACCATTGAAACCCTGTCTCCAGCGTAATAGTGTAGTGATAAAATGTGCAGCTTCTTCGATGGTATGGCTTATTTCGTTATACTGCAGTATATTACTGGCTCAGGACTGTAATGGCTTAGAACAGGGGTCCCCAAAGTGGTCTATATCGACCCCTTGGGGTCGATAGCAATTTTCCAGGGATCGATAATACACGGGGATCGAAGGGAGGTCAATTAATATTAAAGAAAATTAATTAAACTGTCTAGAGAATAATAGGAATGTTCCCATAAAAATCAGGTTTATAAATAAAATTAAAGTTCATCCTCTCAATTCCCGTCTGTTTGCGAAGTTATTTGAAGTAAATGATGAAACTTTCAACCAATTACTTTTGCACATTGAGGTAAGGTGGTTGTCGAGAGGTTTGCAGACGCTCGTCTGAATAGTTTCTTAGGAAGGTGGATCCATCGCTATATGACAGTGCAAGAACCATCTTTTCTATTTGGCAGACCTTTATTGGAAATTTATTCCATCTATCCATAATTTTATGTTTGTTTTTTGAGACTACAATAACAATGGAAAATATCTCCTTTTCCTGTTAAAGTTATTGGCTGGATTTTGTAACATATGGAAACTGTAAATTTTATCGTTGTGTTGTTATGCAGGTCTGCTTATTGCTTTGTATTACAAATGTCTAAAATGATTTTTTTTTATTTTTTTTTTAGTACTTAATCTGGGAGTCGATTAAGGAGTCTAATATACTATGATGGGGTCGACGGGATAAAAAGTTTGGGGACCCCTGGCTTAGAACATAAAATTAAGTGAATGTTACTTATAATCAATTGTTATTAGAACCTCCATATTGCAGTAAAACAACATTGTAATACTGCAGTACTTCAGTGAAAACTGAAATATTGCAGTAAAATTACAAAACTGTAAAACACCATTGCAATGTTGGACTCTCGCTCATGCTACTACAACGGAAGCGTGTCTATAAACTCCAATGTGCATTAGTAATTGAAACATTGGCAAAACAAACTGAATCGGTTAAACGTTAAAGCAACGAAAGAATACGATTCTAAGTAGTAGCCAGAGGGGAGCGTTAAAGCTCAGCTCCCGGAAATGTAAATTGTAAGGAGGAAGTACAGAGTATAAATACAATAAGCAACATTTGTTATTATTTATAATATTAAATAGCAGCTGTAACTGTTATAATAGTAAGCCAGTTCTAATTTAATATTATAGAATTAATTATGGTCAAAGTGTAATGGAACTATATGCCAAATTCCTTGCATACAAATGTTACGTGAAAAGCTGTTGACACTATGTAATAACAATTTTTAAAAATTAATATGTAGGGCTTAATTTAGTCACTAAGATATTAGGCTGTTTAAATGAAGGGTGAATAATTTTTTTAAAAATTCTGCAGTATATTGGACGATGGGAAAATAATTCAAACTCTGTCTTCAGCGTACCGTGTAACTTTAAAGTTAGTTACATTAATGCAATAAAATCCAAGTTGCATTAGAAATTAGAACTTATTTTATTTATTTACCTTTTCTACTATTTTTCCTTCTAGCTTTACGCCTTGTAGACGCCATTAGAGGCAGAAAAGGAGTTGGGAAGGAATGGGAAGGAATTCAGGCTTGGCCTTTTGAAGGAATCATTCCGATACTCGCCTGGAGTGATTTCGAGAAAACAGAAATCTGGGTTGCCGGATGAGGATTCGAACCTTCGTCCCCACGAATTCCAGGACATAGCATTACTAATCTCCCACAACAGTTAATATTGTCAATATTGTGTACTAAACAAATGTAAAATAAGTAAGTGAGTTGTGCTGTGTCACAAAAGCGAATTTTTTTTGGTGAAATGTTTACTTCAGGGATAGATGGCGGCGGAATTCTGGAAATATTGTGTTAACTCTACCCGTTTCTAGAGAGGGTTTTATTAACACTCAACACCGGAAAATACTTCCTTAGAAAGAACTCTATAAGACCCTTCAATAAAAGACATGGCCGAATTCCTTCCCGTTCCTTGTCCCCAGCCCCATCCCGCCTCTAATGACCTTAGCCGTCGACGAGGCGTAGAGCCGTAAAATAAAAAAAAAAAAAACCCTCTGTGTACGAATCACAGCGTTTTGTGGAACGAAAGTAAGTAGTTAATACTAAACAGGTGAATAATTGAAGCATTCGAAATGTTGTGCAATAGAATGATATCGGAAATTAAGTTTACAGATGTAGTATGGTATTAACATGTTGTGGGCGAGAAGAGCATTTTTTGAAAGAGTCTGTAATGTCCAGCCTCTGCTGTTTTCAATATTTTGTCGCCTCTCAATATATTTCGCTCAGCCGGTTTTGTGAGACGGCAGAGAGTGGAATTCCAGCGAGGCGGCAGGTTGACAGCGTGGCTAAATCCTTTGTCAGTTGGACCCAGGTATAGAGGACCCCCGCCCCCGGGAGCCGGGAGGGGGTGAGTGGACATGCAGTAGCGAGAGACACTTCGGGTTAAGATCCCGCATTGTACGCACGTGTGTTGTATACTGGATTACCGGGTGGATCCCGGAAGACCACGCACGTCTGGTGTGTGCGTGTGGACAACAACGTGGACGCCACGTTTTGTCACGGCATAGTGCTGTCGTGATTGTTTTTCTACGTGTGGGAAACGTTCCAAGGAACGTCTGTTTCGAAGGAGACCGCTCCAGTTTGTAGCATGCAGCCACCGTCTCGACGAAACTGATAAGTCACAATTTAATTTGAGTCTTTTAGCCCCATTTTCTTGGCAGTGAAACACTATTGAACTGATCGACGCTAGCCGGGAACAATTTAAGAATTAAAGGAATTACATTTGCTGGCTGAGTCCATTTTTTTGATGTAATGTTAAACAGCTTGTATTTTTTTGTGTTTTAGTTTATGAATGAAACATTTCCCTTTTTTGTAATTAGAGGGTGTCATTTAAATTTTTAGCATGTTTTTTGCAATTAAAAAAATGTTAAAACAACTTTTTTTTTTTTGTTAATAATTAAATCTTTCATCTCATGCCATTAGAAAAAATGTTTTCTCGGCATAACGAACCCAGACATTTCAAGTCTCAGAGAAAACACTTATACGATTGTGGATCTTAATACAAGACGCGCAGGTTTGGTTAATTTGTGATTGGACGGAACATTGGAAGGGAAGAACTGTTGATGTGGACAGAGACTAGAACATGGGAAGCAACTAACTGAGGTTATAAGATTTAAAGGTTGAATGGAGGTTAGGAGATCAGTTCAAGATGAGATTTCGTCGAATGATTAGTGTCATAGGAGAGAAAAATATATTTCATATCAGCAAATCATAAACTATTTTGGTTTTATATCAATTCATATTAAAAAAAACACCTGCACATAGAAGTTATTTAAATTTTAATTTCAGTTTTGTGTGTAATGAAGGAAGCATGTTGGCAATCTTCATACCCAATGCTACGTAAAAACTACTAACGTATTTTAATCGTTCAGTAGACAGTGTTATCTAGATGATACCTTTGACTTAAACTGAAGTATATTTAACTTAATATGGATCTATTAATTATTATGAAATATTTTATGGAGGAATGCATGAAGACTTGAGAAATTTGCGATACATCCAAGAGACAATTTGGTGACGAAATGTTTTGGGAGAAAGAATTTAATGTAAAAGCTATCGAAAATGTCAATTAAAGAAAGGGTGGACTTTGTAACAAAAAACAAAAATAATAATAATAATAATAAAACCCTTGCCATTTACATTATTTATTTATTTCGTAAAACGCTTTATTTCAACTATAAATTTCAGCGCCCTTGAAATCATTACTGATGCCAACCTGAAGGTTAATTGTGTGCAAATATTCAAAATGATTTATTTTAAAATCAAATGTCCACGATTTCTTACCCATCTACTATAAATGCGTCAAGCGAGGCTGTCTTTTTAGACACAAATTAGACACTGAACTCTGTTAATAGAACTACACCAGAGAACACGGGGACTGAGAATGTAAAAGCTGCAACTAACAATAATAAAATAATTAATTGAAACTTTCACATTTTGGTGATTGGAATGTGGAAAGAAGCGGAGTAGTAACAGAACAAGAGACGCTTACACCTCTGGTACTACAGTTTACTGGCAACACAGCTTTATGCTTGTTTAATGTTAATAAACCCAGACTAATGCAACAGTGGTTGAAGACCCCTTGTAGCTCATTCCCGTTCGCTTGGAACACTGCCGTAAACACGCCACCTGCAATAAATTTGACTCTAGAGGCAATGTGCTCCGGGGAGAGGGCGTGCTGGCAGCGAGCCACTTAATAATATTCCTGCTTCAAGAGAGCAGCTCAGGAAAATCCATAAGGACTGTCGTCTCAGATGATTGAAAAGCAGACACTACTGCAGCAGATGGTAATGGTTCGCTGTAAATAATCCTGTACACATAGAGACTGCAATACTCAAATTGTTTTGATATTAATTAACAGTAGCTAATTATTAAGGACTGAACTGATTATCAGAAGGTATTTGTAATTTTTAAAAAAGTAAGTGAAGTAAAATTTATTGAAACATGAAAAATGTGAATTCAAATTTATTTGGACAATTGTACAAAACGAAACAAAATATTAGAAAACGAGTTCTGAGAACATCTAAACCTCATTTGTGTACGGGGTCATTAACTGTTTAGTGGATCATCGTGCCGATGAAATATGAAAAGTATATAATTGTTAGTATTTGACCTGTAAAAATATATGGTTCTTCTCTCATCAGATCACAAGAGATATATGTCGGCGCTATTTGTCAGCCACGAGCGCGAAACATCTCGTGTAGACCTATCATAGGACGTATTTTGAGAAGTTGTAATGCTAATACAAAGGAAATAGCGTACAAAACACAAGTGCGTCCGCATTTGGAATACTGTTGTGGAATTTGGGATCCGTATCGCAAGGGATTGATTGACACATTAGAGAAAGTACAGAGGAGAGCCGCTCGATTCGTCACTGCTAGTTACGTAAGTGTCACAGAGCTGATTCGTGGGTTGGGCTGGGATTGTTTGGCGGACAGACGACGTCGTTTTCGTTTGAATTTGCTGCAGAATATGCGAAAATCTTTAAGTTACGAGTGCAGCGAAATACTTCTTCCGCCAACCTATTTAGGTCGCAATGACAGGAGGGATAAGATTAGAGAAATAAGATGCCGTACTGATTCATTTATGTATTCCTTCTTTCCTCGATCTCTTCGGGATTGGAATGTGCAGAATTAGGATTGGTACTTAGCACCCTCTGCCACCCACAGTATTTTTGATTTTCAGAGTATAGATGTAGATGTAGATCAGACTGCAAGAGGACGTTACCTTCAAATAGTCAGAACCCATGTAGTGACACTGCTATGGCTGTGATCAGCTGTATATGCGGGCGGCTTCGAACGCGCTTTTGCCAAACCGTACACTTAACAGTTAATTTACTTGTAGTAATAGTTTGTGCACTGACGATCGTACTAGGCAAAAGTGGACGCTCAGCGTTGCCATTTTCAAACGTCAGAGAGAGAGAGCACTACAGGACAATGTTCCCAAGTGCGGCAATAGAGCGCTCGCAGCCACCCGCCAATTTCGCTGACCACAACTATAGCTGAACTCCGGTCCACAGTTTCGTTGGGTGAGGTGTTTATTCATGAGCCTCTATCTGACGCTCTTCAGACACTCTGTTTGAAGCCATCTCGACACCGCAGCTTCACTCGGCAGGCCAATTACACACCATCCACTTTTCTCCCTATGACAAACTTCCACAAATTTTTGTACATCTCAAATCGCCACCCTGTATTGGTTTAACAATGAACATAAGTGCAGTGTTTTTCTGTTCCCATGGCCAATCACATACGAGTTGATGTTTGAGTGATTCCTTTAATGGTCGCTCAGACCCTTCTACAATGGAAAACGTGTGGTGGCGGCGATTGACAACGCAACGAGTGTCAGTCAGTGGCTGAAGTGTCGACACAGCAAACTGGGATCTGCTCGTTAACGCAGAAGACGACCAGTCAGCTGGATTTGGCGCCAAGTGCTACCTTTGGCCTCATCAGGGGCGTTCGTCATCACATAAAGATAACAACGAGGCTTTCCTGGAACGAGACGTCGCGTCACATTGACCATACCAGCGGGGAAAGAAAACTCTCTTCACTAGGAACGACAAGACCGTCACATAGCCTTTGACTAGTAATGATACCAGTAACTCTAAATACTCTGCTGACATTTTAATCCATGTCTAGCCAAGATACAATTGTTGTTTATTGTCGATAAAGTCATTTAATTTGTTGAATTTGAAGTTAATAAAGCCATGAACTATTTTTGTAAATTAAATTAAATGATATTATTTTCTTGTCTTCTTCCCAGAACAATTATCCTCTAACACCAATTTTGATAATATTCATTAGTTCAATAAGTATGAATTATTTAACTAACATCTAAAAATATAAATATTTCAAGTTGTATTATAACCTGTTTTTTATGATTGCGTAGCGACAATGATTGCACCTACATAGCTTCAAAAACTTGACTAACAATTTATTTTTAACTATCCGTGTGTGATATAATGGGGGACACATCTTTATCCTTAAAGGAGCTGTTGTGTCCTTTAGAAGTGATATAGACGGGAGCCATGAGTTCCGTCAATTAATCACGCCAAACAATTTTCCAGTATGCTCACAAGATTGATATTCCATATCAGTTAGTCATTATTGGTTGGTAGTACAATTGGTTTTCTCTTCCATCTCCAATTGCCACATCGTATCCGTAATGAGGTTACTCTTTTTTATTCTCTGTCCTAGACGATCCACCGTATTTCAGTTGGCGTTTATACCGCAGCACACTTGATCGAGGAGGTTCAACGGACCGGACACGAACCAAGGCCGTCCTGACTGTGATGTTTAGATGGTTTTCTGCAGTCATCAAAGTGAATTCCAGGACGTCCACAATCTCCGCCTCAGAAACTACACATTTCACAAACAAAAATACACTCATCACACGCTGAACATTGTTACACGTTTACACACAGATGGCAACGCTTCATTTCTCCCACAAGTATTTAGTGCAACCGTCTGCAGTCATAAAATGCTTGACGTCAGTGGGGGTATGCGGCCGTAAAACCATATCTCCAAATTTGACCATCGAAGGCAACCGACCCCAAAAATGATGGGGAAAAGTGATGAAGAAGAAGAGGGAATCAATTTGGCATTTGGCTCTGTTGACAACTTGAAAAAGCAGCGTACATTAATTACGTGAACACAAATAAATGGGTTGCGATGAAACCTCACCAAATCTCATCAAGAGGCATAGAAGTGGTCCGCAGAAAGCTCACCTCATCATTTCAATATTCAAGAACAATAGGGCTAAAAAAAAAAAGAAGAAAAAAGGTCTTCAGAATTACGAGGTCGATCACGAGAGGGGGAGTCTCACCAAATGCTCACCAGGTGCTCACCATATACTCACCAAATGCACACCAAATGCTCACCAAATACTCACCAAATGCTCACCAAATGCTCACCAAATGCACACAAAATGATCACCAAATGCTCACCAAATGCTAACCAAATGCTCGTCAAATACTCACCAAATACTCACCAAATGCTCACCAAATGCTCATCAAATGCTCACCAAATGCTCACCAAATGCACACCAAATGCTCACCAAATGCTCACCAAATACTCACCAAATACTCACCAAATGCTTACCAAATGCACACCAAATGCTCACCAAAAACTCACCAAATGCTCACCAAATACATACCAAATACTCACCAAATACTCACCAAATGCTCACCAAATGCTCACTAAATGCTCACCAAATCAAATTCTCACCTAATGTTCACCTAATGCTCACTAAGAGGGGTGACCCCATATCTCACCAACGCTCATCAACGGGGAAGGGTGTCCAGATTTACGAAAAAAAATGCTTACGTAATTAATGGATGCCACAAAGTATTCCTTCTATGCAGACGACTTTAGGTAGTTTGTAACAACAGTCAGAGATGTGAAATTTCCTATTATCTCCTGCATAAGAGATGCCACACGATATAAATGGCAGAGGAATGACGTCAATTCGAGAGTGCCTGCCTCGGACGCTAATTCGGATCCAGGCTGATATTGTCACCGGAGTCTGACAATAAAGCTTATCGCGCCGATAAATTCGGCTTCCAGGGACTTTTACTGCCTCCATTTTACCGCCGGTAGTTTGAATTGGTACGATCGCCCTTGATGCAGTCACCGACCAACGAGCTTAATTTTTCTCCAATATCTCTCTGCCTCGGAGGTCAAAGTACGCTAGTTCCAACACGCCAGACACTCCTTCCTCTTGTCACCGCTATCGAATCGATTGTATTTATGGTCGTAGAAAAATAAGAGATCCTATGTTTCTCGTTTAGTTGACTATAAAATCTGCAGTTATTAAACACTCTTACAGGCAGTGGACTACCGTTTCTCCTCTCTCGCAAAATTTCTTTCTAGTTTTACTGCTCTACTTCTGACAGCAATCTCGCAATCCGACTAACACCACTCACCTCTAAAACTCCAAGTATTATGAAACATTTTCCTGTAATATTAAGCATTTATTAGTTAAAGTGTAGAGCAGGGGTGGCCAACCCAAATGACCATACAGGCCACTTTGGAAATGTATCATAATTCCGCTGACCGCATAAAAAATTATACCCCATATTAGATATAGACCCACGATAGAAATTTTTTGGAGTGAATATAATTTAATTATTCTCTGAACTCATAAAATAAAACAGGCAATTTCTGTCATATATTCGCGAGATAATTATGTTAAAATAACATTTAATTTTTTCATAATTTCGGCAGTTAATTTTTGAATATATGGATGCACAAATATTGTATTTTTTTAATACATTGGTTTTCACTACTTTTGCCATTATAAAATAAATATATTTTGTAAAAGTGTGATGAATCTCGCGTGCCACAAAAATGTTCAAGGCGGGCCGCAGGTTGGCCACCCCTGGTGTAGAGTATGTGTACAGCTTGTGACGTTGCAATTGATTTTTGCGTGCAGCGGAATTGTAGAAGTATTATTATTATCATTATTATTCTCGTGTCGGAAACATTAGAGACACAGTTAAAATTTACAAATTAAACACAAGTACACTACGCAAATTTTCACCAATACTTTTCTACGTCAAGTGCATTCTGCGTTATTAGAACGGTTCATTTTCGTTGTGAGGAGAGGGATACATATGTTGGTGATGACGCGTGAAAAAATTAGAGATGTGCATGGATGGGAAAAGATGACCATGACCACAAACTAGCATTCGATTTTGGACATAAGAGTGTGGGGAGATTTTCTTTCGTTGGTAAGGGGTCATGGATTGGAATAAATTACCAAGCGAAATGATGAATAATTCACCATAAACGCTAAAAGAATTTAAAGCCGAAATAAGTAGAGGGAAGAAGTAAATGAGAAAATTGAAGGGGAAAAATGGGTGTGTAGAGAAATTGCTACCTGAGGAAACGCTACATCGCAATTAAATTAACTTAAATTTGTTTCGTTGTTTGATCACCACCACATTCGCACTTAATGTTTTTAATAGTCGGATTATTTCAAGTAATATTCATTACTGCGCTAAAGCTGATCAACAATGGAGAAAGATACATTCGTCATTCTCCAGTGTTTTCAGAATTATCGTCCTTGCTGATGCCCGTAGGTAATACACTCCTGGAAATTGAAATAAGAACACATTGACGCCGGTGTGTAAGACCCACCATACTTGCTCCGGACACTACGAGAAGGTTGTACAAGCAATGATCAAACGCACGGCACAGCGGACACACCAGGAACAGCAGTGTTGGCCGTCGAAGGGTGCTAGCTGCGCAGCGGTTGGGCACCGCCGCAGTCTGTGTCAGCCAGTTTGCCGTGGCATACGGAGCTCCATCTCAGTCTTTAACACTGGTAGCATGCCGCGACAGCGTGTACGTGAACCGTATGTGCAGTTGACGGACTTTGAGCGAGGGCGTATAGTGGGCATGCGGGAGGCCGGGTGGACGTACCGCCGAATTGCTCAACATGTGGGGCGCGAGGTCTCCACAGTACATCGATATTGTCGCCAGTGGTCGGCGGAAGGTGCACGTGCCCGTCGACCTGGGTCCGGACAGCAGCGACGCACGGACGCACGCCAAGACCGTCGCATCCTACGCAGTGCCGTAGGGGACCGCACCGCCACTTCCCGGCAAATTAGGGACACCACTGTTGCTCCTGGGGTATCAGAGAGGACCATTCGCAACCGTCTCCATGAAGCTGGGCTACGGTCCCGCGCACCGTTAGGTCGTCTTCCGCTCACGCCCCAACATCGTGCAGCCCGCCTCCAGTGGTGTTGCGACAGGCGTGTATGGAGGGACGAATGGAGACGTGTCGTCTTCAGTGATGAGAGTCGCTTCTGCCTTGGTGCCAATGATGGTCGTATGCGTGTTTGGCGCCGTGCAGGTGAGCGCCACAATCAGGACTGCATACGACCGAGGCACACAGGGCCAACACCCGGCATCATGGTGTGGGGAGCGATCTCCTACACTGGCCGTACACTTCTGGTGATCGTCGAGGGGACACTGAACAGTGCACGGTACATTCAAACCGTCATCGAACCCATCGTTCTACCATTCCTAGACCGGCAAGGGAACATGCTGTTCCAACAGGACAATGCACGTCCACATGTATCCCGTGCCACCCAACGTGCTCTAGAAGGTGTAAGTCAACTACCCTGGCCAGCGAGATCTCCGGATCTGTCCCCCATTGAGCATGTTTGGGACTGGATGAAACGTCGTCTCACGCGGTCTGCACGTCCAGCACGAACGCTGGTCCAGCTGAGGCGCCAGGTGGAAATGGCTTGGCATGCCGTTCCACAGGACTACATCCAGCACCTCTACGATCGTCTCCATGGGAGAATTGCAGCCTGCATTGCTGCGAAAGGAGGATATACATGGTACTAGTGCCGACATTGTGCATGCTCTGTTGCCTGTGTCTATGTGCCTATGGTTCTGTCTGTGTGATCATGTGTTGTATCTGATCCCAGGAATGTGTATATAAAGTTTCCCATTCCTGGGACAATGAATTCACGGTGTTCTTATTTCAATTTCCAGGAGTGTATGAAATCAGCATGTGTGAGCTACTTTCAAGACTCTCGTCAAACATTTAACAGTTACGCAACAAATTGTTGATGCACATATTTAATGTTACCCTAGTATTCTTGCATAAATTATGATATGCCTTCTCGATGATTTAGCAACCGCCTGAGGAATCACCGTCTATAAGGAATCAGGCAATCATTGTATCTATCCGCATTAAAGCGCCATCACTGCAATGCAGAGGCGCAACAGCCTGTCCTGATTACGGCTTTTAGTTGCTTTACCGCTATAACCAAAGCGAATGCTGCGACAGTCTTCAAGCTTCTTCCTATCTAATACACGTTTCACAAATAAACCATACACTTATCAGGCAGAATATTAGTTACAGTTTTCACAAACAAAAGGCAGCAATTCATTTATTTTTTAATTTAATTTAATTGCAATGGAGCACACGCTCCGGTGGCAATTTCCCTACACTCACAACTTCCCCCTGTACTGCACCCACCTACATTTGCCCTCTACAAATTTCAACTTTAAATTCTTTTAACGTTATTTATCATTCCCCTTCCAATCCCTGACACCCTTACCTAAAGAAGAAAATCTTCCCACACACTTGTGCCTGAAATCGAGTGCCAGCTTGTGGTCATGGTCATCTTTTCCCTTCCATGAACTACTTTTCATACCTACTGCAATATCTTTCCATGCCTCGTCGTCAATATACGCCCTGTACACTCCCATCACCCTCCTCATCCTCCTCCTGTCTTACAATGAATCCTATTCCAGCTCCTTTATGATATCTGTAACTGATAGCATTCTGCGATAATTTCCAGAAACAAATCTAGCAGCCCTTCTTTGCACCTTATCCAACTCCTGTATTTGATACTCAAAATGTGGGTCCCATACTACACTACCATATTCTGACCAAAGTTTTGTAACCCAATTCCTCGAAGAGAGTAGAGCTTGCGGAGGACGCGGGCAAACAAAACTCTGCCACCGTGTGGCATGTAACAGTAATGTTTGAAACTGGATTTGTAATAATGTTGGGTTTCCACAGTCTGTAGCTTGTTTAGTAACCGGGGTAGCATAGTGTTGGTATCATAAGTTGTGTAACGTTCTTTGATGCTGGACGGCACAGCTGTGTGGCAGAGATGGTTGTTTGAGGCGCCGGCATTGTAGAATGGATGGGCGCAGGCAGTCGGTGTATCGTGCCGCTTGGAGGAAGTTGTTTGCCGCGAGCATAGCCTCTACGCTCACAAACTAAAATATCTTGTGAAATGTATGGGGGAACGTTCCAGTGTAACGTAAGTGCCTTAGAAGTTGTGTTGATTCACGTTATTAATAAAATTCAATAATAATTCTACAAGACCGGTGAGTTTTTCATTTCCAGACTGTGTCCAAATACCTCTCATTGTGTTAGTCCGAGATAAGGGCTTGCTCATGTTGAAATAGTAGAATTTGGGCCGACCTCTAAGTAACACGCCGTCATCCAAAATCGGGATAGCTCAACTTTGGGCTAACTATGTGCCAGGGTAAGCTCATATTTGGCGAACCTGCCAGGATAATTGGAAGCTCACAGGCCGAACAACACCCAGGAGATATCGCGGCCAAATAAGTAGCATATTAAATAGGAAAAAAGGCAGTCTTCGATTAGTTCTTTCAGCAAATGCCGCAAAAGAAGACATTACAGAATGCGCCGATTATTAGATTGATGGCGGGGATGGGGATACTATTAAACAACTCGGAACTTAGCGTCTTGTAAGCTGATTTGTGAAGATTTACAGAAAATGTTATCAAGTCGCCAAGTGATTTCAACTTTCACCAGAGATGTACTAAACTTCTTATACTTTTCGATGACGGGTGATTAACTTTTCTGTATACTTTTATTCCATTGAAATAATAAAAAAACATACATAAATAAAGCATCAGGTTTTTTTTCGAAGATTTAAAGCACATTAAGAAAAGACATAGTGTCGTGTTAGCACCGTTCCAAGCGAGGTTATACGCTCGCTACAATCGGAGCTTAAATAAGCGGTGTGGAATTTTCCAGCGAATATTAGAGGCGCAAACAACTGCTCCAACTCTAGAAATCGTTCAAAAAATGTTAAAACTTTAAGAAAAACCCTACTTAAAATCATGAAGAAATATTTTAAAATTAAATTTTGAAGTATTTACAAACATTTAAACATAAAACTTAAAGGTGATTCGTCCGCCGAATTAGGACGTTAAGCTTGGTGGTAGCTAAGGTGTGTTGTGTTGGCCTTGTTCCAGCATACGACCTGAGGCTACCTCCACAGACTATCACTTGCGGCATTGCCTCAGCACTCACCACAGAGATCTAATCCCAAAACACGCGTCTCGTTAACATTACGAAGCTAGAAGCCCACCACAGACCCAAGATTTCTGAGTGGCTGTAGAATGATTGGTGGATAGATCAGATTGGCTTACTGTATTACGGTTATTCGTGAGGGGTAGCACTACTATAGAGCTTATGATAAAATTAGCAATGACACAAGGTTTGGCGTAAGGAAGTATATTTGCAAGTACTCTGACAGAGAGTAATATAGTACATCAACAGTAAATGATATTTTACGGTCTATTAGAACTGGATGGTATACTTACTCTGGCGGCGGCAGAGGAATTCGGAGGCAGGACCAACTCAGGTCCTGGGTCTCGAACCCCGGCCCGCCGAGCCAGGCCGAGAAGACTCTCCACTTCTTAACTGACTCGACTTGAACCGACTCAATCGAACTCTTCAACTCTGACTTACTGCCGGACTACTGATTGACGAGATGCCCTTTCACAACCCAAATTACATATTACATCACTCCAGGAGAATTTAAAGATGGTTCCTCTAACAGACAATGGCCGAGTACCTTCGCGTTCCTTGCACCCTGACCTTCTCCGCCTCTTATGGCCTCGACGTGGACGAGGCATAAAATCATAAGGAAAAGACACAATAACAACAACAACAGCAACGACGACGATGACGCCGAACGCGACGTCGACGACGACGACGACGACGACGACGACGACAACGACGACGAATACGACGACGACGACGATGACGACGACGACGACGATGACGACGACGACGACGATGACGACGACGACGACGATGATGATGATGACGATGACGACGACGATGATGATGATGATGATGATGATGACGACAACAACATATTACACTGAACGCACTCATTACAGTCATTCACACTTCCCTCACCGGAAACTGTAAAGGGAATCTCTGTTATCACGGAGAATTAACTCCCTCCGTGACTGCTTCCGACGCCTGGGTCACCGAGTATAGCGATTATTATTAAAATACCTTGGATAGTTTACTAAATATCGTTAAAGCAGTTCAGTGATGGAGCTCGAATCTGATTTCATTTTTCTCCATGTAACCCAAATTTAAAACCATTTAAATAAGGGTACAAGGACAGGAACAATTACTGGAAGTATCTTCGTAATACAAACTGCTGCTTGTAGTGTAAACGTTTTTACTGCAGAGCGCTCCACACCTGTTGAGAATGATGGATATTCTGAAGCTCAGGTGGGCTGAGCGCTGTGCTGTCGCGGATTTACCTCAGTCGCCGGCGGCAAAACCTCGCTTCCGCCTTGTTTAATTTCCGCCCAAGTAGAAGAGGGACCGCAGACATTATTGCGTCTCTACGAACGACGGCTGTTGCCTCAATAAAGAACTTCCTGCGTTCATCGAGCTCGGATAAAGCGCGAAAAAAAACACTCTCTGGCGACACCAGTCGAGCGAAAACGATGTCGCTCGCAACTTTATTGGGAACAGCCGCTTCGGGCTCAAAGAGCCTCTTACGACAAAATCGGGATTAGCTTGCCGGGAGAAAGCTGACGTTCCACATAAATAAAACGTAAATCGAGCGATCTTCACGGTTAGTTCACCATCATGAAGCCTTTGTTGTCTATATTTAAGAAAAACATGAAGAGCAAAAGATGACTAGAAGTGAGCAGTCAGGAAACAAGCCGATTAATTTTCGTAAAGGCTTACCATCGTTTATGGAACACAACCAGGCAATGATAGTGACGTCTCCACCAAAACAGGGTTATTCATAAAGAAGGATCACAAAATATAAAAGATACAAATACGTACTACACATAACTGAATAGAGGATGGTTAAAGTTTTACTGTTTGCTTTCGACATGGGCACCATTTGTTGCACGATAAACATCTAAACAGTAGCCCGTTTCTTGCCAAACACGGATTAATTCGACTCTACTTTTGAATTCACAGCTGAAACAATTTGACTTCTCGACTGCTTATGAGTAGCGGCGTAGGTGGTAACACCCACAGGTAAAAATCGCATGGGGTAACTCTGCACAATAACAATGCATTCATTTTTTGCGTGCGGTAACACACAAAACGACTACTCCTGTGACGTCGTCATTTTCAAGTAAACGGCAGTTCTATCATTATCGTGACGCCACAATCTGATGATGAATTCTTGTAGAACTCGACGATACAAATCGAAAATAATGAATAAAATTTTTTGATATCTCGCTTGGTTTTCAAGATATAACATGTTAAAATCAGTTGTAGTTTTGGTGAAGTTTCTTCTGGTCCAGGCCGTATTTCAACATAACAACAACCACTAGAAAAAAAATAAAACACGTATAGTGCCTTTCCACCGTGTAGATACAGTGGTTTTAGTGAAAAAAATTCTGGTCCAGGCCGGATCTCTCCCTAACCTCCACACTTTTGAGATACAATACCTCGAGAACTAAGCGAGATATCAAAAACATTTATTCTTTATTTTCGATTTGTCTCGTCGAGTTATATAAGAATTCATCATTAAATTTTGCTATGGCGTAATGTTTCTTCTGGTCCAGGCCGCATTTCAACCTAACCACCTCAATTTTGAGATACAATAGCTCGAGAACTAAGCAAGAAATCAAAAAAGTTTATTCTTTATTTTCAATTTGTCTCGTCGAGTTACACAAGAATCCATCATCAAATTGCGGCGCCACAGTTAGGGAGCGTGCATAAACCAAGTAGCTCCATTTTGGCCTCCTGTGAACCCCCCTCCCCCCCACGTAGCCTCGGATATGATGAAGAAAGTAAACATAAATTCGAATTTGATGGATACGATAACCTTTGGCAACAAGAAAAGACGCCTGTGATATTTAAATGTATGGTAACTGATATTCATTTTATTGAAACCTTTCCTATTTCATATCTCATGGAATCAAGCCTTAGAAAAAAGAAACCACCTGAATATTTCCGAAAGAGGAGACCTTCGTTTGTTCCTTTAAAAAATTGACAAGATATCCTATTTTTAGTTTAGCAGAATCAGCCTTAGGAATCTGATTAATAAAACGTTATTTCACCAAAATTCATGCTTTTATATAAATAGAAAGACAGACTTATCTACTGTAAGTCGTTTTATAAAGACTTATTGGGTAATATCTAGATCGCGATACCGCTGCAACCACTTACCGCCTCCCGATGTAAACACTTCCCGATGGACAGAGTATGACGTCACTGTGTTTCCGTGTGTGACGTGTTTAGCCTTCGATCGATTTGAGAAATTAACGTTAGGCCATAGAACGTAACCAATACTACTAATAATTAAAAAAATTACGGATTAAAAAAGTTAAAGAAAATTATTACTTGTACAAGTACTAATATTATTATAATATGTACAACATTCCAAACTGATAATTGATATCGTTCATTAGCGTTAACGTTATTAGTCACAATTCCTTTGATTTGTATTTGATTCCGTTCGTCTATATTTCGTCGCGTGGCTGAAATTGCTATTAAAATCATTCATACGAAATAAAATATTTATGAAAACAAGATTTCGTCAATAACCGTTTGCGTTTAGGTTGAAACGCAGCCTGGACCATACTAACAATGATAGATACGATTTGGAAATTGGGTTTCAGCAATATCGTGTGCGACGGTTACGTTTCACTATGGTCCAGGCTGCATAAGATGTAAACAACGATAGATACGACATTAGGTATCCGCAATAAGGTGTTTGATAGTTACGTTTCAGTGTCGTCCAGGCTGCATCAAAACATCGTCGCAAATGAATTTATTGCTGTACTACTGGTGCAAAATTAATGATTTCTCGATATAAGACGTATTAGTGATGGACTATTTTCCGTGGAAGGCCGCTTTTGTGATATTTAAAGCTGCGTGCGGAACGTATACGTCACATTCAGCATCGTAGTGACGTCATACTCTCGCCATCTGGAAGTGTTTACATCGCGAGGCGGTAAGTGGTTGCAGCGGTATCGCGATCTAGATATTACCCGACTTATTCTGTCAAACGTAGCGAAAGTCCGACATAAAGTATAGGTGGTCAGTGATTTGTCGCCATTCGACAGCTGCGTGAAACAGCTGTCACTGGATGGCGATAATTAATTTTTTTTAATTGCGGTGCAGCACGCTCTGCTGTGAAAATTGCACCCACCTATTTTTGCCTTTTACGAATTTCAATTTTAAATTCTTCCGGCGTGTTTGGCAAGATAGTCATCCCTTCGACTGGTGAGCGGTATGATAGCTCATTGTTTGGGGATATTAGATTGGCTGAAAACGGATGAAACGCAAAAAGAAGTGGTTGAGACATTTGTCCACAAAACTGAAGGCCCCGGGTTCAAATCTCGCATGGCCTAGGAATTTTTATGAGATTTGTTTTGATCGTATACCAGGTAAGAATGGCAGTACAGTCCGTGGTTCTGAATTCACTGAAAATAGAATCTCTGTCAATCGGAGGCCGAACCATCCTTCGCGGTTTCCCTGCCAAAAATTCCATACGCAATATCTTTTAATTCCTTACCTACAAAAGAAAATTTCCCCAGGCCCCGTATGGTTGAATCGTGCACCGGCTTGTTGTCACGTCATCATTTCATCTTCCTTAAACAACTCTTGATTCTTCCACTAATTTGTTTCCACGCCTCGTCACCAGTACAGTGTGATTCAGGAAGAATAGTAAACATTGAAAGAGTTGGTAATATATGAACAATATTGAGTTCATATAAACCTGTATATCAAAACGAATGGAAATCAGACACATGTTTATATGAACTTGTTTACTCAATAGCCGACCCCGGCAGCGTAGAGGATGGCGTGCTAGCCTCGCGTTGCTGGGGTCGCCGGTTCGAGTCCGGCCTCCGGCATGGGTGGTTTTAATTAAGTGTTGTGTTTGTCTTGTGTCGTCTATACCACGTAGAATACATAATACATTGAAAGATGCAATAAATAGTTGCAAAATACAAAAAAAACTCAATATTGTTCATACTGCCACCTCCTTCAATATTTATCATTCCTGCTGAATCACCTGTATACGCCTTTACAATCCCAGCAATGTCTTCATCCTCCCCATATCTTCCAATGACTCCCAATCCAGCTCCTTTATCATATCATTTACTGATTGCGTTAGATTTTGACGGCTTCATTAATAATGTTGTACAAGAAGCTGATTCTTTGGGCTCTGATTTCCGTAGACTCGTGCCCCATCGTCCGACTTAGTGCTACTTCAGATGATTGTTAGGATTCCGTAAACAGCGCAGCTCCAATGCTGCTGTTCCGATGTCTATCTGCCAAAGGACTCTAGCTCATGAACGAAATGCGCTTTAGACTTCAAGTTTTCACCTATGTGTTCCGTAGACTACAAACCGAATGCGACATTTAAAATTATTCTGCAAGGAGGTTAGAAGAAATAAAGCGATCGAAAAGTAAAATGTGTATCAGTGTGTACACGGGCAAGGAAAACTTCTATGGATTTGTCTGTAATTTTTTCCTGTGTATTCATTTATGTAATTTTTGGTGTTTTTTTATGTTTATTTGGAATTTAAGTCGATGAATGATACTATCCTTATTATATTTGAGGAGTAAATAGAAACTTTGTCCATGTTATTCTGCCGACCTTGTTAGCGTAGAGAATAGCTAGCTGGCCTCACTTTGCAAGAATCGCCGGTTCGAGTCTGACCGAAGACATGGGTGGTTTTATTAAATTTTGTGTATGTTCCCTGTTGTCAATAATAGAGAATAAATGATAATGTGGATGATATAGTACCCTTTCACTTGAAGAAACAAGAAAACAAACAAGACTAAAACAAACAAAATGAAAAATCTCTTGTAGCTGGCTGTATGGCTGACATGGCCAAATGCCAGTAAAAAAGACGTTTTGCTTGTAAACAAATGCACATTAAGACATTCTCTGTATCGCATAAGCCTGACTCCATATTTCTTTCCTTTCTGTAACAGCGATTCTAGAATATAATGAAACCATCCAAATCGAACGAATATAAATAAACAAAAATTAACTAGTAAACAAAATAGTCACACTTATGCAGGGTGTTACAAAAAGGTACGGCCAAACTTTCAGGAAACATTCCTCACACACAAACAAAGAAAATATGTTATGTGGACATGTGTCCGGAAACGCTTACTTTCCATGTTAGAGCTCATTTTATTACTTCTCTTCAAATCACATTAAACATGGAATGGAAACACTCAGCAACAGAACGTACCAGCGTGACTTCAAACACTTTGTTACAGGAATTGTTCAAAATGTCTTCCGTTAGCGAGGATACAAGCATCCACCCTCCGTCGCATGGAATCCCTGATGCGCTGATGCAGCCCTGGAGAATGGCGTTTTGTATCACAGCCGTCCACAATACGAGCACGAAGAGTCTCTACCTTCCTGCAATTGGGCCAACTGGCGGTGAATCGAGGAAGTACAGTACATACTAACGAAACTAAAATGAGCTCCAACATGGAAAGTAAGTGTTTCCGGACACATGTCCACATAACATATTTTCTTTGTTTGTGTGTGAGGAATGTTTCCTGAAAGTTTGGCCGTACCTTTTTGTAACACCCTGTATACTACATCAACTAATCTATCACATGAAAGGTTGCATAAAAATGATACATGAGTTTACATTGATTCAGCAAAATCATCAAACAAAACTTCACGTAATTGTTTTACAACAAAATGAGCACATGATATTTATGGACGATTTGAGCGGCCTGGTACTTCATTGGTTAACTGGAGATCGAAAGGCCACCGGTTAGAATCCCTGTCCGAGCGGGGACTTTTATAAGCCCTAACATAACATTCACCTCTGGCACACCTTACTGCATAATGTGAAGTACGCAGAACGCTTTCGTGGTTCACATCCCACGTTAAACTGCAGATCATCTTTAGGGCTACCAACCTAACACTGATGTATACACCTCCACAGCAATTTCAAGTCAAACAATGGCTAACGTGACCCTAGTTGGCCCAAACGAACATATGGGTGCTATAAACGTGAAAATTATGCACGCGGCTAAATGCTTTTTTTTATTTATTTATCGTAGACCGAGCGTGGTGGGTTCAGAAGGACGCGAGTTCGAATCCCCGTCCAGGCATTCAGACGTGGATTTTCCATGGTTTCCCCAAATCACTCCAGGCTAATCCCGGGATGCTTCCTTCAAAAGGCCATGGCCGAATTCCATCCCGTTCCTTGTCCCCCATCCCATCCCGCCTCTAATGACCACCCCGTCGTCGAGGCGTACTGACAAAAAAAAAAAAAAAAAAACCGCTCTGCTCGCGGTCGTTAAAGGTCTGATTGAAGAACCAATTGTGCGAACACTATGTATTATAGACTGGCGTAAAGTTTACCGTGACTGTAGCTGCGTAGAAGATCGTCAATAGAACACAAAATCAAGCAAAATGTTTTTTGCCCGGTATCGGATAGCACCAACGTACTATCTGCTTGCAACTAAATGGAGACTTACGTATTTGTAAATCCGACCCTTAGTCGCAGATCAAGTCCACATCATAGTACCTCTTGTTTCTTTGCCTTAATCCCCATACAAGTTTCCTTCGGCTCCAATGAGCTCGCCGCCATGCGAATAAATTCCAAACAGGTGGTCACATGTCTTAAGATAATATCCTCATTGGGTCGCACATAAACACACACACACGTCACCTCACATCATGTATTCTGTCGTTTGGATAGGCCAAACCGCTTCGTATCGATTCGTATGTAATCGGCAACTCTCCGGATCGTATATTTTACCAACTCTTTCCTTCCTCGCCTGTGATAAACGTATTTTTACCCGCGAGGGGTAGTGAACTCAGATAGGAAGCCGTACATTGAAGCAAGCTGACGTGTGTTCATCTGTGTGTACAGTCCCATTTGAAAGGGCAGGTGGCTGGGATTGTTGGCTAACAGTTTCACCGACCCTCGACAGCTATCTCCGGGTTGGTCCAGATATGCACTTGACCTTCAGCTGGCTCCATCGAGGTGAGACTACCCGTCTTCCCATTTAGCCCGAAAAACACTTGAAATTTATTATACAGCCATTAATTATTCTGATTAAAGATTTTTTGAGCTATGTCACGTTACAACGCGTACCTCGTAACATATAACTCTGAACGGTGGCTTCCCACGACCAGTGCATTTGCCGGCCGCGCTGGTCCAGCTATTAGCCCAGTCAATAAAGGTTTTGTGTCGGAACTCTTTCTGGTAAAGCTGATTTTTTCAAGGGTGATAGACCTTGATGAGAGGATTATTTTCTGAAAAGTCCCCGAAAATTCCAATGGAGCTTCCCTCCCTACCCCCTCTTTAAGTTTAAAAATGTAGAGTTTTACGCAATCGCATACAACTTTTTAACCAAACGTTTGTTAAGGTTATATTACTTACAGTTTTATTCCCTGATAAATATTCTACAACTTTTATAATAACATAATTTATGATAAGTGCAGCAGTTTTCCCGTAAATTAACGAAATGTTGTAAAAAAACAATATTTTTTTGCCACCTATCTACGTTTTTGCAAAACCATACTTTTATTCTTCGCCAAATGAAAAAATGCTTCCAATAAAAGTTGTAGCATATATATTCCTGAGTACATCGGTGTATAAACATATACAGTTATGTGTATTACTCTACTAGTAACATAGAAAACAGTAGCTAGGTTTTGAGCGCGAGAGCCTCGGGAGTCGGCGGGTGTAGGCGAAAGGCGCCTTATCCTCATATGCCTATTCAATTAGTTAATACTGTAACTATAACATCTATTTTTAACACTTATACTCGTACTAGCCCATAGTGTGTCGACCTTTAATTTGTAATTTAGTAAATATTTTGTATAATCAAAATAACATTAGAGTGATATGAGAAGTAAAATTTGTTTTTCTGATTGTAACATATTTGAATTAAAGATTTTAATTTTATTCATAATTAATTATTGTACACATTTGTATGCCAGTTTTGGTTCGGGGATTTAACCTAGCCTTGTTATATCAGGCCATTCCATTATCCACCACCTATGGACCCGCCGTGTCCCGGATTGGCTAAACCGGCAGCTGTTTTAAATTACTTGTGTTTTAAAACAGCATCACGGACCTCCCACCCACCACAGATATTATATACACTGATTTAATATTTACAAGTCATGATTATTGTAACTCGTAAAACTTATTTTATGTTTAGAAGCATGTCTCTTTGATAACGGTTACATATTAATCTGTATGAGGAAATTCATCTTCTTCTTCTGAATACAGGTGTGAATTTAGGCAAGATAAGCCACTACAGTGTTCACACATTGCAGTGCAACTCAGGTTCACTTTTCTACATCCTCAGTATTGTCCGCATCCTTGTTTACAAGAACATTGCACTAAGTACAGCAGTTCGTTTGGAGCAAATGGCTTCGAGGTAGGAATTGGTTTCAATGTTCTTTTGGTACCTCTCATTTCTTTCACGTTTTCAATTTTCCAACCCCAGTTTGTAGCATCAAGAGTATTACCTAACCATTTTTGAACTTGCAAAAATACTCTCAGCGAATGTTCACGACATGCCTCAGACGTTGGAGGTAATGTTGCTAGATGAAAATTTTATCTAAGGGAACTTTTCTTTGTTACTGTCAAGAACTTGTAGTAACGGGCTTCATTCAGATTTGAATATTTCTCTAACCCATAAAAACATAAAACAAATTTCTCACCAGCAATCAAAAGGTCCTCTCTTATTGTAGAATCATCCAAAAACTTCCTCGCTGTATTCTGCATATCAGGTTTCGATCTGAGCAATTCTATCGCTTTTAATTTGCCCATTCCATACATGCTGGATGTGGTATCACATCCGGTCATAGCGTGACAAAACAGAAGTAACTGACGTTGATCTCCAAACTTTTCTATGAGAGTGGCGATTCTGTAGTACACTGTTAATGGAACTGCACCCCCTATCTCTTTACAGAAGTATATACAAGTACTTTCAGGAGCCAGTGCCGTAAGTAATACTATTAAGTCGGTATCGGTTCCAACGACAAGTACCTTACAGTCACTTCTCTGCTGTTGAATTGCTGTCATAACAATGTGCACATCAGCATCATCTTCCGCTGTAACAACTTGTTGTCCTCGTTTTCTGAATTCAGATGCCAAAGCTAGTACCAGTTTTCTCTTGTTACTAGTATTTCCTAAAAACTCCTCTTTTCCAGTAACACAAATTGTGTTTTCATCAAATACTATGTCAGGTGAAGATCTTTTGGCTGCTCTTCTGTTTTGCTCTTTATTTTTCGTTGTTGGCTCGTCTGGATAACCATCAAATACTACAATTGAATTAGATCCATATTTATTTACAACATATGTACAGTAAGTTTCTAAGATGACGCCATAGAACAATTTCTTGGCCACGCTACTTTGTGTAGAAGAAATCCCCCGTCTAAAACATAAGTTGCACCATTTTGGTCCATTACGTCGATGACACCTTCTTCAAATACCTTCATCAGTGACGATTTTGTTCCTTTTCGTAAGGATACATCATCAAACAAAGCAGGTGGTCGAGGAGCCAGTTCGAATTCCAAGTAAGTCTTCAATTTTCCGGGACTGTCGCACACACACAAAATACGGTTAAAAAGTTGTTGGGAGTTCACACAAACTTCTTTTGATCGTACCAATGCTGACTTCTGCACTGCTTGAGTCTTAACCATATCCTTCCTGTGAAGTTTAATATCATGGAAGTTAGTTCCCTTAATTTTGGCTATGGCTGAGAGACCGACATCATAAGCTTCATCGCAGTTTATTGAGTCATCACACACGAATCCAGATGTCAATGAAACTAATTCACCTGATAGTTTTGTAAAAGGATTGTGTGTTTGGAACCATGTTGTAAATGTTTGCAGGTCCGACAAATCTCTTTCTCTTCTAGATACGCGAAGTTCAACATGCTGCTTAAAGTTTGAATTTTGTTGAAAGTGCTGTTTTATAAAATGTGTATGGAAGTGGTGGGATGTACTTAAAATTTATGCTAAAAGTAATGAAATATAGGGGCTAATAAAGATTTTCCTACATTAGCAACTATCCCTGACACGTTAGATCAAACGAACGCTGTTAAATGCATTAAAAATTATTTCTGGAAATTATAGCACCTTTATTCTTCCTCTTACACAACGGGCGCGGCCGGCTCACGCTGCCCGCCGACTCCCGGGCGCTCACGCGCTCAAAACCCAGCTACTGTTTTCTATGTTACTAGTAGAGTAATACACATATCTGTATATGTATATACACCGATGTACTCAGGAATATATGAGCTACAACTTTCATTCGAAGCATTTTTTCATTTGGTGACGAATAAAAATATGGTTTTGCAAAAACGTAGATAGGTGGCAAAAAAATATTTGTTTTTTACAACATTTCGTTAATTTACGGGAAAACTGCTGCACATATCATAAATTATGTTATTATAAAAGTTGTAGAATATTTATCAGGGAATAAAACTGTAAGTAATATAACCTTAATAAACTTTTGGTTAAAAAGTTATATGCGATTGCGTAAAACTCTAATTTTAAACTTAAAGGGGTGGTAGGGGGGGAAGCTCCATTGTAATTTTCGGGGACTTTTGAAAAAATGTCTCTCTAATAGTGATCTACTACTGGGAGAAAATTCAGCTTTACCAGAGAAAGTTCCGACATTCACTGTTTTTGGTCCTTCATTGACTGGGCTATATCAACAGCGTGCCGTGGGAAGAGAGCCGCCTCTGCTGACAGGGATGGCGCGCCTCTATCCGTTGCCCAGTTGGTAAACATCAAACGCCCAGGTAGCTGAAACGACACTAGGCAACGTGGAGGGGAGGTGGCGTGGTGTATTCTGTGACGCGTACTGATCCGTACAAATCGGCTACAAAACTATGGGCCCTGGGAATCCTTTATAACGCGTAGCGATAAGGAATTTCCCGCTACCACACCCAAAGATGTTTTGCTTCAAGAAATACCACAAAAGGTACAGGATTTATATTTTCTTACATTTTCTCGTCACTGAAAAACAAAGAAATAAGTGCTAGCGACTTGTAACAGCGGAGCCTCAGGAATAGGGCTATGGTTACCTGGGAACGAAATCCTAACTACTGATTATATCCAAAAAAAAATCCGTGGAATGTTATGAAAATAGTCAATGCTGATCGATAAAGAATCTAACCGAAAATGTGGATCCGGTACGTTGATGATATCTATGTCATCTGTCCTCACGGGAAGGAGAATTTGCAGGAGTTTCTACAACACCTGAATAGTGCCAATCCAAGAATCCAATTCACCATGGAAGTGGAAGAAAATGGACAACTGCCATTCCTCGATGTCCTGGTTCAAAAGCGAGGTGATGGACGTTTGGGTCATACGGTGTACCGCAAGACAACCCACACAATAGATATCTGCACGCCATGTCGCACCATCACCCGGCAACGAAGAGACGCGTATTAACATCACTGAATTTAAGAGCGAGGACAGTATGTGACTCGGAAAGTCTGAAGGGCGAAATGGAGACTCTTACAAAAATATTCCGTGCCAACGCCTATAGTGAATCAGACATCAGAAGGGTTTTCAGACCTAAAAAACCTACGGAAGACGTCAACTTATCTCATGATACCAATGTGCCAAGAAAATTCGCCTGTCTTCCATACATACGTGGCATCACTGACCGGATTGGGAAACTGTTTAAGCGGGTGGAGGTGCGAATCGTGTGTAAAACTCATTGCAAATTTGGACAGTAATTATCGAGGGTAAAAGACAGATTACACCCACACCAGCTTACGGGTGTTTACGCAATCCCCTGCAGCTGTGGCAGTGTACACATCAGAGAGACAGGTCGCACTGTGGCGGAGAGACTTAAAGAACATATCCGCCACTACAAATATAACAACAGCGACAAATCTGCCGTCGTTCGCCATGCAATTAACACCGGGCATGAAATAAAATTTCAAGACACGAGGCTAATGTGGAGAGAAGACCAGTGGTGGCCTCGACGTGTGAAAGAGGCAGCAGAAATCTTAAGGAATTCCAACAGGATCAACGAAGATAGCGGC
>CM061919.1:211601477-211626475 GCA_031002005.1 Vandiemenella viatica
GTCAAAGCATTAAGAATAGTGCATGGAAGGGGAAAGGCGACCATGCCCACAAGATTGCGCTCGATTTCATGCATAAGGGAGTGGGAAGATTTTCTTTTTTTGGTAAGGGGGTCAGGGATTGGAACAAATTACCAAGTGTAGTGGTGAATAATTTTTCAAACGCGCTTAAGCTCGTAGTAAATGGGGGAGGAATTAAACATTCTACTTATAAAATAAATTTTAAAAAAATGTTTATAAAATGGTTGATTGAATGACGGGGGGAATTTCGAACGGGGTGTTAGCTTCATCGCTATCAAATTAATAAATAATATGCTAATAAAAGGAGTAAGCACAAATATGTTGCAAATTACACAATTCAAAAAAGGTTTTTTACTGAAATCAACGGACACGTGCCAGAGTTAGCCACCAGACACTTTAATACTTTAATACCGAAGTTGGAAGGTTCGTAAATATCTGGATAATGCCCGTAGCCATACTGAATTCAATGACAAGTCAGGCAACCACATTTCTATTCCACACTTGCAGCGACTCTGTCGCAAATCGGAAGTCGTATCCATTCGTGATTAATACTAAATCTGTCCAAAGCTCCAAACACAGTATGACCGATACTCCCACACTTTTATAGTAATCGTTCCAGTAATTTGAGGACGATGTAAGTGGATTACGATTCATCTTAACTTACACAGTCCCGGTGTCATATCTTACCACGTCCGAACTGTCCGTCAAAGTTCTCCACTCAAACAATTGTCCATCCAGCGATATCGTTCATCACCCTGCAATACCCGCACTCTTACAAACTTACAGAGATCTGAATAAATGTCACTGTGGCTATACAATTCGGCGACAAAACCATGCGGCCAGAACAATTTTGACATAATAACATTACAGCATCAACAAATCTGACATAACACTAATGATTTAAATTATTATTAATATTAAATACTTGTAACCCCCTTCTAATTATATCGAATTCTGAAATAGAAATTACTTTGCCTAAAAAAAGAAATTCCAGTCTTCTGTTGAGTTATTGAAATTACGTACTCAGCGAAGAGTATACACCAGTAGCAGAGAGAAGAAATACTTCTTTGCATACGATATTTGATGCCACAATACAATGAAATTTATTTTTTTAGTTTTTACTTTCGGTAACTGGTACAATAATATTGTTTATATAGCAATCAAATAATCTGGACCACTGCTAGCCTCTGAACCAGCCGCTACCAAATTGACTGTCACGCACGCAGGTGCTGCGGTGATATGAACTGTGTCCCGGCCGCCCGTGGACTCATAAATTTTAAGCAAACGATGTGTTTTAACGTGAAATGAGTACGCTATGCGCTGTAGACACCTTAAACATCAACACAGTGTTCGTATTAATTTAGCAACAGAGGTGTTGACAGCATAAATAATAGATTGGAGAAGAATCTTTTTAATCGTTTAAGCTGCATTTGAAATTCTTAAATATTTTGGCCTTTTAACAGTTATCCTCGAATCCAGTCATTTGAGGTTGGCTTAGATTTTTTATATGACTGTCCGGTAGAAACTTCACTTTTAGTTTGTTGATATTGTGATCCTCCTTGGTTAACGAGTTGGGGACATTAGTGGGTAAACTGAGGCTTGACTGTGCTATAGATCCCCCAAACAGCTTGGAAGACTGAAGCCAATGCCTGACAGCCAGCCAGACATTGTGTTTGTTCGGAGGTTTTTAAGTATAAATGACCGCTTTACAACTAGATGTTCTATGGTTTCGCCTTTCTTATGTGGGGCAAAGGAAGGCTGCTTGGTGGTAATACTCTTTGCTGAATGTGTTTGACGAGTTGTTTCGTATTCATTTGATCAGTTGTGTGTTTACCAACCTCACCAAGTTTGTTTCTTTAAGCTTGTACTGTATGTTCGCTAAGTACCGGATTTGCGCTTGCTTATTGACTTATTGGTGTGATATATAAGGCGGGTTCAGGGTATAGAGCAGGGGTGGCCAACCCAAATGATCTTGCGGGCCACTTTGGAAGTGCATCATAACTCCGCGGGCCGCATATAAAATTATATATCCCCGCTAGAGACATTTTTTTGGAGTGAAAAATGTAAACATGAGTTATTATTGTGTTTACTATTATTCTTACTTGTAAACATAGATAATATAATAATAATGATACTAAACAGACATTGTAAAGAAATATATAACTCTAAAAATGAAATATAAAAAATATTTTGTAAAAGTATGAAGAATCTCGCGGGCCGGAAAAATGTTCAAGGCGTGCCGCGGGTTGGCCACCCCTGATATAGAGTATATAGTTGCTGATTGTTAAGATTTGCGTACCTGTGTTTTTCTGTGGTCAGCTGGTTATTTAACAGTAAAAGTAAGTATAAATTAATCAGAAAATGTGTATTTTAAGATTATTTTAAGAAACGAAATTACTAAAACTTGTAAACGAAATGTAATCTTCGTTACCCATGATGCGACGAAAAAATGTTTAAATCATCAAAACATACTTACATAAGCATTAATTGATAACAGTTAAATTTAACGGGAAAACTGCGGAGAAAATTGTTTGCAATAACAACAATATACAATAGTTTTACTCTTCCCATGTTTATTTTGAATGATAAGTCAGAAATAATAATGCTTGAAGGGTGATTTATACAAAAGCATTTTCATGTTTATTCCATTTCAGACATGTGGAACTATTTAAAGCTTAGTATTGTTGAAAATTTCTATGTCAAGTCCCTCTTCTTACTACTGAAATGGTATAAATGTGTAATGCACTTCTGGTGTGAGACAGATTTCTAGTTGTATTAACATACAATTCAGGTTTTACTGTGCCACTGTGTAAGAGGTAGGAAGGCCAGTTCCTTTCCTTGGGGACCTACAGTTTAACGTGGAATAGCTCATATGATCAAACACAACTCTTAAAAATTCCTGCACCCACTGGAATTTGAACCCGTGATCAGAGCAGCAGCGAACTTTTTAAAAACATGTACCTTAACCATTGAGCTACCATCTACCATTAACCTGCGCATAAGCTTCTTCCAGAAGTCTCCTTTCGAATATCTCTGTTTTACCTAACTACTTGCGATTTACTGTTTCAGATTGCCTCTCTCTCTCTTTTTTTTTTTTTTTTTTTTCTGTCGTCAGTCTTTAGACTGGTTTGATGCAATCCTCCATCCTTTCCTATCCTGTGCTAGCCTCTTCATTTCTACATATCCCTTACAACCCACGTCCTCAATTATCTGATTCATATATTCTAATCTCTGTCTACCTCTACAGTTCTTACCTTCGACTGTTCCCTCCACTAACAAATTAACTAATCCAGCATGTCTCAAAATATGACCTACCAGCCTGTCTCTTCTTCCTGTAAGCTTCTTCCATAAACTTCTTTTCTCACCCATCATTTCCAAAACTCGTTCATTTCTTACTTTGTCTGTCCACCTAATTTTCAGCATTCTTCTGTAGCACCACATTTCAAATGCTTCAAGTTTCTTTCTTTCCGGTATTCCTAAAGTCCATGTTTCGCTACCGTAAAGTGCTGTGCTCCACACATAGAGTTTTAAAAAGTTCTTTCTAATTCCTAAATCAATATTTGAAACTAAAAGGTTTCTCTTTTTCATGAAGGCTCTTTTTGCTAGTGCTATTCTGCTTTTAAAATCATTCCTGCTTCGGCCATCGGTTGTAATTTTGCTTCCCAAGTAACAGAACTCACTCACTTCTCCTATTGCATCCGATCCTATTTTTATATTTAATCTGCTAGTATTGGTGTCATTTCTGCTACAGTTCATCACTTTTGTCTTGCTTTGATTTATATTCACTCGAAAATCTTCCTTCAGTATTTGGTTCATGCCATTCAGTAACTACTCAATATCCTCAGCCCTCTCTGCTAACAAGACAATGTCGTCAGCAAATCGTAGCATACTGCTTTTTCTCCCTGAAAACTTATGTCACATGGAAATTTTTCTTTGACTTTCTTCATTGCTTCTTCTACATACAAGTTGAATATTAACGGGGATAGACTACAACCTTGTCTCACACCCTTTTTAATTGATGCATGTCTCTCGTGATTCTCTACTGTTATTATAGCCACTTGATTCTTATATAGTTTATAGAGTATTCTTCTATCTCGATACTTTAGACCTGACTTCTTTTAAATTTTGAACATCTTGTCCCACCTAACATTATCGAAAGCTTTTTCTAAATCAACAAATGCCATAAAAGTATCTTTGTTTTTCTTGATCCGCCCTTCTAGTATTAATCTTAAAGACAGAATTGCTTCCCTTGTACCGCGATTTTTCCTAAACCCAAACTGTTCTTCACCTACTATCTCTTCTACTACCCTTTCCATCCTTCTGTATATTATTCTGGTCAGTAATTTTGAAGCATGTGATGTTAGACTAATGGTGCGATAATTCTCACATTTGTCGGCTTGTGCTTTCTTTGGAAGTGTGAAGATGATATTTTTATTAAAATCAGTTGGAATTTCTCCTGTTTCATAACTTTTTGATATCAGCTTTTACTGTTATCGATATAAAATGTCTCCGTTACTGGACCATATAGCCTGTACAATGTTTCTCCCCCCGTTATTTCACATGATTATTTACAATGAATGTCACACAACGCCTTCTTTAAATTGTTTCCTGTGGTCAGTCATATCAATATCGGATAAGTAATGACTATACAAAATTTACGCTATGATGTTCTGAGGTCCCTGTAAACATTTTAAATAACTTTCGGCAACACGCAAGTAGGATCTTTTTTATTTTTCTACTGCAATCGTAACTATAATAATAAACTTTTATGTAATTTTTCTGTCGCATTATAAACATATTCCGTTACTGCGATCGTGACGTTTATAGCGGCTATATCAGTGAGTGAGTCATCTGACAACGGAGAACTCGTTTTCGAGTTGAATTGCGGAGAAAGAAAGGAGCCAACTTCTGGGGTCACGTGAAAGTGATTTGGGCCGCAGTATTAACGGGACCTCGGGGGGATGGGTGAACTCCGTAAAAGGCGGGACAGGGGGAGAGAGAGAGAAAAAAAGAAGAGGACGCCAAGTAGAGAGGTTAATCTGCTCGTTTTCTTCTTCTTCTCGAAGGAGTTTGGATCGCCGGTCAAACAGAAGTTTAAGTGAAATGAATATTAATAAATGTTTACCGCCGCAGCCAGCGCACAAGTTTGTCAATAAAGTTTGCCGCTAGTTTAAAGCCTCTGTGCTTCCAGTTAGGCAAGCAAGAATCTGCCGCCAACTATAGGCTGTAGTTCAGACACACTATGGAATATAGCAGAGCACAGGAAAAGCATTTTGTTAAGGACGCTTTCAAAAATTCTTTCTCATCTTTCTGCGTTATTTGCCGCCACTTTCCCTATTATTCAATGAATTACGCAAAACTTTTAAAAGGTATTTACATCATCTGCTTCACGTACTTTATTTTGGATTTCAAGGAACATACAGATGATATATTTATTTATATAAACGAAGTCTTTCTCGGCGTTGAGAATATATGAAATGTTCTCGGGTGACTAACCGAGTCAAGAATGCGTTGTCACACGATATTTCGACGACTAAATACATTGTCGCCATCTTCTGGTGATTACTTGTCTTTGACTACATTATTTGACGAAACAATTAAGATTTCACTGAATTTTTTTCTTCGCTGTTTTCCATTTCATCAGTGTCTTTTGTGCTCATTCACTGATTTCAATCTATTGAAATGATTTATTGCACCCGTTACGTTCCTGAACTCTAATATTCTTGCTTTGCACCTTAAGATAATCCAGTCCTAATCAACAGAAATTATGGTCTGATATGTTATAAGTCACTTCCTCTTGTTTCTGAAGCCAAATATTTAGATATTAATGTAAAAGACAATGCGGAAGTAGATGATAAGTACTCTTGAATAATTTGGCTGTGGATGAATGAAATGGATACCGCTGGATAGAAGAAGATGATGGTATGATGAATTGAAGAATCACATGGGACATTCATAGCCAACAGTATCATGGGATAGAGTACGGTGAAAGTAAGTAGAGAACTCAAATGTGAAGCAATGAGACACCATTCGCTTTTTTTAAATTAATGGATAAGTTTAAATAAAGTGTACTAAGATTGAAATAACTTTCTTTGTTCGTGCGTAAATACAGTCTTATTGGATTCATGTAAGCATTTGTTGGTTTCATTTACGTTTTTGTTCACATGATGCGTACATAACTTCACCAGTTTTGTCTCCGTTATCTATTAGTATGATATTAGATTATGCTGATATACTTGCTAATACAGTTGTGCTTTGGTCGAAATTCAGCAGAACTACAGATCGTAAATAAATGTCCATCTTAAACCAAAAATAAAAAATACAATACTTCCACTCAGATTAGTTTTACAAAACGAGTTATAAGCGTTTGACAGCAATATGAGTTTTGCTGATTTCTTTAAAATCAGGAAATTTATTGATGAAAAATTGAAATAAAAATGGTCTAACGCTGTAATTACATGATTGTGGTAAATACAACTAGCAAAATCTTGTCAACTGGTCGCAACCGAAATGTGAATTAAATAAACAATTGAATGGAAATTAATATTTCATCTGACTGTAAAGAAAACTTCCTTTCCTGACATAGTATTCAGGGGCACTGAAATGCACAGAATACTATTAAATTTTGTATGCTCGTTTAGGGTTGTCTCTATTATAAACTAGCTTACCCGGCAATGCTTCACTATTGCTGGACTTGAGCAGGCACATAGATTAAATGAAAAAATATTTACATATAAACTTTAAACTGCTGTTTCATTCATTTTCAGTTGGAAAGGGTGAGAGGGGATGCGCTTTGGAAATCATATGCAGGCAGTATTTTTCTGTTTGTTTCAAAGTATAAGTGTGCAAATTCCCATTGAAATCTGATGAAATATGTGGTTTTGTCTAAATTATGGGGAGGAGGGGTGGGTTTTTTTAATTTCTTTTACAGGAACCTTCTCTGTCATCCCGTCGACAACTCACCAAAGCTTCACCGTAATCGGACGAACGGTTTGCGGGTTTGTTTAAATTATGGGGTGTTATGGGGAAGAGGGGGTAATTAAGGTGGTGGAAAGAGAGGAGAGGGATTGGGTTTTTGTGAAATTAATGTGTACAGTATTTCTCTCTCTTCTTATCTAAATCGGATAAAATATGTGGTTTGCCTAAATTATGGGGTGAAAACATAATGGGGTTGGAAAGGGGGAGAGGGGATGGATATTCGGAAACCATACGTTGGCAGTATTTTTCTGTTTGTTTTAAAGTATAAGTGTACAAATTCTTATCTAAATCGGATAAAAAATGTAGTTTGCCTAAATTATGGGGTAAAAACGTAATGGGGTTGGAAAGGGGGAGAGGGGATGAATATTCGGAAACCATACGTAGGCAGTATTTTTCTGTTTGTTTTAAAGTATAAGTGTACAAATTCTTATCTAAATCGGGTAAAAAATGTAGTTTGCCTAAATTATGGGGTAAAAACGTAATGGGGTTGGAAAGGGGGAGAGGGGATGAATATTCGGAAACCATACGTAGGCAGTATTTTTCTGTTTGTTTTAAAGTATAAGTGTACAAATTCTTATCTAAATCGGGTAAAAAATGTAGTTTGCCTAAATTATGGGGTAAAAACGTAATGGGGTTGGAAAGGGGGAGAGGGGATGAATATTCGGAAACCATACGTAGGCAGTATTTTTCTGTTTGTTTTAAAGTATAAGTGTACAAATTCCTATCTAAATCGGATAAAAAATGTGGTTTTACCTAAATTGTGGGGTGTTATGGGGAATAGGGGGTGACTTTTTGGATTTTTTTTTTTTTCACAGGTACCTTTGCAGGCGCACACTCGAAAACTCTCCAAAGTTTCATTGCAATCTGATAAATGGTATAGGAATGCATAGAAGACGAACAAACCCACAAACATTGATTTTTATATATAAGATCACGCCTCCACAGTCACTTGTCAGATCTCTCATTTCAACTTTTACGTATTTATAAAGAACTAATGAAATAACAGACTCTGTTGTACCATAAATTCTCCTTTTCAAAGCTATTGTACAATATTTCACCATACTTCTAAATGTTCCATTCTATAACGACCTCAAACATCTTTGGCGAAGGCAAACGCGTTTTACGAAACAATTGTAATCTCTGAACACTTCACAAACAACCAGTTTTATCAGATCCACATTATGTTTGAGACTAATAGTGCTGACATATACAGGTAGCAGTAAACAGCTGACAGATATACTAACTAGCGAGTGTTTATACACCAAGCGCAAGACTCGAAATACATTCCACCAGCCCCTTAGGACGCATGCACAGCGCAATTAGACCTATGTGTCAGTAGCAGGTGATGGAGCGACGCGCGATGCATCCACAAGTGGCTCTGTCGCTTGGTTAACACCGTGGAGGCGGTTCCAGTCATCGGCAGACAAGACGCCACTTCAGTCTTGACTGCTAAGAACGGATGTAAAACCGAATTGGGGCTTCACAATGTTTCCTTCGGGTTTTTAAGCTGGCTTTCAACAGCTTTGGGGAAGAAAAATTGCCTAGTGCTACAATGGACACTTCTCTCGAATAAACACCAGATCGAATTAATAGCTTTTCTTTTATTGTTTAACTGTTCTCTAACCTTCGTTTACCCTAATTTTCACGGATATAGCCACCTTGAACCTTGAGTGCTTAGAAAAAAAAAGAAGTTAATAAGCAGTGACTGCAGATCAACTGATAAACAGGTATACTGGTTACCATCTCAACGTAGCATGAGTTAATTTTTTATTTATTTTAGAAAAAAAGCAGCACGTGCACACACACACATACACACACACACGAGAAGATTGAAGAACGGGAATAGTGTGACCAGTCGTGTACAAGAAACAACACAGAGCACAACTGCCACGGCGTTATCTTGGGATTCAATCCCGTCAGCTAAAAATGATTGTTTTGCTGCTTTACGCCTAGTCGACGTGTAGGTGATTAGAAGCCAGAAACGACTGGCGGCACGGAATAGGAGAGAATTCGACCACGGCTTTTTGAAGTAAAAGTTTCGGCATTCACCGTGATTTGATGAAACAGTGGAAAATCGAAAACCGAATGGTCGGATGGAAATTCGAACCTGCATCCTCCCGAATGCGAGGCCAGACCGTTACCGCTCATCAACCACGCTGTTGAGAATGAGGATGGAGATTAGGATCCTCCATACGTCCCGGTATTGTGAAGTGTTAAAGCGGCTGGAAACTAGAAAAGTTATTCAATATACAACGTTGTGAAATCCTTTAGCCTTAAAACAACTTAATCACACCACAACGTGAATTTTATGCAAGTCAATTTGGTTTTTATACGAAAAATGAACTACCTGACAAAAAAAGTGAAGCGCACAGAACGTGAAGAGGAAACGGAATTAAATTGAGAGGGTATGTGATGTTATTTCAGTAATTACAAAATCGACTCAAATTTAGAAAGAACTTGGTAGCATGAACACACATATCAGTATGACGTTGCATCCCCTCTGGCCTGGATGGTTGCACTGATTCGGTTTTGAAATGTGTCATAAAGCCGCTGTATCCTCTCCTGAGGCAAACAGGCTCACAACTTCAGTAACTGGTCCTTGATATTGGCACTGGGACTGATTTCTTTAAATCACGTAAGGCGTCATAATGTCTTTTTTGTTTTTGTTTTTGTTAAACCTTTTCATATATCTTGGAAGGCGTCGATTTATTATGTAACAGATTATTTACGTGGTGGATCACTTCATGATTATCAAACAGCACATTAACTTATTTCTTCTACTGAATTTGGTCGCCCTCAGCCATCAACCTCTTTGCGTCAGCAAAATAAGGGATTTCCTTCACACAGGAAATTATTGCAACGTTTAGAGCCGATCGGCTGTCCTGTTGTCGCCCTTGCCTGTCTACACATATCCTACTAAACTTGTGCAAATTACAGAACCTCTCTGCTTGTGGTTAAAAGACTTTTTGTCACTGAACATTCCCCGCAATAAGCCCTCTTCTCCATTGACTAATTCACTGATTCCTCTTCGTTCTAAATTGCACTAGAAAACTATCTCGACGATCTTGAGCCATTTTAATGTAACTATACTGCCCAGAAAGAATAACTAAATAAGTTGTTAGTCGTCACTAGACCTTGCTATCAAAACTCATCTAGGACTTAAAAAATTATTTTCTTAAACTGTTTATTGAAACATTCTGCGTTATAATTATGCCGAAGAAAGTATAAAATTAAATGGACATGCGAAATAAACGCTTGTAAATAATAGGCGAAGAAATAAGTTGTAAAAAAAAGTATAAGAGTTACAACGGAAGCTCATTTTTTAAGATACTCCGAACTTGATAATGTTTTGTGGAGGCTGTGGCTGAAATGACAAAAATCAGAGGAGTACAATGAATGGAATATGTGAAGCAAACGATTCAGAATGTATACTGGGAATAAAATGGATACATGGGGAATAAGTGGATAACCAAGTATTGGAAAGGGTTGAAGGACACCGTCAAAGTGATGGAGAGTAATGACAAAAAAATTGTACATTAGCAGCAGGACATAAACTGTTAACTTTAGTTTTAGGCTGCTGAAGAAGCTGTCGACAATTTTTAAAATCTTCGCTTAACGATAAGTTTTAAAAGGTTCAGTTATCTTACTAACAGACTTTTTCCCTATACGGAGCGTTGAGCATCCGTTAACCATTTTCTCCTATCTGTCCTTTACTTCTAGCCAAGTTTTTTTTCTAAATTTCGTTCGCTTTCATTATGAGTCCAATCGAGCATTGATTGCCTTTTCCACTCACATATTATAAGTAATTAATGTAGTGTAGGCAAATGTAATTGAGACAAGGTTTCACAGCATTAGTAATTTGTTTAGTTTATGAATGGGTAGTTTTGAGCATTCGGTAGTATGTAAGTTTTAAGAGGTTGGCAGAAGTGTAGAACCAGAGGTAACATTTGGCCTCTGGCAAGAATAGACATTGTAATGGCTTTGGGAAGACATTTTTGTCAAGTATAGGAGAGAGCAGAAGTTATGCTGAAACCATATGTATGCTTAAGGAATATTATTTTTGTTTATTCAGTATCATATGAAGATCATTGTACAGGAAGCGCTGTGATTCAAACAGTTATTAAATGCATTCGATCAAAGTACAGTTTTGTCGTAATTGTGTTTAACAAATATCACCCTTGGTTTAATCTCAGAAAAATCAATTAATCATTAAATATTAAGTGAAGGGGAAGCATATCCGTGTGTAATGACATGTTTGGGACATCTGTCATTTTCAGCTATCTACCATTACAATTTGCATTTAAATCGACCGAAGAAACAAAGGGACATTTTTTTTTTTTAAACTTCTATCATATCTTGCATTCAGCAAAAACCAATTAACAACACTTAATTACAATGCAGACAAGAAAATTGCATAGGGGACATCCATAAATTACGTGAGGTGTTTATCCGGATTTCCAGACCCCCCCACTAGTCCGACCCCCCCCTCCTCTGGTGAGATCTGGTCCGTGAGACCCCCCTCCCCCCTAGAAATCGCGCTCGGAACTTTTTGAGACTTTTTTTGGGTCTCACCCCCCACTTTTCGATTAAATATAACAGTAAAATCGACTTTCACGTCATTTGTAGACCATTTTTTTATTTAGCTCTACAGTCCAACAAAAAATTTCCAAAACCTCACGTGAGATTTCAGTTGACCCCTCCCCCTTCCCTTTGGTGAGATTTCGCCGCCCCCCCCCCCCATTTAACCTCACGTAATTTATGGACGCCCCCATACTACATAACACTTGATAATAATCTATTTTTTTTTTATTTATTTTTTTTACTTAGGGTTGCATCATATGTCAAAATGTTCACATAGTAATAAAAATAAAATGCATAAGATCAAAGTTTCTCTCGGTGGCATTGAGAATTAGTATAGTCTTCTCGTGTGACTAGCCGAGTGGGCAGGATGTTTTCACATGATATTTCGGCACCGAGCGTGGTGGATGAACGGTTAACGTTCTCGCCTCGCATTCGTGAGGACACGGGTTTCAATCCCCATACGGGCATCCAAATTTGGGTTTTCCATAGTTTCCCCAAATCACTCCAGGCGAATGCTGGGATGCTTCCTTCAAAAAGGTCGTGACCGAATTACTTCCCGTTCCTTGTCCCCCAGTCCCATCCCGCCTCTAATGACCTTAGCCGTCGACGAGGCGTAAAGCCGTAGGGGGGGAAAAAAGAAGATATTTCGGCGATCTGGAAACTCGGTCGCCATCTTCTGGTGAAGATGGTGACAGACTTTCCGATCGCCGAAATATCGTGTGAAAATACCCTGCTCACTCGGCTAATAACCCAAGAATATATTAAAAATAAAGTGGTCTTTTATGGATTCTATTAAAAATCATGAGAAGCCTAATGCTTCAAGAAAATTTTCAATCTTAAAGCCTGCGTAAACGGATGTATGTTTGCTACGAAAGGGCTTGATTAACCTTGGCTAAAGTCCCCTGTAAGGGCATTTGGGTAATGGAATATGTATTTGTGGAGTCGGAGGCAGCTGTGCGATATTGCTGTTGAAGCCTGCCAGCTGAGCCTCAACTTGGAGTCAATAGCCAACTGCGAGTCAACAAAGGGGACTAGTCTCCAACCACCCTCAGTCGCTGCTCCGTCCAAACGTATTAAAACGGTTCTTCTTTCCTCTGCGCGAAATCTAATACAGAGCAAAAGAAGACCGATGACTGAGGAGACAGATAGGATTGGGAAACTCGAGGCGTTTAGAACACTCAAGGAAAATGGGTTTTTCCAGCTCTCAAAGACCCAGAGACCGACATACTGACAAAAGAATTGCAAATGGAATTGCACTAGCTAAGGCAGAATTGGGTGATACATTGGTAAGCTCGTAAGAAAATTGAGTTTTTTTTCTGAGTGTAATGACAAAAGGATTATAAACAACAAGATACATAAAATACTAGGGAATGTTAAAACCAAGAAGAAACCATGTTGATGTTAAAAAAGTATATTAAAGAAGTAGTTTAACAAAGTGCAAAAATACCGTAGACATACAACTACTATTATTAACTTCGATGGAACTTTTGTCTCACTGCAATTTGGCATACTGTTACTTTTTCACTAGAGGAAATATTTCTCTAACTTTTTCTAATGTTTGAAGTAAAATGTTAGTCACCTCCCTCAATACTTCATGCCAGTATTCTAGCTGAAAACATTCCTCATTTGCCTCTGTCCGAAATCAGGAGCTAGTTGATGATCACGCTAATCTCTTTCATTCCGTACAAAATTTTAAACAAAACCATCTACTAGCCTTAAATTACACGTCTGATTTTCTTTTTTTAGATGGGATTAAGTACAGCACTGATAGATTTCCTTAATCCTTCTTTGAATTTTAAATATGTAACTACATTTTATGTTAGACTAGCAGAGTTCCCGGCATTGGCCGATATGATCTAAGTTGATTTGTCCACACAGTAAATAGTGAAGTTCATAACAAAGGTCAGTCTACTACACTTTTCAATCAAATTTCATGTCAATCTCTCCATTTTCTATGCGTATTTGAATGAATAAACAACGGTGTGGCATAAAAGAAATGGGGTTAGGGTCGATTTATTCCTGCAATACTTTTAGCTGTCCTATCAGCAACACGTGTACCAAGTTTCATCAAAATAGCCACAACGATTCGTGCAGCAACAGAAACAATGATTATTTTTTCAGGAAATGTCGAAAAGACAGAATCCTTTAAAGATTAAATATAAAAATATCGGAAATGCCAACACTGAAGGCTTTCATGTTCAAACCCATCAAATATGCATTTCTTACTATTAACAGCGAATATAATTTCACTTCCAAATATCAGGGTTTGTAGCTGTGCGGCTTGAGATCGTAGCTACAAGAAGGTCTCGAAAGGATTTTCCATTCAATTATTAAAATTAATTTACATATTTTCCAATGTACGTAGTTTCCTCTTCGCATTAAATATGGGCATATAAGAGTTTGAAAGACTAAAAACCAAAATTTCAGGAAGAAAACGTTACATGCGATAATATGGCTATTATTTTTTTTTACGAAGTATTTTATGACCTATGCAACTAGCTGGTATTTCATCTTTGGCGTTTCACGCTATACGTTGAAATTTTCACTTACTACTCTATCGTTAGGTTACGTTGAAACATAAGACATACCAAACGATTTAATTCAGATTCTAATCCATAAAACGGTTAAAGCGCCATTGAAATGTGTGGAGTAGTTTTTGAAGTTTTCTGGGACCAATACACACGGTTTTTGTTTTATAGTTGTAGATAGACGAGTCGGTGTAATAATAATCACTAACTCATTAGAGTTCGATTGTAATTTGTTCTAGAAGGAATCAGCACTTTTAAGGTGTGGCATAGGGGGAGATATTTAAATTATTATATTGTCTGATAGATTGCTCAGCATTGCTTATGAACTAGTATAACCAGGTTATCTATAATTTGTTAATGGAGTCTACACGCTCTACGTAAGTTTTCAGTCAAAGTAGCTCAGCTATTTCTGTATCATTAGACTATTGGGATGGTACTTGTGCATTTAGCTTACAATTTATTCATGTTTGTCATGAGTGGATTTAACTGTGATAGATTGGTTAAATTGGTATTTTCCCTTAAATTAAGTGAGGGTACGCAGATGAATGGCGTCGGCGGTAGGGTGGTAACATCCAGGGAGCCTGCTCAAAGCTTAAGGAATTATGCAAGTTTCCACCTAGCGACGCTGAGTTCGGTTTACGTCGCATTTTCAGATAAGCTCGATCTTCAACGAATTTTCCTGAGTTGTATTGTGTGTCCCAAACCATTACGAACTGTATTAGTTTCCCAACTGGAGCTTGTATCTTTGGATGAATCTTAGTTTAATTAGTATCTGTTGTCCAATAGAGGTAATATTTGACCAAGTACGACTACGAATTAAAAATATTTTCTATGTATTACGTATTCAAAAAAATTTATTTGTGGAGAAACTTCTCACATCAATAATGTAATGGTATGAGAACATTACGATTTCATTATCTTTTTAGTGTGGTTATGAGCAGCAGGTAACAATTATTCTGTGATGACGTTAACTGCCAGCGCCACAGTGACCAAGGGGGATCAGCTACCTACCTGATCCAACTTCCAGGAAACCGGCGAGGCGTTTAGCCGCTAACAAGAGGAGACCCTCCTCACTGTCAACTAGTGACAGAATGTGTAGGAACATCGTCTTAAGAGCGAAATTTATGTGCCTCCAACACTCATAGTAGTGATTTGTGCAGTCGCGACAATTTATGAAGACAGACCGTGGCGAAATGCAAACACGGCGTATTTCTCGAACAATGAAAAACCGAGGAAGTGGCGATAACATGCAATTCCCAGAAACTTAAACTCGCGGCCAATCAGGGGAGCCTGAATGAAGAGAGGTCGTGTGTGTGAGAGTGTGTATGTGGGAAGGACAGTGATCCTCCAGTATAAAATGAGTTACTATTTTTTGCAAAACATTGCTTTCATGTCTGGACGTTTTCCGGAGATGGCAGGGAGAGAGAAGGGACGGGATTGGCTGAACCGACGTCCGTGGGTCTTCCCGATCTGTGGAAGTGAGCGGCTATGATGGCAACAGGGACTCGTTCACCAGATCTCGAGACGAGAGGTCATTGAAGCGAGTGGAGAGCCGGCAAGAGGCGACCCGTGCAAAGTCATAAGGGGGCATCCACAAATTACGTGAGGTGTTTTTCCGGATTTCTGGACCCCCCCCCCCTCCCTCCTGGTGAGATTTCGTGAGATCTGGCCGGACCCCCCCCCCCCCCTCTGGTGAGATCTGGTCCGTGAGAACCCCTCCCCTAGAAACTTTTGTAGACTTTTTTTTAGGTCACACGCTAACTTTTTTGACAAAATACCCTACTAAAATCGACTTTGCCGCAAATTGTAGACCTTTTTTTTGCTCTACTGTCCCCAAATTTTTCGCAAAATCTTACGTGAGATTTCCGTATACCCCCCCCTCCCCCTTGGTGAGATCTGGTGAGATTTCGCCGGACCCCTCCCCCCCCCCCCTATTTCACCTCACGTAATTTATGGATGCCCCCTAAGTGTTTATGTCCACACGGACACAAGAGTGATTGGAAGTGGTTCATGTGAAGACAGGTGCTGGTGTATCTTCCCCTGTGCTGACTCACGATAAACACCTTCATCAGGAAAGTGCACTAATATTCGAAGTCACTCTCTCACCCAAATAGCGACCCTGGCAAGGAAACTTGCATCTAACAGTTTCAATCTGCCGAAACCCAATGAGTTTTTAGCCGGAGCATAAATTAAAATAACTTCGTGGTTACAACAAAAACAATGACGTGCCTTTGTCCTTGTGATTATTAATTTGTTTATATGTTTAAATATTTCAGTGATGACCGAAATGATATGTTCAATTCATATGTAAATTTTAACCTGAATAAATGTCCAGGTTATGGAACTTTTATTGATGAACAATGATGTCATGCATTGTAATTGATTACGAACCCGTTCTCAATTGAACTAACTTTGATTAAATTTTCCCTGAAATTAAGAATTAAATTCATATGTTTCATTTTTTAAAGTAATAAGGCACCCAGACCCGCCACACGCTTCAATAAGAATGATTATCATCTGCTTTCTTTCCAGTACAAGTTACAATGGCCAGTTACGATCTCATTCCATCTATTTGTTGGTCTTCCCCGCATTCATTTTCCTCCGTGTATGTAAAATAGTACTTGCTGCCGTATTCTGATTTCTTCCATCCTTTTCACATGTTAAAACCAATTTTCCCCTTACTGCCTAATATGTTCAACTGCCACTGTTACTTTTAATTTATCTTTTAGGTTTTAATTTTTATCACGATCTAGCACTGTACGTCCTGAAATTCTTCTCGGGAAATTCATTTCCACCGCAGTGAGTTGTCGCTCGTCTACTGCTTTTATTGTCCTGGCTTTAAGAACCATAGGCATCGATAGTGCCATAATTTTATATGCTGGTGTGCTTTTGAATCTTATTCGGGTTAAATGCTTGGTGGATTATCGGCATTGCTGTGTTTTTAACGTAATAAGGGACTTGCGTATTAGTTCTTTTTCATTAAGAATATTTCTGCTGTATATACTGTATTTCGGAGTCATCTGTTGATAATGGGTAATGGTTTTCCTCCAACAGATTCTTAATAAGCTCACGGTAAGCGTTGATGTGTGAGCAAGAATATTATTACAAGTACATATTTAATCTGTCTTTAAAGTTTGAAGAAAGTAAAAGCTACACGCGATATACTGATCTGAGGAATCAGCCAAGCATACCATGGAGAGGCAGTCGGTATTAACGCACAGAGTGCTCAAGCGGTCGAGCACAAGTCTTAGGCCTAAAACAGACGAAGCGACTTCCCGCCGCGCGGCGGTCGAAGCGGCGGCCGCCCCAACTGTTCACACGAGGCGGCGGTCGAGGCGGCGGCCGCGCGATGGGCCTCACGCGGACTCACTGTTTGTCGCGTATAGCTCAGTTGTTTGTGGAACAAAGAATATAGAAGACGAGCAATGCTTCAATGGTTGCTGTACCGATGGTGGAACAGGAGAAGAAAAAATAGGCGCCATTGGATTCATCCAATATTATCAGAACGGAGTGAAAAATGTTTTTTTATACCTTGTGGCCCCAATTAAAAAGGAATGAAGAAAAGTTTTTTTTAACTTTACGAGGATGTTTTAGTCCTCTTTCAATGAGTTGCTTACCGCTGTAAGACAAGAGCTGATTAAAGAAACAACCATGATGGAAGTTTTTTAACTTTTCCGAGGATGTTTTAGTCCTCTTTCAATGAGTTGCATACCGCTGTAAGACAAGAGCTGATTAAAGAAACAATCATGATGAGAAGCAGCATACATCCAGAAGAAATACTGGTCATTACTTTAAAGTTAGAAGAAATCATTTTATTTATTATATCGTTCATATTATGGCAACTCGTCACATTTCTTGGAGCCAACCAACCTTTCCAACTGTATTTTAAGATTCAAATCTATTGATAATAATGCGATTAAGATTAAAGTTTAGATAAAATTCATTGTTGGATCAATAGATAACAATTAAATTTCAATTTATAAAAGTACCGGTATAAATTCAGATCAGGAAGTTATTAGAAAAGTAAAAAAAAGAAGTAATTAAATTTGAATTCTTTATTTATTTAGCACAAGAAAAAACTACGACATCAGTGCTTCTGAACCCATTTTTCCCTAGTAAAATAAAAAATATGAGAACGCTAGTCATAAAAAATAGGATTGTTACATTCTTTGGAAACGATCAGATACTCAGATTGTATATTACGGTTCAAAAGTACAGATTAAGTTAAAACTTAAGATAAAGTTTCGGTGCTGGATCAATAGAAAAATATTAAATTTGGAGGTCTAAAAAAGGTGTATTATTAAAATAATATGAAATCAGGAAATAATTTCAAGAAAAGTAAAAAAATTAAATTCGAATTTTCATTGTGTGTGTTTAATGTAATGGCATATTAAGTGTTTTACATTTGAGCACTAAAGTGTAATGATACAGAAAGGGGAAAAAATCAATTCCTTATTTATCATCTTCAGTTGGCTGTGTCGCCGCGCCGCCTCCACGCCGCGAGTTCAAAACAGACGAGGCGGCGCCGCTAGCGGCGCCGCGCGTAGGTCGCGGGGAAACCATGCGCCGCGCGGCGCCGCGCGCGGCGGCCGGGGCCGCGCGGCATCGTGTGTTTTGCCCCATTTAATTACATTGGACCATGCGTCGACTCGACCGTCGACTCGACCGCCGCGCGGCGCAAAACACTTCGTCTGTTTTAGGCCTTAAGCTCATAGGGTCGCGCGATATTGTTGTCCTTATTACGAACGCTCTACGGAGCAGAACGGGACACCTCTTGTTAAATCAAATTAGAACAGTCTACTAGTGACAAAGTTTACTGGCGTGTAATAAGCAGTGATACGTTGAACACATGAATGATTACTGTGCATATGATTGGGATGCTGTATAATATTGTTGAGTTAGCTGGTTTGTGTTTTGGTACTGATAACACTGAATCTCCAATACATTTTCAGAACTTGCATCTCCTGAACAAAATACGATTCATATTTTGACTGGTGACCATGCGGTAGAATTCTGTAGGGAGCAATAAATTAATTTTCATGAAAAGTGTTTCTACTAACACAGTGTACTGTCATTTTACTTTGGGGAGACAAGCCTGATTTTCTCTATGATCACATCCCATTTCGGAGAAGTCAAAATCATTCTGGCGGCCGTGCAATTACTTTCTTAAAACTCCTGAAAATGGAGAACAAATAATGTTGACAGGCAATCATCAAGACACTATAGATTAAACACTGTGTCAATATATGTTAAACTTTAATATTTTGAAATTTGTGCATTTTTCTTCCAAATACCTCGATATTTAAATGTATTAATCCGTTCTAAAATTTCGTTATTCATGACTATTTTGCTTAGGATTATTTATTATACGAAATAAGAATAATATTGACTTAATATTAAATCCACAGGTGGCCGTATTAATTAACTTTCCAAAATCTGTTAACGTATTTTAATACTATGGAAAATTTTATAGTTATAAATGTTTCAAAGTGTGTTGTGTATATTGAAGTCATTTAAAATTCAAATAAACACAAAACAATAGAAGTGTCTGCAAACTCTTAATTATTTCTCAAATATTCATTCATTCTGCGTAGAAGCTCCACGACAATGGATTCGGTATGTCCTAGGAGCCCAGGTTGAAAGACGGAGCAACCACTGGTTTTTAGACGATATCCCAGAGCTTAACTAAGGAATATTGGAATGATCCCCTATTACCGCCTCATAAAGAAACAAACGAAAAATACACTTATCACACAGAACACAGGTTATACGTTACACATACAGATGAACTGTATCACCAATCCGCTATTGCAGCAGGTGTGGTGATTAAAGCTTCACATCCTTATTATAAGTTAATAACATTTCCATCACTCTAAAAGCGGCCACATCATTGCTATTCGAAACCAGCTGCGAAAATTATATTTCTTTTGTATTAGTAAAATACTTTATTTTCTGCTGTTAGTCAATAAAATTTTCAATGTATCGTATCTTTAACCATTAACAATAGTTTTTCTTGTTACAGGTATGTTCGATTTCCAGCGGCAGATGTAATCACCGGCATAATTGAGTAAGTTTACTTTAAAATTCACATTTTACACAGTTCTCAAGACTCGTTTGATTATATTATCGCTGTACATTACATCTACATATCTGGATGATTTTTCGATTCTAATGAAGCCATGGATGTTTCTAGTCTTTCAAAATACTCCAATCTTCTGTCACAGGATTCCACTTGCCTTTCTCTGTCTTTCTTCCCATCAATTTGAGATATAATTAAAATTCTGATGGGTTATGAGCAAGAAATGATAACCTGTAGTTAACGTGTGCAGATTCTCACCAAACATTCTTAATACAATCGCGGCCAGAGATAGCACAGAATATCCGATATAAACAATGAAATTACACTAAAAATTCTTAAGAACGTGACGCAAATTATTTTTTTTACAGCTATCCGTTGTTTTTTGCACTAAAAAAAGTTGGCAATTCATAACTAGAATTTTTCCATACGTCTGCAAACTGTTAAAAACACGAAATGTGAGTATTTTTTATTTTATTTTATTTTTTTAAATTTTTTTGAGAAATTATTTGTTGTTTGACGCAGGCAATTCGGTTGAATTTTGATTCTTTGAAAATTTCTGATTCCACCTGTGTGGAACGAAAAATTTCGCCTCAAACAGTTTGAAAAAGTTGCGCACACATTGTGGTTACAACTTAACGAATACGTGATTTTTTTTTTTTTTTACATTACACCTAGATCTTCGCCGGCAAGTTTTAGTCATTAAATAAATTAATAACAGAAGTGACAGGTAGTTTTTGGGGGATTTCAACTGGTCGAAGGATCGAGTTAGTTTTCCATTTTAGTTAATCACCGTGGTTATACCTATTCGTCGGAGATTATGTTTCTTTCAGATTTTTAAATTGTTTATAAACTGCTGGACACTGTCCGATCTTGTGGTCTGACATCAAGAATGGTTCGTAAATGATTCATAAAATAATATAATAATAATAATAAAAATGTGGGTCACTACTTGACGCTGGAAGTTTATCTACTTTAATACAAACCACCCAACGATTTTTTTCTCTTCTGTTTCATACGAGTGTACAAGTATTTAGCAAATCAATCAAGTTGCTTTTGTGTCGCTGTAGATTAACTTGTGTTGAGTAAAAGTCTTGCGAAAGACGTCTTTCTCTTATTTTAAATATTGGATTTTTCCGACACAGCGGCATACAGTTGAGGAATGTGTTTACCACTGTTACAAGCGCTGCCGTTATTTGCCCGTGGCGGCCGTTTGCCTTTAGCGGTGGCTTTGTCCTCTTTGACGCGGCATACTGCACAGTGCCGTTGTTCTGTCGTGCGCTGCTTAATTGCGCGTGAATCAAAGCCGACGAGTTGCGCGTTGACCGCTGTGAGGTCTCTCTCTGCTGCATTGCCTGCGGCAGCCCTTCAAGCGTTATTGTCTCTCTTCCTGATACACGAGCACTGTCTTCCGGCTTCCGCTGCTACTGGAGCACTGACATATGGTTTCAACTTACCTCAAACACAATAACACAGCTACATTACGCCAATATTTTGAGAACTAGTTTTACATTATTTGACTGCATTTTGACGAATTGCTGAAACATATATCTGCACTTCTTACACACATCTTAAGATTCACACTAAATCAAAGATTTAATAATCTTGTAAGAAATTTATAAAAGAATAACGAATGCTAACTTTAGGAATACCGGAAAGAAAGAAACTTGAAGCATTTGAAATGTGGTGCTGAATGCAGAAAATGCTGAAAATTAGGTGGACAGACAAAGTAAGAAATGATCCAGTTTTGGAAATGATGGGTGAGAAAAGAAGTTTATGGAAGAAGCTTACAGGAAGAAGAGACAGGCTGGTAGGTCATATTTTGAGACATGCTGGATTGGTTAATTTGTTAGTGGAAAGAACAGTCGAAGGTAAGAACTGTAGAGGTAGACAGAGATTATAATATATGAAGCAGATAATTGAAAGGGGTATGTAGAAATGAAGAGGTTAGCACAGGATAGGAAGGGATGGAGGATTGCATCAAACCAGTCTAAAGACTGACGACAGCAAAAAAAAAAAAAAAAAATTCCAGTCAACTGACATAGGACACACTATTCCTTTATTTTTTATTTTTTTTATAAGAAAGAAACGAGAACATTGTCAATTCAGGTTTTGATACCCGTAAAAGTAGCATTCAGAAACGGCAAGGAAGCCTACCCAATTTTGTAGTGAAGCAAGTATTTAGTGAAGTAAGTTTGTCAAGCAGCCTATGCAAGTTGTTAATAGTTATCAGTTTGAGTTGGTGTTGTTTCAGATACAGACGATAGTGCAAGATATACATTATATTTAATCCAATACGCCACTGCGAGACTTATAGTACAACTCTACGAAACGCCAGAGCACCAGCTTTTTTCAACTGGAGTTCTTGCCTGTGGGTTGTAGGTTTCATTACAGAATAAATAGAAAGTAAAGGATCAACCAGTGCTTCCAGAAGACACTGTGTGATAGCCACAGCCATTGACTGAAACTAGTTGGTGTAAAAAAAATCGCTGTACTCCAAACTGGAGGAAGGGAGTAGCACTTGCTTCCAAATAGTCGTAAGAAGGTGAGAGATTTCTGTAACCGAAATGTTGCTTGTTTCAACAAATTTTCGAATTAATCGTGTTTCGGAAAACTACCTTGGAAAGTCGTATGTTGGGGAGATACTGAAGGAGCCCTTTTTTTTAACTGCTTAACATCTCTTAACAGCGAGGTCTTTAGAGGCGGGAAAGGTTGGGGGGCAAGGAATGGGAGGGAATTCGGCCATGGCCTTTTTCAGGAAGCATCCCGGCATTTGCCTGGAGTGATTTGGGAAACCATGGAAAACCCAAATCTGGATGCCCGGACGGGAAATCGAATCGCCGTCCTCCCGAATTCGAGGCCAGAACGCTAACCGTTACACCACCACGCTCGGTCTGAAGGAGCTGATTCGACAAGTCGCTAATGACGTTAAGGTGAAGTCGCAGTGTCAGTGTCAGCGTGACTAGTACCACTGACGACTTTAACGAAATAATTCAACATCACTTCCATCATTTAAATTGATAAAGGGACGAGGAACAAAACATCATCGCGGTATTAAATATATTTTTTATGGCTTTACGTCTCGTCGTCGTCGGGGTCATTCTAGGCGGAAAAGGATTGCGTGCAAGGAATGATTAGAAATTCGGCCATTGCCTTTTGAAGGAATCATCCCGGCATTCGGCTGGAGTGATTTCTGGAAATCATGGAAAACCGAAATCTGGAAGGCCAGACGGGGATGCGAATCTGCTTCCTCCCGAATGCGAGTCCAGAACCCTTCCGCTCACCCACCACGCTCGGAAGAGTATTATAAGAACTCTTTGTAGGTTTGAAGATATTTCTGATGTGTGCTCTTTAGTCTGTTGAGTAAGCCCCTCCATTATTTCTGCAATCGTCTGTGAACTTCTTCATTAATCCCTCTTTACGTAAAAGTGGTAACTGGCTTTTTGATTTCCTTTTCTGAGGATAAAACACGTTTACTTTGGAGAGTCCCTTAAAAAGAAGCGGAAATGACAGAACATAACAACTGACCAATATATTTTCCAGCTTTTGTTCTTAACTCTCTGGTTGTAAAATATTTTTTACTCGAATAGGACTGTAATGGAACCATTTTCACAGAAATATATTTCCAGTCCCTTCTGTGAGAGGGTGATGATTTCGAAAGTTCACTGTCTGGTCCCTCGTTCAAATCCTGGTATGAATATAAGTTTTTTTTATCAAATGAAATAAGCCAGGACGTTAAGCTATAGGTTGCAAAGGAAAGGAACTGTCCATCCTTCCTCTGACACAATACCTTAAAATGCTTCCTTCTCACGGGTCCAAATAACCTTCGGGTTGTGGAATCGTTTAGTTTTTATCACCATATATTGTTGAGTCAGAGTGCACCTATTCCTAAATGTGGATATTATCTTTGTTTGACTCTGCGATGAAACAAATTACGTCACATATCAATTCCTCCAATTGCTTCAATGAAGCTGTTTTTACGAAAGTATGTTAAACGTTTACGATTTGGTGTCTTCCATCACATTTCTCTGAAATCACGAAAATCTGCCACTATCATTATTGGCAGTGCTCAAGCAAAGGCTTACTTTCCATCATTTCGAATACGAATAGAGATTAAACGACTATGACAACCGAAATCAAGTTTACTAGTAGTTGATTGCATACTCCTACATGCCTGGTTGCCGGGTAACCTATACTCGCTCCACCTAGGCGCGACAGCCACTTAACATCAGCGATGAGATTCTTGTGAGCAGGGTAACAAGGCTGAGCAGACTCATTAACGAGGCAAAACTCAATTTCGTGTCGCTGGCAGGATCGTTAATTTTCTTTGAGGGCGTTATTAAATATCTCGGCGATGCGGTTGAGCGTGCGTGCATTATCTCTGCTCCACCGATTTTATTCCATTATGGAATGAACAGTAAAAGTACCCTAGTCGCGAAATAGGTCCTTACCCTAGGACGCTACAACACTACGCAACTTTTCATGTAACTACTAACCATTTACTAATTTTGATCGCGTTTTAAGCAATTCGAAATCACGGTACTTTTACCTTTTGATATCTTCTTTAGTACCTTCGTCCCAGGATGAGAAATATTCTTCGCCATCTTTTAGACATAAATGGCTTTTAAGTTCAGCTAACAGATATCTTCGATCTACCCTCAATTTTTCTTTACTTAACTGAAATAAAATGGATACTCTGCCATGCTTTATTTCTTGTTACTTCCACTTCAAGAGCACCATCAGTTATGTGAAGGCAAATAAATTTTTAACTTTAACACACTTTTATTCAGCAGCTTCTCCGGCATTAAAAATTATTC
>CM061919.1:211627475-211644475 GCA_031002005.1 Vandiemenella viatica
GGACCGAAAGCACTAGTAGAGTCTCTAGTAAACACTATTATAGGGGATACTCTAGTAGATACTAGTACCGACACTAGTAAACACTATAAAAGTGAAGACTCTAGTGGACACAAATGAAAACTATAAACGCTAGTGGAGACTCTGGTAGACACTCGCAGAGGATCTAGTAAACTCAGAAAGCGGTTAGATGCCTTAAGCAAACCAAATAGTGTTCAAGAATTGTGAAGTTAGTTGGAACGTAATAAACACAACGTATATTTCTTGAAGCATTTGGAATCCATCATGACGGCTTCGAAAAACGCTGTACTTGTTAGAATTTTTTGAAATATCCGGTATTCCACATACTTTCGAGTACAGTTTAAAAATAAAAATTGTTTCCAGCTTCTGCAGACAAATTGACATAGCGGAAGTGTTTATAGAAATACGGTGGAATAAGTTCTTTTCGCTTGAATTTGAGATTAATTCAGGGGCAAGTTGGGCCAATTTCCACCCTCAGCGTAAATACGTTTGTTTCACGGAAAAAGATTTATTCACTGTTATTAGTAAAGTTATGACTCATCATACGACAGCAAAACTAAGGAATTAAATGTTAGATTCTATAGATGACAAAAACGTATTCAAAGTATAAAATAACGAACCTATACCTGTATTTTTTTTTTTTTTTTTTTTCATATGGAGAGCTTCCGTGTTGAAGACATAGGTGGATATTTTATTTTGAATTTCGTCCTAATGCTTTGATTTAATTTTAAATGAGCTTATCTTTAATTCACGAATTCGTTGTATATAAATTTTCTAATAATTCTGAGATAGAAAACGAAATTTGTAGGTTTCCAATAACTATCTCCATATCATAACAATTAACATTCAATTAAAAATATGTTTTTCGCGCAGAGCTCTGGATATACGTAAAATTTAAAAGGAAAGAATCAAAAACCAGTATGGTTTCGAAAGATATAAAAATCTCAACATTCCAAAAAGTGTTTACATAATCCTAGCGTGCAACGTTCTGTCATAATTACATACAATTTTTGTCCCTTTTAAAGACGTAGTTTAGAAATCAAATAAATAGGAAATGCAAAATAGCAAAAGAAAAATGGCTACAAGAAAAATGTGAAGAAGTAGAAAAGGAAATGGTCGCAGGTAAAGTCGATGTTGCATATCGAAAGATCAAACAGAATTTTGGAGAAATGAAAAAAAGAGGAATGAACATTAAAGCTGCTGATGAGAAACCTCTTTTAAGCTCAGAAGATAGAGCTAACCGATGGAAAGAATACATTGAGAAACTGTATGTTGGGGATGACTTGAACAATAGTGTAATGGAAAAGGAAGGCGATGTCGACATTGATGACTTAGGAGATCCTGTTTTAAGGACAGAATTTAATAAAGCTCTGGATGACTTGAAAGCAAATAAGGCAGTTGGAATTGAGATCCCTGCAGAACTTCTTAAATCCCTAGGAGAGGAAGGAATCGAAAGATTCTTCAAGCTAATATCAAAAAGTTATGAAACAGGAGAAATTCCAACTGATTTTAATAAAAATATCATCTTCACACTTCCAAAGAAAGCACAAGCCGACAAATGTGAGAATTATCGCACCATTAGTCTAACAACACATGCTTCAAAATTACTGACCAGAATAATATACAGAAGGATGGAAAGGGTAGTAGAAGAAATAGTAGGTGAAGATCAGTTTGGGTTTAGGAAAAATTGCGGTACAAGAGAAGCAATTCTGTCTTTAAGATTAATACTTGAAGGGCGGATCAAGAAAAACAAAGATACTTTTATGGCATTTGTTGATTTAGAAAAAGCTTTCGATAATGTTAGGTGGGACAAGATGTTCAAAATTTTAAAGAAGTCAGGTCTAAAGTATTGAGATAGAAGAATACTTTATAAACTATATAAGAATCAAGTGGCTGTAATAAAAGTAGAGAATCACGAGAGACATGCATCAGTTAAAAAGGGTGTGAGACAAGGCTGTAGTCTATCCCCGTTAATATTCAACTTGTATGTAGAAGAAGCAATGAAGAAAGTCAAAGAAAAATTTCCATGTGACATAAGTTTTCAGGGAGAAAAAGCAGTATGCTACGATTTGCTGACGACATTGTCTTGTTAGCAGAGAGGGCTGAGGATATTGAGTAGTTACTGAATGGCATGAACCAAATACTGAAGGAAGATTTTCGAGTGAATATAAATCAAAGCAAGACAAAAGTGATGAAATATAGCAGAAATGATACCAATACTAGTAGATTAAATATAAAAATAGGATAGGATGCAATAGGAGAAGTACCGTAAGTGAATTCTGTTACTTGGGAAGTAAAATTACAACCGATGGCCGAAGCAGGAATGATGTTAAAAACAGAATAGCACTAGCAAAAAGAGCCATCACGAAAAAGAGAAACCTTTTAGTTTCAAATATTGATCTAGGAATTAGAAAGAACTTTTTAAAACTCTTTGTGTGGAGCACAGCACTTTATGGTAGCGAAACATGGACTTTAGGAAAACCGGAAATAAAGAAAATTGAAGCGTTTGAAATGTGGTGCTACAGAAGAATGCTGAAAATTAAGTGGACAGACAAAGTAAGAAATGAACGAGTTTTGGAAATGGTGGGTGAGAAGAAGTTTGTGGAAGAAGCTTACAGAAAGAAGAGACAGGCTGGTAGGTCATATTTTGAGACATGCTGGATTGGTTAATTTGTTAGTGGAGGGAACAGTCGAAGGTAGGAACTGTAGAGGAAGACAGAGATTGGAATATATGAAGCAGATAATTGAGGACGTGGGTTGTAGGGGGTATGTAGAAATGAAGAGGTTAGCACAGGATAGGAAAGGATGGAGGATTTCATCAAACCAGTCGAAAGACTGACGACAGCAAAAAAAAAAAAAGACGTAGCTTATGTTACTTGAATTACACTCTTCCCTGTAGTAGTCTGTAACAAAAATTTTATCTGCATATCTAGGAAACCATTAACATTTATGGTAGTAATGTTGAACTTTAAGTATAACGAGGTATGCAATCAAAATCCATTTAATTGAATGAGATGAGTATGAAGTACATAAAAATTATTTAATTTTTGGGGAAGGTATATTTCTCGCAGAAATTTGTCCATGAAATATTCAGTATGAAATGATTGTAACCAGACACACGCAATACAAATATAAAACAGGTCTAATGGATGCAATTAAAATTCATAAGTACCGTATAAGGATTTTTATGTGAATATACAGACGAAATCTGATTAATGATGGCTAAAGTCATTTGCGAAAAACGATATTCGCATAGAAATTATTATACACAGACGGAAAAAAAAATCCCAACACCAAGAAAAAATTATTGTAGAGTAATGAAATTTGGACAATGCATTTGTCAAGTTAACATGTTTAATTGATTAAATTTTCAAGATCACAGGTTAATTTAAGCTCAAGAAAATGCATTTCAAATGTGAAATACTGTTAAATTAATAGCCGGTGTAACCTCCAGAATTTTGAATGCAAGCCTGCAAACGTGAATGCATTGTGTCATACAGGTTTCGAATGTCACTTTGTGGTATGGAGTTCCATGCTTGTTGTACTTGTGCTGTCAATACTGGGACGGTCAGTGCTGGCTGTGGATGATGCTGGAGTTGTCGTCCAATGATATCCCATACGTGTTCAATTGGAGACAGATCTGGTGATCTCGCAGGCCAAGGTAACATGTCGACACTCTGTAGAACACGTTGCGAGACAACAGCGGTATGAGGGCGAGCGTTATCCTGTTGAAAAACTCCCCCTTGAATTCTGTTCATGAATGGCAGCACTACAGGTTGAATTACCAGACTGACGTACAAATTTGCAGTCAGTGTGTTTGGTATAACCACAAGAGTGCTCCTGCTGTCATAGGAAATTGCTCCCCAGACCATGACTCCAGCCCTGTAGCGTGCATTCCACTGACTACAAGCCATCGCCGTTTGCGACTCCAGTGGTGTCAAGCCAGAGCTCATTGGAGGACGGAGTGGAGATCTGTTGTGTTTTCTGATGAAAGCAGGTTCTGCCTTGGTGCCAGTGATGGCCGAGTGTTGGTCAGAAGGAGGCCAGGGGAACGCCTGCAACCAAACTGTCTGCGGCCTAGACACACTGGACCTACACCTGGAGTCATGGTCTGGGGAGCAATTTCCTATGACAGCAGGAGCACTCTTGTGGTTATACCAAACACACTGACTGCAAATTTGTACGTCAGTCTGGTAATTCAACCTGTAGTGCTGCCATTCATGAACAGCATTCAAGGGGGAGTTTTTCAACAGGATAACGCTCGCCCTCATACCGCTGTTGTCTCGCAACGTGCTCTACAGAGTGTCGACATGTTACCTTGGCCTGCGAGATCACCAGATCTGTCTCCAATTGAACACGTATGGGATATCATTGGACGACAACTCCAGCATCATCCACAGCCAGCACTGACCGTCCCAGTATTGACAGCACAAGTACAACAAGCATGGAACTCCATACCACAAAGTGACATTCGAAACCTGTATGACACAATGCATTCACGTTTGCAGGCTTGCATTCAAAATTCTGGAGGTTACACCGGCTATTAATTTAACAGTATTTCACATTTGAAATGCATTTTCTTGAGCTTAAATTAACCTGTGATCTTGAAAATTTAATCAATTAAACATGTTAACTTGACAAATGCATTGTCCAAATTTCATTACTCTACAATAATTTTTTCTTGGTGTTGGGATTTTTTTTTCCGTCTGTGTATTTTAATGAAACTTCATATATAACTCATACATACTTTACAATTACTTGAGGTATATGTCTCTTGTTTTGAAGAAATATATGTATTTATATCGGATTCAGTGCCTGCATAAAAACAATTTTTTGCCAGAACTTTCATGTCAGTAATAGCAACGTAGAAAATAATTTACTACATATTCAGGTTTTTGGTGTCGTTAATGATATTATTGGTCTTGTGCATAATTTTCAGATTGCATACATTTATAATTTTTATCTTCAGTAATAGTCAGAGACGCGGGTTTTATAATTTACTTTTGACAGGTACAAACAAAAGAAATATGCGTCAGTTCTTTCCTTCCCTTTTAAAAAGTTTTTGAATTAATTATTGGTAGATAATTACTTTAATCAACTGAATCATAAGAAAAAAATATAATTTGAACCTATAGAAAATATGGCTGTCTAATGCAAAGTAAGAATATATAATCACAGGAAGGCTCATACTGATTTACAACGCAGAATACAGAGCCAATATAAACAAAAGAGATCTTAGAAAAAGTATTATGTGTAATAAAAGTATGAGCATCATACGTCACGCCTGCGCAATTTTATAATAAGATGTTTTGTTAAAGTTAAAACAATTTTATTATTATTTTTCTATAAAAACTTGTAGTCTAAATGTATAATGCTAATTCTAGTTTATAAATGTGTGTGAAAGGTCAAAGAGTAAAAGATGCAAATGAGAGCGAAGGCAAAGATATGTAAAGAATGAAACAGTAAAAGTGAGTCGTCGACGTGATGTAAAAAGAGTGTGGCTGAAATTCGTTGCTGGTGTAATCCGAATATTAGTTTATAAAACTGTTTCAAGAATAATTTATTGTTTTGTATAAAGGATATATGCAATTGGCGGGGAAACGATTCCAAATTAGTGGAGTTGTAAAAAAGTTGTGAAATGATAAGAAAGTGACAAATAAAAGTTGAATGAGTTTATTTTGTGGAAATAATTTTAAGAGTATTACGAGTATGTCTGACAAATAATTAATGGTTAGAGGATAAGAGCTGCAATTGAGAAGTATAAAGGTTTATTTCAGGTGAAACAGAAGATGGGTTCCAAGAATTATCTTGAAAATGATAGGCTAAAATGAAAGCTGATACAAGATTTTCTTAACTATCTTGGGAGCATAATATCAGATATAACAAGGTAAATACTATAGTATTAATTGAATTAGGTCACGATCATCAAAGACAGTTTAAATAGAACTTCTGTTATAAGAGGTGTAGCTGGTTCTGCATTTCATTTCATGGTTGGATAGTTTTAATTAATAAATACTAATAATTAAATATGATTATTTACACACGTATACGTCGTCGTATATGAAGTTATGATATAGAGCAAGCCATTTATATACAAGGTATAAAAAGAGACCATCACAACAGGAAAACCACGGAAGGGTAGGAAAAAAAGTAAGGGTATACGATATCTATTTAAAATTCAAAATATACGAAGAATTCTAGAAGAGAGACGGAAATATTGAAACCAGCACAAAGGGAGAATGGATGAACAAAAAATGGGTAAAAAGCGAAAAGCAATATTCCTGTCAGCAGAAAACAGAATAGGGGATGACCGTTAATACGCTGGAAAGAGTGTTTAACAACAATCTTAGAAGAAGAATAAAAGATCAGTAGAAAAGGAACAATCCGTAACCTATCAAAAAAAAAAAAAGAAGCTGAAACAGAAAGATGAGAAAAAGTCACGTGACACTGCAGCCATGGCCTGCAGTATGCTGATAAGGTGTATTTATCAGCATCGTATTGTTTGTAGGGAACCCACACGCCTCTTCAGCTTGTAAGTTGGTAGTGAAAGTGTACATCCATATCGATAGAAGAAAATGTCGCCTGAATGCGCTGCTGCATAGGTCTTGGTGTGTATTAGGATGAGTCAGCCTCCATAACACGGAAGTAGCGTCTCTTAATGGAGCCAAAACCAGTGGTATAAATGTCTCTTGTGTTTACAAAACCTAAGAGACACTCGCCAGGCACATTCCGAAAATAGAGGTGAAATAATAAACGTTCAGCTTTAGAATATCACTCCTGCATTATCTGAAATGAACTTCAGTGCAAAAAATATCGACTAGCTGGGACCAAAAACTTGAACAATCAGGGTATCAGATAAACCAGGGGCACATAAAACTATAGAAAAATAATGTAGTTAAAAATTTAGAATACCAAATAATCGAAGGTCGTAGCAAGTATAACTGAAGTCCCAAAACTTCGTGGTTAATCGCTATCACATCATTTCCGTTTGTAGCACAAGTATCACACAAGGCTATCAGGCCAATAAAATATGCCCCACATTGTTGTGCGGAACTGTAAATTTAGTATCCGTTGCCATAGTTGGATATTAAAACTTTAGCATGCTGGATAGGACGGATGATAGTGTTGATTTTTATCACTTTTCCTTTCTGACTTCCTTAACAATAACGGTTTTTTTCCATAGCTTTTTTCCGTCTAGTTCAGTTAAATTACGCGATGTTAAAGTCCGATTTGAGTACACAGGTTTTGCATCGGCTGTGGAAACTCTTGTTTCCCTTTAACTTCATGCAATGATTTGTTAGCCGATTACAAGTGGTACACAACAATATTCACAGGGAGTCCAGGGACCGACTTCCAAAATGATAAACTAAATAGAACAGCGCAATCTAATAAGATTAACTCTCGCGTATTTAAGGTTTGGAGATTTTTTTTTTTTTTTTGTAACTTTTAATTCTTACACTTTTTTACATCATTTCTTTCTTTCTAATAATTTTAGTCATTTAACCGGTGATCTTTTGTAAATAAATTGATTTCTTATGTAAAAGTTGACTAAATGAATATCGCGGTATGAGTTCGAATCTAAAAATCCGGTCCGATGGTTAACAGACTTTAAAGCGTACTAGACTGCCAGGTATTTTAAAACATTTTTCATTTTTTAATGTGACGTTGGTCGCCACATTCCAAGGCGAATTTTTATTGTATAAGTATTAATGTTAGATTGATTTTCATAAAGCTTGGGCTACCACAGGTATATTTTTTGATAATTACCTTAAAAGTACCGAAGATTCCATGTGAGAAGGACTGGATACCAATAGTGATTATTCAGTTTATCTTGGAGCAACGAATATTAAAAATTTATTGAGCTGTGCAAGGTTGAAGAGAATCGTGGCTTCCTTGAGGGGCACTCACCGGGAGGAAGCCGCTAGCCACAGGCGACAGGTTGTCTCAAAGCTAACAAAAGCATTAGGGTGAGAGGTTTTACCAGAGGTAGCCTTAAGACAGAGGTCACCGCTCCTAACGGGGGATTCTCCACCCGAAAGATAGCGTCGTCCTACTAACTTTGTCTAGTTTTAGCGAACGGCGTTAGTTTCAAGGACCAATAAAAATCCACGATATTACGTGACGTCAGATGGCCAACCTATGGCCCAATCCCAGTGAGCACTTAAGTAAAATTCTTGGGATTTTCTGTTAAAATTGCGGACTCCGATGGCTGGCTTTTCTCGGTGAATGCTGCTGAAGTCCGTGTCGAATGCTGCCGGCTTGCATATTAAGCTGAATGCAGGAGCGGCATTCGCGAGGCGACACAGTCAGTGATTCAAGCATGGGCATTACCAGAACTGGCGTGACTGTAGCCTCCTAGTAGTAAGACAGGACTTCCGTACCATGGGCCATCTTCGATCACCGCCTATTTCAGACGCAGAACTACAATAATAAAATGTTACGAGCAAGCCATCTGATTGTGAATTCCGTGAAGCTGACCCTTAAGCTTCTTTGAGAGGAAAGATCCACGTTCTAACGTGGTAGATAAAAACCACACTCAAATAGTTCTGGCAAAATATGCCACTATCTCAATTATTTTCGAATGGTATTAGTTCATTCATGGCGACCTAATTTATATTAAAATTAAAAGTCACCTTATTATGATAGCTATGTCTGAGGCCATCATAACTAGTATTGTACATTGTTTCTAAGTGTCATTCTTTCGGATATTAATTTTGGAAAGGTTTAAAGTAAATTACAATTGTTTGCTTGCTCGTGACGTACCTCCGAGAGTTGCTTTGTGATTTTGCCTTCTTGTATTAACAGAAACGGTAAATTCGCTCAGATATTTAATTGTCAATGATGCTAAATAAATGTTACATTGTCACAGTTTTCCTGTATTCCAAATGTCATTCCATATTTGCATCCCTTCATAAAAATTAAAATCCCCTTTGTTAATCATCAATTTTCTGATCATAACGATAACTTATTCATCACCAAGAAACCCCCTACTACAATTTAGTTTCAGAAACATAAAAACAATGTATCTTTCAGTTACTTAATTCCTAACTAAGGGTTTAGATATATTTTCGCCGTTAGTTTGTGAACGCTATTAAAGTAAAATAAAAGAGCTTCAAAGAAAGAGAGAAAAAAATTAGGGAATACCCAAAGGTTACGAAATAACTATATTTTTACAATACACCCCAAAAAATCGCAGAATGGTGTAACGGTCTTATATGGTATTTTTATTTTATTTTGCTTTTTCGTTCTGTTTAATAATCTTTCTTTATTCAATTTTATATTGGCAACTAGCTCTGTTTCCCTTTTCGTTTGTTTTCGTTCCTATGCTTTACCATTAATTACTTTCAGTCTTTAGTCGTATTTCGGATTTGAAGCTAAAAATAACCGTTACAAACAAAATATACTCTTAGATAACACCACCTCCAATTAATATTTTTAATTATTTTTGGACTTGTGAATTAGCCTTTTTTGTTCACATTGTAATTAAATTTACCTAATTTTATTAAAATAAGCGATTTTCGTAATTTCATTTACATTTCGTTTAACAACTGAGTTCCTCATTCACATTTATTGTATTGGAACCAATACTTATTAATACAATAACTTTTACGATCATCATTCACCAATATAAATTCTTCTCGGGTTTGCCGCCGAATTACATTTTCTACTGTCAAGCTTTCGGCGACTTTCACTGCCGCCATCATCAGGTCTGTTGTATCTGAAGGAACAACAAAAACTGGACTGAATAGCGGAACTGAACGAGCCAGGAACGTTGTCGACTTCCGATTGGCTGACTCCAATGACGTAACCATTCCGTGACTGCGATTGGTCGGTTGCGGAACCAGGCGTATATCTTAACGTCATTGGAGTCAGCCAATCGGAAGTCGACAACGTTCCTGGCTCGTTCAGTTCCGCTATTCAGTCCAGTTTTTGTTGTTCCTTCAGATACAACAGACCTGACGATGGCGGCAGTGAAAGTCGCCGAAAGCTTGACAGTAGAAAATGTAATTCGGCGGCAAACCCGAGAAGAATTTATATCGAAGATACGCCGAGAAAGACTTATATCTCAGTATCATTCACCAACTTAGAAGAATCTTCCTGAAATTGTCTCTCCATTTGCAACATATTCTCCCATCCATCGCGAGAAATCTTCAGCGCCAGGATTCAGTTTTTATTATTAATGGCATCTTTAACATTATTTTTTATGGTTTAAATCTGACACTTTACAAATATAGATGGTGGTTATTCTTGTAGGTATACAGTCACACTATACAGTTTTCATTTTGGGCGTCAAAAAATAAATACCAACACAGAATTTTTTGAATGTACTGAATTTTTTTAAATAGACATGATGTCTTGAAAGAAAAGGCACCGCTCATTCCTCTTGTTACGTCATGTCACACCATGCTGGTCGACAGTTGCTTCGTAAGAGCAAAGATACGCATAGTTTGCACGGTTAATTGCTAGGAACAGCAGCAACATTGCTGACCAGAGGCATGGGGAGATGGTTATTTGTGAGTTCTTAAAACATTAATGAAACGACATCACTGAGCACCGACCACAGAAGGACGCACGCTATCATTCACTTCTTCATTTATTTTGCTAAGCCCTTATTTTCAATTAAGTTACTATCGGCGACTTAAAACAGCGAACTTAAAAATGCAGGAACCAAAATAATTGGTCTGTGTGCAAGGAGCAGGGAACTTAAATGTGGCGGAGCGGTATTGGCCTCAGAGGTTCCTGGAAGCGACCGAGGGTATGAAAGGCATGGTTAATTAAACGTAGCAGAGGGTGTAATCCTACTGATGACAATCTCGGAAATTACAGTGGATTCCAAAAAGATTGCTAGCAACATTTCGACAACGTTTCGTCCGCTGAGCCTTTTTCCACTTCTGACTCATTTAATTAAATGGTAAATTTACAGCAGTTATGAAACTTTGTTCACTTAAAACATATTTCAAAGTGATGTTGTTCTGTTGCCTCACAGCTATAGCAGGTTGTATGTTTTCATTCCGCTACAAGAACCTCTGTGTCTTGTCTGTTTATGTTTCCTTTCACTAACTTCTCTTTCTAAACTATTGCAATTTAAGAATAAAAAAATCAATTTCTAATAAATTTTAAATACAAAAGTAAGTTTTGATGTTACTTGTGTTGGATATATATATATTACTAAATTGTAGAAGTGAAATATGTCCTTGATGTATAGCTTAAATATAAAAAAATGACAAGAGACAAAATTTTGGAACTATAATGACTGTATTAGAAATAGTCAGGGATGTCTATTACTTAGTAAGTGAACTGTACAGTAGAAAACATTAGCGAAAAGTGCTTTCTCCAAAAGAAAAAAGCGTTTATTACCCTTTGTTTGCTTAGGTCTTAGAGACGGGAAAGGGATCTGAGCAATCAACGGAAAAAAATCGGCGACGGTCGTTTGAAGTAACCACCACAGAATTTGCCTGGAGTGACACCGGGAACCGAAATCTGGATGGCTAGAAGGGTATCCGAACCAGCGTCCTTCCGAATGCAAGACCCGAGTATTACCGCTCGTCCACCAGAATCATTAGTTAACCACCAGACATCAACCTAGACTTTACAGTACTCTACCTACTCATCTTACTACTTTATTGAAGTCTTTTTGGAGAACGAAGAAGCCAGAATGATGTAAGTCTGAAGTCTTTGTGGTGCCAAAGAAAGCTAATTAACACGACCGGAGAATGTTGAGTAAAGGAAGTGAATTGTGAAAGAATCTTGCATCGTTACTCATCTTTTGAGATAGCCGAATTTGTTAGCTTGTTATCAAGGAGAAGAGTCCAGGGGAATTATTCAGAGTTAGAGAATGATGAATCTTTTTATTAATAAATAAAAACAGCGTAAGCAATTGAATATTTGTTCGTTTATTTGCTTTACGAACACGTTTCGCTATTCAGTTGTTTAGGCTGCATGTATTTATTAATATTAATAGCAATTGAGAAAAATGATCTATAACGTCCAAATATTAATGATGACTCCAGTGTGGTGACAGTATTGAAAAATTTTGTTGTAATGGTCCAGTGAAGGTAAACAGATTTGTGAAGGACTGAGAGTGGGGGCGGATTGCATGAAAATTGTCGAGATGACTACATACAAAAAAAATCACAAAATTCTGCTTGCTACTGTTTACAGTAGACGATGCCTAAACATATTTTGTTTAGTGCACCACCATTATTCACATCAAGTAGTATAAAGATTAATAATACGCCAATACAAGTGAATTTTCGTTTATTTTTGAGCCGTACGCGTTTCATTTAATTTTTTAGCTTCAGCGGCATCTGTGTGATTTTTGTACATTTTGTCTTTTACATTTCATTATGGAAACATTTTGAAGTGCAGTTGAAATTAATTTTACTTATCTGTTTCATGCTCTCTTCTAGAAATAGAATCATTTGTAAGTAAAATTAATTTCGACTACACTTCACATTGTATCCATGATTACATGTAACTGGCAAAATGTACAAATATCACACAAATGCCGTTGAAGGTGCTCTAAAAAAAATGGAGTGAAACGAGTGTGGCCTAAAAATTAAAATAAACTAAAATTCAACTGCACTGGCGTATTATTAATCTTTACACAAATTGATTAACTTGCAATCCAGGAAATGGCCGCAACATTTAATTATTACTCTCATCTGTTATCCATTGCACTGATGGAATTATCACGTTCATACACACTAAAAACAGGCGAGAAGTTACGAAGCAGGATGATCTAACTTATTTATCAGGAAACAGAAATTAAGACCCCAATATATAACTACAACAAGATAACGCTACCTGCCAATTAAATACTAAATCTGTTCACTACTACTCTAGCTACCTAAGCACATGTGTAGAGAGGGAAAAACAGACTAATTTGGTGCTAGAAATAATGAGACTGAATAAAAAAATACTAAAAAATACATGACTGTAATGTATGATATAATGTTTCATCTACCAAGTGAAGACGTATTCCCACAGAAGAACAGTGGACTTTGCAACCCCAGTGCCGGCTTGAACGTGGTGGTGGGTCGTATAGTACATGGCCGATGAGAGCGCCCTCCATATGCCTCGAGGGGGTCGGGTTTACGAGTTGTAAAAACACCGTCTACCGGAAAGCTATTCTGCTCCAGATCGATTCCGTTTTACTGTCCCACATATGGACACAGGAGACATCCCTCCCGTCTGGCTGTAATTAAAATAGCCCAGCAGCGGCATTAATTAACTACACTCTTTCATTTATGTCAAAGAACTTTGTTGATTGCTTTGCTTTTCCTCTTTTTGGTTGAAATGCGACATATTGGCGCTACTGCAACTGGTTTGTTACGTCATTGTATACGTGCAGGCACTCACTCCAGCTAATACAGTCGACAGATGGACATTTTCTGCTGGTACACAGTCAATAATTTGGCTCTAATCCACTACCACTAGAGTAACGAGCTTACTGTCCAACCTGCAAACATCACTTTCTAACGTTTCGATTATTGCCGTTCAATTATTGCCGTTGTATGCTAACATTGTATGTTCACTGAGACGAAGGAAAACGTAAAATCTTTTAAATGAGTTATCTGAAAAAACATCGGAAAACGTTTGTGCACTTTCGACTGTTAACTTGCTCATAGCAAAGAAAAACACAGAATTTACTGTTAAAATCAATCTCATTCATTAATTCCAGGCGTATTTCACAGATAAACCGTTTTGCCATGTCTTACGTATCTTTTCGCCTTTCTATTATTGTGTTCGTAATTCTCAAATCAAACTGTTCTTCTGTGATCTATTTCATTAATTGAAATAAACATTAATTTCTCTACTTCTAATGTTTCTTTTTATAATCGATACCAATCATTCTTCGATGAAAGATTTACTATAGACTTCTTATTCGTAATTATTGCAGGCAAAACCCTGTGAGAATAACTCTTCAAATTGATTATCAACTTTATTTTGCTTGACCTCTAATTAATTATTACAAAAGGTCAAAAGGTTCAATATTATGTGAGGATTGAATCAACTGCGTATAGTGCTTGTCTGTCCTCGCCGATAATTAAAAAGAAAAGAAAGCCCCGCTACAACAATGCGGCCATACTTGTAACCTCCATAGGTCTGACGCCAGGGTACCACGTGGCTTTATAGCTAGCCAATCAGACACTAAGTCACTGGTCCTGAACGGCAAACTTTGCGAAACGAAATCTTACTGATGTTAATACCAATATCGTCTACTACATAACACGCAGGCAGTTATCATGGAAGATGTATTCCTCGATGGGAACTTTCTTATCGTCTTCCCCAGTGCGTGTTCGAATGTTTTACTGAAGGTGTGTATAACAGTAATAGCGTGTGTGTTCATATAGAGTGTTGATAGTGTCGTGTGAAATGAGAGATGAAGAAGGGAGGAGGGTGAACACCGGTGCCGGAGTATTCGTGGCTACTCTTCCGAAAGAAAAATTGTCGGCAAGCAATGGATAGGAAACAGGGCGAGAGCTCAATGAATGAGCGATTCCGGCATTCATCTGAGATGACTTCCGAAAACCGAAACCTGAATGCCTACATCGAGAATCAAACTAAAGACATCCAGTAGAATTTCGTACCTAAATTTTACCGCACAACCACCAGGGTCGAACGATTTAACTCGATAATCGAAACTCAAATGCAACATCAAAAAAATAAAATATGCAATCAGTTTATTGGGGTCGCAGCAACTGTTTCTTATTTCAGGTAGCATTTGGCAGTTTCACATCTGCCACAGTGGCCTTTGATCATATTTTCAAGCACCAAGTAACGTTTCTGTTCGTAGAGGTATCAGTACCTATAAAATGCCAGTCTTGGTCACGATGTTCTGTCACACAGTAACGTCACTCTATGACGACACGCTACGACGTCAAGCTTTTCGCCTTCGCTGCACAACTTACAACGACCAGAGATGTTCGAGGTTATGCGCGTTATTTAATAACAGTTTTATTTAGGCACACTTCCACAAGTAAATGAAGTGCCAGTACAGTAAAAGAAATGTATGTATTTCATAAAAATCGACATAATAATTACTAGTTGATTTTTCTTAATTAAAATTCGTTCGATTTAGATTTTTCTTATATCGTTGTTGTAGTAAGCTAAAAATATTAACATTATATCATTTTCAAGATAATGAGCGCTATTTGATGATAATTGTACTTAATTAGCAAAGAAGCAAATTGCTAAAATACTGTATTCAACGCGTCATTTTTGACGGGCTTACAATATATTTATATTCGATGTAGATATTTGGAATCACTGTTATAATATACTCGAAGAAATGATTTTCAGAAACACTGAAATGAAAATATGTACTGTGTTCAAATTAACGCATTAATTATTAGTATTACTGATATCACTATATCAAACACATGTAAGTATTTCCAGTGGGTCAGATTTAGATCGCAAATACGATAAACGTATTCGTACACGGGTGATAGAATCAATGAATTTTGAACAGCAGTATTAGTAGAATTATGTCGAAATGCAAACAGGACCATAATGACAACTGATACAATTTTTTACAGCATAATTCCTAATGAATTTAGTTTTATAAATAATTTGAGCTGCTTTCATAAACGCCGAGTTACTGAAATTACTATTTCATACGGAAGTAGTTTCGTACTTATCGTGCTTAGTGACATCTGGACCTGGAATAAAACCAAAATCACGCGCTATAGCATAACGTTTTGGGATTCCTAATTTATTTTTTATTTCTTTGCTCCCTAATTCTGACATCATTAATTCAGTAGAAGTTCCATCCGTACCGCTGTGTAATAATATATAACCGAAATATGTACAAATTACAAATTAAGGTTATGATCGTTACATAACAACAATTCTATCTATTTAGGAAACCGCAAGGAAATGAACTGCCAGAAAATTACTTTCAACCGTTATTTTTGACAGACTGAGAAGCTATAGTAAATAATAATAGGGCACCTGTTCCTCTGCTTCTCGTAAGTGAATGGCTGTAATCGCTGTCAGCAGTACGATTATGAAACTTCTGTCCCGGTATGCCTTGTAGCGCACATGATAAAAGGCACATTGTTGTTTAGTCTTTTATCTAACTGCTACCATCAATCAAGCTACGTACATACACAGCCGGCAGTTTGATTGATGGCCTTTAAGCTCCGCTGTGATAAACACCCGCCGAAGGTGCTACGCGCGACTTGGAGCATACCAACAGGCGCTCCGGAACACTCACTATAGCACCTGGGCCCGTTCTGCTAGAAGTCTACGGGAATGAAGTGGTTGTAACGGTCATACGGAGACGTCTCGTTGCTTCGTGAAATGTAAAAATAAGATTGAAAAATATTTATTTTATTTTATGTGTAATAAATATAAAGTGGTAATATAAAATGCTAATCAGACGTTTTTGAAGAATCTCCTATATCAACGAGAAAATTTGATGGCTAGTCACAGAGCTTACTGAAGGAATGGAATGGATTTAGATTAACGGATTGAGGAGAGAGTAGAAATGGCACCGGTAGGGAGGTACCGGAATATGAAAGAATTTCGAATTACGGGAAATATTTATGGCTGCGACTATAGAGAATATTATTGATACTAAAGTTCTGTTGTGTTTATTTCTTCATTGTGTGAAAAAAGCGATGTATAGAGCAGAGTAATATATGAGGTGTCGCAGAAAGATTTCATGGTGTGTGTGTGTGTGTGTTTTTTTTTTTTTTTTTTTTTTTTTTTTTTTTTTAATATGATTTTATAAGAGAATTTCAGATAGAGTATAAAAATTTGTCACAGATAGTAGGAAGAAAAAAGATAATATTTTATAATCGGATTGGTGAGCGTTGAAATCCGTCTTAGCAAAAAGAGATACAAAAAAACCTTTCTCCTTCCAGTTGGGAAGTCTTAAGAAGCACGAAAAGGTAAAACACAACGTTATAAATTTACTTATAAACATCGTAGAATGATCTGAGCTAGGATTTGAATGTTTATTTATTGATTGA
>CM061919.1:211645475-211820776 GCA_031002005.1 Vandiemenella viatica
CCAATACTAGACCGAGCCACGTAATGTATCGACGCTCCCTTATAAATAATGCGTTGACGCAGTATCTGGCAGTTCATTTCCTCGCAGTTGTTTAGCTAAATACAATTGTTACTAAATAATGCTAATAACCTTAAAAACGATGTAATTTGGCTCATATTTCATACTTTACTGTAACTGCTATATCTGTGGACAGAGAGTTTGAATAAAAATAAACAGAAAAACCGTTAATACTAAATATTGCAATTTAAACGCAACACACACTTTTTTAATGTTCTGGCAAATATTTTGCGTGTAAGTGACCATTCGTTTTTTCCCTTTTTTCAGCTTTAGATGTCTGGCAAGAAGAAAATTTACAATTTGACCTGTACCTGAGTAATCTTTGATGATAACTGACCTATAAATGTAGTTGTAGTAGTAGTGGTTATTTTGATATTTTGATCTTTTACAATTGTTATTTTTTATTTAAATAATTTATTAGTTCCTATTTATTTGGGCTAACTAAATGTTCTTATCATTTTAAAAGATATTTTCAAGACTAGATTATTTTTTAAATTCTCAGAAAACGATTGTTTATTATTTTTTCTTCTTTTAGTTAAATAAAGAAACCTCTTAACGCTCCTCACACATAAAATTGATATTAATCACTAAAGTACAAAACATTGTGAGTTTCTAATGGCTGTATGTATCATTTTGATACTTCCGCCCAGAAGTGTGACTTTTAGAAGCGTGCCTGTCGCAAGGTTAAGTGGTTTTTAAGTTATTAAAAATTATAGGTTAAAACATTAAATGTTCTAAAGAGAATTTTTTGCTCAAGCACAGGTGACGCAACGCGATGAAACATACTTATAGTTTTTAGTTAAAACATAAAGTTTCAATCTGTGAAAATACCATCAACATCGGTTTGGACGTGGTTCATGGACAACAGAGCAGAAGTGGGACCTTCGCGATTATTCTTTGTCCATGGATAGTACGACTGTGTTTGTAAATAACTTTCTTTTACCACTCAAGTTACTCATCTGTTTCTTATTCCACCTCTGTTACTGTCTCTGATGACATTTTTTTCTTCTTAATATTATAATGTTAAGCTTTTATAAATACAATAAAAAAGGAAGGCTGTAAAAGTCATACTAAACGTATTTTTCTTTTTAGCAGGGCCTGCCTTACTGGACTTCGCTCCATTCAATCTGATCTTGTGCATCTTTAGGTGAGGCATTAACGAGTCGAATGTCCTGTCGCAAGATATGCAGTCATCGTTTCCTGAGTCTCCCTCGTGGTCTTCGACCCTACGGTCTTACAGCGAGTGGTGCTGTTCTCGCCACTAAGGTATTGTTGCTGCATTGTACATGGCCGTACCATCACAGACCACCCTTAAGTATTTTCTCAGGGATTGGAGCCACACAAAATACTACCTGAATATTCTCATTCCTGATTCGGTCAAATCTAGTAAGTCTGCTGCCAGCGAATCAATTTCATGCCATGCATCTGTTGTTCATGTCTTTTCGTGACTGGTGGAATGGTGGTTCTGTAAATCTTTGATTTAAGGCACAGTGGCACCTTCCGGTCGAAAAGGATTCCTGTGACATCACGTCACTACATCCAGGTTGCGTTGACTCTGTTTCGGACTTATGGCAGCGTCCGACCATCCTAGGTATTTGGACTTAGATGACTTACGGAGTTCAGCGCCGTAGATGTTAACAGACGCATCACTTGTACAGACCACTCTGGCCTCGCATTCGGGAGGACGCCGTTTCGAATCCCGTCCGGGCATCCATATTTCGGTTTCCTTGGTTTCCCCACATCATTCCAGGCGAATTCCGGGATGTTTCCTTCAAAAGGTAATGGCCGAATTCGTTCCCGTTCCTTGTCACCAGTCCCATCCCGCCTCTAATGACCTCGACGTCGACGAGGTGTAAAGCCATAAGTAAAAAAAAATCTTTAAAGCCGATAAAAATCCTTAGAATATTAACATAGCATCAGCTATTAAGAAAGGGAAAAAAAGCGAGCTATGGCCACTTTGGCATGCGCCACTGCCTGTCTTTTTTTTATTATTTACTGCTTTACGTCTCGTCGACGGCTAAGGTTATTCGAAGCGGGATGGGACTGGGGACAAGGAACGGGAAGTAATTCGGCCATGGCCTTTTTGAAGGAAACATCCGGGCATTCGCCTGGAGTGATTTGGGGAAACCATAAAAAACCCAAATCTGGATGCCCGGACGGGGATTCGCACCCGCATCCTCCCGAATGCGAGGCCAGAACGTTAACTGTTCACCCACCAAGCTAGGTGCCACTGCCTGTCGTCAGTGAGGATAGAGTTGGATTGATGAAATCAATGGAATTTCTCATAAACCACTCCAGAAGATAGAAACTCCGATACACTCCTCCAAGTACAGAACGTAAAATAAGATTACAAAAATGAGACACAAATAAACAGACGGAAGAGGTATTATCCTGTTACGTATCTGCGATTTATAACCTTCGGATTTTTCAGAAGAAGCGAAGAATGGTTTAGCTGCAGCTGCCTTTGAGATACGCTGGGAGCAGTGTCGTTTTTCCGTATCGACTCACCGAGCACAGCACAATAGCTTCTGCCCGCCCTCGGCGCTCACTGCGATTCAAAGAGGCACACCAGCCGACTGCAGCCGAACCGATCGAGCTGAATTATTGCTAAGTGTTTGCCGAACACGGGTTGGAATGCATTCCGTTTTATTTGCGACTGGAAAACGGTGGAAGACCCTGGCAGCTGCCACGTTCACAGAAATTGCAAACAGTTTTTCAACAAGTCTCACAATTATTGAATTTAGATCCATTCTGTGGTGACTATGTGTTAATTTTCTCTCTCTGAAACCCAATCCATTTCCTATTCGATTTCGCAATCCTGGGGAGTTTTTTAATCACAACGCCGCTCTTTTTCTAGGATATTCCATATCTGCGCTTGAAGAGCTGGCATAGACGTTAGTATTCCGAGAACCCACCTCCTTGTTAAACCACTAGTATCTTCGTTGATTAGAAGAGTACAGTTAATTAATTACTCAGTCCGTAGATTTACAGGGTTTTGTTACTTTCACCATAGTATGACACCTGTACTTCTACAACTTCTAAATGATACGTAGTCGCTGGAAAAACACCATCAACACATGTTTTACTTTTTATTCCGCCGAAATATTCAAGAGAACATACACGATCAAGAAATCAGACTTCATCCAAAGAGTTTTAAACACATTACTAGAACAACTGTCATGGTGTCCCTGGCACCGTTCTGAGCCACTTTGCCTGCTCGGAATTTCAGGAGCTTAAATATTCGGTACAGAATAAATACTATCTGGAGAGCAAAAACAAAAAAAACAAAAAACGCCCTATAGAAACGATAATAGACGACCTCCATCAAATCAGTGGTCTGCCTAAACTCCGTCAAAGATTTCACAATATGGCGACTCAGTTTTACGCCAAAAATCATGAATCTGCCAACACACCAATAAACGTTCTGGGAGCCGAAATGATATACAACAATCAGCTCAGGTGGCCCATGAACCTCCTTGATCACCAGTGAGGTAATTTTCTAAACTGGACAAGACAAATCCGATCATGATCTAACGATTATGTCAATCATTGGGGAAGAAGATGCGCGCCTTGCGTTAAACTGACAAAAGTAAACATTTTCAAACAGTCGAAAATCACACTTAATACACGTGATACTTAATTACAGTCTTACTGCTTTTAATCTATTTGCATCACTGAAACCATCATATATCAAAACAATATATATTCCTATTAAAAATATACAAATTCTTATTTAATTAATGTTTATTTATTTCCGAAACCAAGAAAATCAGTTGAAAGCATTGAAATTAATAGGAAGCTGAGTCTGGGGGCTGTTATAAGAAGCCATAACATGAAATGATGAAAAATAGCACTACAAATTATTTAACAGAGAAGGAGGTTACCGTACGCAAGGGCTGATCAAACTGATGCGTTGACTACAAAGAAAATAATATGTTTTACACACAATCTATCTACAGCACTTCATCCAAATTTAACACCAAAGGGGAAACTGTGAGCTACGGCTGCAAAGGCTCAACTGATTGCTACCCTAACTGAAAGGTGATTTTGATGCCGCATTTACTCTCGCCTCGCGTTTCGCCTCGAAACTCCTCGAAACATTCGCGCACGAGTGCTGACACGAACTGCCGATTACACTCGCTAGACTTCATTTATGAATGACATGTAAATCAGAATTATAATAGCGTATATAAATTCAGATGTTACGTTTTTTTGTTGAATAACATATAAGACACAACGTAGTTGGTTTACAGCAGCGATTTTATATTTCATTTAAAAGTTTTACATTTTCAAGGGAAGTATAAACATGTTCCAAAAAAATGGTACGTGAAGACTCTGGAGATTCTTTGAAATTCTTAAGAATGTCACAAGCTGACTTTGAACTTCCATTGAGAAAAACTAAAACATTAATATCGAAACAAAAGACTAGATTCAAGATACCAATACCTGCAAAATTTCGATCAACCATAACTGTATGATTATTCAATATTTCAAAGGCAGCTATATCATTAATTGGATATGAAGTTTGTAAAACTGTTCTTACTATCTTAAAGAAGGAAAATAAAAATGTGTTATATTTAAATGAACTATTTTTTTGTTGGTGTTATTATACTTATTTATTTAGTTTACTAAAAGATAATCGCATGTATTATTTAGTCATCAAGGAAAATACATTTTCTTACTTTTATCATAATATTTTTTAATTAATGTTTTAAGACGAATTAACAAAGTAATACGCTAGAGCATGTAAATATTAATCACAGATTTAATTAGACAGGATTAATAACAGTTTTGCGATCCGTCGTTCAAAGATGCTTAAAATGCTGAATCGATGCGATAGTGTAAACAATGTTTACGTGCCTTTGACTCGAGCCAAAAAACCGTCCTTGAAGCGAGCTGCACTCGCGAGCAACTACGCGAGGCGAGACTACGCGAGCGTACCGTTTATTCTCTCGTGTTCGCGCTGTCTTGCGTCGACTCGTGCTTGCTCGCGCGAGAGTACGCGGCATGAAAATATCCGCCATGGTGCTGTATTCTTTGTTGGATTGATATTATTTTCCTGGATTTGTGTACGTCGTGGAACAGTGACTTCTTAGATAGAATAGCTTGATTTTCACGTGATTATTCCATTTAGAGAACAGTGTCACTTTTGTCTAAGTGCGCGTCAGACATTGGAAAAATGCAGCTATTAATATGTCACGCACATCATGATGATATGGAAAAGGAGTTGGGACGTAATAAATACGCTTTGTTATCCATTTAGTTTATTATTATTACTAACTTTAATTGCGAAGGTGCTAACGCTCCAGTTTCCATTCCCCTACTCATCTAATTACCCCTTTTTATTTTATTTCATAAAATTTCCTTTATTGGAGTATTTACGCTATTGTTGCTGTGAATACTTAGAGAAGAGGATAAAACACACGGCCTTGAGGCAGTGAAATCTAAACAACCACAAGGATCAATACTGGAGCTAGTTCTGTTTTAAAATAAAGCGAGCGTGAGTCGCCCATTTGAGCTGATAACTTGAACCCTCGCTCTTAAGTTTTCGAACATCTGTAAGCCCTGCTGTAGTGGTCTAAAGTTCGTAATGGGTACACCAGCTTAGGATTACTGCAAATTACGGTGTACTCGTGCATGTAACGTGATAAGGTGCCTAAATAAGGTGCCGCACTGATTCTCATATGAATTCTTTTTTCCCTCGTACCATTAGGAATTGGAATGCACAACAAAGATATTAGGTTTGGTGCTGAGCCCTTCTGTCAACCACAGTTTTGTGAATTGCAGAGTATATATGTAGACGTAGATTTTTATCATCCATTGTTCCTTTTCCACTAGTTTCGTCCTTTGTGCTTCGCATTATGAATAATTCCAGTCTTTCCGAGAGTGGTGGGAGGATGCGGGTTTGAATCCTCATCTCGCCATCAAGATTTGGGTTCTCCATGGTTTCCCAAAATCACTTCAGATGAATGCCCGGATGGTTCCTTCGAAAGACCATGGTCGAATTACTTCCTGTTCCTTTCCCTATTCCTTTCCCACCTTAAACGACCTCGGCGTAGACGAGACGTAAAACCATAAGTACAATAAAAACAAGTCTTTTCTTTGTCTAAAGCGCACGTCACTTAGTCTCTATTTCCACTGCAGGTTCATTCATGAAACGATGAATATAATTACCGATGTCACAATAGCAACAATACAAAAACGTCAGCTATGGTTCTTGTCAAAATATTTACTTTTTAACTGTCTGCAATGTTCGCTTGTAAGAGGATAGAAGACAGTATCGGTGATTATTCGTAGTTGAAACCATATACCGTTTAATAGTAATCAGAGATTTGACACCCTAATCCTAATACATAAGTAATTAATTTTATTCTTTAGCCATAATGATGAGAATATTTTTTTGTTTAAACTACAGAAATCTATTAAATGAGATTTTACTTGAAAATGTTAGTTTTTAGTCTATGGTTGGTTGCAACGTCAATGTTCATAAAAATACAGAGAATAATTTTAATTAAATTGCGATTCTCTTTTCCAGTAGAATACGATTCGACTTGTTTTTGTATTGATCAAAGGTATTGAAGTTTCGTACCATGAAAAACATTTATTAACTACTAGACAGTGGGGATCTCACATTTTTCCATAAAATAAAACTCTGCTAACGAATGAAAGAATCTTTGAATGATTCGTATACCCGGCGACTAATTAGTACAATCGAATGATTGCATTACGGAGTGTAGCAGCGCGGAAATACAGGACTAAAAAACATAATTATTAAGCAGCAGACATGAGTAGCCCCAGTATAGAAAATGACTTTGTTCTTTTGAAATGAAAATAATGAACGATTCAAACACAAAAATTAGAGCGATCTCTTCAAAGGTAAAAATGAGAAGTTTGCTTCTGGGATATAATTTAATTTTAGTGACAACCAGGGGTGTAGCTATCGGAGGGCTAGGTGGTGCCATGCATCGGGGTTCCAAAACTCAGGGGGCCCCGAAGCGCAGCTCAGGGGGCCCAAGCTCAGTTCAGGTGGCCCCTGCCAGCAAACCTAACAAGACTTGATAGAGCTATAAAAAAAAAAAAGTGGCCCATCCGGCCTGAGGGCCCAAAATATTTTTTTGCACCGGGACCCTTACTAAACTAGCTACGCCACTGGTGACAACCATAGCTAAAGGAGACACTACTTGTTTTCGATAGTACAGAGCTGCTTTTTGTATAATGATTTAGACGTTTCCACACTTCCTGGCATAAAGTCTGAACAGCTTTTTATATTACCAGCGACAAAATTGTCGCTACGAAAGAAGTTTTACCAAGCAGAGAGAAAGACTGTTTTTGAACAGTAGTATCCACGTTAAGTTCCGTTAGAGAGATGAGTATTTTTGAGGAATAAACTGGGGATCTAATTATAGAAACCACTATAAAACGACAAGCAGATGAAACTTCTAACTCCCAAGCGTTTTAATCTCGGCAAATTCCAACTCTTCGAGCACAGCTTGATTAAAATTATTTACTATCGTGGTTAGCTAACTTAACTCCATTAATTAAAATTTCAGTAAACGATCGAATATTTAATTTGTTCTACGTTGGTGAGTTACGTTAACTTTTAATGCTTTTAGTCTCTTATTATACAGTTACATTATAATTCTTTCTTCTAGTCTTACGCAAAAAAATTAATTTCTTCCCGACAGCAACTAACTTCACGCTTGTTTTAACAGACCGCGACTTCGCGGCAAGGAAATTCACTTATAAACTCAGTCAATGGGAAGGTAGCATGAAGTTGTAACTTTGCTGCCAACAGAATTTTGTTTGTTTGTTTAAATTGGCATAAAGTAGTCTAACGATGATCAGACTGCAGAAATCAATAAAATCACGTCGTCCTGTCGTAACCTATGGCCCTGAAAACTCACATTTTGGCCCTAAAAAATATCTTTTTAACCGAATTCAAAAAAGGAGGAGGTTCTTACTTCATTTTTTTTAATGCTACTTAATTCGGGAATTGAAATATCGGAAAAAATCAATCCTTGTTCCCGGAAAATAAACTTGTTGTTGGATAGATAATGCAGATAACGCTATCTGGTCATTTCTGTGAGAGACCTCTCTTCGTGTGGATTATTTTATAATTTATCGTGTATCAAGCTGAGCCGGTGATCATTTTTCTCATCTTTCATTACGTTGGATAAAATTATTGTAAGCTGTCATTTGTGAACGTCTATAAGCACGATGGTCTTTACTCTCTTTTGAAAAATTGGTTTTATTTTCTTTCTCTGTTTCTTCTCAAGCGATCATTCCTTTCGTCACTAGTTTTATGTAAACGACACTGTTTCATTCGAGCAGCGTGCTTAGAAGGCATCCCATATTTAAAATAGCAAACGAAGTATAATAAATTAAAAACAGCCTTAAAAAATATAAATTTTAAAATAAGTTTATGCCTTGCTTAGAAGAAATTAGATCTGAATGGACAATATTTTACACTATTATTACTGAAATTTTAACATTGATCAGTTATTTTTGGAGTCGGTTCCAGCAAAGGAAAGAAAAACAAAAGTGAAAACAATAAGGAATGACAGTAGTACATTACGTTGATTGTGAATCTTTTAACGTTTGATGAAGTCTGCCAGCCGACACTGTAGCGCCAGAGATATGTCTCGACCACCAACGAGGCCGAACCAAAGATTAAAATACCGTTTAATTTGTTGCGCTAAGCTGCCTTCCGCAAAAACAGTTTCCATCTCACTGTATGCTGTAAAATATTCGAAATTTTCACACGTACTCCCCGTGTAACCTCGAACAGGCAATAAAGTGCAGTTATTCGTTCCTGGAGATGGCAGACTGAGTGACGGCTAGCACCGAATCCAAAAATAACTGGTTAACGTTAAAATTTCAATAATAGAAATGTAAAATATCTTCCGTTTAGATTTATTTTCTTCTAAACATGGTATAAAGTTGTTTTACAACTTTTAGGGTAAATGTTTTTTTAAAGGCGGATTTTTTTTTTTTATTTTTTTTTATTTTTTTTTTTCAGACTCGTAATGATACTGAAAACACGGTAACAGATTTGCACCTAGTAAGGAAATATTAGTTTGTGTTTTCCGTTTCTACTGCGTAGTGCGCACGCCAGTGAGCGTACTAGTCGGAAACTGCGATGACGCAGTCTAGGCGCCAGCAGTAAACACTGAGCGTGAGGTCGGAGCATGTTGCCTGCAACACAAACTGCCGGCTAGAATCTATTCGTACACAACGGCGGTAAATTTAGGGCTCGGAAAACTTCCGGTCGCGACCAGCCACCAAACAGCCTCTTAACGCTATTGTGAAGTTTCTCAGGCTGACATCCCAAATACTGACTCAGCTGCTCCACTTAGTACGAGGCTCACTGTTCGCTCACTGAGTAGTATGGTTTTTGTTTTGTTTTGTTTATTGGTTTCTGGCCACAAGACCATTACACCAGCCCTCCTACAAAGTTTTACATATTACAATTTCCGGGAACATTTTTCTTATTAATTATATTTCATATTTAAAATATTACATATTTTACATATCGTTCATATTTAACCTATTACATATTTTACATATTAACTATTTTATATATTTTTACATATTACCTATTTTACATATTGCTTTTAAACTATAAAACTTTGATATACTATTTTTGTTTAATTATATTAGGTTCGTCAAGATGTTAATATGCACATAACGTAAGAAGTTTTTTTTTTTTTTTTTTTTTTTTTTTTTTTTTTTTTTTTTTTTTTTTTTTTTATTGTGGCTTTAGCCATAGGCTAATACAGCCAGTAACATCATGTAATACATTCAACTGCTTATGAATTACACTTTAAGTACATATGACATACACAGAGAATCTTGAGAACATTTTCTTGCTCGATGCATTGAATATCCCTTTGTTGTTATATTCTATTTTTTGTCTCTATTACGTATTTGTGCATTTCTTTTATTGCTTTCAGCGATGGTGAGGATAAGACTTGTATTAGGTCTGCTATGTCCTTGATTTTAAGTTCGCCTTCTATTATCTCTTGCCTTATATTCCTATACTGCTTGCATATTAAAAGGAAGTGATATATATCTTCCACATCGTCGCATTGTTGGCATTTCGGGTAGTCCACGATCTTCATGGTGTACATTCTGTCTCGTAGGAGTGCGTGTCCTGTTCTCAGTCTACATATTGTTTTAATCTCACTTCTGTTTATTTTAAAGGGCGCGTACCATAGTTTGTGGTCTGGTTCCCCTGCTATGGTTCTGTACCAGAGGCTCTTGGTCGGTTCTTCTTCTACCCATCTTCTTTTCCAATCCTTCTTCACTATTTGTGTGATTGTGTGGTTGTAGTCGGTGTAGGGAATGGGTATCTCCTCTATATCTGCTGCATTAATGTCCCCGTGCTATGACATCCGCCGCTTCATTTCCTCTTACGCCAACGTGCCCTGGATCCATTGTAGGTTGACTCTTCTCCTTCCGTTGTTGCCTTGATTATTTGCCTGGCTGCCTCAAACGCTAGGTAGTTTTTGCACGTGCCTCTGGGGATTCCTTTTATGGCCTGTAGGCGCTTTTAGCATCCGAGCAGATGACTGCCTTAACAATACCCACTTCATTTATGTACTTGATTGCTTTTAGTATCGCTATAATCTCTGCTGAAAATATGGACATTGGGGTTGGTAGTCGGTACGCCTCATGCACTTCTAGCGCCATGTCGATGAACGCTGCTGTGGTGGATTCCTCGTTTCTCTCTTGATCCGTCGGTAAATATTTGTCTCCATCCTTCCCATCTTGTGTTTAAAGTTTGCAGGGTCAGCTGCTTTATGATTTCAGTATTTGTTCTTTTCTTCTTTGATACATCTACTGTCAGTTCTGTGTATACATATTGATCCATTTCCATCCTTGGCCACGGTTCTCGTTCTCTATACATATCGTTGATCTCAGAGGTTGCTATGTTCCATCGGTTAGTTATTTCCCAGTATTTTATGAGACTTGGGCACTTATGTAATTTTTGGGTTTCGCTGTATATTCATGCACCAATGTACGCACTTTTCTCCCCAGAGGATGGCTGGTGTTGGTCCTTACTTTTGTCCAGAATTTTAGGCCCAATTTCTTCCTTCTTAATGATAGGGGCGGCGTTGCCATTTCCACTTCCATTGCCATGACTGGCGTTGTTCTTAGAAAGCCGCCCGCTATCCTCAAGGCGGCAGATTGTACGGTATCCAGTTTTTTAAGTGTGGTCGTGGATGCAGTTTCATATAGGAATCCACCATATTCAATTTTGCTTCTTATTAAGGCGAAGTATATCTTTCGCAGCTGTCGGGGGTCCGTGCCTCTGTTTGGTGTAGCCACGTTTTGTAGATGTTTAATCTTTGTAACGCAGCGTGTCTTGTCTCTTCTATGTGTCTTTTCCAGGACAGCTTTGTGTCCAGCCACATGCCTAAGAACTTTGTTTCCCTAACTACTTCCATATGCGTTCCGTCTATGCAGATTTCGAAATCCTCATTTGCAAACTGTCTTTGCGTGAAATTCCTACTTTGCTTTTCTGAATGGATAGATCCATCCCTCTCTCCTTCAAGATGTTTCGTGTCTCCTTCACTTGTTCTTCAAGTATGGTTCTAGCCTTCTCTTTGTTTGGTGGGTCACATATACTACGAAGTCATCCGCGTATTGTGCATATGTTGTTAGGCTTCTCAACCGGTTGAACGTTTTTGTAGTATATATGTTGAACAGTGTGGGACTCGAGGGATCTCCTTGGGGTAGTCCCTGATATACATGACGAGCAAAACTCTCCTTCTGCTGTATATAGTATATTTACTCTATGCTCCAAGTATCTAGTGTACCAGTTGACTATTTCTCTTGGCAGACCCATGTTGTCCAAGGCTTCTTGGAGTATGTTGATCTGAACGTTGTTATATGCGTCCTTGATGTCAAGGAAGGCCGCAAGTAGATAGTTTCCTCTAGCGTAACTTAGTTGTATGTCCGTGACTAATGTTGTTATGTTGTCTAATGTTCCATATCCTTTCCGGAATCCCATTGTTCTGCTGTCCAGTTTCTTGTGGTGCTCGATGAACCACTGCATTCTGTTCTTGATCATTATACTCATGATCTTTGCAAGACAGGATAGTAGTGAGATGGGTCTGTATGATTCGCTTTTAGTTTTGTCCTTGTTCGCCTTTAGGATTGGTATGATGAGGACATTTCTCCACTGTTCTGGCACATATGTTGTTGCCAACATGTCATTATACAGTTCCAGTAACTTCTGTTTCGCTCTTGGTGGAAGTTTTTCTATCATGGAGTATGTTATGCCGTCTAGTCCGGGGGCCGTATCTTCCTTTTTTATTGCACATGTAGCTCTGACATTTCAAACTTGTTGTGATTTGGTCTCTTTGGCTGAGTGTCTCGCTCTATAGCAGAGTCCACGCTTCGTTCTAGCGGGACGTACGAGGGCGCTGTCAGGGCCAAAAATTGTTTGCTGCTTCTTTGTTGCTGGTGATCCATTTAGAGTTCGTTTGGCTCCTTTAAACCATCTTAACTTCTTCCACATTTCTTGAGGCGTGATTCCATATTTGATGTTGTCGCAGAACTCTTCCCATCCTTTCCTTTTGGCTCTTCTTATGTTGTCCTAGCTTCCACTATTGCCTTCCTGAGCGTAGCAAATTTGTCCACTGTCGGACACTGTCTATATGCTTTGATGGCTAAGCGTCGTCTAGCTATGGCTTTGGAGCATTCTGCTGTCCACCACGGTTTCCTTTCTGCGGAAGTCTTCTCCTTGCTTTTGGTCAGGGGTATGCATTCTTTGGCTGCAGATGTAATTATTCCCTCGAAATTATTGTATCGTTGCTGTAATTGGCCATCCTCACATTCTCCTGTTCCATTAGCATATTTATCTTCTCCTGATATTGCTCCCATTTGGCTCTTTTGCAGTTCCATAAGGTCCTTGCTGGCTCGTGGTTAAGTGTGCTTGGTGCATCAACCGTCATTTTTATAACGAAATGATCGCTGCCCAGGGTGTCCTTAAGTATCTCCCACGTTGTTTTTTGTCTGAGGTTTGCAGATACTATAGATATGTCTGGCGACGATCTTCTTTGATAAGGTGTTCCTATTCTGGTTCCAGGTTCATTATTGAGCGTGGTAAATGTGGATGATGTAATTGCGGCTGCAATTTCTTCTCCTTGCTGGTCTGTTCGACTGTCGTGCCACAATGGGTGATGGGCGTTGAAGTCTCCTCCCAGGATACTTCCTGATGGGAGCTGGTTGAGTATTTCTGACCATTGCTCTTCAGTAAGACTGACCCTTGGTGGTTTGTATATTACAGAAACCGTGTTGATGGTGCCTCCTTGTGTGATGTCTATTGCTAGGATTTCTAATCAGCTGCTGATATCACCATGTTTCTAATGGAGTTTATTCCATTTCTGATCATGATGGCCACACCACCGTATCCGTCTTCCCTGTCCTTCCTGTAGATGTTGTAGAGCCTATGTTTGAGCGTATGTGCTTGACTTAACCACGTTTCCGTGATCAGTACCACGTCTGCTTTGTGTTCCTCCAGTAGTCTTTGAAGATCGTTCCATTTATGGTACAGACTTCTAGCGTTCCATTGTATTATGTTTAATTGTCTTCTCCTAGCCATTTTCAGTTGTTGCTCTGGAGTTCTCTGAGTTCTGCATAGTTGAGCCTATCTGTCTGATTTCTTTTATTATGCTAGTGGCAATGTCTTGTACTTTTTGGAGTACAGTCGTTGTCATTTTGCCCTTCATATGTTGGGCTAGAGCTTTCATTATTGTTTTGACTATGATGGTGATTATTTCTTCATTGCTTTCTATATTGGGTACTTCCTCGGTCTGGGCCTCCCGTGAGACCTGTGCCACCACATTTTTTGTCTTTTGGTGTCGGTCCACCGTGCCAGGCTGTTCCTTGTCTATGGTGACGTCTCTGAATGATCTCTTCTGTAGAGTGGGGAAGTCTCCGTGCTTGTACTCGTATTCTGTTGTCCCTGTATTTTTGCTGTGTGCTGCTTGCTTTACTTTTTTCTCCCTCCTCTTGTTTTCTCACTGGGCAAAGCCTGTCATTGGCAGATGCTCGCCGCAGCAGTTAACGCATTTGGAGCTTTCCTTTTGATATTCTGATGTTTATGCTCTTCGCCACATTTTGTACATCTTTCCTTTCCTTTACAGTTGTTTGCCACGTGTCCAAATCTCTGACATTTATAGCACTGTGTTACTGGGTAGATATATGTTGCAACCTTGAACCTGAGGTAATATATTTCAATGTATTCTGGGAGATACTGACTCTCGAACGTTATCTGAACGGTTTTTAGCGGTGTTGTCTCCGTCTTTCCATCCAGTTGCGTTTTCTTGGTGAAGCGCCTCACGTCGATGATTGGCGCCTCCGATGTGGCGTTTAGCTTTATCTCTTCTTCTGATAAGTCCAATGGAACGAACTTGATGACTCCTTTACACTCCACTCTACTAGCCGGTACAAAGGCCTTAAGTCTCATAGACTGTAATAAGATGTGGTTTGCTATGAATTGGTTGGCAAATTCTGGTTCCGTAAACTCCATGGCCATTCTGTTCTTTCCTTGTTGGTTTATTCTTTTCAGTCCAGGAACTTTATTGTAGAATACCTTCCCTAGTTGTATTGGGTGTTGCATATTTCCCTCGCCCATTGGTTCTACCATCACTATGAATGGGCCATCTGAGTTGGCTTTATACCTTCTGTTGCGTTCTGTGAACATAAACTTGTTGACTTTACTCGCTTCCCTGTTTTCCAGTATGCTGTCTTCTTTCTTCTTGCTGCGTTCCTCGTCCTTCCCTTCCGGCTGTGATGTTGAATATGTTTGGAGTATATTCTTCTGTTGGTGTCCCCTGATCTTTGTTCTTGTTTCTAAACATCTCCAATAGGATTAGTTCTTCTTTGCTTATTTTTTGTGATTGTCTTTTCTCTACCGCTCGACGTTTCCTCCTAAGGTTGTACGTTTCTTCTTCCTCACTCTCAGTCACGCGTTCTTCTATTTTATTCTTCACTGGTTCCGCCATGTCTTGTTCATTTTCATATACAAAGGTTTCAATGTTTTCTTCTTCTATTTGAGGATTCATTCCGCCACTTGCTTCGGCCATCTCCTCTCGCCTGTATGCGCAGATGTTATCTACACTCCAACAGTTGTTAATTGTACACTTTAGTCCGTATGTGCACAATCACAAGCTCACTTCTTTGTTCTTGTTATTAAGTGTTGTTCCCGGTTAACACTGGTTACTACACGATAGCAGAATTCGACCTGTGTGGGCCGCAACGCTGCTTCCTCTCCGACCACTTGTTTTCGCTCTCACTCGACTGTGTAAACACGGCACTATTTCCTTAAAGTTCCGTCTTCCACGAAAGCTTGAGCTCAACTGGTAACGTAAGAAGTTTATCACGCTTCTACATATCTTTGGGTGGACCGTCGCAAGGAGCGCTGGGATCGATGTCGGGAGAAGTACACACTTTGACAATAAATGTGACCGCCACTGAAAAATTCTATCACTCTTATTTTGCACAATCTGGCATCAATGTCATCTCAGGAAACAGTAACGCAATACTGGCTCCGCCTCCTCGCAATCTCATTGGCGGATATTTCATTCAGAGCCGTCTATACTACAGATTTTTCATTTCCTTAAGTCAATGAAGGAAACAATTGGCTAACAGGTAGGAATTAAGCTCCTCCCACTGACGATTCTTATTTGCAGAGCAGTTCATCAACCTTCCATTACATTTCTATAATACTTTACCAAAATTCAGATCATGAAACATATCCCAAAACATTTAATTAACAGGATTGCATTAAAGCGAGGAAGGAAAACGGTCCAATGCTATAAATTACTATGGTTGATTAGCATAAAACTATAACGATAATATTGTTATACTCATTTTGATAATTCCTTCAGATGATATTTCACTCATATATCTGCTCAGTCCACAAATCAAGGCATAATCATGTTCCATGAGGTAGAATTTTTAGTACCTCGAAACTACAGAAACAAGTAATTATTTCGGAAGTGTGTCTCTCCAACTTGGATTGAATGCAACGGTCTTCTTTCGCTGCGTTGTATACACCTATACGAGAAAAGTAGAAAAGCGAGTGCAGCGGTCCTATGGTTAGCGTTCTGAATTGCTGAGCGAGCGGTTCCGAGTTCAATACTGGTGTAGTCAGGAATGATACGAATCTGTCAAACATTACTGACTTCAAGGATGCAAATGTGGACAGCTAGCTTTCGTTGTGGAAACTACAGTAGAACATAATCAATAGTTGCTAAGGTAGGTAGGTTGGAACTCAATGGAGGGCAGAAGTGTTGGGAATAGAGTACTGGATTTGAAATACACATTCACGTGTTCTGGATGAATGATGAGTGAAGAATAGGGAAGAGAAGAATATGACTTTAACATAGCACTAGATTTTATTCAAGAGGGAGTCTGAAAGTTTTTATGTTTAGATGAGGTTGTGGGGAACTGTAATCAAATTATCGAGAGACTTCATACAGTGAAATAATGTAGAGTCAAAAATTCATTTAATGCAAAAGTAAGCCGTCACCGGGACTTAAGTTCCATCATGAATGTATATTTGTACCGTTCTTCATAAATATTTGACAAGAAAGAGGAAATAGGCCATCAGGAAATCAGTTCCTGTATTGTTTCGCTAAGAATTTTAGAAACATATGGTACCATTACTTCGATTTTTCTATTGTAATATAATCTTCACTGGTGTGTTATCAATTAATTAATTGCGACGGAGCATATAGTAACAATTTTTTTGCGCACTTAGTTTTGAGCTACATGAATCTTCACTTACTTAGTTCTTTTCATATGTGAATCAGCTCGTTCGTTATAAACCTCCATAAATTATTCCTTTCTCTAAATCCCATATCCACAAATGAACATTTGCCCACTGCCTTAAATTATTGAATATCATCATAGACAAACAGAAACGGAAAGTGTAAAATTCTCTTAGATCCTAATTCATATTTCTGACAGTTGTCTTTTTTAGAGATGAACAACAATAGCACATCGAGCTTTTATGCCTTGTCATCAACAGTGGAGTTGTTACTTTAACGAAAAAAATGGGGATAATTTAAGCACTTTTCGGAAATGCTAATACTAAATTTGAAGAAATATTTACATATAGAGGGTATAAAATTTCGCATTTAAGTCCACATAGCCGAAAACTGTTCCAAATCTATTCTTGTTATAAATCAGCCTTTCCCAACCATTTTCAACGACATGAGGTATTTTTTTGGAAATCTGGACCCCCCAGCCCCCTCCCCCCCCCCCTCTCCGCTCCCTCCGCCTATGGAGAGATAAGATCTCGAAGGGACCCACCCCTCCCTGCTGACGAACTCGTAAGTTTTTGAGACCTTTTTTTTAGCCGTCCTGTTTTCAAGGGCGGTAACATCCCCTCTCCTTTTCACGTCAGGATCGATTTCTGTTGACTCCCCTTTTGCGTGAGATTTAGCCAACCCCCCTCCCTCTGTTCAAAATTACGTAATTAATGGGACGCTCCCTTAAAAGTTAGCAGTGGCCGCCTTAATAATAGTAGTTTATTATTTATTTCTCGTGTTCAGGACATAACAATACAAGTTCAAACAAAACAAATAAAATTAATTAATTAATATTAAGCTTACGGACTATAGTACACAATTAAATTGGAATGTGCCCAGAATTCCGCAGTCCTGATGACCTTCTCATTTGCCCTAAAAAGGTCGTCGATGGTGCAGGTTCCAGGTAGATTCCTCCATCGCAGAAGATGATGTGGGTCCTGCAGCTCAACACATTCACATAGTTCATTTTCAGTAGTGTAACCCCATTTTTCGATATTGGATCTGCATCGGGACACTTCAGTACTTAATCTATTCTATGCCTTCCAAATGGCATACGGTTGATTACACCCCGCGGCCGGTGCCTCTTTGATATTCCTCCAGTGCCCCTCAGGCAACGAATCTCGCCATAGTTCTACACGGCGAGCTCCAGGTGAAGATGTTATGGCTGTTGTTGACTGTAAGAAGCTCTATCTTTACTTTAGCCTTGTGGGTTGAGGTTCATGTCCAAACAGAGGGTGTCAGGGGTCTGTTTCCTATTCTCAATTTCTGCAGCTGTTTTCCTTTGAATTTCTAGTGCTGCTATACCCACGATTTGGTATATTTTACTGACAGGAGTTGGTTTCAGGCAACATTAACAGTACTAATAATAATAATTGGAAATTCGACTCGCATTTCACGTATTATAGCCTTAGTTCACGTGTTCTCACGCCTACATCTATATTTTCGTTATAATTAATATTATTTTGTTCACGGACGCTGTTATAAAAGAATATAACCGCGTACCAAGTTTCACAGAAAATTTTATTAAAATAGACTGCCGTATTGAAAATACAGCTGCAGTGTTAACCACCGAGTTGTACGGTTTCAGACATGTGATTCGGAAGAACGGCTTCGTCGGACGGTTCACTGACTTCCGGTGCTCGCTGAGGCATGCTGCCGCTTTTATTCCTGGAGTTTCCCCGCCTACCTCTCCGTGTCTCCGTTGTCCTTTTTCCGTCCCCGATAGACGTCACCGCGGCAGTGTTCCCTGCATGAATATGTATCGTGTATGCAAACGTGAACCGTCGCCGTTGTCGTTGCCGGCTCGCCCCCGCAGCTTCAGGCGGTCGGTCGTTACAGAGACTTAGCCAAGCTGCCTCCCGCGGCGCAAATCACCGCCCACTCGGCCACAAAGTGCGGCCAATCGAGTTCTAATGCGCGATCAAGGACTCTGCGCTCCAGTTACCACAAACTGCCTCTCCTAATCCACCAATACCTTCTCAGAGAAAAAAAGCTTTAAAATTCGAAGCTTCCACAGTGTGGCTCGGAGCGTTAAATGGCAGTACATTGGACGTTGATAACACCATTGAAACCCTGTCTCCAGCGTAATAGTCTAGTGATAAAATGTGAAGCTTCTTCGATGGTATGGCTTATTTCGTTATACTGCAGTATATTACTGGCTCAGGTCTGTAATGGCTTAGAACATAAAATTAAGTGAATGTTACTTATAACCAATTGTTATTAGAACCTCCATATTGCAGTAAGACAACATTGTAATACTGCAGTACTTCAGTGAAAACTGAAATATTGCAGTAAAATTATAAAACTGTAAAACTCCACTGCAATATTGGACTCTCGCATATCCCTGATGCTACAACAACGGAAGCGTACCTATAAACTCCAATGTGCACTAGTAATAGAAACATTAGCAAAACAAACGGAATCGGTTAAACATTAAAGCAACGAAAGAATACGATTCTAAGTAGTAGCCAGACGGGAGGGTTCAAGCTCAGCTCCTGGAAAGGAGTAAATTGTAAGGAGGAAGTATAGAGTATAAATACAATCAGTGACATTTGTTATTATTTATAATATTAAATAGCAGCTGTAACTGTTATAATAGTAAGCCAGTTCAAATTTAATATTATAGAATTAATTAGACTATAAGTCAAAGTGTAATGGAACTATATGCCAAATTCCTAGGCATACAAATGTTACGTGAAAAGCTGTTGACATTATGTAATATTGTAACATTGTAATAACAATTAAAAAAAATTAATATGTAGGGCCTAATTTAGTCACTAATATATTAGGCTGTATAAATGAAGGGTAAATAAATAAAAAAAATACTGCAGTACATTGGACGATGGGAAAATAATTCAAACTCTGTCTTCAGCGTACCGTGTAACTTTAAAGATAGTTACATTAATGCAAGAAAATCCAAGCTGCATTAGAAATTAGAACTTATTTTATTTATCTACCTTTTCTACTTTTTTTCCTTCTAGCTTTACGCCTCGTAGACGCCATTAGAGGCAGAAAAGGAGTGGGGAAGGAATTCAGGCTTGGCCTTTTGAAGGAATCATTCTGATACTCGCCTGGAGTGATTTAGAGAAAACAGAAATCTGGGTTGCCGGATGAGGATTCGAACCTTCGTCCCCACGAATTCCAGGACAGAGCATTACTAATCTCCCACAACAGTTAATATTGACAAGATTGTGTACTAATCAAATGTAAAATAAGTAAGTGAGTTGTGCTGTGTTACAAAGGCGAAATTTTTCTTGGTGCAAATGTTTACTTCAGGAAAAGAAGGCAACGGAGTTCTGGATACGTCATGTTAAACCTACCCGTTTCTAGAGAGCATTTTATTAACACTCAACACCCGAAAATACGTCCTTAGAAAGAACTCTGTAAGGCTCAGTGTACGAAGCATAGCGTTTTATGGAACGGAAGTAAGTAATTAATACTAAACAGGCGAATAATTGAAGCTTTCGAAATGTTCGAAATTTGGTACTATAGAATGATATCGGAAATTAAGTGTACAGATGTAGTAAGGTATGAACATGTGAAAGAGTCCACAGAAAACAGTTATACAATTGTGGATCTTAATACAAGAAACGCAGGTTTGGTTAATTTGTGATTGGACGGAACAGTGGAAGGGAAGAACTGTTGATGTGGACAGAGATTAGAACATGGGAAGCAACTAACTGAGGTTATAAGATTTAAAGGTTGAATGGAGGTTAGGAGATCAGTTCAAGATGAGATTTCGTCGAATGATTAGTGTCATAGGAGAGAAAAATATATTTCATATCAGCAAATCATAAACGATTTTAGTTTTATATCAATTCATATTTAAAAAAACACCTGCACGACGAAGTTATTTAAATTATAATTTCAGTTTTGTGTGTAATGAAGGAAGCGAGTTGGCAATCTTCATACCCAATGCTACGTAAAAACTACTAAAGTATTTTAATCTTTCACTAGACAGTGTTATCTAGATGATACCTTTGACTTAAACTGAAGTATATTTAACTATGGATCTGATAATTATTATAAAAGAAATTATTATGAAGAAATGCATGAAGACTTGTTATATTATTTTGTTTTTATTTCGTAAAACGCTTTATTTAAACTATAAATTTCAGTGCCCTTGAAATCATTACTGATGCCAACCTGAAGGTTAATTGTGTTCAAGTATTCACATTGATTTATTTAAAAATCAAATGTCCACGATTTCTTAACCATATACTATAAATGCCTCAAGCGAGGCTGTCTTTTTAGACACAAATTAGACATTTAACTCTGTTAGTAGAACTACGCCAGAGAACACAGGAAAAGCTTCAATTAATAATAAAAAATAATTCATTGAAGCTTTTACATTTTGGTGATTGGGATGGGGAAAGAAGCGGAGTAGTAATAGAACACTACACGCTTACATATCTGTTACTACAGTTTACTGGCAACACAGCTTTATTCTTCTTTAACGTTAGTAAACCCAGACTAATGCAACAGTGGTTGAAGACCCTTGGAGCTCATTCCCGTTCGCTTGGAACACTGCCGTAAACACGCCACCTGCAATAAATTTGACTCTAGAGGCAATGTGCTCCGGGGAGCGGGCGTGCTGGCAGCGAGCCACTTAATAATATCCCTGCTCCAAGAGAGCCTCAGGAAAAAATCCATAAGAACTGTCGTCTCAGATGACTGAAAAGCAGACACTACTGCAGCAGATGGTAATGGTTCGCTGTTAATAATCCTGTACACATAGAGACTGCAATACTCAAATTGTTTTGATATTAATTAACAGTAGCTAATTATTAAGGACTGAACTGATTATCAGAAGGTATTTGTAATTTTTAAAAATAGTGAAATAAAATTTATTGAAACATGAAAAATGTAAATTCAAATTTATATGGGAAATTGTACAAAACGAAACAAAAAATTAGGAAACGAGTTCTGAGAACATCTTAACCTCATTTGTGCACGGGGTCATTAACTGTTTATTGGATCATCGTGCCGATGAAATATGAAAAGTATATAATTGTTAGTATTTGACCTGTAAAAATATATGGTTCATCTCTCGTCAAATCACAAGAGATATATGTCGGCGCTATTTGTCAGCCACCAGCGCGAAACATCTCCTGTAGACCTATCATAGGACGTATTTTGAGAAGTTGTAATGCTCATACAAAGGAAATAGCGTACAAAACACTAGTGCGTCCGCATTTGGAATACTGTTGTGGAATTGGGGATCCCTATCGCAAGGGATTGATTGACACATTAGAGAAAGTACAGAGAAGAGCCGCTCGATTCGTGACTTCTAGTTACAGTCCTTACGTAAGTGTCACAGAGCTGATTCGTGGGTTGGGTTGGGATTGATTGGCGGACAGACGACGTCGTTTTCGTTTGAATTTGCTGGAGAATATGCGAAAATCTTTAAGTTACGAGTGCAGCGAAATACTTTTTCCGCCAACCTATTTAGGTCGCAATGACAGGAGGGATAAGATTAGAGAAATAAGATGTCGTACTGATTCATTTATGTATTCCTTCTTTCCTCGATCTGTTCGGGATTGGAATGCGCAGAATTAGGATTGGTACATAGCACCCTCTGCCACCCACAGTATTTGTGATTTGCAGAGTATAGATGTAGATGTAGATCAGACCGCAAGAGGACGTTACCTTCAAATAGTCAGAACCCATGTAGTGACACTGCTATGGCTGTGATCAGCTGTATAGGCGGGCGGCTTCGAACGCGCTTTTGCCAAACCGTACACTTAACAGTTAAATTCACCCATTTACTTGTAGTAATAGTTTGTGCACTGACGCTCGTACTAGGCAAAAGTGGACGCTCAGCGTTGCCATTTTCAAACGTCAGAGAGAGAGAGAGAGAGAGCTCTGCACGACAATGTTCCCAAGTGCGGAAATAGCGCGTTCGCAGCCACCCGCCAATTTCCCTGACCACAACTACAGTTGAACTCCGGTCCACATAGCCAGTTACGTTGGGTGAGGTGTTAATTCATGTGCCTCTATCTGACGCTCTTCAGACACTCTGGTTGAAGCCATCTCGACACCGCAGCTTCACTCGACAGGCCAATTACACACCATCCACTTTTCTCCCTATGACAAACTTCCACAAATTTTTGTACATCTCAAATCACCACCCTGTATTGGTTTAACAATGAACATAAGTGCAGTGTTTTTCTGTTCCCATGGCCAATCACATACGAGTTGATGTTTGAGTGATTCCTTTAATGGTCGCTCTGACCCTTCTACGAGGACAATGGAAAACGTGTGGCGGCGGCGATGGCCAACGCAACGAGTGTCATTCAGTGGCTGAAGTGTCGACACGGCAAACTGGGATCTGCTCGTTAACGCAGAGGACGAGCAGTCAGCTGGATTTGCCTCATCAGGGATGTTCGTCATCACATAAAGATAACAACAAGGCTTTCCTGGAACGAGACGTCACATTGACCATACCAGGGGGGGAAAAATACTCTCTTCACTAGGAACGACAAGACCGTCACATAGCCTTTGACTAGTAATGATACCAATACTCTACTGACATTTTAATCCATGTCTAGCCAAGATATAATTGTTGTTTAGTGTCAATAAAGTCATTTAACTTGTTGAATTTGAAGTTAATAAAGCCATGACCTATTTTTGTAAATTACATCAAATAAGATTATTTTCCTGTCTTCTTCCCACAACAATTATCCTCTCACATCAATTTGGATAATATTAATAAGTTCAATAAGTAAGAATTATTTAACTATTATTAGTTACCTGCACAAAATAAAAAAAAATCTCAATACTTCAAGTTGTATTATAACCTTTTTTATGATTGCGTAGCGACAATGATTGACCTACATAGCTTCAAAAACTTGACTAACAATTTATTTTTAACTATCCGTGTGTGATATAATGGGGGACACATCTTTATCCTTAAAGGAGCTGTTGTATCCTTTAGAAGTGATATAGACGGGAGCCATGAGTTTCGTCAATTAATCACACCAAACAATTTTCTAGTATGCTCACAAGGTTGATATTCCATATCAGTTAGTCATTATTGGTTGGTAGTACAATTTATATAACAAGATTTTGGTTTTCTCTTCCATCTCCAATTGCTACATCGTATCCGTAATGAGGTAACTCTTTTTTTATTCTCTGTCCTAGACGATCCGCCGTATTTCAGTGGCGTTTATACCGCAGCACACTTGATCGAGGAGGTTCAACGGACAGGACACGAACCAAGGCCGTCCTGACTGCGATGTTTAGATGGTTTTCTGCAGTCATCAAGGTGAATTCCAGGACGTCCACAATCTCCGCCTCAGAAACTACACATTTCACAATCAAAAATACACTCATCACACGCTTAACATTGTTACACGTTTACACACAGATGGCAACACTTCATTTCTCCCACAAGTACGTAGTGCAACCGTCTGCAGTCATAAAATGCTTGACGTCAGCGAGGGTAAGCGGTCGTAAAACCATATCTCCAAATTTGACCATCGAAGGCAACCGAACTCAAAAATGATGGGGAAAAAGTGATGAAGAAGAAGAGGGAATCAATTTGGCATTTGGCGCTGTTAACAACTTGAACAGTAGAGCTAAAAAAAAAAAAAAAAGAAGAAAAAAGGTCTTCAGAATTACGAGGTCGATCTCAAGAGGGGGAGTCTCACCAAATGCTCACCAGGTGCTCACCAAATGCTCACCAAATGCTCACCAAATACTCACCAAATGCACACCAAATTATCACCAAATGCTCACCAAATACTCACCAAATGCTCACCAAATACTCACCAAATGCTCACTAAATGCTCACCAAATGCTCACCAAATGCACACCAAATGCTCACCAAATTCTCACCTAATGTTCACCTAATGCTCACTAAAAGGGGTGACCCCATATCTGACTAGATCTCACCAACGCTCATCAAGGGGGAAGGGTGTCCAGATTTACGAAAATAATGCTTACGTAATTAATGGATGCCCCAAAGTATTCCTTCTATGCAGAAGACTTCAGTTACTTTGTAACAACAGTCAGAGATGTGAAATTTCCTATTATCTCCTGCATAAGAGATGCCACCCGATATAAATGGCAGAGGAATGACGTCAATTCGAGAGTGCCTGCCTCGGACGCTAATTCGGATCCAGGCTGATATTGTCACCGGAGTCTGACAATAAAGCTTATCGCGCCGATAAATTCGGCTTCCAGGGACTTTTACTGCCTCCATTTTACCGCCGGTAGTTTAAAGTGGTACGATCGCCCTTGATGCAGTCACCGACCAACGAGCTTAATTTTTCTCCAATATCTCTCTGCCTCGGAGGTCAAGTACGCTGGTTCCAACACGCCAGACACTCCTTCCTCTTGTCACCGCTATCGAATCGATTGTATTTATGGCCGTAGAAAAATATGAGATCCTATGTTTCTCGTTTAGTTGACTATAAAATCTGCAGTTATTAAACACTCTTACAGGCAGTACCGTTTCTCCTCTCTCGCAAAATTTCTTTCTAGTTTTACTGCTCTACTTCTGACAGCAATCTCGCAATCCGAATAACACCACTCACCTCTAAAACTCAAGTATTACGAAACATTTGCCTGTAATATTAAGCATTTATCAAGTAAAGTGTAGAGCAGGGGTGGCCAACCCAAATGACCATACAGGCCACTTTGGAAATGTATCATAATTCCGCTGGCCGCATAAAAAATTATACCCCATATTAGATTTAGACCCACGATAGACATTTCTTGGAGCGAATATAATTTAATTATTCTGCGAACTCATAAAATAATACAGGCAATATCTGTAATATATTCACAAGATATTTATGTTAAAATAACATTTAATTTTTTCATAATTTCTACAGTTAATTTTTTAATAGCCTATATGGATGCACAAATATTATATTTTTTTAATACATGGGTTTTCACTACTTTGGCCATTATAAAATAAATATATTTTGTAAAAGTGTGATGAAACTAGCGTGCCGAAAAAATGTTCAAGACGGGCTGTGGGTTGGCCACCCCTGGTGTGAAGTATATATACAGCTTGTGACGTTCCACTTGATTGTTGCGTGCAGCGGAATTGTAGAAGTATCATTACTATCATTATTATTCTCGTGTCAGAAACATTAGAGACACAATTAAAATCTACAAATTAAACACAAGTACACTACGAAAATTTTCACCAATACTTTTCTACGTCAAGTGCATTCTGCGTTATTAGAAGGAGAGGGATACATATGTTGGTGATGACTCGTGGAAAAATTAGGAGATGTGCATGGATGGGAAAAGATGACCATGACCACAAACTGGCATTCGATTTCGGACATAAGAGTGTGGGAAGATTTTCTTTCGTTGGTAAGGGGTCATGGGTTGGAATAAATTACCAAGCGAAATGATGAATAATTTGCCATAAACGCTAAAAGAATTTAAAGCTGAAATTAGTAGAGGGAAGAAGTAGATGGGAAAATGGAAGGGAAAAAATGGGTGAGTAGAGAAATTGCTACCTCAGGTAGCGCTACATCACAATTAAATTATATTAATATGTTTCCTAGTTTGATTACCACCGCATTCGCACTTAATGTTGTTAATAGTCAGATTATTTCAAGTAATACTCAGTACTGCGCTAAAGCTGATCAACAATGGAGAAAGATACGTTCGTCATTCTCCAGTGTTTTCAGAATTATCCTACTGGCTGATACCTGTAAGTAACATGACATCGGAGTGTGCGAGATACTTTCAAGACTCTCCTCAAACACTTAACAGTTATGCAACAAATTGTTGATGCACATATTTAATATTACCCTAGTACTCTTGCATAAATTATGATATGCCTTCTCGATGATTTAGCAACCGGCTGAAACGAATCACCATCTATAAGGAATCAGGCAATCATTACTGTTACTACTATTACTCCGCGATTCACTAAAAGTGTGTGGCGGAGGGTGCATTGCACCTATCCGGAAAGGTAATGGTTTGGAAGGGATATACGGGATGTGGCAGGTGGCGCCCATGGGCTATTGTAAAGAACCATCCCAGCATTCACCTGGAGCGATCTGGGGAAACCATGGAAAACCAAGATTATTGTATCTATCCGCGTTAAAGCGCCAACACACTGCACTGTGAGCTGTCCTGATTACGGCTTTTAGTTGCATTACCGCAATCACCAAGGGGAATGCTGCGACAGTCTTCAGTCTTCTTCCTGTCTACTACACGTTCCACAAATAAATCATACACTTATCAGCAGAATATTAGTTACAGTTTTAACAAATAGATGGCATCAATTCATTTACCCGAACAGAGTAGAGCGTGTTGGAGGACGCGGGCAAACACTAGTCTGACACCGTGCGGCCTGTAACAGTAATGTTTGAAACTGGATTTGTAATAATGTTGGATTTCCACAGTCTGTAGCTTGTTTACTAACCGGAGTAGCATAGTGTTGGTATCTAAAGTTGTGTGACATTCTTTGACGCTGGACAGCACAGCTGTGTACAGAGATGGTTGTTTGAGGCGCCGGCATTGTATGATGGCTGGGCGCAGGCAGTCGGTGTGTCGTGCCTCTTGCCGGAGGCACAGCCTTTCGCACACAAGCTAAAATAACTTGCGAAATGTATAGGGAAACGTTCCAATGTAACGTAAGTGCCTTAGAAGTTGTGTTAATGCACGTTATTAATAAAATTCAATAATAATTCTACAAGACCGCTGAGTTTTTCATTTCCAGACTGTGTCAAAATACCTTTCAATGTGTTTATCCGAGATAACGGCTTGCATGTGTGAAAGAGTAGAATTTTGGCCGACCTCTAAGTAACACGCCGTCATGCAAAATCAGGATAGCTCACCTTTGGGCTAACTATGTGCCAGGGTAAGCTCATATTTGACAAACCTGCCAGTATAATTGGAAGCTCACAGGCCTAACAACACCCAGGCCAAATAAGTAGCACATTAAAGAGGGAGAAAGGCAGTCTTCGATTAGTGCTTGCAGCAAATACCGAAAAGAAGACTTTGCCGAATGCGCCGAGTTTTAGGTGGATGGCGGGGGTGGGGATACTATTAAACAACTCGGAACTTAGTGTCTTGTAAGCTGATATGTGAAAATTTACAGATAATGTTATCAAGTCGCCAAGTGATTTCAACTTTCACCAGAGAATGTCCTAAACTTCTTATACAGGGCGTTCGCCGGGAAACGCAACCCACTGTTAGCGCTACAAGGAAGAAACTGCTCCCGGCGAGCGAGCGCTCAGTTTGCGGCATTGTTCGACCGTCGGCCGCGGACTATTTCATAATAATTACGCTTCATAAACTTGTGTGCTAAGCATTTAAATGTGACGTAATTCATTAGCTTACCTTATAAAAGATGCTGGAAGTGTTGACCCTCTTGTGTAATGCACATTTCACATCTTCTGAACATATTTCGAGACACACGCTGCCCTAACTGACTTAATGATTTTTTGGATGACTGTTCTAGTCGAAAAGCGATATCGTCAATTTTCTCCTCTGTGAGAATACGGTTGACCGACAGTCTCTTTTTGTTAAAAATTAACCCGTTTCTCTTACTTTTTTAACCAGACGCAGAATTGTTGAGTTAGTTGGCAGTAAAGCGCCAGGAAATTCGCGACGAAATTTACTGCAACACTTTTTAAACGACTTCTTCTTCACATATGTATCGTAGAGAAATATTCTTTGTTGCAAACTGTAACGTACCATAATTTTACTCACACTCAAACACGGTACAGATGAATAAGAGTATGAAGCCACAAACCAGCCAAACCGCAAAGAAACGTTTATTCACAACACTGATTAATAAGAGACTGAAGTCACAAACTATCTACAATGCAAAGAAACCGTTCTTAACAATGTAAGGGTCACTGCACTGCACTGTTGGGGCAGCGGAGGTGTTAAACAGTGCGGTGATTCACGGTGCCGTGTGGCGGAAACTGCTGGCACGACTGACCGAGCAAGTTGCCGACGGCAACAGACTGGGAGGGTAGCGTTTTCCGGCGAACGCCCTGTACTTTTCAATGACAGGTGATTATCTTTTTGCTATACTTTTTTATTGCGTTGAAACAATAAAAAACATACATAAACAAAGCATCAGGCTCCTTTCCGAAGATTTAAAGAACATTAACAAACGACATAGTTTCGTGTTAGCACCGTTCCAACCGAGGTTATCCGCTCGCTACCATCGGAGCTTAAATAATAGTGCCAGAATTTTCTAGCGAATATTAGAGGCGCAAACAACTGCTCCAATCACAGAAATCGTTCAAAAACTGTTATTACTTTAAGAAAAACCCTACTTAAAATCATGAAGAAATATTTTTAAATGAAATTTGGAAATATTTACAAACATTTAAACATAAAACTTCATGGTGTTTCGTCCGCCGAATTAGGACGTTAAGCTTGGTGGCCCCTAAGGTGTGTTGTGGTTTTCTTCCAGCATAGGATCTGAGGCCATCTCCACAGACTATCGCTTGCGGCATTGCCTCAGCACTCATCCGTCGGTGATATGGTAACCACAGCGATCTAATCAAGAAAGACGCGTCTCGTTAACGTTCCGAAGCTAGAAGCTAGCTGCCCACCACAGACCCAAGATACCTGAGTGGCTGTAGAATGATTGGTGGATAGATCAGATTGGCTTACTGTAATAAGGTTATTCGTGAGGGGTAGCACTACTAGAGAGTTTATGATAAAACTAGCAATGACACAAGGTTTGGCGTAAGGAAGTATATTTGCATGTGCTCTCACAGAGAGTAATATAGTACATCAACAGTAAATGATACTTTACGAACTGGATGGTACTCTTACTCTGGTGGCGGCAAAGGGTTTCAGAGGCAGCACTAACTCTTGGTCCTGGATCTCGAACCCCGGCCTGCCGGGCCAGATCGAAAAGACTCTCCACTTCTTAACTGACTCGACTTGAACTTACTCAATCGAACTCTTTAACACTGACTTACTGACGGACTAATGAATGACCAGCTGCCCTTTCACAACCCAAATTATATATTACATCACTCCAGGCAAATACAGAGATGGTTCCTTTAAAAGAAAATGGCCGAGTACCTTCGCGTTTCTTGAACCCTGACCTTTTCTGCCTCTTATGACTTCGACGTGGACGAGGCATAAAATCATAAGAAAAAAACACAATAACAACAACAACAGCAACGACGACGATGACGCCGAACGCGACGACAATGACGATAATAATGATGATGATGATGATGATGATGATGATGATGATGATGATGATGATGATGATGATATGATGATGATGAGATGATGATGATGATATGATGATGATGAGATGATGATGATGATGAGATGATGATGATGACGACAACTTCGATGAAGACGAAGACGAAGACGACGATGATGATGATGACGACGACGACAACAACAACAACAACATATTACACTGAACGCACTCATTACAGTCATTCACACTTCCGTCACCGGAAGCTGTAAAGGGAATCTCTGTTATTACGGAGAATTAACTAACTCCGCGACTGCTTCCGACGCCTGGGTCACCGAGTATAGCGATTATTATTAAAATACCTTGGATAGTTTACTAAATATCGTTAAAGCAGTTCAGTGATGGAGCTCGAATCTGATTTCATTTTTCTCCATGTAACCCAAATTTAAAACCATTTAAATAAGGGTACCAAGGCAGGAACAATTATAGGAAATATGTTTTTAATACAAACTGCTGCTTGTAGAGTAACGGTTTTACTGCAGAGCGCTCCACACCTGTTGAGAATGATGGATATTCTGAAGCTCAGGTGGGCTGAGCGCTGTGCTGACGCGGATTTACCTCAGTCGCCGGCGGCCAACCTCGCTTCCGCCTTGTTTAATTTCCGCCCAAGTAGGAGAGGGACCGCAGACATTATTGCGTCTCTGCGAACGACGGCTGTTGCCTCAATAAAGAACTTCCGGCGTTCATCGAGCTGGGATAAAGTGCGAAAAAAAAACACTCTCTGGCGACACCAGTCGAGCGAAAACGATGTCGCTCGCAACTTTATTGGGAACAGCCGCTTCGGGCTCAAAGAGCCTCTTACGACAAAATCGGGATTAGCTTGCCGGGAGAAAGCTTACGTTCTACATAAATAAAATGTAAATCGAGCGATCTTCACGGTTAGTTCACCATCTTGAAGCCTTTGTTGTCTATATTTAAGAAAAACATGAAGAACAAAAGATGACTAGAAGTGAGTAGTCAGGAGACAAGCCGATTAATTTTCGTAAAGTCTTACCATTGTTTATGGAACACAACCAGGCAATGATAGTAACTCCTAAACGCACATGACAGCTCGACCAATACAGGGTTATTCAAAAAGAAGGATCACAAAATATAAAAGATACAAATTCGTACCACACATAACTGGATACAGGATGGTTAAAGTTTTACTCTTTGCTTTCGAGATGGGCACCATTTGTGGCACGACTAACATCTAAAAAGTAATCCGTTTCTTCGTCCCTACTTTTGAATTCACAGCTGTAAGAATTCGACTTCTCAAATGTTGATAAGTAGCGACGTAGGTGGTAACCCGCACAGGTAAAAATCGCATGGTGTAACCCTGCACATCAACAATACATTTATTGTTTGCATGCTGTAACAAACAAAACGACTACTCCTGTGACGTCGTCATTTTCAAGTAAACGGCAGTTCTATCATTACCGTGGCGCCACAATCTAATGATGAATTCTTGTAGAACTCGACGAAACAAATCGAAAATAGTGAATAAATTTTTTTGATAACTCGCTTGGTTTTCAAGATATAACATGTTAAAATCAGTTGTAGTTTTGGTGAAGTTTCTTCTGGTCCAGGCCGTATTTCAACATAACGACAACCACTAGGAAGAAAATAAAACACGTATAATGCCTTTCCACCGTGTAGATACAGTGGTTTTAGTGAGAAAAAATTTCTGGGCACCAGGCCGGATCTCTCCCTAACCTCCTCACTTTTGAGATACAATATCTCGAGAACTAAGCGAGATATCAAAAACATTTATTCTTTATTTTCGATTTGTCTCGTCGAGTTATATAAGAATTCATCATTAAATTTTGCTATGGCGTAATGTTTCTTCTGGTCCAGGCCGCATTTCAAACTAACCACCTCAATTTTGAGATACAATAGCTCGAGAACTAAGCAAGAAATCAAAAAAGTTTATTCTTTACTTTCAATTTGTCTCGTCGAGTTACACAAGAATCCATCATCAAATTGCGGCGCCACAGTTAGGGAGCGTGCATAAACCAAGTAGCTCCATTTTGGCCCCCTGTGAACCCCCCTCCCCGCCACGTAGTACGTAGCTTTTTTCCCTTTTGATTCCAAAAGATATTTTGTACTGTTTTCTCTTGTCAGACTATTGTAAATTACTTACGGAGATACTCGAAATTAACTGAGGGAAATAAATATTCACATGCTGTTGTGAGTTCTGTTCTTCATTTTAACTGTGAAAAATGTTATGAAATGAAAGCTACGTGGTCTGGCTCGGAACCACCCCTCCCCCCACGTAGCCCAGTGTAGCCTTCCAGCCAACCCCCCCCCCCTCCCCCCCCCGGACCGAGCTACGTAGTTTGTGCACGCTCCCTTATCGTAGAATCCCCACGTAAACATACTACGGCGCCGTTATCGGCAGCGAATGGAACTAACGTGTGGGTTTTCAAACTTTGAACCTTTCTCTAACTAATGATGAGTGTCGTATAGTATTTGTTTCTTTCATGCTGCATTTACACTCTCGCCTCGCGCCTCGCCTCGAGCCTCGTGCAAGAGCGCTGACACGAACTACCGTCCGTTTACACTCTCTCAAGAATTAACTGCAGAAGACTAATGGACGTTCCAGCTGTCGTGGTAGGCGGTAGAGGTTTTGTCCGATACTGAAGCACTTTCGTCTTTTTTAATTTAATTGACTTTTTAAGTTTTTTCCTGAGATTTAATGATGTCAATTTGTAGCTTCAAGGAGCTAATAAAACTCTTGTAAGTTACCAATGTGTTCTGTGTGTCATTATTTATTGACAAACTTTAACTACTGCGTTATAAGTTATTGAAAAGAGAATTTCATCAGTTTCATGAATTGCTATCTACAAACGGTAATATAACTCCAGAGGATATTAACAGATTCGGTAGCCACCTCAAAAAACTTTAGACGTGGAAAAACGATTTGAAGATATTCTGAAATTCGAGGTGTATGACAGGATAAAAAAATCCTTGTACCGGAAATATTGAAAAAGTTGTTACAACTTGACAAGAAAAACTGTTAGAAATCGGATATGATGAAGAAAGTAAACATAAATTCGAATTTGATGGATGCGATAACCTTTGGTAACATGAAAAAACGCCTGTGATATTTAAATGAATGGTAACTGATACTCATTTTATTGAAAGCTTTCCTATTTCATATCTCATGGAATCAAGCTTTAGAAAAAAATAAACCACCTGAATATTTCCGAAAGAGGAGACCTTCGTTTGTTCCTTTCAAAAATTGACCAGATATCCTATTTTTAGTTTAGCAGAATCAGCCTTAGGAATCTGATTAATAAAACGTTATTTCACCAAACTTCATGCTTTTATATAAATAGAAAGACAGACTTATCTACTGTAAGTCGTTTTATAAAGACTAATTCCATCAAACGTAGCGAAAGTCCGACATAAAGTATAGGTGGTCAGTGATTGGTCGCCATTCGACAGCTGCGTGAAACAGCTGTCACTGGATGGCGATAATTATTTTTTTTTAATTGCGGTGCAGCACGCTCTGCCGTGAAAATTGCACCCACCTATTTTTACCTTTTACGAATTTCAATTTTAAATTCCTCCGGCGTTTTTGGCGAGATATTCATCACTTCGACTGGTGAGCGGTATGATAGCTCATTGTTTGGGGATATTAGATTGGCTGAAAACGGATGAAACGCAAAAAGAAGTGGTTGAGACATTTGTCCACAAAACTGAAGGCCCCGGGTTCAAATCTCGCATGGCCTAGGAATTTTTATGAGATTTGTTTTGATCGTATACCAGGTAAGAATGACAGTACAGTCCGTGGTTCTGAATTCACTGAAAATAGAATCTCTGTCAATCGGAGGCCGAACCATCCTTCGCGGTTTCCCTGCCAAAAATTCCATACGCAATTTCTTTTAATTCCTTACCTACAAAAGAAAATTTTCCCAAGCCCCGTGTGGCTGAATCATGCACCGGCTTGTTGTCACGTCATCATTTCATCTTCCTTAAACTACTCTTAATTCTTCCACTAATTTGTTTCCACGCCTCGTCACCAGTATAGCGTGATTCAGGAACAAGAGTAAACATTGAAAGAGTTGGTAATAAATGAACAATATTGAGTAAACAAGTTCATATAAACTTGTGTCCGATTTCCATTCGTTTAGGAGCTACAGGTGCTGGAATGTTTTGCATGAAATAAACCTCAGAAAATGATCAAGAGTATACAAATGACTTATTGAAGTACTTTATTCATACGCAAACACACGCATATTTTACAACAGTTTAAATTAAGCCGCGGAACGTAACAACTACTCTTCTTTTCTGAGATGTGCGCGCATTGGAACTGTATGTGTCGACTTCAAGCATCAATTAGTGCTTCACTTTGTGTACTGAAGTGGACGTTGGGATTTTCAAACATTTTTAAACTGTTGTAAAGTATTCGTGTGTTTTTATTGGAATAAAATACTTCAATAAGTTATTTATGTGCTCCTGGTCATTTTCTGAGGTTTATTTAATTTTACGCAAAACATTACAGCACCAATTTCTCCAAAACAAATGGAAACCGGACACATGTTTATGTGAACTTATTTACTCAATATTGTTCACACTACCACCTCCTTCAATATTTACCATTCCTGCTGAATCACCTGTATACGCCTTTACAATCCCAGCAATGTCTTCATCCTCCCCATATCTTCCAATGACTCCCAATCAAGCTCCTTTATCATATCATTTACTGATTGCGTTAAATTTAGACGGCTTCATTAATAATGTTGTACAAGAAGCTGATTCTTTGGGCTCTGATTTCCGTAGACTCTTGCCCCAACGTCCGACTTAGTGCTACTTCAATTGGTTTTTAGGATACCGTAAGGAAGCGCATCTCTAATGCTGATGCTCCGATATCTATCTGTCACAGGACTCTACCTCATGAACGCAATGCGTTTTAGACTTCAAGTTTTCACCTATGTGTTCCGTAGACTACAAACAGAATGCGACATGTAAAATTATTCTGCAAGGAGGTTAGAAAGAAATAAAGCGATCGAAAAAAATAAAATGTGTATCAGTGTGTACACGGGCAAGGAAAACATGTATGGATTTGTAAGAACGAAGACTTTCCCGGCGTATGACTGCAATGTAGTCTTCACGGGTGTACCGCCGGATAGTGTTGTGGAAACACAATATTTCGACGGCTGGCTCTGCCGTCTTCTTCAGGTGATGAGACATGTGTAATGGTCGGCTGACCCACAGATACTGAGTTGGTTCGGGTGCCGCTCTTCCTTATATACAAGTCCGCGTGGCCTCGGCGATGGCTTACTATGAGCCAGGCCCGCAACCAACTGGCCGTTGGCTGCTCGTGGGCGTGGCTAAGGTTCTTGTTCCAGCTCGAGCTAATATGAAGCCCTCTACGGCGGCAGCTGGACGGAAGTACAACGTTCTCTGCGGATATTTGCCAAGGCAGGTTTCCATGCCTCACTGAGACATAGACCACTGTCTCTGTTAAATGTGTCGGCCAGTCGAATTTCGATGGCTTCTTTGATGACAGATTCCCAAAAATGTGATGTTCTATCCAATATCCTAACGTTATTGAACTCTACTTTGTGGCCATGGTCGTACACGTGCTCGGCGATCGCTGATTTGCTATACTGTCCCAAGCGGAGGTGGCGTTTATGTTCTTCACACCGGTTTTCTATGGTGCGGATCGTTTGACCGATGTAGGTCTTTCCACACACGCACGGTATGCTATAAATCCCCGGAACTCTTAGGCCAAGATCATCCTTGACTGAACGGAGGTAGTCCCGTATTTTAGCTGGTGGTCGGTAGAAAGATTTTATACCATGCCGTGCGAGGATTCTGCCGATTTTCCCCGAGGTGTTTCCGGCGAAAGGCAGAAAGGAGGTGGCCTTGGGCGTATCTTCCTGTTGGACTGGAATTTTCCCTGGCTTACGTTCAATTGCCGTTTCTATCTGCCTCTCGGAGTAACCGTTCCGCCTGAAGACAGTTCTCAGGTGTTCCAGTTCTTGTGGCAGGCTGTCTTTGTCAGCAATCGCTCTAGCCCTGTGCACAAGAGTATTTACATGGAGCATTTCGAAGAGAAAGCCCTGCAGGGAGCAGTTCTCAAACCTACATGTTTCTACAGATATGTAGATGATACATTTGTGGTGTGGCCCCATGGAATCAAGACTTTACATGAGTTTCTAGAATATCTGAACGGAATCCATCCTAGCATAAAGTTCACTATGGAAATGGAAAAGGACGGTTGCCTACCTTTCCTCGACATCCTAATTAAAAGAAAACCGGATGGAACGCTGGGGCATAGTGTATACAGAAAATCTACCCACACAGACCAGTATCTGGGCGCCACGAGTTTCCACCATCTTGTGCAGCGCAACACTGTTTTAAATACTCTTGTGCACAGGGCTAGAGCGATTGCTGACAAAGACAGCCTGCCACAAGAACTGGAACACCTGAGAACTGTCTTCAGGCGGAACGGTTACTCCGAGAGGCAGATAGAAACGGCAATTGAACGTAAGCCAGGGAAAATTCAAGTCCAACAGGAAGATACGCCCAAGGCCACCTCCTTTCTGCCTTTCGCCGGAAACACCTCGGGGAAAATCGGCAGAATCCTCGCACGACATGGTATAAAATCTTTCTACCGACCACCAGCTAAAATACGGGACTACCTCCGTTCAGTCAAGGATGATCTTGGCCTAAGAGTTCCGGGGATTTATAGCATACCGTGCGAGTGTGGAAAGACCTACATCGGTCAAACGATCCGCACCATAGAAAACCGGTGTGAAGAACATAAACGCCACCTCCGCTTGGGACAGTATAGCAAATCAGCGATCGCCGAGCACGTGTACGACCATGGCCACAAAGTAGAGTTCAATAACGTTAGGATATTGGCTAGAACATCACATTTTTTGGGAATCTGTCATCAAAGAAGCCATCGAAATTCGACTGGCCGACACATTTAACAGAGACAGTGGTCTATGTCTCAGTGAGGCATGGAAACCTGCCTTGGCAAATATCCGCAGAGAACGTTGTACTTCCGTCCAGCTGTCGCCGTAGAGGGCTTCATATTAGCTCGGGCTGGAACAAAAACCTTAGCCACGCCCACGGGCAGCCAACCGCCGGCATTCCGAGTTGATATCTCGTAGCGAACGGACGTGTTTATCGAGCGCTCAAGATAGAATAACAACCTTGGCTAACGTGTGACGGACTTGATTCAGGAAACTTGGTACAGGAAACTACGCGCGGCAATTACCTACATCTAACTGCCCTCCTAGCTGTTAGGGAAATTTGTGTCTCAGGGACTATCCACTGGGTAGTATCCCGCGGGCGCTGAGGTTTAGGGTTGCTCTTGTCGCCGGGAATCCTAACGGTGACAACGAGGCACAAGAGCAACACCCCCACCATAGGCATGTCAGGGGTAAGGAGAGAAGAACAACCCGACGACGAAGAACAAAACAGTGAGGTGATGGAGGAAGAGACCGACCAGGATACTCAACTGACAACACAAGAACAGAACGAACAGTCAAATAGACAAGCATTTATATTTACTGGAAAACAGTTTAGTATAGGACAAGAAGGCGAAGTTCCGCAAGAAGGATTGAACTTTACAACAGTGTACGACAGAAGACGACGAGCACAAAATAAACAAAGAGAGGTACAGGAAATCCGACAAAACTCTCGAGAGAAGATGAAGTTGGACAACAGATTTGCAGTTCTATCAGACCACTCCGAAGAAAGCGATGGAGACCAAGAGGAGCACATGGATGATGCGTCACAATCAGGACAAGAAGAAGAAACAGAAGAACAAGGACCCCCACTTCCAAGGATACCACCAATTGTAACCTACCAAATAGGGAACTTCCTAGCACTAAACCAGAAGATAAAAAGCTTCATTACAGGAGAACTCAAAGTGATCTTCCGCGGAGACAGCCTAAAGTACCATCTTGAGACCATGGAAGATTATGAAATGGTGAGAAGTTTCTTCTTGAGAGAGAAAATAAACTTCTATACTCACCAGACCCCAGTTGACAAAAAGCTAAAGGTGGTAATCAAGGGGCTACCACCAACAACTCCAGAGGACATCATCAAAACTGAACTTGTTAATTATGGGTTCGACGTACAAATGGTACACCAATTTAAAAAGAGAGATCCAGATACAAGGGACCTAATTCCACTTTCTACCTATTGTGTAACCCTAAATCCCGGAGAAAAGTCCGAGGAAATATACCACATGAGAGGAATACTACACACTAGAGTAAGTGTGGAGAGTTACAAATCCAGATTGGGACCAAGTCAGTGCCATCGATGTCAGAGACTGGGGCACACCGCAAATTATTGTCAAATGCCCAGTCGATGTGTGAAATGCGCGGGACGGCACGCTACAAAAAATTGCAAAATGAGCCATCAGGAGAAGGCAAAATGTGTAAATTGTGAGGGGGATCACCCAGCCTCGTGGAAGGGATGCCAGGCATACCAGGCCCTTTTGAGACCAATCAAAGCGAAGGTCCAAAATGAGGACAAATCAAAGGACACAAGAAAGCCAAGAAATCAGGAGAAGGAAAAATTTATCCGTGACAGCGACACAAAGCAGTCAGAAGACAAAAACAAAGGGAACGTGGAACCAGGAAGAAGCTATGCAGATAAGGTGAAAACAAACCAACAAAAAGAAAATTTGCAGAAGCACCGAGAAGAGAAAGGAAGAGGCAGAGGAAATCAAAGACAAAAAGAAAACACCTTTATGGAGGATCTCAGTGAAATGGAAGACATCCTTGGGAGCATGAGTTTTAAAAAGGCAATCTCCATCCTTATGACAACACTAAAAGAAATAAAAGAAGCCACAAGTGTCTGGGGCAAAATCATCGCAATAATCAAAGGATTGAGCGAAATGATAGATTAATGGCTAATAAGAAGGGGAAACTACTTGATACCAATGTATATATTTTCAACGCAAATGGTTTAAAAAGTAAGAAACAAGAAATCATTGATTTTTTAAAACGGAAGAAAGTGGACATGATGCTTATAACGGAAACACATCTAAAACCCACAGACAATTTCCGAATACCAAACATGAAAATTTACAGAAAGGACAGAGAGAGACAAAGGGGAGGGGGCACGGCAATCCTGATAAAATCAACCCTCACGCACCAACCAAAAACTTTGCCGGAACTTGAGAACATGGAAGCCAGTGCAGTGAGCATCAATGCAATAGATGGAGAGGTAACATTTATCGCCGCATACGTGAGCCCTCGGAAACAACTAACAGAGAATGACTTAAATAGTGCCATGTCAATATCTGAGAGGGTCATACTGGGTGGCGATCTAAATGCTAAACATCCGGCTTGGAATAGTAGAGTCACAAACGGAAAGGGTCAAAGATTAATAGAAATATCTGAAAGACTAATTTAACAGTTATGGGCCCCGAGGAACCGACTTACATTCCTACCTCCGCAAGACAACAACCAGATGTGCTGGATATAGTGATAGCAAAGAATATAAGACGAACTATAAATCTGGAAACCATAAATGACCTATCATCGGACCACAATCCAGTTTTGCTACAAATCAGGAAGTGGGCAAGCAGTCAAGAAAACCCGAAAATCCTTAAACAGACGGACTGGGATAGATTCACTAATTTAATTCAACAAAATATCTGTCCCACCATGGAATTAAATAATAAGCTGCAGATAGATAAAGCAATAAATACACTAACAAAAACTATTAAAGAAGCAGAAAAACATGCCTCAGTCGTAACGGTAATGGAGACAAAAATGGAAGAACAAGGGTCAGCACTTATAGAAGAACTGAAGTACCTTAAGAACCAACACCGGAAGCGCTGGCAGAGATTTAGGGACCCAGCGGACAAAAGGGAAATGAACAGGTTCGCCAGGGAGATTAGGAAACGATTACAGGAAAGAAGAACCGAACAATGGGAGGACAAAATGTCCCGACTAACCCTCCAACACCGTGACGCATGGAGCCTAGTGCGAGCACTTAAAGAACCAAAACCAGGCAACCAAGCTATCATGGGTCCGAATGGAGCGGTCTTTGACTCAATGAGCCAGGCAGAAATTTTAGCAGATCATTTTGAAGCACAACATGCAACACCAGAAGTACAACTAACTATTGCCCAACAACGGGAAGAGGAAGAAACCAAGCAAATTGCCGAAAACATCAGGAAGTGTGAGGATCCAGTAAACCCTGAGCTAACGAGCCCAACAGAGATAAAAACAATCATCAGGCGACTTAGCAGCAACAAAGCACCAGGAGATGATAAAATCTCAAATATGCACCTTAAAAAACTGCCAAGAAAAGCAATAGTGTTAATAACAAGAATCATAAATAGCTGTATGCTACACTGCTACTTCCCAAAAAAACTGGAAAACGGCCAAAATCATAGCCATCATCAAAACAGGGAAAGCAAATACAGACCCAACCAATTATAGACCAATCAGCCTGCTCAGCAGTCTATCAAAAATCTATGAAAGGGTACTAAAAACAAGAATTACTCGACAACTTGAAGAAAATCATACAATACGACTGGAACAATTTGGATTTAAAGATAAATTATCGGCAACGCTCCAACTGTACAGAATGGCCGAATTGATAAGCAAAGGTTTCAACACTTCCAAGTCAACAGCGGTGGTCTTCCTGGATATCCAGAAAGCATATGATAAAGTTTGGCACGATATGCTGTTAAGGAAGCTACAACAAGAGACACAGATAGATCAGTGCTACATACGAATAATAGCAGACTACCTTACAAATCGAACCTTTTACGTGTCAGTAAAAGGACAGAGATCGACAAAACGACTAATGACAGCGGGAGTACCACAGGGATCAGTCATATCACCACCATGTTTTAAAGTGTACGTAAACAAATTCCCTGCAATTCCGGGAATCACCTTAGCTCAGTTCGCTGATGATACAGCTGCTATGTGTTCAGGACGTCAACTCAATGCAATAATTAATAAGATGCAGAGACAACTGCAAGAAGTAGAGAAATGGTGCACAACAAATAAAGTGTGCATCAACGCCAACAAGAGCGCGGCAGTATTCTTCACAAAAAAAAGAAGGAAACCGGACACACAATTACAACTCGCAGGACATGTAATCCCCTGGAAAGAAAAACACAAATACCTAGGAGTGATATTAGATTCCAAACTCCTGTACAACCACCACATCAAGGACAAATGCCAAAAATCCCTAGGTATTCTAATGAACCTATACCCGATTCTGTACAGTAAGGAACTGTCATTAGAAACAAAAATACGCCTATACAAAACAATAATTCGACCAACCATGCTCTATGGATGTGAAGTATGGGGAACGGCAAGTAAAGTCCACATACAGAAAATACAAATAATACAAAATAGAAGCCTACGGATAATATTAAAGGCAAATAGATATACAAGAATAGACGATCTCCACGATTGGACAAATATACCAAGGATACATACGGCTATTTTCCAACAAACTGAAAGATTTCACGAAAATATGACCAGAACAAGGCAGTCAGTAGAAAACTTAAGAGACGTTGGGAACTACAAACCAAAGAGATGGCATAAGTATAAAGTCCCCCTAAGTGTACTTTACCAACCAGAATAAGACAATAAAATAAAATTATACCTAACCACAGATCCTGTCCAGTATATACAACAAGGAGGTTTTCCCCCTGATAAGGGTTTTACCCTCCAAAGTGCACACCACAAAAAGAGAGAACAAATACAACTTGAAACAAAGAAGCAGAGCTACCAAAGGTAGCGGGGCTTGCAGAAAGACACAATGTGACACACACACACAAAAAAAAAAAAAAAAAAAAAGCCAACCGCCATTTGGTTGCGGGCCTGGCTCATAGTAAGCCATTGCCGAGGCCACGCGGACTTGTATATAAGGAAGAACGGCACCCGAACCAACTCAGTATCTGTGGGTCAGCCGACGATTACACATGTCTCATCACCTGAGGAAGACGGCAGAGCCAGCCGTTGAAATATTGTGTTTCCACAACACTATCCGGCGGTACACCCGTGAAGACTACATTGCTTGTATGGATTTGTCTGTATTTTTTTCATGTGTATTTATTTATGTAATTTTTGGTGTTTTTTTATGTTTATTTGGAATTTAAGTCGATGAATGATACTATCCTTATTATATTTGAGGAGTAAATAGAAACTTTGTCCATGTTATTCTGCCGACCTTGTTAGCGTAGAGAATAGCTAGCTGGCCTCACTTTGCAAGAATCGCCGGTTCGAGTCTGACCGAAGACATGGGTGGTTTTATTAAATTTTGTGTATGTTCCCTGTTGTCAATAATAGAGAATAAATGATAATGAGGATGATACAGTACCCTTTCACTTGAAGAAACAAAAAACAAAAACAAAACAAAACAAACAAAAAATCTCTTTGAGCTGGCTGTATGGCTGACATGGCCAAATGCCAAAAAAAAGACGTTTTGCTTTTAAACAAATGAAAATTATTAAAAATTTAAAACACATATCGTTAGATTATAGTTTATCGAATCTTAGTCTGTATTTCTGTTTAGAACTATTATATCGGGCAAAATTAATAATAACTGTTCTTACAATCAATTTTCATTATTAACTAGCTTCTAAGCGCATCAAAAATGAAATGTCGGTTGCAGATTTCTGGCTCATATTTAAAATAATATTTTATAAGGGAAAATAACTCACTACCTCTGGTGTAAAGACGAATGCTAATATTTCTACTTTTATCGCACGCATATTAATACATTCACTGTATCGCATAAACCTGATTCCTTATTTCTTTTCTTTCTGTAACAGCGATTCTAGAATATAATGAAACCATCCACATCGAACGAGTATAAATAAACAAAAATTAACTAGTAAACAAAATATTCACACTTATATACTACATCGACTAATCTATCACATAAAAGGTGAGTTTACATTGATTCAGCAAAATCATCAAACAAAACTTCACGTAATTGTTTTACAACAAAATGAGCACATGATATTTATGGACGATTTGAACGGACTGGTACTTTATTGGTTTACTGGAGATCGAAAGGCCACCGGTTCGAATCCCTGTCCGAGTGGGTACTTTTATAAGCCCTAACCTAACCATCACCTTACTGCATAATGTGAAGTACACCAGAACGCTTTCGTGATTCACATCCCACGTTAAACTGCAGATCATCTTTAGGGCTACCAACCTTAGTTGTAACACTGATGTGTACACCTCCACAGCAGTTTCAAGTCAAACAAAGGTTAATGTGACCCTAGTTGGCCCAAACGAACATATGGGTGCTTTAAAGGTGAAAATTATGCACGCGGGTAAATGCTTTTTTTATTATTTATCGTAGAGGAGTTCTTTATCAAGATAATCGCTCTGACCGAGCGGAGCGTGGTGGGTGAACGGTTAATGTTCTGAGGACGCGAGTTCGAATCCCCGTCTAGGCATCCAGATTTGGATTTTCCATGGTTTCCCCAAATAACTCCAGGCTAATGCCGAGATGCTTCCTTCAAAAGGCCATGGCTGAATTCCATTCCGTTCCTTGTCCCCCATCCCACCACGCCGTCTTCGAGGCGTACTGCCTAAGCAAAAAAAAAAAAAAAAAAAAAAAAAAAAAAAAAAAAAAAAAAAAAAACAACGCTCTGCTCGCGGTTGGTGTCGGATAGCACCAACGTACTATCTGCTTGCAACTAAATGGAGACTTACGTATTTGTAAATCCGACCCTTAGTCACAGATCAAGTCCACATCATAGTACCTGTTGTCTCTTTGCTTTATCCCAATACAATTTTCCTTCGTCTCCAGTGAGCTCGCCGCCATGCGAAAAAATTCCAAATAGGTGGTCACATGTCTCAAGATAATATCCTTATTGGACCCAATAAGGATATAATCACACAGACGTCACCTCACAACTTGTATTCCGTCGCTTGGATAGGCCAAACAGCTTCGTGTCCATTCGTATACGATCTCCGGGTCGTATATTTTACCAACTCTTTCTTTCCTCGCATGTGAGTAACATATTTTTGCCCGCGAGGGGTAGTGTCCTCAGATAGGAAGCCGTAAATTGGAGCAAGCTGACGTGTGTTCATCCGTGTGTACAGTCCCATTTGAAAGGGCAGGTGGCTGGGATTTCTGGGTAACAGTTTCGCCGACCCTCGCCAGCTATCTCCGGGTTGGTCCTACGGCGACCAGATATGCACTTCACCTTCAGCTGGCTCCATCGAGGCGAGACTACCCGTCTTCCCATTTAGTGCGAAAAACACTTGAAATTTATTATACAGGCATTAATTATTCTGATTATAGATTTTGTGAGCTATTTCACGTTACAACGCTTAACTCGTAACATATAACTCTGTAGAGTGGCTTCCCACGGGCCGTGCATTTGCCGGCCGCACTGGTCCAGCTATCAACAGCGGGCCGTAGAAAAGGTGCCGCCTCTGATGGCAGGGATGGCGCTTCTCTATCCGTTGCCCAGTCGGTAAACATCAAACGCCCGGGTAGCTGAAACGACACTAGGCATCGCAGAGGGAAGCCTCCATAATGCGTAACGCTAAGAAATTTCTCGCTGCCGCGAGACTTTTTGCTTCTAGAAATACCACAAAAGGTAGAGGATTTATTTTATCGTACAATTTTTTGTCACTGGAATTCAAAGAAATAGGCGCTAGAGACATGTCACAGGCGGATCCTCAGCAATAGCCCTACTTTTCTCTGGTAACGAAATGTTAATTACTGACTATACCCAAAAAATATTCATGGAAAGTTATGAAAATAGTTAATGCTGATCGGTAAAGAATCTGCTTTTGTCTATACCTATGAATATGAAAAATGTGTAGCCATGTAGTTACGCACAATCAGAATTTCACTCATTCGACGTAATACCGCTGCTGCAATGTTAACTGAGTTATTCCTACGTCGCGTCGCCCCAGGCGAGGCTCGTGACAACAGTGTCCTCGACACGCATACATTTGGCGCCATCTCTGTTTAAAAGGATTCCAATTAAACCTCGTGACAGCGTTGCGCTGTTCATGAGGAAATCCAATTACTGTTGGCTTTAGGGCCCGCAACAATCGCTGTACGCTGATGCGAAGAATTAAATTGCCATCGATTTAGCTTCCCATGATGATGGCTGCTGTTCTTTGTTTAGGCGCCGGCAATAACAGTTTAGTTGCAGACATTCTGCGATGACAAATGGCCACTCCATGATGATCCACTACGATCCATTTTACACTGCTTTAGTGTCAGTGCTCGCGCTTGGCTATTGCAAGGTCACGAATTAAAAAAAACCGTCTGTTCATCGTGACCTCGGTTTCAATGTTTTACCGAAATAACTTCAGGTTAATGCCGGGATGGTTCCATGGTTCCAACAAAAGGCACCGACCAAGTTCTTTTCCCGTTCTTCGCGCACCATCCTCTCCCAGTTCTAATGCTCTTAATGTCGACGTGCCACAAAACCCAAAACCAACATAGAAACAACAGGTGTAAGTTTTATTATTTACAAGTGTGTGTAAGCAACTGAATAAGATGCTATTTCTTGTATGTTGTTATTAGTACTTCAAATATTTTTGTAAGTCATTGTGTAGTTACTTCGTTTTTCTTGTACTTGTAAGTAATAAATACTTAGTTAACTGTTTTTCTATACATCGGTGAGGTATCATGTTGTGAATCAATAATACCTTTATTTTCAGCGCATTTTCTGAGGTTTTGTGGTATTTGAGAATTATGAATAGCGTAAATACTGGGTGATGGTTGCTGACATATTAAATTGTTCGGGCGTTCAGGTGCGGAAGATAAACATCTAATGATATTACTAACGAAACAGAGAACACGTCTAACTCATATCTCCCTGGAAACCGTTACCATTACTTATCTCCAAGTATTTCCTACACAAAAACAAAACTGACTTAAATGCCATCGGTCAGCAGTAGTTAAATTCGTCTACGCCACTTCGTTCGAAAGCCAAACGAATAGTAGTTTCAATCATCTTTTTTCTTGCCCTTCATATATTCTTTCTATAACCAAAAATTTTGTGCAGGTACTGTTTTAGGAAACATACTGAATAGAAGAGAAGCAACTTTTAAATATTTCAAAGATTTTAACACGAAATTCACTTAAGTAACGATTCATTGTATTGATACAAGATATAAACACTTGAACACAACTGATGTCGTTCTTCATATTAGTGAAAATGTGTGGAATCTTTGGTATATTGCCTGCTATTCAGCGGAAATGGCTGATATGAGCTAAAGTTGACGAATTCAGTGGGAGAAAACTACACTCATTCCACAACCAAAGATTTTTTAGAACGTAAAACAATAAACATAATAATTACATGTGGTCATAATGACCTAGTTTCTATTGCCTGCGCATTCCACCCCGTCGTAGCCGCCTTAACCTTACCCCGCAAACCTACCGGGAACAGGGGACCTACAGTTTAACGTGGAATTCGAACCACGGAAACATTCTAGCGTACTTTACATTACATAGAAGGATGTACCAAAGGTGAAGTGCCTATAAAAATCCCCGCCAAGACAGGGATTCGAACCGGGGACCTTCCGCTCCCCAGCCATACACTTTAACCACTGAACCACCAGAGCGCTGGAGTAAAATAATAACAATTTGTAAACAACCTGAAAACTTCAGCAAAAGCGGGGATGTATTGATTAATTCATATGTGGAAGTGTGTATTCGCAGCCGAACGCGTAGTAAGAACAAAAAAATCGCTTCACGAAGCGCAGACATCTATGGAACAGCAAACACACTTTGCCGAAGAAACAACACCATCTTTGTCGGAAAAAATATGAACAGTTCATCTAGTGTACGAAGCGGATACATTAATTTGAATCAGCCCTGACTTAACCCCCAGGTTTCATCCAAAACATTGGCATCTCCAGCCAGAAACACGCAGTACTAAAACCGAAAATAAGTAAGTGCAATTTTGCAAGATGACGGAAACGAAAGTGTGAAATTTTATTTCGAACGAAACAGTCACAGAAATTTTTGGGAAACAAAATGCTATTATTTACGTGATGCTAGACTTTAATGATCTTTTCACGTCAAAACCTACGGCACTTCCTGAATGAATTCAAGCCGATTCTCCATTTCCAGTTTTTACAGCCATGCCCAGTGATTGAGCTACAACTCTCGGGCATTTCATTCTGTAGGACGCGGGTGCAAAGCCTCGTCCGTCCATCCAGATTTCGGCTTTCTATGGTTTCTCGAAATCACTCCAGGGGTATTCCGGTATGCTCCCTTCAAAGGTCCATGGTCGAATTCCTTCCTGTTCCTTGGTTCCAATCTTCTCCCACCTATAATGACCTGGAAGTTGATGAAACGTAAAACACCAATTAAACACTGTTTACAATGATAATATAGTATATGCGGTGCCCCAACTTTGTTCTCTCCTAACACATTATATAATTTCCTTGTAACTCGCTACTAATAAAAGAAAGAAATTGGGAACTTCAGCGGCGAACATTAAGATCATTTGAACATTTTTTAATGAGAAATGAACAGTGGAATAGTTTTTCATTGCGTAGAGCAATAAAATTCCATACGTTGTGGGAAAATTAAATGTTGTAAGTGAGTAATTCATGTCAAGTTGAATGGAGAATCTTTCACTGTCCAACACGAATAACTACTGTTCACATAACTTTCTCTCTCAACTAGTGTGATAAACGTTTTCTGCAAGGTAGAAACGTTAAGTAGTTACAAATTAATACATTAAGGAACGTAACTAAAGAAACAGAATTTATACAAAACTTCAACAGGATTTAATTATTTAAAACCATATCTTTATTTAAATTATACTACATATTCATTCGTAATGCTAGAGAAGAGGCGTAAAGCTAAATTACTTAGAGCCAAAATCATCATTCTATGCCGCGACGGGAAATCCATGTTGTTTGATAAAACTGAAATGAAAATAAAATGCAAAAAGAGTCCGCTCACTGGATATACAGATAGAAAAACAAACGTTTTATAAGACCATAAAGTGTATGGAGAATTGATTGCTGAAGACATAAAATACGTATAAATTTCTCGAGACATCAGACGATAGTAAGTTAAGCTTCGCTGGGCACATTGGAGAGGTTGTACGGAAAGGTTTGGATGTTTTGTATCTGTTGTAGAGTATTATGAGAGGACGTATTACTGAATAAGAGAATTGGGTTACAAACCCTCTATGTTTCCTTTCTAGGGTAGGTAAGAAAGAATGAAGTTCGAGGGATTGCAGGGCCGCTAGATTTGTTTGTGGAAATTACATGAAAATGGATGTGTGAATAAACATTACCGCCCGGGCATAAGCTCCTTCGTAATCGATTAATTCATTATTAATAACGACGCATTGAAACGACAAAATCATATGTGATCCCTTTCATGAATAGAAGTAAGATTCGATTCTACAATGTATTATTATTATTGTTGGTTCTGCTGTTAAATCTGAGAAAAAAGGAAGACTAGAACACTACTTAGAAAAAATAATAACAACTTTAATCTAATATCTAATCTGTAATGACATTAACACAAGTCCTTCATGATTACATGACAGAGCAGACAATCTTAGGTAATTTGTTTTCTGTCGGACTGGACTTGAGATAACGTTACAAAAGAACTTAGGACTCGTTCATGAATTGCCTACGAATATGTACCATGTCAAGAGAAGCAACACACTGATAATGTTATCATATACACATCTTCTGTCGTTTCTACAACTGCCTCGGATCTTCTTCATGGATCCTAGCGTCTTACAAATCTACTAGAGACTGTAATAAACACTGGTAGACACTGTAGTAAACTTTTGTAGACAGTAGTAGAGACTCTAGTAAATACCATAATAGTAGAGACTTTAGTAGACAATAGTGAAGACAGTAATAGGCACTAGTAGAGAATATAATAGTGGAGACACTAGTAGAGATTCCAGTAAAATTAATAGATTCTAGTAGATACTAGTAAAGATTCTAAGAAACACTAGTAAAGACCCTAGTTTTTTTATGATGTAATGTGGTATATTTTCCTGCTGTAAAGATATCTGTGGATATAGAGTATAAAAAACATCAGCATTGACTCAATATAAATAAACAAAAATCAACTAATAATTAATACTAGTGATCGCCCAGCGATCGAAATTCGACCGTAATTCAATAAGTTGTTTAGTTTCTTTCATGAAGTAATTCATTAAGTTATTTAGTTTCTTTCATGAAAGAGTAATAATCTAGTAATTCTCTGCATTACCTATAAAATTAAAATAATACACTCCACGCGTGACTGTATGCTAAATTTTAGCTTCTAATCTAACCATAGCAAATGATGAAATGTATTTATCGATGGTTCATTTGAATTCAAAACATTCATTTTGACTTAAGGCCGGAAAACTACTTTAGCTTTATGAAACATGTGCATTTAAATGTATCTATCAAAATGATTTCGTCATTTTGTGTGTTCGCTATTTAAATTTGGTCTATTATCATTTTGAATTTCACGCACAACCGCGAAATGTTAGAAGCACTGTAAAAATGACAAAAATTATCGGTACAGGGATCATATCAACCTAAATAGGTTCGTTTTGTCATAGTGATCATGGTTAGGTTGAAATTCGGCCTGGGCCAAGAGTAAAAAGTTTACGTGAAATTCGTTCTGCGCAGCCCATGTCGCAAACCAGAGACAAACTGCGCATTTGTTTACAATTGAAGCAATCGATTATCTCCGACTGCTTATATCGTTTCCAAGGTTTGTAAAATATATATAATTTTAGCTTTCTGTATTTCTTTAAGTTCCTCCGTTTGCCCAATATTCTGGCCGCTAGCTGCACCATCTACCAGCCATCTGAGCGAACTACGTAGGCGAGCGAGCATTTTATTTTACTTAATTTAATGTATTTGTAACGCATATTATATATAGATTTTATCTTCCTTCACTTCTTCTCCATATAATCTTTAACTATGTCAAATCTCACACTTCTCTGTGCGCGCAATATTCTTAAAAATGTAACATAAGTTTTCGCTTAGCGTATTAATATATAGATATTAATTTAAATGCAATAAATACTTTTTTCAGTGTCTGGTAATTCATTTCTTTATGATTGCTTAGTTACAAAGAATTGTCTTTTTTTATTTGCAAAAAGTTGAGATTTATTACTGACACAAAAATTCTTAATAACAATTTTAAAAAAAATGAAACAGGAAAAATCTGAAAAATAAAATGCATTTGTAATCTGGGTTCGAAAGTAGTTTGTCTAACTTTCTTTTTTTTTTAGATGGTTAAATCTTGAATTTATTCAGGGTACAACCACATACATTCCTCTACCAGATATGACATAAATTTCATCAAAGTGTAAACAACTCCGAAGCATATGCACACAATATGAGCTCATTGACCATCATGCACAACGCATTTTTTTCCAGCTCTGGTCGGATCATTTTTATTCGTCGTTACGAATATTAAACATTAACTGAACACTTAAAGGATTATGCAGCCCAGGACCAAAAGCACTAGTAGAGTCTCTAGTAAACACTATTATAGGGGATACTCTAGTACAGGGATGGCGAACTTTTATTGATCTACGTGCCATTTTTTCTATAGAAATGTTGTATGAAGTCATGACGTGCCATCAAACAATCATGACGTAGTAATTAATGGAAAAATAAATAAAACTGAATACTATCATCTTGAAACTTAACATTTGCAACCCGAAATATACATTTTTTTTTTTTTTTTTTTATAAGCAATAACAACATCAACAGTTTTGTGTTTATTTAAGTAGATGAAACTAGTGTGACTTCTGTTGTTGCAAATTAAATGCCAAATAACTTATTTTAGGTTTATACATTGTTTCTTTTAACAAAATGCTAGATAGAGTCATCTGACAAACGGTGTCGAAATGAATCCTTAACGTTATTCATTTCTAAAAATAATGAACCACAGGCATAGGTAGATGAAATATTGTTAAGACAGCAGAAGCCAGCTTCTTAAATGTGTCTGGAATTGACTTTCAAGTTTCTATAATTAAGGTATTGACATTTCTACTCTTATTGCTTGATAGTCTTGCTAATTTATTTAATTCCAACTCCTTCCTCATTTCAATGAATTATAGAGTCCACATTGAACTACACTGGAACTCAGACAGATACATTTCCATTTCTTCAATTTCCAACCAATCAAATTTAGACAAGTTCAATTTATCAGGTGAAGTCACATTAGGATAGATAATAAACTTGAGTGTTTCTGATAATTCTTTGAACTGGGAAAATTTCGATGAACATTCTTCTATTGAAGAATTAATTACTGAAGATAACTCCTCAGTGAGTTTTAATAGCTCTAGTTTTTCGTGTACATCGAAATCTCTAGCTAATTTTTTTCAAATCTGGGAAATACTTGTAATTATTGGAAATAATATCTTTACAGAAAACATGCAGTTTGGCCTCAAAAGCACAAATGACATCTAACATAACATTTTTTTTTTTTTTTTACAAATATATCTTTAATGAGTTTTACACTGCCGTTACTTTCATAGTGCCGTTTTACATTTAATGTTTTACATACCACTGTCCCAGAACATAAAACACACAAACACCTACCGCTTTATCACTTTTATTAATCATGCCATATTTCTCAGCCCACCAAGGGTTCTATTATATTAATCTCGCACCTTTCTTCCCAAACTAGCCACGATCCACAATCCAAATTTAAACCAGCAGATGTGTTAACGTATAAAAAACCGCAAGAACTATGCGTAGCCGGTGAAAGCAGTCTACGTCGTCAACAAAACCAAACAAGTTAGCTTAACGTCCCTCCCGCCTCTGCGCCACCTGCACTTGCTCACTCAGTCCGTTCGGTTAAAATTCGTTCAAAATCCACCTCTTTTGCGCAATCTGTAGTCGTTCCGGCACCGATAGTTTCTTTCACGATGAACTTAGTTACTAAGTTCTTAAATTATGTAGAAAATAAAATAAATTACTTGTATCGATTAGGTAGCTACTTAATTAACGCCGTACCCAAATTATTTGGCCGCCTGCCATCATCGGCACGCGTGCCATTGGTTCGCCATCCCTGCTCTAGTAGATACTAGTACCGACACTATTAAACACTATAATAGTGAATACTCTAGTAGACACAAGTGAAAACTATAAAATACACTAGTAGAGTCTCTGGTAGACACTCGCAGAGGATCTAGTAAACTCAGAAAGCGGTTAGATGCCTGAAGCAAACCAAATAGTGTTCAAGAATTATGAAGTTAGTTGGAACGTAATAAACACAGCGTATATTTCTTGAAGCATTTGGAATCCATCATGAAAAACGCTGTACTTGTTAGAATTTCTTGAAATATGCAGTATTCCACATACTTTCGAGTACAGTTTAAAAATAAAAATTGTTTCCACATTCTGCAGGCTAATTGACACAGCGGAAGTGTTTATAGAAATACGGTGGAATGAGTTCTTTTCGCTTGAATTTGAGATTAATTCATGGGCAAGTTGGGCCAATTTCCACCCTCAGCGTAAAGACGTTTGTTTCACGGAAAAAGATTTATTCACTCTTATTAGTAAAGTTATGACTCATCATACGACAGCAAAACTAAGGAATTAAATGTTAGATTATATAGATGACAAAAACGTATTCAAAGTATAAAATAACGAACCTATACCTGTTTTGTTTTCATATGGAGAGTTTTCGTGTTGAAGACATAGGTGGATATTTTATTTTGAATTTCTTCCTAATGCTTTGCTTTAATTTTAAATGAGCTTATCTTTAATTCTCGAATTCATTGTATATAAATTTTTTAATAATTCTAAGATAGAAAACGTAATTAGTAGGTTTCAAATAACTATCTCCATATCATAACAATAAACATTCAATTAAAAATATTTTTTTCGCGCAGAGCTCTGTATATACGTAAAATTGAAAATGAAATAATCAAAAACCAGTATGGTTGCGAGAGATATAAAAATCTCAACATTCCAAAAAGTGTTTACATAATCCTAGCGTGCAACATTCTGTCATAATTACATACAATTTTTGTCCCTTTTTAAGACGTAGTTTATGTTACTTGAATTACACTCTTCCCTATAGTAGTCTGTAACAAAAAATTTATCTACATATCTAGGAAACAATTAACATTGATGGTAGTAATGTTGAACTTTAAGTATAAAGTGGTATGCAATCAAAATCCATTTAATTGAATGAGATGAGTAGGAAGTACATTAAAATTATTTAATTTTTGGAGAAGGTATATTTATCGCAGAAATTTGTCCATGAAATATTCAGTATGAAATAATTGTAACCAGACACACACAATACAAATATAAAACAGGTCTAATGGACGCAATTAACATTCATAAGTATAATGATTTTTATATGAATATACAGACGAAATCTGATTAATGATGGCTAAAGTCATTTGTGAAAAAGGATATTCGCATAGAAATTATTATATTTTAATGAAACTTCATATATAACTCATACATACTTTACAATTACTTGAGGTATATGTCTCTTGTTTTGAAGAAATATGTGTATTTATATCGGATTCAGTGCCTACACAAAAACAAATTTTTGTCAGAACTTTCAAGTCAGTAATAGCAACGTAGAAAATAATTTACTACATATTCAGCTATTTGGTGTCGGTAATGATATTATTGGTCTTGTGCATAATTTTCAGATTGCATACATTTATAATTTTTATCTTCAGTAATAGTCAGAGACGCGGGTTTTATAATTTACTTTTGACAGGTACAAACATAAGAAATATGCGTCAGTTCTTTCCTTCCATTTTAAAAAGTTTTTGAATTAATTATTGGTAGATAATTACTTTAATCAACTGAATCATAAGAAAAAAATATAATTTGATCCAATAGAAAATATGGCTGTCTAATGCAAAGTAAGAATATATAATCACAGGAAGGCTCATACTGATTTACAACGCCGAATACAGAGCCAATATAAACAAAAGAGATCTTAGAAAAAGTATTATGTGTAATAAAAGTATGAGCATCATACGTCACGCCTGCGCAATTTTATAATGTTTTGTTAAAGTTAAAACAATTTTATTAAATTTTTTGTATAAAAACTTGTAGTCTAAATGTATAATGCTAATACTAGTGTGTGTGAAAGGTCAAAGAGTAAACTATTCCAATGAGAGCGAAGGCAAAGATAATGTAAAGAATGAAATAGTAAAAGAGAGTCGTTGATGTGATGTAAAGAGAGTGTGGCTGAAATTCTTAGCTGGTGTAATCCGAATATTAGTTTATAAAACTGTTTCAAGAATAATTTATTGTTTTGTATAAAGGAAACGATTCCAAATTAGTGGAGTTGTAAAAAAGTTGTGAAATGATAAGAAAGTGACAAATAAAAGTTGAATGAGTTTATTTTGTGGATATCATTTGAAGAGTATTACGAGTATGTCTGACAAATAATTAGTGGTGAGAGGATAAGAGCTGCAGTTGAGAAGTATAAAGGTTTATTTCAGGTGAAACAGAAGATGGGTTCCAAGAATTATCTTGAAAATGATCGGCTAAAATGAAAGTTGATACAAGAATTTCTTAACTATCTTGGGAGCATAATATCAGATATAACAAGGTAAATACTATAGTATTAATTGAATTAGGTCACGATCATCAAAGATAGTTTAAATAGAACTGCTGTTATAAGAGGTGTAGCTGGTTCTGCATTTCATTTCATGGTTGGATAGTTTTAATTCATGAATACTAATAATTAAATAAGATTATTTACACACGTATACGTCGTCGTATATGTAGTTATGATATAGAGCAAGCCATTTATATACAAGGTATAAAAAGAGACCATCACAACAGGAAAACCACGGAAGGGTAGGAAAAAAAGTAACGGTATACGATAGCTATTTAAAATTCAAAATATACGAAGAATTCTAGAAGAGAGACGGAAATATTGCAACCAGCACAGAGGGAGAATGGATGAACAAAGAATGGGTAAAAAGCGAAAAGCAATATTCCTGTTAGCAGAAAAGAGAATAGGGGATGACCTTTAATACGCTGGAAAGAGTGTTTAACAACAATCTTAGAAGGAGAATAAAAGATCAGTAGAAAAGGAAAAATCCGTAACCTATCAAGAACAACAAAAGAAGTTGAAACAGAAAGATGAGAAAAAGTCACGTGACACTGCAGCCATGGCCTGTAGTATGCTGATAAGGTGTATTTATCAGCATCATATTGTTTGGAGGGAACCCAAACGCCTCTTCAGTTTGTAAGTTGGTAGTGAAAGTGTACACCCATATCGATAGAAGAAAATGTCGCCTGACTACGCTGCTGCCTAGGTCTTGGTGTGTATTAGGATGAGTCAGCCTCCATAACACGGAAGTAGCGTTTCTTAATGGAGCCAAAACCAGTGGTGTAAACGTCTCTTGTGTTTACAAAACCTAAGAGACACTCGGCAGGCACATTCCGAAAATAGAGGTGAAATAATAAACGTTCAGCTTTAGAATATCACTCCTGCATTATCTGAAATGAACTTCAGCGCAAAAAATATCGACTAGCTGGGACCAAAAACTTGAACAATCAGGGTATCAGATAAACCAGGGACACAGAAACCTATAGAAAAATAATGTAGTTAAAAATTTAAAAGACCAAATAATCGAAGGTCGTAGCAAGTATAACTGAAGTCCCAAAACTTCGTTGTTAATCGCTATCACATCATTTCCGTTTGTAGCACAAGTATCACACAAGGCTATCAGGCCAATAAAAAAGGCTCCACATTGTTGTGCGGAACTGTAAATTTAGTATCCGTTGCCATAGTTGGATATTAAAACTTTAGCATGCTGGATAGGACGGATGATAGTGTTGATTTTTATCACTTTTCATTACCTGACTTCCATAACAATAACGGGTTTTTTTTAATAGCTTTTTTCCGTCTAGTTCAGTTAAATTACGCGATGTTAAAGTCCGATTTGAGTACACAGGTTTTGCATCGGCTGTGGAAACTCTTGTTTCCCTTTAACTTCACGCAATGATTTGTTAGCCGATTACAAGTGGTACACAACAATATTCACAGGGAGTCCAGGGACCGACTTCCAAAATGATAAACTAAATAGAACAGCCCAATCTAATAAGATTAACTCCCGCGTATTTAAGGTTTGGAGATTTTTTTTTAACTATTAATTCGTACACTTTTTTCCATCATTTCTTTCTTTCAAATAATTTTAGTCAGTTTACCGGTGATCTTTTGTAAATAAATTAATTTCTTATGTAAAAGTTGGCTAAATGAATATGACAGTATGAGTTGGGATCTAAAAATCCGGTCCGATGGTTAACAGACTTTAAAGCGTACTAGACTGCCAGGTATTTTAAACCATTTTTCATTTTTTAATGTGACGTTGGTCGCCACATTCCAAGGCGAATTTTTATTGTATAAGTAGTAATGTTAGATTGATTTTCATAAAGCTTGGGCTACCACAGGTATATTTTATGATAATTTCCTTAAAAGTACTGAAGATTCCACGTGAGAAGGACTGGATACCAATTGTGATTATTCAGTTTATCTTGGAGCAACAAATATTAAAAATGTATTGAGCTGTGCAGGGTTGAAGAGAATCGTGGCTTCCTTGAGGGGCACTCACCGGGAGGAAGCCGCTAGCCACAGGCGACAGGTTGTCTCAAAGATAGCAAAAACATTAGGGTGAGAGGTTTCACCAGAGGACACGTCAGGTAACCTTAAGACAGAGGTCACCGCTCCTAACGGGGGATTCTCCACCCGAAAGATAGCGTCGTCCTACTAACTTTGTCAAGTTTAAGCGAATGGCGTTAGTGACAAGGACCAATGAAAAATCCACGATATTACGTGACGTCAGATGGCCAACCTATGGCCCAATCCCAGTGAGCACATAAGTAAAATTCTTGGGATTTTCTGTCAAAATTGCGGACTCCGATGGCTGGCTTTTCTCGGTAAATGCTGCTGAGGTCCGTGTCGAAGTCTGACCCTGCCGGCTTGCATATTAAGCTGAATGCTGGAGCGGCATTCGCAAGGTGACACAGTCAGTGATTCAAGCATGGGCATTACCAGAACTGGCGTGACTGTAGCCTCCTTGTAAGACAGGACTTCCGTACCATGGGCCATCTTCGATCACCGCCGATTTCAGACGCAGAACTACAATAATAAAATGTTACGAGCAAGCCGTCTGATTGTGAATTCCGTGAAGCTGAACCATTAAGCTTCTTTGAGAGGAAAGATCCACGTTCTAACGTGGTAGATAAAAACCACACTCAAATAGTTCTGGCAAAATATGCCACTAGCTCAATTATTTTCGAATGGTATTAGTTCATTCGTGGCGCCCTAATTTATATTAAAATTAAAAGTCACCGTATTATGATAGCTATGTCTGAGGCCATCATAACTAGTATTGTACATTGTTTCTAAGTGTCATTCTTTCGGATATTAATTTTGGAAAGGTTCTAAGTAAATTACAATTGTTTGCTTGCTCATGACGTACTTCTGAGAGTTGCTTTGTGATTTTGCCTTCTTGTATTAATATTAACGGTAAATTCACTTAGCTGGACGGACACCAGAGAGGATTATATTGCCCCTTTGTTGTCACATCAATGATTTTTAGATTTAGAACTTGATTAAAAGAACATTCCAAACAGCAATTTTTATTTGAAATCTTAACTATAATCTTCTGGCCACATTTTCACCAAAAAAAAAATACCAACACAGAATTTTTTGAATGTACTGATTTTTTTTAAATAGACATGACGTTATGAAAGAAAAGGCACCGCTCATTCCTCTTGTTACGTCATGTCACATCATGCTGGTTGACAGTTGCTTCGTAAGAGCAAAGATACGCATAGTTTGCACGGTTGATTGCTAGGAACAGCAGCAACATTGCTAACCAGAGGCATGGGGAGATCGTTATTTGTGAGTTCTTAAAACATTAATGAAACGACATCACTGAGCACCTACCACAGAAGGACGCACGCCATCACTCACTTCTTCATTTATTTTGCTAAGTCTTTATTTTCAATTAAGTTACTATCGTCTACTTAAAACAGCGTACTTAAAAATGCAGGAACCAAAATAATTCGTCTGTGTGCAAGGAGCAAGGAACTTAAATGTGGCGCAGCGGTATTGGCCTCAGAGGTTCCTGGAAGCGATCGAGAGTATGAAAGACATGGTTAATTAAACGTAGCAGTGGGTGTAATCCTACTGATGACAATCTCGGAAATTACAGTGGATTCCAAAAAGATTGCTAGCAACATTTCGACACCGTTTCGTCCGCTGAGCCTGTTTCCACTTCTGACTCATTTAATTAAATGGTAAATTTACAGCAGTCATGCAACTTTGTTAACTTAAAAAATATTTCAAAGTGATGTTGTTCTGTTGCCTCACAGCTACTTCATAGTAAACTATTCTCAATAGCAGGTTGTATGTTTTCATTCCGCTACAAGAACCTCTGTGTCATGTCTGTTTATGTTTCCTTTCACTAACTTCTCTTTCGAAACTATTGCAATTTAAGAATAAAAAAATCGATTTCTAATAAATGTTAAATACAAAAGTAAGTTTTGATGTTACTTGTGTTGGATATATATATATTACTCAATTGTAGAAGTGAAATGTGTCCTTGATGTACAGCTTAAATATAAAAAATGGCAAGAGACATAATTTTGGAACTGTAATGACTGTATTACAAATAGTCAGGGATGTCTATTACTTAGTAAGTGAATTGTACAGTAGAAAACATTAGCAAAAAGTGCTTTCTCCAGAAGAAAAAAGCGTTTATTACCCTTTGTTTGCTTATGTCTTAGAGACGGGAAAGGGATCTGAGCAATCAACGGAAAAAAAATCGGCGACGGTCGTTTGATGTAACTACCACAGAATTTGCCCGGAGTGATACCTTGAACCGAAATCTGGATGGCCAGATGGGTATCCGAACCAGCGTTCTCCCGAATCCAAGACCCGAGTATTACCGCTCGTCCATCAGGTTCATTAGTTAACCACCAAACATCAACCTAGACTTTACAGTACTCTACCTACGCATCTTACTACTTTATTGAAGTCTTCTTGGACAACGAAGGATGTAAGTCTGAAGTCTTTGTGGTGCCAAAACAAAAAAGGTAATTAACACGACCGGAGAATGTTGAGTAAAGGAAGTGGCTCATCTTTTGAGATAGCCGAATTTGCTAGCTTGTTATCAAGGAGGATAATTCCTCAGAGTTAGAGAATGATGAATATTTTTATTAATAAATAAAAACATCCTAAGCAATTGAATATTTGTTGGTTTATTTACTTTCCGAACATGTTTCGCTATTCAGTTGCTTAGGCTGCATGTATTTATTAATATTAATAGCAATTGAGAAAAATGATCTATAACGTCAAAATATTTATGATGACTCTAGTGTGGTGACAGTATTGAAGAATTTTGTTGTAATGGTCGAGTGAAGGTAAACAGATTTGCGAAGGACTGAGAGTGGGGGCGGATTGCATGAAACTTGTCGAAATCGTGATGGCTACAAAAAAAGAAATCACAAAATACTGCTACTGTTTACAGTAGACGAGGGCTAAACATATTTTATTTAGTGCACCACCATTATTTACATCAAGTAGTATAAAGATTAATAATACGCCAATACAACTGAATTTTCGTTTATTTATACGCCGTACGTGTTTCATTTAATTTTTTTAGCTTCAGCGGCATCTGTGTGATTTTTGTACATTTTGTCAGTTACATTTCATTATGGAAACATTTTGAAGTGCATTTGAAATTAATTTTACTTATATAGGAATGTGTTTCATGCTCTCTTCTAGAAATAGAATCATTTGTAAGTAAAATTAATTTCGACTTCACTTCACATTGTATCCATGATTACATGTAACTGGCAAAATGTACAAATATCACACAAATGCCGTTGAAAGTGCTCTAAAAAAAAATGGAGTGAAACGAGTGTGGCCTAAAAATTAAAATAAACTAAAATTCAACTGCACTGGTGTATTATTAATCTTTACACAAATTGATTAACTTGCAATTGAGGAAATGGCCGCAACATTTAATTATTACTCTCATCTGTTATCCATTGCACTGATGGAATTATCACGTTCATACACACTAAAAACAGGCGAGAAGTTACGAAGCAGGATGATCTAACTTATTTATTAGGAAACAGAAATTAAGACCCCAATATATAACTACAACAAGATAACGCTACCTGCCAATTAAATACTAAATCTGTTCACTACTACTCTAGCTACCTAAGCACATGTGTAGAGAGGGAAAAACAGACTAATTTGGTGCTAGAAATAATGAGACTGAATAAAAAAATACTAAAAAATACATTACTGTAATGTATGATATAATGTTTCATCTACCAAGTGAAGACGTATTCCCACAGAAGAACAGTGGACTTTGCAACCCCAGTACCGGCTTGAACGTGGTGGTGGGTCGTATAGTACATGGCCGATGACAGCGCCCTCCATATGCCCGAGGGGGTCGGGTTTACGAGTTGTAAAAACACCGTCTACCGGAAAGCTATTCTGCTCCAGATCGATTCCGTTTTACTGTCCCACATATGGACACAGGAGACATCCCTCCCGTCTGGCTGTAATTAAAATAGCCCAGCAGCGGCATTAATTAACTACACTCTTTCGTTTATGTCAAAGAACTTTGTTGATTGCTTTGCTTTTCCTCTTTTTGGTTGAAATGCGACGTGTCGGTGCTACTGCAACTGGTTTGTTACCTCATTGTATACGTGGAGGCACTCACTCCAGCTAATACAGTCGAAAGTTGGACATTTTACGCTGTTACACAGTCAATAAATTAGCTCTAACCAACTACAACTAGAGTAACGAGCTTACTGTACAAACTGCACACATCACTTTATAACGTTTCGATATCGATTATTGCCGTTGTATTTTAACATTGTAGGCCTATGTTCACTGACACGAAAGAAAAGGTAAAATCTTTTAAATGAGTTTGTATAAACCTCGGAAAACGTTTGTGCACTTTAGACTGTTAACTTGCTCATAGCAAAGAAAAACACAGAATTTACTGTTAAAATCAATCTCATTCATTAATTCCAGGCGTATTTCACAGGTAAACCGTTTTGCCATGTCTTACGTATCTTCTCGCCATTCTATTTTTGTGTTGGTAATTCTCACATGAAAATATTCTTCTGTGAACTATTTCATTAAATGAAACAAACATTTCTTTCTATAGTTCCAATCTCAATATGCACGTTTACTTTAATAATCGATACCAATCATTCTTCGATGAAAGATTTACTATAGATTTATCCGAAATGATTACAGGAAAATCCCTGCGAGAATAACTCTTCAAATTGATTACCAACTTTATTTTGTTTGACCTCGAATTAATTATTACGAAAGGTCAAAAGGTTCAATATTATGTGAGGATTGAATCAACTGCATGTAGTGCTTGTCTGTCCTCGCCGATAATTAAAAAGAAAAGAAAGTCCCGCCACAACTATGCGGCCATACTGATAACCTCCACAGGTCTGACATCAGGGCACCACGAAGCTTGGTCCTGAACGGCAAACTTTGCGAAACGAAATCTTACTGATGTTTTAATACCAATATCGTCCACTACATCACACGCAGGCAGTTATCATGGAAGATGTATTCCTCGATGGGAACTTTCTTATCGTCTTCCCCAGTGCGTGTTCGAATGTTTTACTGAAGGTGTGTATGACTGTGATAGCGTGTGTGTTCATATAGAGTGTTTATTGTGTCGTATGAAATGAGAGATGAAGAAGGGAGGAAGGGGAGGTGCCGGACTATTCGTGGCTACTCTTCCGAAAGAAAAATTGTCGCAAGCAATGGATAGGAAACAGGGCGAGAGCTTAATGAAGGAGCGATTCCGGCGTTCATCTCGGATGACTTCCTAAAACTGAAGCCTGGATGCCTACATCGAGAATCAAACGAATGACTTCCAGCAGAATTTTGTACCTAAATTTTACCGCACAACCACCAGGGTCGAATGATTTAACTCGATAATCGAAACTCAACTGCAACATCAAAAAATAAAATCTACAATCAGTTTATTGAAGTCGTAGCAACTGTTTCTTATTTCAGGTAGCCTTTGGCAGTTTCACATCTTTCACATTGACCTTTGATCATATTTTCCACCACCAAGTAACGTTTCTGTTCGTAGAGGTTTCTATACCTATAAAATGCCAGTCTTGGTCACAATGTTCTGTCACACAGTAACGTCACTCTATGACGATACGCTACGACGTCACACTTTTCGCCTTCGCTGCACAACTTACAACGACCAGAGATGTTCGAGGTTATGCGCGTTATTTAATAACAGTTCTACTTAGGTACACATCCACGAGTAAATGAACTGCCAGTACAGTAAAAGAAAAGTATGTATTTCGTAAACATCGACATAATAATTACTAGTTGATTTTTCTTAATTAAAATTCGTTAGATTTAGATTTTTCTCATATATCGTTGTGTAGTAAGCTAAAAATATTAACATTACACCATTTTGAAGATAATGAGTCCTATTTGATGAAAATTGTACTTAGTTAGCAAAGAAGCAAATCGCTAAAATACTGCATTCAACACGTCATTTTTGACGGGTTTACAACATATTTATATTCGATGTAGATATTTGGAATCACTGTTATAATATACTTGAAGAAATGATTTTCCGAAACACTGAAATGAAAATATGTACTGTGTTCAAATCAACGCATTAATTATTAGTTGCTTTTATTACTGAGATCACTATATCAAACACATGTAAGTATTTCCAGTGGGTCAGATTTAGATCGCAATACGATAAACGTATTCGTACACGGGTAATAGAATCAACGAATTTTGAACAGCAGTATTAGTAGAATTATGTCGAAATGCAAACAGGACCAGAATGACAACTGACACAATTTTTTACAGCATAATTCCTAATGAATTTAGTTTTATAAATAATTTGAGCTGCTTTCATAATCGCCGAGTTACTGAAATTACTATTTCATACGGATGGAAGTAGTTTCGTACTTATCGTGCTTAGTAACATCTGGACCTGTAATAAAACCAAAATCACGCGCTATAACATAAGGTTTTGGGATTCCTAATTTATTTTTTATTTCTTTGCTCCCTAATTCTGACATCATTAATTCAGTAGAAGTTCCATCCGTACCGCTGTGTAATATATAACCGAAATATGTGCAAATTACAAATTAAGGTTATGATCGTTACATAACAACAATTCTATCTATTTAGGGAACCGCAAGGAAATGAACTGCCAGAAAATTACTTTCAACCGTTATTTTTGACGGACTGAGAAGCTGTAGTAAATAATAATAGGGCACCTGTTTCTCTGCTTCTCGTATGTGATTGGCTGTAATCGCTGTCAGCAGGACGATTATGAAACTTCTGTCCCGGTATGCCTTGTAGCGCACATGATAAAAGGCACATTGTTGTTTAGTCTTTTATCTAACTGCTACCATCAATCATGCTACGTACATACACAGCCGGCAGTTTGATTGATGGCCTTTAAGCTCCGCTGTGATAAACACCCGCCGAAGGTGTTACGTGAGACTTAGAGCATACCAACAGGCGCTCCGGAACACTCACTATAGCTCCTGGGCTCGTTCTGCTAAAAATCTACGGGAATGAAGTGGTTGTAACGGTCATACGGAGACGTCTCGTTGCTTCGTGAAATATAAAAATAAGATTGAAATTTTTTTTATTTTATGTATAATAAATATAAAGTGGTAATATAAAATGCCAATCAAACGTTTTTGAAGAATCTCTTATATCAACGAGAAAATTTGATGGCTTAGACACAGAGTTTACTGAAGGAATGGAATGGATTTAGATGAACGGATTGAGGATAGAGTAGAAATGGCACCGGAAGGGAGGTACCGGAATATGAAAGAATTTCGAATTACTGGAAATATTTATGGCTGCGACTATAGAGAATATTATTGATACTAAAGTTCTATTGTGTTTATTTTTTCATTGTGTGAAAAAAGCGATGTATAGAGGAGAGTAATATATGAGGTGTCGCAGAAAGATTTCATGGTGTGTGTTTCTTTTTTTTTTTTAAAAAAAATATGATTTCATAAGAGAATTTTAGATAGAGTATAAACATTTGTCACAGATAGTAGGAAGAAAAAAGATAATATTTTATAATCGGATTGGTGACCGTTGAAATCCGTCTTAGCAAAAAGAGATACAAAAAAACGTTGGGAAGTCTTAAGAAGCACGAAAAGGTAAATCACAACGTTATAAATTTACTTATAAACATCGTAGAATGATCTGAGCTAGGATTTGAATGTTTATTTATTGATTGACATAAGATAACTAAATAGTATTAGTGTATGTAAGAAGATTCCCATATGTCAGGAACACACCGAAAGGAAAGGTTATATAGTCCTACCAACTTTAAATATTAAAATCGTTTTGCGGCAATATATAACATCATATGCTATCAGTGGCGAATTCAGGCGTGGGGGGGGGGGAGAGCTATGGAGACTATATATATATAGCTCTACTGATCTTTTAAGGGCGGCATGACTATAAAACCTACCCTTACCAGACTCAAGCCTCCTCCCCCCCCCCCCCGAAATCCGCTCAAGTCCTCCCAAAACTAAAATCCGCTCATGCCCCCCCCCCCAAACGAAATCCACTCACGTCTCCAGACCAAAATCCGCTCAAGCCTCCCCCCCCCCCAACCAAATTCCTGGATCCGCCACGGTATGGAATGACACGTAATACAGCTGAACATAAGACGATAAGCGACAACTAAAGACAATACGATTGAACAATCATTATGTTCAAGACGTTCTTAAACTCACGAAAATTATGTTTAACGATGATTATATAAATATAAAAATTCTTTTCATTTCTTAGAAACGACAGCAAGAAGTTTCAGGCAGGTCTTGAACTAAAGCACATAATGTTGTGCACTAGTGCATACACTTTCGGAGAGATAGGCAATCTATAACACAGATGAATTTAGCATTAAAATTGTATTCGCTCTCAATAACAAACTGAACAGAAACAAGCTGAATACTTTGGCTATAACTATCGTGGCAGATATTCCTGCTTCTTTCGTCAGCAGCCCTCTCTCTCGCGTCCACTTTCTTCGATGCTCGTTGTCTGTCACTCGAACATACATTCGCCAATCGCTTTCATAGCAGGCACCAATCCCTCACCTCTTACTGAAAAGTACTTGAAAGGGAAGTACCCCAGCATTATACTTTAGACCGAGCGTGGTTGACGAGTGGTAACGCTCTGACCTCGTATTCGGGAGGACACCGGTTCGAATCCCCCTCCAGGCATCCAAATTTCGGTTTTTCATGTCTTCCCCAAATCACTCCTCCAAAAGTTCATGGCCAAATTCTTTCCAGTTCCCAGTCCTCGACGTCGATGAGGCGTAAAGCCACAAGCAACCAAAAAAAAAAAAAAAAAAATGGATATATATATATATATATATATATATATATATATATACTTGTGTCATTTTCCTTCCGTCCCCAATTGGCACATTCATATTTTCTACGTCCACTCTCTTTAAAATGCTCAGTATTGGTTCAGGGGAAAATTTAAAACGTTGGCGTCAACCAAGAATTCTCTCCTTGGTCGTTGAACCCTGTGTTTGTCATGCGGCGTCCCTCAGATTTCGTAACCTCCATGCTTTTATTAACTGGAAGTGGGCCAGATTAGCCACGGTAACGTATACATTGTCTGGCGGCTACCTGCCTTGTGCTGCACCTCCAGCTGTATGCAAACTTACCTCGCCCCATGCGAAATAAATGCCTCTTAGGAAAAACGCAGTTACTGCGCTGTACTGTAATATTTGCATGTCAACCAGAAATACGATTCGTAAATATATGAAATCTGTTTTCCTCCTTGATTATGAGCAAAATATGGATACGTTGCACATGTCAGTGTTCAATCGTAACAGAAATACAATATGGTAGACGTAGATATTTAATTGAAGTTTGGCGAGATGTTGGTACAAAATCACTTCGACATAAACGAAGCTTGGTGCGCGCTGAGCCAATCCTGAACCGAACCTGGTGGGTGATCGGTAACACTCTGACCTCGAATTCAGCTGGACGCGGGTTCAAATCCTCACCCGACAACCAATTTGGGTTTTGCATGGCTTCCTCAAATCACTCCAGGAAAATGCTGGGATGCTTCATTCAAAATGTCATGGCCGAATTCCTTCCTGTGTGTAATGTTTCGGGCACCAAAGAATGAAACAGATGTGTGCGTGTTTTTTTTTTTTTTTTTTTTTTTTTTGTGTCTGGGGCCCAGGGGAGGTTCCGCTCGTGTTTGTGAGACCCTGAGTGTCCTCCATTATAGGTGACTTATGGCGAAAACAGTCCCGCGACAAAGACCACAACTCAAGACGGAGCCTGGACTGTTTCTGTAAACAAATAAAAAAATAAATAAAAAGTAAATCTGTATCCAGAGATGAAGGGTGAAGTGGAGCCAGGAGTACAACCAATCGAGGATTTTTAATAATATTTATAACTAAGTGCGGTTTGTTGCATGTCTCGAGCCAACCAGCGGGAAGAGCTTCCCTCATGATACGGACATTGGCGGACTGCAGCAAGAGGGGCGGAGAGCGACGCGGCTTCGGGCAGTGCGGACGAGAGAAATGAGGGGACTTGTTGGTTGCCTACGGAGAGGGGTAGATCGGCCGCCCAGCTGACCACTGGAGAGACACCAGGGAGAGGTGGCAGTCAACACGTTGGCTACACAACTAGATTCGCCTGCACGGTAATCATCGGTCAGAAACAAGAACTTTTGCATCATCGTCGTTTTTCGCCCTAGTCAGGCCTGAGACAAACTCTCTTGCTCCACCGAGAAAGTTATGTACCCTTGTGTCGTAAAAAGAAAAATAATCATTGTAAAATTTTGTCAAGTAAAAAATTCAAATACAGAAATAAATCGTTAAGTCAGATTGTGAACCTTGTTTTCAATAGATCCCATCCAGTCATGTAATGTGTCACTTTGCTTGGTTAATTCAATAATTCATGTTTAATACTTTGAGGTCTGGATGTCGCTTCCCTAATACTAGGGAACACTCCAAAAGCAATATCTGGCGCCCATCTGATTTTTTTTCCTTTAACACTATTTGGAAATCAATAACAGGTAGCAAACGGCCACAGTGAGATCGATAAGTTGCTCCCTTAGCATAGGGGACACTTCTTGTTCCGTTTCCCCCGTCTGTAACGACCTCAAAGTTGACGAGGTGTAAATCCATAAGCAAGAAAAAAGTCCAATACCGACAAACTAGTACTAACCCAATTCCCTACAAGACATTCTGGCTTAATCCTATCTAGGAATATCTGGAAGACAATAAACCGGGTGAGAACAGGCCACTGCAGATGCAACTATTGAATGCACAAGTTGGGAATAATGGAGAATCATTCTTGTGACTGTGGAAACAACCAGGAAGCTATCCATCTCATCACCATGGAATGCCCTCTAAGGAGATTCAATGGAACGGTCTAGAAGGTTCATGAAACAACTACGGAGGCAAATGAATGGCAGCAATATCTCGACATCAATCTGTAGGAACATCAGTGTCTTAATCTATTTATTGTAATTCAATATAATTCCTGCCTTCGTATAACTGTGACATACGAAATAAATAAATAAACAATATTTATAAATGAAAGGTAGTTAGATAACAATTCACGAAGTATTTCTGTTTGGTTTTAATATTTTCATTAGTGAAATTAAGTCAATCGGCTTATTTTAAATTAATGTAAGAGAGACCTGGGAAGTTTATAATATATTTCTGAAGCTTATGTTCTGCCATTTTTCAGGCAGAGTCCTCATGAGAAGAGACAATGGGTGGTCTCAAAACATGCTGCCAACATAACGGCGTGTAATGAGAGGACATTTAGCCCCCAGAAATCGTTTGTTCCCTGTCGGAACGGTGCATTGAATTAATCTGAAATATCAGCGGGTGAATTCTAAAGCGTTCGAGCGTGAAAATGATCCCTGACCACGGTAACAGTAACCTTTTATTGCATTACTTGAAATATGCAGCGATAATCGCGCAACAAAACTGCGTGATGAAGCGATATCAGCCCATTCGTTCACTGCACTGTAACATTCTGGCATTGCACATCCGTTAACGTCTACAGGTTGATCGCTCCATCGATTGTTTCACGATCTGGCGGTATGATGCGGTATACCTAGAAGCCTATCATTACTGCGTTACGTTCACTCTCCCTTGAAGCATATATCAATAGTAATACACAGTTTCCTGTCAATTACAGTCCTTTGAATTAATTAAATGTATATATGGAGAGGTATGGAGAGATAAGCAGTGATAAATTGTTTAATTGTATATTTTTCCTATGAATGAGTATCGTTTTTGTGGATGAAAAAGGTTTAAATGAACCCTAATTTGATTAAGAACAGTACAGTGTTTGAAATTATAATTAAAAGAACGGTAATTAAGAATGTTGGGGAAGCTATAATGTTTTTATGGGATTTTGGTTGCTTGGAACTGCTTAGTTTTAGCAGTTTGATCTTCAAATACTTGTAAATAATTTCTGTTCCATGTAAAAATATTTCTCCACGCTTCTAATTGGTTTTGTGTAACTTTTTCAATTTTTTTTTTTTTTTTTTTTTTTTTTTTTATTTATTTATTTTTTTTTTTTTTTTTTTTTTTTTTTTTTTTTACAATTTGTATTGATGGAGCAATCGTCAAAGCTTCGAAGTGTCGAGTGCCGCTTCTAATGATCTCTAGAAAATTCTACGAAGTCATTTGAATTATTAATGTGCTTTTAATCTTTGGAAGAAGTTTGATTCCTGAACACATGCGACACCATTCATCAGCGGTCCAGTTAATCGCTGTTCACACAACCATCGTCGGCGACTTGAGGAGAGGTCCCATTCATCCAATGTTTTGGAGAGGTACAGTGGTGTAACTACCTGGCGTCATGGGTAGCCACTAACGCTGCGAATATTTTTTTAAAGTAGAATGTGTACCTGCAGTATATATTGCAAGTTACGAGGAAAAGATCTAAAAGATATTATTTTGCTGTTACTTTGTAATATTATTTTATTGAATGTGCGTCGTTTAATTCAGAGAACTCTGCACACTGATCGATGGCATACAGACGGAGGACAAAATAATACGAACACCTGTGAAAAAGTATGACGTATTTCATACCTGCACCGAGCGTGGTGGTGTAAAGGTTAGCGTTATGGCCTCGCATTCGGGAGGACGGTGGTTCGAATCCCCGTTCGGGCATCCAGATTTTGGTTTTCCATGGTTTCCCAAATCACTCCACGCAAATGCCTGGATGCTTCCTTCAAAAGGCTATGACCGAATTCCTTCCCATTCCTTGCCCTCCATCCTTTCCCGTCTCTAAAGACCTCGCTGTTAAGAGACGTTAAGCACTTAAAAAAAAAAAAAAATCATACCTGCAGTACAGCTGCGCCTGCAACAGAGGTCTGTCACCTAGTGAGCGTGAAGAGGAAGGTATCAGTCTCTCAACAGCAGTCACCTGCGTTGCATGCGTCTATCGAACTGTCTGTGATAAGTTGAAATGTCAGACCTGTCAGAATTCCAAAGAGGTATGATTGTCGGAGCGCGTTTAAGTGGAGCATCGGTTTCGGAAACATCAAACCTTTTGGGGTTTGCATGGAGTACGGTATCAGCCGTTATGACAGCGTACACGAAAGAGGGTAAGACGGCGTCTTCAAAACACAACAGTGGCCGAAAGTCAAAGCTTACTGATGGGGATAGACGGATCTTGAAGCGATATCGTGAAGCAGTCTTGGACCACTTGTTATTCTGCATGGTAGAATCAAATCCAATCACTATCTAAGCATTCTAGGAGATCATGTCTATCCTTTAATCCAGACCGTATTCCTTGGAGAGCGACCACTTTTTCAAGACAACGCCCCTATCCACACTGCTAGGTGTCTTAAACATGGTTCGAAGAGCATGACGATGAAGTTGAACATCTTGCCTGGCCCCCACAGTTTCCTGATTTGAATATTATTGAACATTTATGGGAATATTTGGAGTCAAAACTTAATTCCCCCGATTTCCTCCTCCATCCAGCCTTTCGGAATTAGAGACCGTTCTGCAGGAGGAATGGCGTAATATACCTTTAAATATTGTCCATGACCTTTAGGCATCTATTCCACGTCGCATTAAATCTGTACTTCAGTCAAAGGGTGGTCCAACCCCCTATTAATAAAGATTTTCCATTATTTCACAGGTGTTCGTGTTATTTTGTCCTCCCCCTGTAGATGCTACCTTCTTTGGAGCTCGGTGAAGTCGAGTGACCACAGCACAACTGAGGATGAAAGGTATGTCAAGTATTGATTTTTGTGACAAACAAGTGCAGTTTGACCTACCGCATCCACATCTGAAGGGAAGCCCAGTTGCGCGAAGATAGACTTTTATTTGACCCATCTTAATTTTTTTTATCTTCACTGCATGTATACGTCATGCAGAATTCATTACCATGCACACAAGTACAGTCAAGACATGACGAATGTAGCATTTAATTTAAAAAAATTGTAAGCCCTTGGTCGTATTCGAACAGTTGACCTGTGCAACTGAAGCCTAGATGCTGCTGACCGCCATGTCTGCTGATGTTCCGTCTCTGTTTTGTAGTTTGTGGTTGGGTTGGTCTGGCGCGAGAGAAGACTCTGGTGCAATTAATAACCGTTGGCTGTCCAGGCCTTTGTTCAGCTGACACGGCGTCAACGCGCTGCAAATTAGCGCCGCGCCGGATGGCGAGATGTTTCCTCAGATAACAACAACTCGAGTCAGCTCGAACAAACAATCTGAGTGTCAGAGTGTTGCTGCTCTCATTTCTCTTACGCTGCGTCTCAAGTTAAGGGCTGAGAACAATTCTTGTGTCGTCTTACTCAGACCACCTTCTCTCGGCACTTTAGTGTTTGGTAATTCTATTGTCAGAGGATGCGCAAAACTGACGAAGAGCATCCGGTACTAATGTGTGAACATTATAGTTGATTTTAGGCTCGTAAATGAAAATTAAATCTCCTTTGCGATTTGAGCTATATGCACGTTGCATACTGTGAAAAGCACGATATCCTAACACATTCCTTAATTAAACGTACAGAAATATCTTCAACATATCATTTTTTGACAACTTCCTAGAAGAAATACAGTTAGGTTGAAATTAAAGTAAAGTAAACGAGAAGAATCACAATCGAAAATGGTAATGAAATTATACGTAATATTGTAACGATGAATATCTTTCTTTTTTCTTTGATACGGCCATCTTAACAGTAATGCAAGCAGTATGTTAGTGTCCGCTGTTGTTTAAGCTCATGTAAAACAGTGGGTCATATTAAATGTGAAACATGAATTTCCTATTTCATTTATTATAAACCTATGATTACAAAAGTGTATGACACAAATTCACAAAATGCAACGGAAGTAGAACAATAATATAATTCATTATTATTAATAATAATCATAATCAACATACTATTTCTAAATATGTATATAGTAAAATATTTTGTATTTATTCCAAATAAATATTTTATTTTGCTGATGTCTCTTGCATTCTATTGATCGTAATAATGGTTAGCAAATAATTTTGTTCAAGTTGTCCTCCAATATAATAGTTTTAAACACAAAATACGGAATAAAAATAGATGTAATAATCTATAATTTAGCGAAGTGTTATTTAGTTTTTTTAATAATTTTCTTTGTTTTACGAGCGAGAATAATTTGAAGGATATTTCTATTTACTGTAGAAATGCAATTACAAAAACTTCTTTTGTTACTGTAGGACAACCATACATTTCTGTATATTACATTTGTTGATGGAAAATTAACAAACCATCTGAAGATGAGCAGGTATAGCTCGAAACCGGTAATGGTTTAATAAACAACATCATATTGTGACTGGTTGCTGTATTTTTTACAACCCATATTTGACATCACAGTCGCGGAAGTTCCACCAATCCATCATGGATAAAATATTATTAATGATAGTATCCTTCATCCAATCGAATGCGAAATAAACTTCAAAAAGTACACATGAAAAAGACACACATAAAAGTGTGTATGACCCACAGAAGTTTCTCTTCTTGCGCGTGTACACTACAGGATACAGGCTATTTGATACACTTTTTGTATCACATCTATTTTAATCGAAAAGCTAAACCCAGTCACAGTCAAAGCATACCGATTTTTGGTAGTGTCGCGACGTGGACATTGCGAGCTGCTATGGGAATACTTCTAGAATCACGGCATGTAATTTTGAGGTCGGATAACATTATCCTCTTTTTTACACTTGTATGCCGTCAGCTCAGAAATTGGAAGTATGTATATGGTACGTAAATAAAGAAAGTTCTGCTTGAGAATTTTTTTTTTTTGCTATTCTTTACTAACACATCTTCATACATTATAGGAGCTGCTCTGGCAGCATACACCCGTTTCTTAGCGACACCACACATGGACTCGCCTCCTCAACCCTGCGCCTTTATAAAAAAACAGGTTCCCAAACCAACAACTACTGCCTGACAGATGGCTCGTCAGGATCACAGATTTATAATAATATAAAAACACTAAGCTACCCATGGTTACTACACATACTACCGGCTGTAGAAACCCAGCAATAATACAAATTAAGAAACAAAATTAATACAATTATACAGAAATGCCTAATAAAATATACATAATGAAATATTCATAATAAAATGATTGGGAGAGTTAATAATAATGTCACAACATCAGGTTCATTTACCACTAGAACACGTCTAGTCGTTTTCCCATACGACTGAAAGTTTTTCTCGTTGGTAGTAGGTACACTATTCTCTGCCAAAGTATGAAACTCCGTTAACCAAAATTGAAGTGATCGACCTTGGTGCAAAACGTATCCCCGAATCACCCCATAGCTGTGTTACACATCGGTAGAGACCGCTTCGCATTACTGGTTTATGTGATTCACTAACATGACGAAGTGTTTCAAATAAAAAAAAAACAGGCCTTCATCAAAGACTGATTAAGATCTACTCTAATTATTCTCAGAGCTCTATATCTTGTGAAATGCTCGACATAATTCAAAGAATTAATATCAGTCAGTATGCATTTTGTAAGTTAGCGTGGTTAACACGTTTTCAAGGATTATTCTTATTTCTATTCCAATTTTAATGAACATTATTGTTAGTTACCAGTCTTTAAATGTTTATTAACGGTATTTTTTGGTAATCAAGCAACCTAATTAAATTCAAAGAGCCACTGAAACCTTTACATACTTTCAGAAAATTTTAACACAATTGTTATAATGACAAAAATGGAATTTCTCGCTGTATAGGTTATGATTTCTCAATTTTCTTTTCAGAAGAAGTGAACAAATCATGGGTACCGGATGTAGGCATTTAAAGTCGCGTCTATATATATTTTTTAAACTCGTATTTGATTTTTCGGGGGACAGGAACATGTAATAGCAACCTTCAGTTTGAGATAACTTAGCGTCTCGCAACTGGTAAGAATATTAGTATATGAGTATTCAGAAGAAGTAAGTCCCGATAAGCTTTTTTTAAAAATAAAAAAAATAAGAGGATATGATTTGAAAAATATTTTTATTGCCGTATGAAGTACACATCCTAAACTAATTTTTGAGTGTGTACTTTCAATGATTGCTTAAATACTTTTCATAACGGAACACCAAGCTTTATATACTTTGGTCATAGAAATTTGTCGGCTGTTATTTGAACCTTATACCAATGGCTTCTTAGTTCCTCACCATGGTCGTGGTATCGCCGACCATCAGGAAAATACTGTATGTCTGCACCGAGCGTCGTTGGTGAGTGTTACCGCTATGGACCTCGTATTCGGGACGACGCACATTCGAATCCCCGTTCGGCCATCCAGATTTCGGTATTCCATGGTTTCCTCAAACCATTCTAGGCGAACGCCGCGATAGTTCTTCAAAAGGCAATGGCCAAATTCCTTTCAATTCCTTGTCCCCTGTCTTTTCCTGCCTGTAATGTACTCGACGTTCGACTGCACGTCGGGTTGATCAAAATATGAGGAGATAGCTATCCATTTCATGCATTTCATGCATTTCGATTCTTTTATTAAAGAACTAGCCTCAAAGCTAGTAAAAAATGAAGGGTTTAACGTAGGGTTACCAGACGTCCCTGTTTGCCGGGGACAGTCCCCGTATTTAGCTCTCTGTCCCCGGACAGATTTCGTCCCCGCAATGTCCCCGGATTTTTGCTGTTGCCCCAAAAATTTATTTTAATCAGTGGAGAGTTTTTTAAAAGCCCTGAATTGCTAATGCATTCGTTTAAAGAAAGAAGTACGAAGCGCACATCTTTTCTTGTACGTGCCTAGGAATAAAAGAAAATCACAATTATGCTGCGTCTTGGTCACAACATCTTTGGAAAATTATGTCTCCTTGCTGTGTGCTATAAGTCTGACTGTAATCCTCTGTTGAATTGGTAGATAGTTCAGTACTCACCATATGTGTTTTTGCGCTACAACTATCTATTGTTATATTTCATTCCGTAGCTATAAAAGGTTCGCGTTACCTCTTTATGCTAAGCTCTATTTTATTGGTGTCCGCTTCATAAACGATAAATTTTTCTATAGGTATTTTGGCAGTTTTAGCTCCTTCTTTTTTGGAGCCAAGCTATATTCTAATTGCTGCGGTTGGTAATACTAGATTCCCCGGCGTTGTGAACTGTTACACTGTATCTGTTGTGAACTTTGCTTGTTGTTGTGGTGAAGCCCGAGTTCGCACAAGTTGTTTTGTTCCTATGGTTTTAGTGTTTTAACGATGTCTTCATCTAAGAAAAGAAAATGTGTGGTTAGTGATGGAAGGCTGAGGGATTTTCCATTTACTAGGCGAGGAAAATATGAGAGCACCGCGTTTTGTTCGTTATGTGAAGTATTATTAGCCGTTAGCAGTAGTGGAAGAACCTCCATTACAGAACTTGTGGATACTAAATGACACAAAAATGTCGTTCTTCACTTCTTCGCGTCAGTAACAACACGAGAGTCTCTCAGTTTTTCAAGACGATCATGCCAGATAAAAATGATATGAACATTGCACTTGGAGAAGGAATATTAGCTTTTCACACTGTGTGGAATTATCACAGTTTCAAATCAATGGATTGCACATATGGATTAATAAATGATTTCAACAAGCCCAAGCTCACGTGTTCTAGAACAAAAGTTGAGTCTATTATCAAATTTGAGATAGCACCATGGCCAATTGCAGAAACATTAGGACAAATGCCGAAAGCGTCCCCGGACTTTGATAAAAAAAAAAAAAAAAATAATAATAATAATAATTCTGAAGCGTCCCCGGATTCGGAGAAAAAATTCTGGTAACCCTAGTTTAATTGAGTGTTCTGGAAATTATTTTCTGAGCAATTGCTTAACTAAATAGAATTGTTATAAAATAAAGCTCAATGTAATTTCTCCTCCATTGTGCTGCATCAAAAAGTTTGTTGTCAACTTGGTCCAGGTTGAATTTCAACCTAACCACATACTACGCTACGCTTAACTTGCCGCCACAGAAACAATACTTCAATCACACGCATTTTAACACATATACTCTTTTGAAATTTATTGGCAACAATGCATCGCGATATAAACTTTATCAAATATCTTCACGGGTTCTTACAACTTCCTTTTTTTTATTATCCGTGATTTAGATGGATATTACGACGTTTGAATAGGTAATGCAGTTATTTGCGGCTGAAATATGTCGTCAGAGAAAGCAAAGGAAATTAACTTACGTCATGCAGGTAATATTAGATTTACTTGTAGTCTAGGCTGTACAGATTGTGATCAGTGTGGAACAACTTTTATTCAAACGAAATAACGATTTAAGTAACAGGACACTCATGAAAATTATTTTAATTATTTAAATATATATATATATTAATACCCTCTGCTAAACGTCAAGACCCAGTTATAATAACAATCTAATCAAACTGCCGCTAACATTGCTAATCAAAAATTAAATGATTTTAAACATACTGCTCTCAGCAACGGTAAATAGTTGATAGATCTTAAATACAGTCAACCAGTTGCATCAGTCAGGTCATCAATACTTTATCTTACATATCTATTGTAAAATATTTTAACAAACACTTTTACATCCAACAAATATTAAATAAAAATAAGCAACTAATAATTATTATGTCGATTTAAATGGAATACCTACTTTCTGACAGTTAATTTATTCGCGGATGCTTAGCTAAATAAAACTGTTATTAAATAAAGCGCATAAGCTAAAACAACATCCCTGGCCGTAAGTTGGACAAACAAAGGCGAAAAGCGTGACGTCAGACTCGTCTTCATAGTGTGACGTCAAGGCGTGACAGAACATCGTGATCAAATAAGCGTTTCATAAGATCTTATCCATCTTTGTATTGTTGAATCACTCATTGTTTCCTCTCCATAAACGTTACAGATTTGACTGCCATTTCAGCCGGTTTAATGTTTCTCGCATTCAAGAAAATAATCACGGTGGCAATTATGCCTCGATTTTCTTCGATATTATAGACACCTACGACGAAACTTAGGTGGTGTGCAACCTTTTGCAGTGGTTTCCTTTCCGTGCCGACGAATCACCATACTCCGTACTCGTGCACAAAATTGGGACGCCAAGGATACCGTAGCAATATTTTAAAATGCAATACTCAGTGGGTTTGTTATTACAGGACGCCTTAGCACGCAAGTCACCACTAGGAGGCGCATGAAGGGGCTGTAAAGGTTTGAGGCGTTACGGCCTCTTTTACCGTGTTTGATGGTGTGTACAGTACCACCGACCTACCGGAGAGGGGTGTCATAACCAGGGTCTCACTGCACGAACATAACCGTCTCCAGGGTACGTGACACTGCCGGAGGGTATTCTTCGGTAAGTATGCTACATAAACGAATAATCTTCAATAAGCGTTTCATCACCGCCGGCACCATAAAACTTTTATGGCGGAAATAAATTTAGCTGAAGAAATAAATGTCTCCTGGTGTTTGCATTGAATATCTGCCAGTAACCAAGCTCTCCACCAAAGGCTCACAAAATATTTAAACTCAGTCCCGTTGGAACATCAGAAATTATGTTTGTCCACACATGTTTTAGTTATCAATAACGGAATGACAACTAGAAAAAAAATAATCAATATAAAAACAAATGCGCGATTGTTTGGCTGCCGAGTGAAAGAGTTTTCGATTTGCCGCGTATACGTCTCTGTTGAGACTACACTAACGCAACCCGGTAATCCTGCCGGGTATAGGGGACATACATTTGTGTATGGAATCAGAACCACGGGACGTCCTAATATTCTTCACATGAACAAAGCAAAACTTTTCTAGCAATGAATGTCAGTTTTAACGACTGTAAAAATTCCAATCGAGACCAGGATTTGAATCGGGAAAATTGCTTTCTCCAACCTTAAACAACTTAGCAACCAGTAATTATAATTGTAATGTAAGATAATACACTAGCCGACAAAAAATTTAAGTGACCAGAAGACATTTCAATGTTAACTACGTTCAAATACATACCATCGGCGGTGTAGTGTACCCGGAGTAAGGATTGCCACCAGTTGCTATTACTCTCTATCATTAAGTTTTATTTATATATTTAAAATATCTTGTTCAGTTTTGCCTGGGTGTCATGGAAGGAGTCCTTCCAGAATTTTCAATGAACATTTAGAAATGCAATTATTTGTTTTATTATAAGGAAAATTATTTTAATTTATCTACTGACACACTTACATTTATTGTGATCACTATAAGAAAAGATGATTGCATTGACTAACAAATGTAACACGATAATTTTTGATTAAATAAACAACTAAATGATAGAACATGAACAAAGTCCGACTAACTCATAATCAGAGAGCACAAGTTTTCGGGTACATGCGCCACACTTTGCCTCGGTTTGTTCTGGCGGAATAAAAATTGTGTATTTACCATCCAGCTGACGTTTATGTTGAAGTCGGTGGTGTCCGAATCTTCTCGAATTTCTGCGCGCAACACAGAACAAAATTTTATCGTCGCACTGTGTTTAACACTGGACGATCACTTGCTTAGGAGCACATTCGATTATTATTCTTTCGAACGGCGTCTCACTGGCCAGCTGTAGTCTTCTCCTCAAAACGAGGGTTTTACCATGAAACAAAAAAACTTGTCTGAACTTATTATCAATTAATGGAGTTATCCTTCCATGCATGCACACAGACACAATCCTCTGCACTCGCACGGGGCGGACTGTCCCCACTGAAGGAATGTGGTCCGCTAATCTCCTCTCACATCTCCAAACACCTGCACTCAAAGGGTACCATGATGGTTGCACTGCGAAATACTCTCTCCTCTCACCCCGACAAACGCTTGCTTATAAAATTTGAAGCTTCCGCAAGCGGACCGCTTCATTACCCTCGCTGTTCGGTTTTTTTTTTTTTTTTTTTTTTTTTTTACGAAGTTGCATCAGCACACTTCGTAAACATCCTTTTGCTACGTCACCCGTATTATCAATTCACTGAGTGATTTCACGCCGAGTCATGTGCAATGGTAATTGTTTATTACTCAATATGAAGCGTCTCGGACAGATACCGCTTCAGCGGGTATGTAATTTTTTTTTACTTATGGCTTTATGCCTCGTCGAGGTCATTATAGAAGGGATGGAATTGGGATCAAGGAACGAGGCCTTTTGAAAGAAGTATACCAGCATTCGCTTGGATTGATGAATGCCCGGATGGGGATGCGAACCCGTGTCCTCCCGAACGCGATGCCAGAGCGTTACCGCTCACCCACCTCGCTCGGTGTATGTAAATGATTAAGAGTTTCAATTGTCTGTGGCAGGTAGACAAGCCACCAGAATGCATTGGGTTGTTTGTGTTTAGTTTGTAGTTAGACCTGGTAGGGTATATAAGAGACGTGAACAACGTCATATCTTAAGTGAACACTGAAGAAAACGGAGATATGACAGCGAAATCAGCACTTGACATTTTTTAAAATGGACCGCATTGTGCATCTGCATTTGGCCGACTGGTCGAGTCGCGCAATATCCAGGTATTGGGATGAGATAGTAGTCTGATATTGAACTGCATGGGAACGTGACGTCAGGCATACTCGTCGTCAAAGTTTCCGTCGACCATGTTTGAACACCGCAAGGTACCATCGCCGTGTTACGCTTCAGTCACACCGTAACTCGTTTATATCTGCGCCTCCCATCCAAGAATAAGTAATTGACTCCCTACAACATTCTGCGTCGTCCCTCACCATTGGTCGGAGACTAGCAGGAGATGGACCAGGCAATTACCGTCCCACGCGTAGGCGGCTATTACACCACAACACAAAACAGTTCCGTTTGAGGTAATGCCGTGACAGGGAAGCATGGACTACTGATGAATGGAGTTCCGTTGTGTTCAGCGATCAACCGCGATTCTGGATTGCCTCGGATGGCCTTGGGAAAGGTCCCATTCTTTCCCTGTTTTCGTGCCGTTTTTTAACAATACAATGCTCGTCCACATACGTTACGTGTCTCTAACAACTGTCTGCGTGTTGTTGAGGTACTGCTAAATGCTTTGTAAAGTTGACTCGATTTTGTAATCACTGAAACAAAATCACATACCCTCTCAACCCGTTAAGTTTCATATGGTTTCCTTCTCTCTTTCTGGGTGCTTCACTTTTTTTTGTCAAGCAATGTATTTTCCTACCACTTTAAGAAGTTTGTTGTTCCAAATAGCTATACGTAAAAGAAATGGAAGGTTGGAATAGGAATTCTGTTCTATGTCACCTGGTCCCCTTTTCATATTTTTTACCCACAGACATTCCATAATCTATTTTGGATCAATTACTAAATTCAAGTTAATGTATCTTGGTGTTCTTTCTTCATAACCCATTTTCCACTATTGGTGAGCCTTACTTTTCCCCTTCTTGCTATATACCGGTATCTTTCCGACAGTTTTATTCCTTCAGTACTCCAAGAGTATAGTTCTGCATGCATTTGGTCTCTCCTCACAGTGTCTGTAAGTTCTGGCTTCTAAGCTTCATCGGTAATGTCACCTTTCGTCTGTCTCCAGGTGAAATTTGTTTCTCCGCATATAAGCTGCTTGATATCTCCGCTGTTTTGTGAACTACACTGATTACCACTAGCAGTCAACAGTCGCTGTTCAATTTGACTCAAAAATAATGCGAAAAGATATTTGAAGGAGATCTTCAGCGGTGATTTTTTTTTTCTTCATTCCAATTATCGTTTGGGACTGTGCGGGCATTAGCACAGACAGCGAGTTTTACAGCCGTTTTAATCACAGATTGTTTCACAAACACATTATATCGGTATGATAGCATACGTGATTAGCCAGACTTCGGCATTCAACTAAAGAAAAGACACTTAACGCCACGAACCTCGCATCAGTATAGAGGTGCTTTAGCAGGTAAAGTAGTGTTTATAAATATGCGATAAGAGCATTTTTCGTTTATGTAATGTCTAATGGTATGGTCAGCTGTCTTTTAGCTCAATGGTTGCTTTCAGAATTTCATGGTCCGGTCCCCAGTTTAAATCCCAACAGGACTTTTTGACAGTTGTTTTTGATCAAATGAGCTATGGCAGGACGTTTCGTGTTTCAGATTCCACCTTGAACTGTAGGTTCCAGAGGAAAGGAACTGGCCATCCTATCTCTGACATAATTGTTTAGTATTCATCTTTCGCGAGAATCCAACTAACCTTCTGGTTGTGGAGTAAGTTAGTTTTATTGGGATGGTAGTAGGAGCGATTCACTTTTCTCGAATGGTGCTATTCGGTAGAATCCACCTTCGGTTGCTGGTGCACGAATTTAGACAGTCCTTTCCAATAATAAAGTGTCGGTTCCAAAGACCTCTATAGAGAAGATTCAAAGATTTAACAAATGACAGCAAACGGAACAATAGCACAATATTGATTTTCTCTAGCAAGAAGATACTATGTACCGACTGAACAATCCACAGACTACAAAGTTGAGTCCGGTTTACGACGCGATTGAACTGTAAAGAATTTTGGTTCGTACAGTGCTGTCCGTAATTTTTGCCTTAAAATGTTTTTCAGATGCAGCCGGTTACCACGCAGGGCACTACCTCTTAGCAGTAACTTCAAAAAGAAATTTAACTGGGGTCGCTATTTGTACCTACTAATAGTGATTAAATGAAGAGGTACTCGTACCAAGTTGTGACGTCATTCGGCGTCCGATACCACACGATCTCGCTGGAAACCAAATCCAGGTTTCGGTTTCGGGCGACACTGTATTGTTGCAGTCGATATCTTTGTTAACATCTCACAAAGCACCACAGAATATCTAATTAAGTCAATGATTTCTATGGACGACGCGTGTGTTCACCTAAGACTTAACGTTCGCCCACACATTAAAGCCTGGTGACAGAATATCACACTACGCTGGCCCTATCATTGTGGGGACTAGCATGCAGGCTTAACATTTTTGGGATCGCCGATTCTAGACGGGCTCCAGCACGGGTAGTTTTAATTAAATGTTGTGCCCGTCCTATGTTGTCTGTGCTAAATGGAAACAATTTAGTAAACAAGTACCTATAGAATAATAGTAAACCTGGATCTGGCTACGTGGCCTTGAAGTTATATGTCATTAAACAAGAGATTAAAGCTTGATAATAGCCAGGAAGCATTTAATCTGCACCACGCTTGTTGTTCTGTAATCGCAGTTTCAATGTATAAAAGTATTCGATAAGTTGTTTTTTCTTATTTCAATGCAGATTGCTGATTAAATTAAAGATTTTACTTCTACAGAAAGAATTATAATAAGTGCAATGTGAACAGTTCCTATATTACTTTCAAGTTAAAAGTTAAGCGTTGTCCTCGACGCAATGGTTGGTTGGACCATCACGAAGAAGGCATACTAAGCTTGATATCAAAGGAATGACGGACAGTTCCTTTAGTCTATACCTAACCTGGTAATCCTATTGGATAAAGGTGACCTGCAGATTAACGTGGAATCCGTAATACGGAAGCAACGTTTTCCAGAAGTGAAGGTTAAATTAAAAGCCTCTGAGACCGGGATTCAAACCGAGGACCTTTTTTAATTCCAATAAAACGCCGTGAGTTGTAATGCGTAAAATCGAATCTATGTCACCAGGTCGTTAGACCACACGAATCTATTTTATAGTACATTATTATTTATTATTGAGAGAGTTTCCTCATTACAGAGTTTTAACTCCGACAAAACAATAAAACCTCGAAACACAGAACTTGACTTTATCTTCTAAAAATATCTCTTCATATACATCGGTCTTGTATATTTCCTCTTATGCACCAAATCTTCTCATTGCCGCTTGTACATTTTGGACTCAGGTAAACATGGGCCGTCCTCTTTTCCTCTTCCTTTAACTTCCCAATCCTGTATAAGTTTTGTTATTCTAGTATGTTCCATTCTTTCTTTCATTCTATAACTTCATACATATCTCCTTTCACTTCCATAAGTCTTATTATTGCAGTATTCCTTACTACGGGAGCGTCCATAAACCACTTAGATCCATTTTGCCTCTTGTGAACCCCCCTCTCCCCCAAGTAGCCCGACGTGGCATTTGGCTCCACCCTCACCCCCCCCCCCTCCCACGTAGCTTATTCCCCATTTGATTCCAGAAATTTAGCACTGTTTTCTCTTTTCAGACTATTGTAAATTACATACGCAAATAATCAAAGGAAGGAAATAAATATTCAGATGCTGCTATGTGTTCTGTACCTCATTTTAATTGTGAAAAGTGATATGAATGGAAACCTACGTGGCCTAGCACAGCGTAAACCTGCCAGCCAACCTCTTCCCCCTATACTGAAACCACGTAGTTTATGGACGCTCCCTTCGTATGACAGATATAATATTTATCTTATCTCACTACCCAATAGGTAAAGTAATTATTATTATTATTATTATTTTATTATTTTTTGTTTTTACTTATTGCTTTACGCCTCATCGACGGCTAAGGTCATTAGAGGCGGGATCGGACTGGGGACAAGGAACGGGAAGGAATTCGGCCATGGCCTTTTTGAAGGATTCGCCTGGAGTGATTTGGGGAAACCATGGAAAACCCAAATCTGGATGCCCGGACGGGGATTCGAATGCGAGGCCAAAACTTTAACTGTTCACCCACCACGCTCGGTGGTAAAGTAAAGTAAATTCGCGCCGTCTGATGACCTGGCTTTGATTTTCCAAGTATTCCGCATCTTATCATGGCCCTACCTGCAGCTTAACCTAAAATCTGGCATACCCGATATCACAAAAAATTCTTGAACCCGGAACCCTGAGCTACCGGTGCGCTCAAACAGGCAGCAGATCAGGACAAAATTAGAGCATATATTCGTGCTATGAAACTGGAGTTTTCTCTTCGCGTTTATAGAAGTTCGTCTCGATCGCCACGGCACCTGGACGTAATATTCTTCCGCAGGCTGCCAAAACAAGCCATTAGGACTTCGAGGAAGCGACACTTCGATTAGGACCTCTTGTTTACACAGACGGGGATAGGCGTTCCCGGAGTGCGAGGCGAGGTCCCCGGCCACTCTACGTGGAGCCAGCCGCAGGTTGTTTTATTTACCAGCGTGGCGGCCAGATCACCGCGTGGGCAGCACTCGCTTTGTTCCCGCACAATACGGGCGCCGCCTCCGCCCACTCCTCAGCACACGACTGCCCGCACGGCTCCTTCATTGCAGGCAGCCACTGTGGCCGCAGCAATCTCGCATGCTCCACGCAACACACTGAGCCAGACATCAGAGATTACACAAAATGCAACCAAACGCCGACATGGCATCCGATACACATTTGACGAACTTCATTTAAAAATGAATAAATACGATAGTAACATAAAGACGCAAAGGATAAACAGTTTAGGCTGGCGACATAGGGAGCATCCATAAAGGACCATCCATAAATTACGTGTCACGTTAAGGGGGAGAGAGGGGATCAACAGAGTGTATAGTGATCTAGGTCAATCACTTGCCCAAATCTATATACTGTATATAAAGATGAATCTACAGTATGTATGTTTGTTTGTTCTTCATACAAATCCACAGTTTTCATCCGATATCGATGAAACTTTGCACACTTATCCTTTGAAACAAGGAGAAAAATACTGTCTACATTTGGTTGAAAAATTATCTGTATAAACAATACATGTTGTCTTATAATTTTGAAAAATTACTGAAAGGCGATAGACAGACGCGTTGGATATGGACGTCTCTGTACTGTTTTTTCGTGTAGCAGTCAGGTATTTCAGTGGTTAAAGCGCTGGCTTACTAATGTTTGGATCGTGGTCTCTGGTTCAAATCTGCATGGAGGCTAAGATTTTTAAAAATTGTTTTTGTTCATAAGCGTCACGCATGGGCCGACGGTTATTCGGATTTAATGTTAAACTGTAGATATTAGAAAGTTAGTGGTTCAATGCGAGGCAAATCGCAGGTAGTCTTGCAATGCTGTAGGTGTACACTTTTTTACGTTATAATGATCCCTCATGTGTTGTTCGCAGTCAGTGTGTGTGAGTGAACCGCAGTAATAGTATTATAAATACGGATGTAAGTCTCTGTCTTTTTGTTACGTTTTGACGACTAAATGGCTATATCGATATTGATGGAATTTGATAGGAAAATCTGTATAAAGGGCACAGGATATTTTTTCCAGTATGATTAACAGTTGTAGTCACGAAATTTTCAGACCTTATCGAATGGTGACAGGAATATGTTGGAAATTGATTCTCTTTAAGAGACAGGTTCGTCGGTAGAATTATATAGTGATAGCTTTCCTGTCATATTATTCCTACTAGATATTGTTTTGGACCAATCCTTCGTTATCAACAACTTTCAATATTTAATTCTGGCAAAAAAAATTCTTAATCCACGCGTGCGAAGTCGCGGGTACGAGCTAGTACTTCATTTTAATTTCCGAGACAGTATCCAGGGCGGGCGAGCATGAAATAGTTAAGCAATAGGAGCTATGACCTGAGAAGTAACACGCCAATCAGCAAGCTGTAAGTCGCCAGTTGCCTAGCGTCTGTCATTACTGCAAGCTGGTAAAGTGACTTCATACAGCAGGTTAGCAAGGAGTGTTGCCCTCTCCACACAGTGGTAAGATGTAGGGATATTCTATTTAAACCCTGGGGGCAGCTGTCTGTCTGTCTGTCCCTCTACAAAAGTCTTTCAACGTACCACATCGACGCCGAGGGCGCCGGGAGGCGTCGGCGCCGCCGGGGCCGCGGTTTCAGCGAAGAAGATGATACCTGGCGTCTGCTACTAAGGTGGGTACTACTGCGATAGCTGGGTGTGAACAGTTAGAGGGTCAAGCCTTTGGTCACATTCATGTGGGCATAATCTTGTAGAGGTCTTATCAATATTCTAGTTAGTTTGGGCTGCGAGACGTCCATAAGTTACATGCTCGCCCTTGTCTTTGGCTCTATGTGGAATGATCCGGTGAACCCATAACCATTTTGTTATAAAGCCGATTAAAAATTGTAGATATTCACATATGCCATCAGACGTTGCTCATGTAAATAAAGGTGTAAATATACAACTGCCGTTTACAGTAATTTAACCTCCATTCCTATATTAATCTTTATATATAAAGATGAATGTTGTTTTTCTTTTTTTACTGCTTTACGTCTCTCAACAGCTAGGTCTTTAGAGACGGGAAAGGATGGGGGCAAGGAATGGGAAGGAATTCGGCCATGGCCTTTTGAAGGAAGCATCCCGGCATTTGCCTGGAGTGATTTGGGAAACCATGGAAAACCCAAAGCTGGATGCCCGGACGGGGATTCGAACCGCCGTCCTCCCGAATGCGAGGCCAGAACGCTAGCCGTTACACCACCAAACTCGGTATGTTTGTTTGTTTGTTCTTCATACAAATCCACAGTTTTCATCCGATCTCGATGAAACTTTGCACACTTATCCTTTGAAACAAGGAGAAAAATACTGTCTACATTTGGTTGAAAAATTATGTTTATAAATAACACATGTTGTCTCATAACTTCGAAATACGGCGATAGACAGACACGTTGGATATGGTCGCCTCCGTACCGTGTTTCCGTATAGTGGATTGGCAGCTTAGTGGTTAAAGCGCCTTTTTACGAACGTCGTGGTCTCCGGTTCAAATCTCCGTGGAGTCTAAGATTTTTAAAAATTGTTTTTCATCGTAAGAGTCAGGCCTGGGCCGTAGGTTATTCGGATTGAATGTTAAACAGTAGATATTAGAAAGTTAGGGGTGAAATGCGAGGAAAATAGTAGGTAGTCTTGCAATGTTGTGAGAAACAGTGGGACAACAGTGAAATAAGTGATTTGTGTATGTGAAAGTTTCTTTGTTTAATTATATATAGTAGTATTGTGTGTGAATGTATGTTATTCAAATTACTAATTTACAGTATATATGTTTATATCAAAAAACACTAACACATATCATATACATTCTTACACATTGTTAATTTAATTATGTAACAAATTTTTGTGAAATTTGATAAGTTTATGTATTACTAACTTGTTTTACATCCTGAACAATATTTAGCTATTAGCTGCAAACTATAATTTTATCTTATGTACCTCTTGTAATATATTGGAAATATTGGCCCAGAGTAGAAACTAAGTGCTGGGCTATTATGTACCAGGATATAAAAAAAAATAAAAATAAAATAATGTTGTAGGTGTACACTTTTTTACGTTATAATGATCCCTCAGGTGTTGTTCGCAGTCAGTGTGTGTGTGTTAACCACAGTAATATTATTATAAATACGTAAGTAAGTCTCTGTCTTTTTGTTACGTTTTGGCGACTAAATGGCTATATCGTTGTGATGCAATTTTATAAGGAAATCTGTATAAAGGGCACAGGATATTTTTTCCAGTACGATTAACAGTTGTAGTCACGAAATTTTGTGACCTTATCAAATGGTGACAGAAATATGTTGGAAATTGATTCTCTTCAAGAGACAGGTTCGACGGTACAATGATATAGTGATAGCATTCCTGTCATATTATTCCGACTCGATATTGTTTTGGACCAATCCTTCGTTACCAACAACTTTGTATATTTAATTCTGGCAAAAAAATTCTTAATCCACGCGTACGAAGTCGCGGGTACGAGCTAGTATCTGAATATACTGAGCAAAATAACCTGTGAGGTGTTGCAGTAGGGACCTACGACGAATATTCACATCAGAACCAAGGCCGAGTTCTACTCTCGGCCCCTATCCACGACTCCAGTGGAAGTTTACCCTGTCTGCTCTTATCAATCAGCTGGTAGCGTTACTACAAGTGTGATATCGTGTGGCAAGGAGAGGGGGAGTCATTAACTTTTTTGGCTTCGCATATTTTATATGTGTCACTTTTTGCTAAGTGGCGGCCGCGCGAGGTCACGATCCGTGTACAGGTACGGTGTCGCTCGTCGGCTGCCTTTGACATACGCCGAAATGCCATACCTCCTACGAGGCTTTCACAAAATATGACTTCCGCATACTTATTTAAACGATCATGTGGCAGCTGTGGACTATATCTTTTGTCATACAAAGCCACTAATCAACGCAAACAATCACATAAGAGGCAACAAGTAGTTTCGCCTAACACGAAGATTTGTCATCCAACTAGACGTGACAGGGATGTTCTTTGTTTGATAAACGATGATGATGCTGTATGGTTGGACGAAGATCATAAAGAAGAGGTTGACACATCGATTGTTTCTTTTTTTTGTACTTATTGCTTTACGCCTCGTCGACGGCTAAGGAACGGGAAGGAATTCGGCCATGCCCTTTTTGATGGAAGCATCCCGGCATTCGCATGGAGTGATTTTGGGAAACCATGGATAACCCAAATTTGGATGCCCGGACGGGGATTCGAACCCGCGTCCTCCCAAAAACGAGGCCAGAACGTTAACGTTCACCCACCACGCTCGGTCGATTGTTTCTAACCCAATTCGAGAACGAAGTGACTACTACGCCAGTCATAAATGATATAAATGAATGGATTCAAAGTCCATGGACGCAAGAAGATTAAATTTTGTATCGTTAATTCGACTTGTTATGTTTTGTCAGTTTTCTAAAATGTTTGACTTATTTTTGATTTTATGAAAAAATATTTTTAGTAGAAACATATACATAATTTTGTAATTGTTGTTTTAATTTAACCGTTTCTGGATTTAAATTTCCAAAATAAGTGACGTCACGCCAGAGGAGAGGGTCACTCAAATGTGACCACGGGTGACAAGGAAAAGGTGGGAGGGATTGCAAAAATCATGAAATTTTTTGTGACGTTATTTATGGATGGACCATAATCTACGTAGTTTGGTCTAGGGGGAGCGGTTGGATAAGAAGCTACGCTGGACTACTTGGGGGGGGGGGACGTCAGATTCAAACCAAATAGCGTTTCATTAATATTATTTGTCAAAGTTAAAATAAAGAACAGAACAACACAAGAGCATGTGCATGTTTATTCCAGTCATTTAATTATATCCGTATGCAGTTTAGATATCCTATGTATTGACATTCCCGCGCATGTGTGTGACTTGAAGTCATAGCGTTGGGTTGCACGCGGCCGGAGCATTTGCACTAACCGGCACGCGACGGCGCATTACGATTCGAGAAACATTAGACATGCCGCACCAAGTTGCAAACTCGCTTACAGATGTTACACGAGATTTTCCAAGGCAGTCACAAACACTTCTTATTGTTCTGATGGTCTGAAATAAAGATGTTTTGATTAGCATCGCCAGCGTATGACCACATCGCTCATTTATAAAATAATTCCAATTTTGTTTTGTCAAGTGAATTTCAGGGCAACTTTAATTATAGTGCTCGTTGAATTGTCGTGTCAAGTTCAAAATGTGGTTTGAAGTGGTGTTGTACAATAAACTTTATGAGTTTTATCTAAAATGATATGCAGAGGTAGAGGAACTCGTGTGATTAAAATATACTTTTAGAGCGAGCAGAACTGTAATTTGGTTTGACAATTTGCTAATTCCAGGATTTCCATATAATTGTAAATTTACATGTGCCATATACATTTAGCTGTAATTATTCTTTGTACAGTAGAACTCCAATTATCCGAATTCCGACTATTTGAATCGGTGAATATCCGAGTCGCTTTTTTAATTAAGACGGAAAGGGAAGATACAAAAGAAGATGGCGATAACATGTCACTTGAGGAATTCAGAAACATTCTTTTGGATGTACAGAAGTTAGTGCTGAACGTATAGGACAGTGGGTGGTGTGTGATCCGTCAGACACTGGGTGTGAAATTCTAAATGATGATGAACTTATTGTAAGTGTGAGATAAGAAAGTGTCGAAGAAGAAGATGACCTTAATGTCGAAGTTGAACCATTAGGTAGTCAAGCATTTGCCGGCCTTGAAACTACTTTGAAGAGGATTGAGGGTCAGCCCGAGTGTGACCACATGAAACTTCTCACTGTCAAGCAGAAGCGCGACTTGGCTGCACGAAAACGGATGAATATAGTCAAACAGCTTACTTTGACCGAGACGTTCAGCAAGCAATGACTTCTATTTATAGAACGGTACGTACATACTGTACTAATGTACAGCACTTGTAAGTATGCTTAACATGTAAAAGTGTTGAATTTTCAATTAATTAATTAAAAGCTCTTTTTATTTAAAAAATTCATTTTTTTCTTCCATGTTCAACATACATCCAGTAATTAATTAAAATAGACCCTTTTTCGGAAAAAAATCCAACTATCCGAATTTTTTATTATCAGAATGGGGCCCGGTGCAATTGATTCGGATAAAATATAAATTAAATAATAAATTGTAAGGTTTGAATTTGAAAAATTACGTATCTGTTATAGATAGTTAAGTATTGCATATCAAACTTCTCTACTTCGCAATAGATCGAGTGAAGATGAAATATTTTAGCAGTGAAGTGCCTAGAAAAAGTTTAACAATAACGCTACCACTTCACCTAACCATACTGCACTCCTCAGACAGTTTTGTTCTGTAGAGAACGAATACTCGAAAAAATACTTGGTTGCCTTTAATTACATCGATGTTATTATAGGCCAGATTTTAATTATGAACCAACGCGTGGAAAATTTGGTAGCCTACCATCTACCTTTGAAGGTCTCAATGATAATGTATTTACTAAATAATGAAATGATTAAAATTAAACAATTTCATTATTTTAAAGTTAGAACAGAACTATATTTTGTAGCTTCGAAACATGTAAAATAATTTCTTGTTGGGATAGCAAGCACGAAGAACAAGAAGCCTGTGTCGGGTGGGTCGTTGTTCTCTTGCGACCCGGCAATGGACAGTTCCTGCGGCATTGCGGAAACATTGACATGTTAATGGAGCCTCGGGTTTACTTTGATCTGCCACAATGCAAGGTACTCTCAAGGTTGTTGTTTTTTCTTTCTCTGAAACCAACGGAGCCGAGGCCAGACTTCGGGAGAGAAGAGGCATTAGGGCCGAAGACGCGGCTATGAGGGGGTCCTGCCGTAGAGTGGCGGAAGAAGAGCAAGTGTTTTAGTGCGGCACGGATAGCGCCAATCGGCACAAGTGTTTGTGATAGGTGGTTCCGGATGGTGAAGCCACCCTCCTATGTTGAGTCGCTGGTAGAATTGTGTGCCGTGTACGGACCGATGCAGTTTGTGCTGAATGGCTGCAAATGGTGATAATTATTGGCGATTAACTCAGAAACGCATTGCATTTCAGTTTCGAGTGAATCTGAAACGGCTCTGGCAGGGAGACTTGCGTGATAAAAAAAGTTCTCAATGTTCGAATATTTGATGCTAGCTGGACAATTATATGGCGCCCTCTAAATTTCAGTTATAAATTTGATTTTTTATAATTATTTCATATAACTTTCTTTATTTGTGGGTAAAATATATGATAAATTGTGAAACAGTAAACGTTTTGATTTTGTAAATACAAAGAAATTCCTTTAAAGCAATTCATTATAATATCACAAATAATTTAATTACCAAAATTAATAATTACTTCTCCCAACCAAAAAGTATTTTTTATCGTTTTTTTATTGAATACTTCAATAATAAGAGGCTACTTTGATCACTCTTTCGTCGTGTGAGTAACACTCACGTCAAGCGCAGGACCTTCGTTTACGGACTAACTATTGCCAGAAATATTATTACAAAATCAAGATTATTATCACTATTTATCAACAATTGTATAATTGTATAAATGAATTTCAAAAAACACTGAAAGAAAAGCAATTGTTTCGTTTAAATTAACGTATGAATTAGTTTATTTTTGTTTATTTATGTTCATTCAATGTGTATGTTTTCCTATACTCTCTATCCAGAAATATCGCTGCTACAGTAAACTAAGAAATATTTGCATCATTTGTAGGGTTATGAGCTTTATTTAATAACAACTGAATTTAGCTAAACAACTGCGAGGAAATGAACTGACAGCACACTGAGTTCAGTCCTTTATTTTTGATGGACTTCGAAGCAATTCTTTTATATATGACGGCGGTGTCTATCTCTGAGCATAGCTCCATTCAAACTGAACATACATTCTTCAAATTTTTCAGAGGGATCCATGGAGGTGAATTTCGTAAATCGTTCAAGTTTGATAAAGGAACAAAACCTTTAACTCTTTGTATATTATTGTGTATGGTGACGTCACGCGCCCGACCTTCGTTGGTGGACTAGCAGTGGCCAGGTAATGTTCAATAAAATGAAGGTTATTAAGAAAGTGCCAGAATACCTTCATTAAGATTTTTTTCGTATCATTTCATTTTAAATTAAATATGTCCCTTCAATTGAAAACATATGATAAAACTTTACGGTACTTGTACATTACAGTTAAATGAGGTCCGTTCCATTGTTGCCATTTTTCAATTACTACTGTGACGCTGCTCGACCATCTTTAGATATTTAAATTTGACAATAAGCTAGAGGTTAAGGGTATTAGAGAAAAAAATTAAAAGGAACACCAATGATTTTTTTATTACATTGAATTTACTATGAAAATTTGAGTTTGGATTTTAACCCGATCAGTTCAGCCTTTGATAACCTTAGAAAAGTGAATTTCGTATGTGCAAAATCTGTGTATACACTACTTTCTGGTCCCTTCATACTTAATAGTAATAGTTTATATTTTGAATAGTGAACCATTAATCACATACAGGTGCAGTAATTATTTCAGCCGAACCATATCTACTGCAGAGTGTTTCTCCAAGCAGAATATCTATCTATATGCATCCTAACCACCTTCAAACTAAACAGAAAATCTTACAATTTTGTAGAGTGAACCCATTAGGTGAAACACAAGTCAAGTACGCATTTTAGCAAGATCGCCTCTCCTATTTAACGACACATTTTTGTCCTCGCTAAGCCTTCTTCTTTATTAGGGATGGAACAGAACTCTGATTCTACTTCCGCAAGTGCAGACGTTCCGCAAGGCTTGGAACTACTCCATCTTTTTAACGGAAGTTTAGCGGAAGCTAAAGTACCAGTAAACCAAATTAATCGGAATCGGTGTCACTGCGTGCTGCTTGAGCTAACTTCAATCACGTGAGCGGAAACAATAGTCCAGCTGTCGCTGTCGGTGCAGTGACGGTTTCTTGTTTTATGATAGTTTCACATAAATTGTATTTTGTTGTAAAGTAGTGTGTACAGTGTACACAATAGTTTGTCTCAAAATGCAACCAAAAATAAGTTCAATCTGGATATTTTTCGTATGAAAAAAAATAAAAAATCTGTAGCAAAGTTTACAATATATGAAAGAGAGTATTCTCGTAAAAGGTTGCACTAACTCTCTTTTAAAAATTCATTTGAATTCAATGATTTCAAAAGAGTTGAAGCCAGAAAAAAAATCAAGGTCAGTCTAATCTATTAATTAGTAAAAAAAGTAAATAAGTAAAAAAGCGATTAACTATGCAGCGATTGGAATGAGTTACCAACAGAAATGATTAATAATTTACCGAAACTTTGAAAGAATTTAAAGATAAAATTTGTAGAGGGCAAATGTAGGTGGGTGCAGGATAGGGGGAAGATGGGTGTGTATGGAAATTGCCACCGGAGCGTGTGCTCCATTGCATTTAAATTAAATTAAATTAAGTTATTACAAAAAACGAGTTTTGGCATGGGCGGCGGGAGGGGTGTGCAAGGGAGTGCACTTGCTCCCCCCTGCTATGAAAGAAAATACACAGAAAAAGATAAAGAAACAAAAATTTTATTGTTAAATTCACTGTCTGAATAATAACTTAAGGCCCCTAGGTTGTTGTCCAAATTTGTTCATCACGTTGTTAATGAATTCAGTATCCTTAGTTAGTAAGTGTTATATGTAATGTATAAAAAAACCGGATGCATCTCCCTTAAAGTAATCCTGCCGGCGCCCATGAGTTTTGGGACTCATCACATAAAAAATAATAAAGAAATGGATCGTTCAATATGTGACATAATTGCTCTGCACGACTTAGCGTTCTGACCTCGCATTCGGGAGGACGGCGGTTCGATTTCCCGTCCGGGCATCCAGATTTGGGTTTTCCATGTTTCCAAAATCACTCCAGGCAAATGGCTTCCTTAAAAAGGCCATGGCCGAATTCCTTCCCATACCTTGCCCCCATCTTTTCCCGTCTCTAAAGACCTCGCTGTTGAGAGACGTAAAGCAGTTAAAAAAAAAAAAAGACTTAGCATTTAATTATGTAGGTTGTATAGGATACCGTCGAATAATTAGTGCTGCTTCGCGTTGATATAAATTAAGAGGCCAACAGTTCTGCACTCAATTTGTAGGCCTATGTATCGAATATCAAATAAAATTAAACAATTAATAGGAGATTTAGAAAAAAAAAATCCTTTACAAGCAGTATCTGGTCGCAGATGAGTTTTTATTTGCTTGCTTTGACTGCTCACGGGGTCACAACTGATTTCCTGAAAATGATAATCATTTTGAATTGTGAAGTTACGGAAGGACAACATACAGGAGAAGTTATTTTATCCAAATTCCCGTATTTTTTTCAAGAATGGGACATGAAAACTGATACAGTTCATTGCGTAGTACGTGGTCGAGGTTCTATTACGACTGAAGCTATGGTATTGTCATAAATTCAAGAGTTTTACTGTAGCATCAACAAACTGCAGCACTGCATCTAAAATGTTAAAAACGACAGAGGGATGGTTAGAATAGTTGGTATCAAAAACAAAACCGAATCGTAAACCATTTCAACCATTTTCTAACTGTCCAAGAAAAATTTCGAAAAATCCAAACGGAAATACTAAATCAACCTGCACTATCTGCGGTACAAGACTGTCGACCTAGGTGAGTAATCCAATCCATGTGCTTCCTTACGTATTATTTGACTTCAATATTTATATATTCTTATTTTTTCAAGTGGGAAAGTACATTTCAAATGATGAAGAGTTTTACGAAAGTTATACTCAATTGTGTTGTGCCTGAGACTGAAAAAATTGTGACAATCACTGCGGGTAAATGAGTAAAAATATTTTGGCCTCTTGAGGAAGTCTCCATGGAGTTCAGCAGCTCTCAAGGAATGATTATGTCCAGTATAGCACTTATACAAGCTACTGTTAGTACTTTTCAAGAGAAAGACACAAAACCTAACACTTCAAATGACTTTAAAAGAGTAATAAATAATTACAGACAAGTTAAGTTCCAGATTTATTGATCAAAGAGAAAATTTTCTATGTACAGTACTTCTATATATTTGGATCCACGATATAAGACGATTTTTTTTAATGAAGTACAATAGAAGGAAGTGCAGTCCATACAAATTATGACTAAAAAAATGAACAAGAGATGATCGAGATACATGAATAGTGTCGCTCTGATCACAAGACAAATAAAGATAATGAACCTATCGGAAGTTCTCATGAACCTCAGCCTTCCACAAGAAAAGATATTTCCGCAACCAAGTCAACATTCTTGTGTGATATTAGAATCTAATTTAAAACACAAACAATACTCAAGAAGATGATCCATGTTATAACTAAGAACCCATTGCAAAGGCAAAACAAGTGTTACAGAACTACAACAAAGAAAAAAAGACTTGCAATTAATGAAGATCCTCTTAAGTGTTGGGAAATGAACGATCACAAATATTCCATTAGTCCGCAGTCTTTAGTCCGCTCTACCTAGCGATGTCGCTATATAACATTTGTTCAGCGGAACAGCCTTATAATGAAGAAACAGGCAATTTTAAAGGAGAAAAGACCGCTAAGCTTTTGTTTTCCAAAATATAATTTGCCACATTTAACTTTTGAATATTACTTAAGCATAGGCTACATAGCCTGTAGCCTAACCCTCGCCTGCAGGGAAGGTAGTAGAGCTAAAAAAAAAGGTCGCCCATAAATTTTTTAGGTCGAATTCCGAATATTTCGAAATTTAAGAATCCAGCCACTAAAAACTATTATTATCACTTAATTAAAAGTCAGTAACAGACAGATTGATTTCATTTGATTATTATACTAAACATCATGGTTGCATTTGGTAACAAGGCACTAAAAAACTCTGCTGCTGCTTCATTACTTTAAAAAAAAAAAATAAAAAAAATCATCTTCCGTTTTCATAATGTCAGTTCAGTTACATCCCTAGTCTTATTCTCCAGATTCAGTATATTATCATCAATTTTTGCAGAGTGAATACTAAGGGTGATGGACTGATCAAGTTCACTTTTCAGCCATATCTGGTTAAGCTGTTATGATCTTTGTCCCTAAAAAAAGAAATCTGTCCTAGAACTAATCACCTAAGAGAAAACCCAAAACACGGTCACAGACTTACAACCTGAGACCTGAGATTGTGTAGAGCGAATTCAGATACAGGTCATGTTCGTATTCCAGCAACATCGGCTTCACACACACAGCGCAGTGTCATCTGGCTAGAATTTCTACTATGAAGATACAGCTCCAGGGTGTCTCCTTCTGCTGATGTCGGTTGTGAGTTTTCTGACATGGCTTTTGATTTTGTCATGTCTTGCAGGTATAGACTGGTTGGCAAAAGCTGCCTGTCATTTGAGCCAGGGTACCTATATAATTTTAAAAATCTAATTCTAATTTTCAATAACTATGATGTGCCCTAAGCTTACTAGTTTTTTGTTTTGTTTTTGTTTTATTTGTTTTTTTTTTGTTTTCTAAAAACTATTGGAGGGGTCTCATAGAGTTACATGTTTACATGGGGGCCTATAGTTATATTTACATTTGAATCTACTTAACCTAATGGAGGCAAAAATTATGTACAATTACTATGACCTACTTAGTCTAATGGAGGATTTATATATATAATTATATATACATGATTGGGATCTACACCTTCTGATGTGTGGCCTAATTACTGTCTATGGGTGGTCTCGGGGTTGTGGAGGGTGGGGTGGTTATATATTATAACTAGCTGGTACCCACGACTTCGTTCGTATTTGTAAAGAATTTGTATTGACAGCTACCGACATCTAACAACCATAGTGCACGACAGGAGATACGATTCTACTACCATACACAAACACCAATGCTCTATGTTATGTAGTTTTGGCAGAAAAGTGACATTTGCGGAGGCACATGTCTTTCGTCGAAATACGAAAATATCCTTGACCGGCCACTTTCAACCACCATATCTCCCACACTACCACAGTTACTGAAATTCGGCCGATGTTGTGATCGAAAGGCGACTCTGTGTTACTACCACACACAAACGCCAGTGATCTGCGATAGATAGTTTTAGCTGAAAAGTGATACACCATGACACATTAGTCTTTGGCAGAAATATGAAATTGCCGCAGGTCGACCACTTTCAACCCCCATATCTCCCACACTCCCATAGCTACCGACATCTAACAACCATAGTGCATGACAGGAGACACGATTCTACTACCACACACAAACACCAATGGTCTATGCTATGTAGTTGTGGCAGGAAAGAGAAGTATAAGAAGACACAAATTTTTAATCGAAATATGAAAACGCCATGCATTGGCCAACTTTAATCATCATATCTCCCACATCCCCACAGCTATCGTCATTCGGCCAACGTTGTGCACGACAGGAAACTCCATGTTACTTCCACACACAAAGACCGGTGATCTGTGTTTGGTAGTGGTGGTTGAAAAGTGAAATATATGAAAACACACGTCTATTTTTTTATATATATATATATAAGATTATGAAGCAGCAATCCTGGCAAATCCAGTGAGGTAAAAAATTCTGGTGGATAGTTGACGACATCATCTTGGTTAGTTGCGCAATCAACTGATTTGTATATCCTTAATCCACCTGAAATTTCATTTTGAATTTCGAAATTTATTTAATTAACGTCCGTGTTTTTGTCTCTGTAATATAGTTCGGTCGTTCAACCAAAAAATTGACAGGAAATGTAATGCAGCCACTTAAAACGTTTACAGGGATTTTGTCATTACCAATGCCAATGAGTTGTTTTGAAACCATTTCTTCCGACCAATCATTTTGCAATTCCAAAGATAATCATAAAGCGCCTTTGTTTTGTTTTGATTGACTGGCAGTAATATTATTATTGTAATAATATAGTTGTGGAATCTGCAAGCGTTGAAATGCAGACACTGTTGACTGAAGAGATTGATGTGATAAAAAATATACAAAGTGATGTAATTGACAGATTTGGTAGTGTTAATCAAATGTTGTGTAAGGGAATGACTTCCAGTGTACTGACAGATCGGGAGACAGTGACTGAGAGATGGATGAGTAGCGGCAGTGACAAAGAGAACAGTCCTGATGTGCCATTTGGAGGATTCGTTCTAAAGCCAATTTTAAGGGAAAACCAAAAAATAATTCTTGTGTGCCAGAGTATAGAGACAGGTGGTAAGATATTTCGGGGGAGACAGAAATTTGGTTTAGATGGATTGCGCAAATGTATTCGAAGTATTGCTTCCTGGAAAGTATCGGGTGTTAGGTGTGAAAAGCAGTCAAGTGAGCTGTTAAGTGGTGACAGGCTTATTCTATCCGATATACTGGGAAATGCAGAAGCCTATATCATAGTTGTTATTCGTTACATTCCGTGCAATGGTCACTTCCTGTGGTATGAAAGTGAAAATGTGCAAGTGAATAGTGGATTAAAAGCTTGCGAAGCTGCAAGCATAGTTCATTTTCACAGGTCATGTATAACAAGTGATTTAAAAAATGTGACTTCTGACGGAAGTAAATCAACAATTGTTTTGATTGACTGGGTTTACAGCAGCCACTGATACATACCTGATTTATATGTGCTCTTATTACATTTTCAGTGTATGTGTTGCATTATTATTACTGTTACTGTTTGGCAACTTTGTGTTAGATTTTAGTTTTTGGACGCTAAGAAATCGTATTGTTTGCAGCAACTGTTATTGGCTTGACAGTTGGGACAATGGACATGGTAATGAATCAGTATTTGGAAATTCTATTTTACAGTTGCTTTTTAAAGTGTTAGAAAATGTATATTTTTGGGCATTATTTGCTACTATTTGGCATTCGGTGGCCAATTAATTTGTCGGCAGGAAGTTAAAATGTGAAAGAGGTCAGTGTCTAACAAGCTTGTAAAAACGATAAGCGCATATTATTTTCACTAAGACTACATGGCTGAACATTCTAAACGAAGTCTATGACCTATAGCTCTTGGTAGACATTGTTTACAGCAGCCATTGCAATACAGTTGATTTTCTATGTTATCATGTTTATGTTCATGTTATTTGTCTGTCTATGTATTTTTAGTATTATTAATATTTATTTTCCTTTGTATTAAGCTTAAGTTTATGCAGATGTGTAATGAATAACTTAAAGTCTTTAGCTGTATTGACGGCAGTCAGCAGGACTGCAAAGGATTGGACGTCTTGTCCATCATTGCCAGGAATCAGGTACCTTGCAATCTTCAGTGAGTTCTAGAAGGAGATCCATCGGGCGTCACCGTTGCATACGGTCATCTCATTTGACCCGTGCGATAGTTACTGCACTTTCAAAATATTTGTCTTTACTGCTTCAAGTCCATTCAAAGTCAAATTTTGCAAAGAGTACCCTTACGGTGGCATTTTAGTCTCAGTGGGAGCAAACTATAGTGACCTAAGATCCTAAACCGAGCTTGGTAGGTGAACAGTAAGCTTTGGACTCGCATTCAGGAGATTGCGGGATAGAATCCCAGACTGACCATCCAGATTTTGGCTATCCATGGTTTTCCCAAATCACTCTAGACGAATTTCGAGATGGTTCCTTCAAAAAGTCACGGGCGAATTCCTCCTATTTCCTTGGTCTCAGTCCTTTCTCGTTTTACTGATTTTGAAATCGACGAGGCTTAAAAGTTATAAGTGAAAAAAAAACATATCATCCTAAAAACTAAATATGTTCTGGATCCCTAATTCACGGTCACAGCCAGTGAAATTGTAAGCGCAAAACCGCAAACCGATGGAAGAAAAAAATTTGGAATGGCATATTAATAAATTTTTCTTGTACTTACTGAATCAGTTCCACAGTAAATAACGACATCAATAATACCATAGGCTAGGTTAAAACATATCGATGTATCGAAATAGCGATTTTTAATTAAAATAATCGATATTCATCGTCGATATTTTTATTCTAGATATATAAAATGTTGATATTTTAATTGGAATGTCACTTTTAAGTACCCTTTCGATATTTTTTGTACGAACGCAATTCAGTATCCAATTTAATACGTTGCATATTGGATAAATGTACGTATACATTCGATCTTCTGGAATCGTCTTAAATAAGTGAAATCGTCTTAATTTAACAGTTTTCCATCAACACGTAAAAGCTGTTAAATTTTAACTAGTTTACGTTAACTTTTTTTTTTTTTGTTACTTGAATGTTAACGGTTAGGTTATTTTTATAGCTGAAGAATATTGATTAAGCATCCGTATTACGACTTTCAGGGTTGACGTTAATTAACAGCTTCAGTTTGCAACTGTTTCTTTTTCATTGATGAATAACAGTTAACATGTTGACGAAATTCCTGATTTGCCAAGCCTGTTCCGTATCGTCCGAAAGGGTAACCTCTGCAAATAACTTGGCGGCTCCGGACAACAGGAGTAACATATGAAGCAGAGAGTTCTCTTGAAGTTTACATCAGACGAATACTAATTTGATAGATTGCAAAATAGATGAATTAATAGAGTTGTCCGTAATTTCTGCATATGTCTTTAATATTTCGGAATTTTCTTAAATACTTTGGGTATATTTTTAGATGATTACTGACTTGATGCCACAATATCGATACGATATGTAGACATAAATATATATTTTTAATTTTTCCATCCGTATAATATAGGTCTGTTGATAAAATATCGATATATCGATATTTTTTTAAAAAAAAATAGATATTTATGAGTGATATTTTTAGGACGATATATCAATATTGAAATCTGGATATCGGAGTCCGATATTTTTAAAAAATAAGTGGTTATTTTCCGTTTTCCTCGTAGAATATTCCAAGTTATTATTGGAGGGAAAACGATTACCTGTGTTGCACGTGCAATACATTTTCATAGATAGAATTTTAAGAAACAATGAACGATACGAGCACATGGAGAAGCAGGGCCGCCGTAAGCGGGCGTACAAGGCAGCATATTATGTAGCGGGCGACCTGTTTTTTTTTTTTAGCTCAACAGCTGCTTCGGGCGGTCGGCGACACTCGGGATGGCAACAATGGGGGCGGCAATCTCACAGTTTTTTGACCCGTTTCGGAAATTTCCTAGAACCACCACTGGCTGTAGTTGGACAGGGGGCGGCATAATCGCTATTGCACGCGGGCGCTCAAACAGCTAGCGGCGGGCCTGTGGAGAAGTAAAAAACGAAGGTAAAATAACTCATTCAATATTCATTAGAATTCTTGTCTGTACATTTTTAAAAGTTTTTAAAATTTGTCTTCAATCAATGCCAAAGTATTAGCATTAAGAAACTAATCCTAATGTACCAGGTATAGGTAGGGTTGCCAGATAGCCGGAAAATCCGGGAATGTCCCGGAATTTTGTGTCTGATTTCGTTTTCAGGAATTATGCGTTACTGTCCCGGAATTTCAATATACTAGTTTTTTTTTCTCAAACTCAGTTCACCACGGTGGTTATGAGGCCAAGACAAGTATCCCATGCTTGCAGCGGGATGATGGAATGTCCCTTAAATCAGAGGAATTGAAACTGACAGGAAAATTTGAATTTTCTGGGACTTTGAAAATTCTAGATGCAGTTAACATTAACTCCCTTTATACAGAATTCACATGTCTGAAACGTGTTTTTCAGGTCCTTCCAAAAGACTTTTCAAACGATAAAATCTGGGCCAATTTCTTTAGAACAAGTGTTTTTAATGATTTTGAATATTTTTAAAAAAATAGTTGGTTTTGTTTTGTCAATTCCAACAAGCAATGACTTTTACGAGACAAATTTTAGCCCGTTGAATAATTTATGAAATAAGAGCGAAACAGAACGTTCATGAATTCGATCAAGGCTGAACTGCAAACTCAATCAAATTTGAAGACTCTTGCTGAGAAATTTTATCAGTTTTACAAAGCAGTGACGGAGAAATATTTATGAAAATGGCAAAATCTAGTAAAAAATATTTTAAAAGTAGATTATTAAGATCTATTTTGATTGATGTTGATTTTGATTTAGCAAAAGATAGATGCTATTTTTTTTATTTGTTGATAAAACCTGATGTTGATTTTCTGCCTAATTTTAATTAATGAGCCTAAAGAAGTGTTCAGTTTTGGTTTAATATTTTTGAGATTTTGATTGATAATACCCGATGTTGATTTTGTACCAAAGTAAAAATTTCCTCACAAGGTGGTCAATTTTTGTTTTAAGTTTAGTATTTTTCCTTTTGATTCATAATACCTGATGTTGACTTTCTACCATAGATTAATTAATAAAGTTAAAAGAGGTGCTATATATACGTTAGATAGCATATTTACCTAAAATATAATTTTTTATTAATTTGCATTTTTGTTCACTCTTTAAACATACCGCTAAAATATTTTTTAGACCCAGAATGTCCCGGAAATTATAAGCCTGTATCTGGCACTCCACAGTTAAATATTTCGCGCGCATTGGATACGCTCCTGCATTCCACCTAGAATCTCAGCTTTAAAAAAATTGTATTATGGTAAAGCGTTACCCATTTGCGAAGCAATATCAAAGAAGGGGAAATTTTCAATTAATGTAGGGAGTTCTCCACTCATAGTAGAAGAAACAACGGGAAAAAACATGAGTTCATACTCTTGAAAAGTATGTCCAAATAAGTTTCTGACATGAGTTTTGGTGCAAAATTTTACTTCATTCACCACCTTAGTTTGGAATTTTTTTGGATCTGAAACTCTTTTAAATAACTATGACGTTCTCTCATCATAATTCTATGCAACATCCAGTTGTCCTAGAAAATGGTAATTTGGTACACATACTTGGTTTCATCCCCATAGTATAAGAAAAGGTCCTGTGTTTTTTCAATGTCAATCTAAAAGCTGAAATGTCTTAGAGAAAATTTGTAGGTTAATTGCTTTCTTCTTGATGAGGCTATATGCCTTGAATTTCAGTTTTACACAATGATCAGGAGCATAAAAAACACAATTAATTTCACTTTGTTCCTACATTTAATTTAGAAGTTATTGATAGGCGTACACCGATGGTAACAATGCAGGCACGGCGTTGCTCGCACAAAACGAATCGGACTCGAACCCGTTGTTTTACATGAGCGTGCGTTGTCGAGGAAAGTATTTTGACATGAAAATTGGATGTAAGCAGGAATATTGATAAATTCGGATACATAATCTTTGCAAAGGTGCAAACATTTGGTCCAAACAAGTAAGAAGACTCAGAATAAGCTATCAACCTACAAAAAGAAATTAAATTCCACATAAAACAATTCTTGTAAAAAAAGTGACTTGGTCATTATGCAAACTCTGATAATAGAACATCAACCTAAATAAATGCCTCTACAATGTTGCATTATTGAGCTTTAAAACTCACAAAAGCCAAGATTTCCCTCGATACTCTTTCTGGATTCACAAGTCTTCGAGTAAATCATAAACATTCTGCCTTTCCTTTTAGTAAAGTAGTAGTATAATGGCTAAATCACCATTTAAAAAAAAAAGATTTATCCGTAACGTCATGAAAAACTTTTTTTTTTTTCAGAAAATCAAAACTTGATTCAGAAAAATATCTCACAACTCTTCATCATTAAATAGCCACAAGACTTCGCCCTTTTTTAAAATGATTTGTTTTTGTAACATTGTTTTTATATAATAGGGTCGATATATCGATACTTTTTCTTCGATATATCGAATCCGATATAAATAATTTTTTAAATATCGATATATCGAAAATCCGATATTTTTTAAAATATCAACAGCCCTGGTATAATACCATAAACGATTAAGTGGCAAAAACAAATGAGAGCGAATAAACCAGAAAAACTATAATTCTTAATGGCAAGTGAGGAGTGACAGTATAGAATATAAAAAGAAGAGACGTATATTCGACTGCGAGAAATGTTTGATTTGATTCTTGGGGTGTGTTATTAAAATTCTTGGTTCCTACTGTATGGCGGGCTTTGTTTAGATCATATTAATTTTTAATTATTTTTTACTTATGGCTTTACGCTTGGCTGACGTCGAGGTCATTAGAGGTGGGATGGGACTGGGGACAAGGAACGGGAAGGAATTCGGCCATGACCTTTTTGAAGGAAGCATTCCGGCATTCTTCTGCAGTGATTCGGGGAAATAATGGAAAACCCAAATCTGGATGCCGGGATGGGGATTCGAACCGACGTCCTCCCGAATGCGTGGCCAGAACGTTAACCGCTCACCCACCACGATCGGTCATATGAATACGCCAGGACGTTCTGTACATCGTGTTCCACGTTAAACTGTATGTCCAGTCATGGCTGAGGCGGAATGGGCGTCAAATCTAAACACTATCATTTGGTGGTCAGTCTGCCTTTCGAGGCTTTCTTGCCAACAATCGATATACGAAATTGGTTTATTTACTGCTGGACACAGAAGAAAAGTTGCCGTCTATATCATTTCCACGCATAATTCTAAGTCAAGCGACAGCTACGCAAATATGTTCGGCTGCAAAGCAGCTGCACAAGAAACCAAATGTTAAATGTTTGGATTAGAGCAATATATTTAGATGAGGACGAAACCAGAATTTTCTGGTGCTTCAGTGAACGTAATGTAGGCGTTGTAATATTTATTTTGAGAATTTCTTCTCGCAATATTTCACTGGGTGTGTGATTGTCTTTCATCATTTCGACTTTATTCTACGGTAATTATCGAGGGATATAGCTTGTGTATCTGTCGCGCGATTAGCAAGCGGTTGAAGATAATGTCGAAACACCGAAGAACATTCAACAGAAGACAGACGCAACGCAACATGCGGAGAAAATGTATAATAGCTATATTAATGTTCGTATCAATCTGAACTCTGTAATTCACATTTAAGGATTTGTGATAGGTTATTTAATCTGAATTACGTCAACGTCACTTTCAAATATTTACGATTTGAAACACATTACGACTCGTATAGAGCTATGTTTTTAAAGACGGTTCAATTCTAATCGAGGAATGGTTGCCGACGTCTATTTATGAATGCTGTTTTCGACACATTCCTGTGAACTTTTTCTTTGCATGAAATTCTCTGGAAGAAGGATTCAGAACTTCATCAATCGCATCTCTTCGTTTAAGTACATAAGTGCAAAATGAATGCTTAAATATGTTTTATTCCTCTTACCGTTGTGTCGTATACGTGAAGATTGAGTAGGCATTTTGCCATGTTCGTACGCGATTGCATTAATAACGGTGCATCCGATAAATGTTCTACAAGTTTATCTTTTGTACCTTCAAGAATGCCTATTGCTTTTCGTTTGGTGGGTGAACGGTAACGCTCTGTCCTCGTATTCGGGAGGACGCCGGTTCGAATCCCGTGTCCGGCCATCTAGATTTGGGTGTTCCATGGTTTCCCCAGACCAACCCAGGAGAACCACAGAATGATTCACGCAAAAAGGCCATGGCCGAATTACCTCCCGAATTATTTCTTGCTCCCTGTCCTTTAACGGGTCTTTAAACGGACCTTCACTGGGGAAAGGCTTCGCTTGCAATCTAAAACTTGCATGGCAGCATAAAGAATTTTTCATGCATCCCAGGTGGCAACCGCATCCTTGTTTAAAATACCAACGTTTCGGCATAAAGTAAGGCCGCTGGATAAGAGCATGCTATATTCATCCTTTCATTTGCCCTCGACCCTACACCTTCCAACCACCTCTACTTCCCTCACACCTCCCAATCCCCAATCCTTACCCGCGCAACCACTCCCTACTATACAACACAATACTACAACAACTGTCATGCTAAGACTCGAACAGTTCATTACGTCTAAATGTGTATAATAGTTCACTTGACACTTCCTTAGATGCGCATAAATTATCCAAATTTATTTACTACCAATTTAATTTTTTGGAAAATGAGATGAATCAAAACATCAGGAATTATACGGAAATATAATTTTTATTTGTGGATTGTACCACTGTACATAAATAGAATTTGCAAAATCTTGCGCAAGAAAGGTAGGTTTTGTGATCCCTCTCACTTTTACAAATTTGAATGTGAGTGTAATTACTTCTGTCAATCATTTCACAAATGTCCGTACTGCCAACTTAGTGTTATAAACCAGAGTTGCCACTGTGGCCGGATAATACCAGCGTTTGTGTGTAACATGCATGTAGAATTAACTTCTGACATTCATGCAAGAATATGTTATCATATGAAATCAGGATGCTGAATTATTTATTTACTAAATACAGTGGTTCCCAAATAGCATGTTTTTTTCCCGAGTACCTCTTCAAGAGAGAGCCCTACCTATTATAGCTGCCGCATTCTGGAGGACGCCGGTTTGAATCCCCGTTCGGGCATCCAGATTTGGGTTTTCCATGGTTTCCCAAATCACTCCAGGCAAATTCCGGGATGCTTCCTTCAAAAGGCCATGGCCGAATTCCATCCCATTTCTTGCCCCCCCCCCCCCCATCCTTTGCCGTCTCTAAAGACTTTGCTGTTAAGAGACGTTACGCAGTTAAAAAAAAAAATTATAGCTGCCTGGGCTGTTGCGTTCATCTCAGACCAATGCTTCGCACAACAGCAGCATTGCAGTAATATAAGTCATCACACACACACTCAGTTTGACTGTCTTAAAATATATTTTGGTGATAATAATGTTTATTAATTGTTTTTTCTCAATAATCTTAGCGATTATATTAGCCGAGAGATTACCGCACGTACGTCTTGAAGCAGCCTCACGTACACATATAAGAACGCGTACCAATATTTGGGAACTTCTGGCTCAGTAGAATAGGCTGCGCTCGAGCAGATGGTGGTGGCAGCATTTATTTAGTTCGGGCAAGACAGCTTCCAAAGGGTGCTGTGGCAATACAAAAACAGGAAGAAGAGAAGAAAATAGGTGAGTAGATCCGACTTCCGGAACATTTAAGCGGAGTATATATATAAGACGCCAGCGAGTTGCAAACAGGATCTGGTCAGAGAGGAAGAATCCACGAGTGTGATAGATGCAGATTCAGCAATAGAAGCGGCAGAATAAAGGAGAGATTTTGGGGGGCGTCCACTAATTATTTGAAGTGTTTTATCGGAATTCCACCCCTCACCCCGTGGTGAGATTTGGTGAGATTTGTGAGAACTGGTGAGATCTGGTTGGTATCCCCTCATCCCCTATGATGACGGGAGATTTTGAGGGACGCCCCCTCCCCTTCTGCTCTTCTGTTCATCAAGATTTTTTAAAAAAAAAGATGACATGAGATTTCCGTCTACTCCCTACTCCCCCTTGGTGAGATTTCTCCGGACCCCTCCTCCCCTATTTCACCTCACTTAATTAATGGACGCCCCCTTGCGATTCATACAGATAAAGATTTGGACAAAGTGCGAAGATTAGTGAAATAATGAAGGATCACTGATCGAGCGAGGTTGGTGAGCGGTAACGCTGTGGCCTTGAAATCCAGACGACAGAGGTTCGAATACGCATCCGGCAATGCAGATTCGGTTTTCTGAACTCACTCCACGTGAATGCCTGGCTGGTTTCTTCAAGAAGGCCACGGCCATTTTTGTTCTCATTGACTCCCTACAGTTCCTACCCACCCATAATCCTGGTCAGAGAGGGAGAATCCGCTAGTGTGATAGATGCAGATTCGGCAATTGAAGCGCTTGACTGACTCCCCTCTCCCCTCCCCTCGTGGTGGGATTGTGGGATTTGGTGAGATCTGGTCGGCACCCCCCCCCCCCCGTATGATGGCGTGAGATCTTGAGGGCCCCTCAGTCCCCCTGCTGACCAACCTATTTTTTTTTTTTTGAGACTCGACATCGACTAGAAACAAATTTATAAAGGGAGTCATCAGAGTCAGGAAAAAAAAATAAGGCTGAATCAAAGTTTCCGCTATTTGACCGGAGAGATTTGTGGGAAACAAAAATCAAAATCAGGATTGCCGTACGGGGATTTGAACCTGCTTCCTCTCCGTTAGACTCCCCATAAACATAAAACAAATGCGTTCAGAAGATTAACATTCTCAAAAGTGTTTCATACATAATTCGAAACAAAAAAACCTTAATTAAGCTTACAGAGTGAGAAGTTGTGGCCAACGCAAACAATCAGTTGTTATGTTGTGCTGTGGTCAAACAGGGAGTAAGGCGTTTGACAGTAGCCAAGTTTCGACACCAACGGGTGCTGTTTCCGTTGCTTGCACCACCACCCGCTCGTGTGGAAAAGCGAAACTACATAACATTAGCTACGACTTTCTGACCCTCACTCAAATGCTGACATCTACTCAGTATAAAACTGTAAGGCAGAGACTATGTTTATCTTTTTTAAAGTAAAAACAAATAAGCTTGGAAAGGAAAAGCTTCTTGAAGACTTAAGTGTAAATATCTTGACATATCATTTGATATTAAACACATCCGGGCAGCAAACATGGGACATGTGGTAGAAAATCCTTCTTCTATTGGGGAGAGTGATGAGGGGATGTACCAGAGAAGTAATGAAATTTTGTTACAAAACTATGGTCAGACCATTGCTTGAATATGGTGGTATATAATGGAAACCACATTTTGGGTATCAAGTACGGGAGTTGGAGGGGTTGCAAAGAAGGGCTTCTAGACTTTGTCTCTGGCAATTACTGTGATAAACAATCAATAGCTCATATGATTAAGAAGCTTGGATGGCATTAATTGACAGGAGGAGGATCAAGATATTTGTGAAGTGTAGAAAGCGTATGAGGCGTGGAAAGATATTGGTGAAGGAATTTTAAGATGTCCGTGGAAGGAAAAGATAACCACGACCAAAACCTCAACTTAATTTCAGGCAAAAGGGTAGTATGTAAGGGAGTCAGGGATTGGAATAAATTACCAATGAAAATGATGAATAATTTACCAATAATACTAAAAGAATCTAAAATTAAAATTCTTAGAAGGCAAAAGTAGGCAGGTACAAGAAAGGGCAAAATGGGTTTGCAGGGAAATTTTCGCCGGAGCAAGCGCTCATTCTCAGTTATATTAAATTAAAATAATTACTTTAAATCAACATTCAGACGGATTTTGGAAGGTGATACTTCTTTTGCCTAAGTCTGCGAAGATGAAGGGTAAAAAAATTTAAAAAACACTGGCCTAAGGGGGCATCCATAAATTACGTGAGGTGTTTTTCCGGATTTCAGAACCCCTCCCCCGTTTTCTGGTGAGACTTCGTGAGATCTGGTCCGAGTCCCCCCTCCGCCCCACTGGTGAGATGTGGTCCGTGAGACTCACTCCCCCCCTAGAAATCGCAACTTTTTTAAACCTTTTTTCAGTTACACCCCCAGTTTTCGACGAAATACCCCCTAAAATCCACTTTCACGTCAACCTCAGGTGAGATTTCCGTTGCCCCCTCCCCTCCCCCTTGGTGAGATTTGGTGATATATCGCCCCCCCCCCGATTTCACCTCACGTAAATTATTGTCGCCCACTGAACTAAAAGAGCATTGTGTGTGGGTCAACTCAAAAACCGTTAACCCGCTAAACGTACTAAATTCTGAGACCACTGAAATACGGCTTTATGTTCTATTGTGGAACAAATACACCATTATAACACACACACACTTTTTCTGTCAAGAACTATTGCATGAAACAACCGCTTCACTCATCTGAACTCGAAGTAAGTTTCTGAAAAAAAATATTTACAAATTCTTAAATTTTGTTTAATTCATCTGTAGGTGCCAGGTCGTTTCCTGCTTAGGAATTCACGTTAAACAACAGAGATGAAATGTAATAAAAGAAAACTAAGTCACTCGGCGGGTGAACCACCCTTAAGCCAGAAACTGATACGAATTTTTTTTATTATTATTTTTTACTTTTTAACGCTTCCTCGTTTTGTTAATTCAACCACATCGTATTGGGTTCCGTCATAAATTTCAGATAGGTTTGTTTTCGAGTAACAGGTGCATTTCTCAATATAAACTTTCTTGCATCTACATAAATAGTGAGATCATCTTTGCCTCTTTAATAGATACTTCTAAGACCCTACAAACTCAATAGCTAACCTTTAAGGTAAAACTACAGGTCACGTCCGTATTAATTAGACCATGTAAGGAAACAAAGTTTCCTTACTTTGTATGTACATTTATATATATATATATTTTGAAATATGATCTGTGCATGCGATACAGTTTTAATTTGAGAAGAGTGATATAGCAGCTCTGACGTGGATGTTGGGGAGACGACGGAACATCTTTTTTGTTTTTTTTAAACTATTTCATTCCTCCCAGCTGAAGGCTGGGAGGCGGGCTGCTGTAGGATCGCGGAGATACTTTTCAGCCTACTACACTACGGGGAGGGAGGGGGGATGGAAGGTCGACCGTAGCCTTGTAAGGAACCATCCCAGCATTCGCCTAGAATGACTGAGGAAAACCACGGAAAACCTCAGACAGGATGGCCGAACCGGGTTTGACCCCGGTCCTCCCGAATGGCAAGTAGCAGTGCGAAATCTCACTGCCCAAGCCTCGGTCTTTTGGATGCCAAGCAGTTTTTATGGCAAAGAGAACAAGGATACTACTGTAAGAGAATACCGTTGTATTATTATTTGGAGTCCGTTTAATGTGTTCAGTATGAAGATATGGAAAATAAATATTGTTACTGAATATTTAAATTTATTAATATAACAATAAAATATTATAACCAGGGAAGGGCACTATCAATAAACTATGAAGTAGTGACAATATTGTAATTTAACGTTACATTTTTGAAGAAAATTTACAACTACATCGTTCGATTTATAGTATCGCAGTATGTATGGAGGTTGAGTAAATTCTCTTTTAGTGAACGCTAGTAGCTTATCTCTTATGCAGATGTGCTAGGTATTGCATAAGTAGTCAGTACTCCAACACAAAATTTTCCGCTAGTATATCAAAATATAATCAGCAGAGAAGACCTCTGGCTGCGTGGTGGTAAAAGTTTTATTTGATTTATTCCACTTTGAAGAGTAAGTGAAGGCAACCAGCGTATATTCAATTTAACCGAGGCTATTGTTTCCACTGGGAGATCTGCAGATCAGCTGAGTTTAAGCGTCTGGGACTACCACTAGCCTCCGCCCATAAAATTCATTTTATTACCCCTTGGCCGACCAATAACACGGGATATAACGTTGCAGTGCGTTTACAGCAGTTTACGGAGCGTATATCGAGTGCTGTGTAAATGCTGTCCGAGTACCCTCTCGTGGTGGTTATTGCTGGAGTCTGTCCAAGCGCACAAGATGTTTGCCAGAAAGTGGAGCGGCTGTTGACATGCCTCAGCTGGTGCATCCTCCCTCTGCTTTTATTTGCTTCTGCCCGGCAAATATTCTTCTTGTTCCGAACTCATCCACTTATACACATCCATATGCACGTACTTGTCAATGTTTGTTGTAACAGTCTCTGGATTGTGAATGGAATCTGTGTAAAATTCTTTTTATTTATGCACCTTGTCTGTTCATCTGTAACCAATTATTTATATTGTGATAAGAGCAAGGAGTACAAGTCATTATCAATGTATATCTTGACTTGCATTCCTTTTACAGACCGGATAAAATGCGAATTGATTTATACTAATAGGTTCAATGTTGAATTGTTAGGAAAAAATACTCAGCACTGAATTGTACTGTTAATACATAAATTCAGATGACAGACATGAATTTATAGTAAAAATAAATTGATAGCAAGAAATTGTGAAAATTGTGACTTATACTCCTCGTACGCTATGTAGCAAACGAGCACCTTTTCACCACAACCAAGTTGGATTCGCCTCTGATCAACCACTTCCCGATCAGTTTTACCGAAGATATGTGGTCATAGGATCAGAGCAATTACGTTCTGCCCTCACTTAGTGCTAGTAATGAGCAGGATTCAGCCATACAAATGAAAACATGTAGTTGAAAGAATGGAGTGACTTTAATAACTTCAATAAAAATAAGAACATAGAAATACACTTGAAGTAACTGGAAAATACTGCATAAAATAGTACTCATGAAATAAATCTCTTACTAATAAAATCCTGTCACTCGGAATATTCTTTCCAAGCCAGCAGAAGGGTATAAATGCATTAGCCTTTACCTAATAAATTCTTCATGCCATCTGGTGACGTGGTCCATCCTGAGACTCGACGAAAGAGACTGCTCGACAGTTTCTCCAGACTGAGCTCTCTCGTGTGGAAGCGTAGTGGGGGAAGTCATGTGACATTAGTTCTATTCGTTTAAAACAATTTACTAAGAGCTTTTGAAGGTACCCTGGAGGGGAGGCCACTTCCCACGGGAAAAGTGCCTGATAACCTTGGGCAATGCTGCGTCGGGTGGAATTAGATTACATACCAGTAGCTAGAGAAAAATTATCCCGAGTAAAAATTAGAATACACTATAGCTACAATCCCTCAATATACTACAGCTAGATTTATATAAACAGAAGGTTCCTTTCGGAATAGCGTGACTGATAAACAATACATATTCGCCCTTATGTAAGGACAGTGCGTTTTCGCTCCTCACCTACCATGCTAGGGTAAGGTGGTTTCCCATGACCCGTGATTTTATCGGCCGCGCTGGGCCAGTTCTCAACAACGGGCCGTGAGAAGAGAGCAGTCTGTTGCCTCCTGTGTCGGCGGAGACGGCTCTATCCGACACAGTCGGTAACACCAAAGGCCCGTGTAGTGGTGCGTCGTTGCCATCTGTTTGCAGTAGAGGTGCGCAACCCTTCTCTCTTGGGTACTACGCGATACTCACTTCGAGCTTAACCCAGGTTGATTTAGTTCTATTAGATTTTAAAAAAGCTTTCGACACTGTGCCTCACACTAGTTTACTTATGGAAACTTCGTGGTTACGACATATCTAGACAAATATGCGACTGGGTTCCAGACTTTCTGATGGGCAGAACACGGTATGTAGTTCTCGACGGTGAGCGTTCATAACTTACCGAGGTGAGCTCCGGGGAACCCCAGGGAAGAGTGATAGGGCCTCTTTTGTTTCTCGTATACATTAATGATTTGTGCGACATAATAAAGGGGATGAAAAGATTATTTGCCGATGATGCTATTATTTATCGTGAAATCAAAACCCAGGACGACTGCACTTTGTTACAAGACGATATTATGAAAATAATTGCGTGGTGTAAAGATTGGCAGTTGGAGTTAAACGCTAAGAAGTGCCAAGTCATGCCTGTTAGTAAAAAGGTGACACCATTTAGCTCTGAATATACAATTAATGGTACTGTCCTTAGAACGGTAGATTCCGCTAAATACCAAGGGGTAACAATTCGTAATAAATTGTCGTGGAATGAGAGTATCGGTAATGTAATTGGGAAAACAAATCATATGCTCCGATTTCTTGGTCGTAATTTAAATCAATGCACTACGGAAGTAGGATCGATTGTCTACAAGTCATTAGTGCGTCCTCACTTAGAATATTGTTGTTCTGTACGGTTCCTCACATTAGCCCATGGGTGCCTCCTGCCATATCCTGTATATCCCTTCCATACTATTAACCTGTCGGGTTGGTGCAATGCACCTTCCCCACACACTTTTAGTGAATCGCGGAGTAATAATAATAATAATAGGCAACGTGGTGGCGTGTGACGCGTGCTGATCCCTACTATTCTGCTGATCTGGCGCGGCCTACGAACCACGAGCAGTGGGTATTCACCTTTAGTGGGAAGAGGAAATATAATAATATTGTTGAGCCATAGTAATGCTAGGTCTCTTAACATTCACTTACACCGGTGAGACAAAACATTATCACCACCTGCTTAATGGCGTGTTGGTTCACCTTTGGAACACAATACAGCAGCGATTCGACGTGGCATGGATTTGACAACTCCTTTGTAGTTTTCTCGAAGTATTTGGTGAAAGATGTCTCTTCAATTCCCTTAAATTACAGGGCAGTGGTTTGTGAGTCGCGCAACTGGCCCTCGATAGCTTCCTAAATGTGATTTATCGGGTTGAGATCAGGTGACTAAAGTGGCAAAGATATTAACGTGAGCTCACTATCATGCTCCTCAAAGCACTGTAACACGATTCTGGCCTAGTGACACTGAAAGGTTCTGTCACTGTCGTGAAGACACGAACCATGAAGGACTGCAGATGGTCCGCAATAACTTTCAAGTAGTCAACAGTTGTCATTGTGCCTTCGGTTAGTACCACAAGTTTGATGTAAGCCCAGGTGAATGTCCTCCAGGTCACCGTCATACTCGCCGACGATAGTCATCCGAGGTAGTCAGTACTGCGATGCACTGGACTGCTGATAAATAGTGTCGCGTTACGTTGAGCCATGAATCGCGGTTCTGCAGTAACTCGTCGGCGAGAATGGAGACTGGGGAGAGGTCCCATTCTTCCAATGTTCTGGAGAGGCACAGCGGTGTTACTCCTGGCATCATGGTATGGGGAGCGAAAGGGTACGACTTCAGGTCACGGCTGGTAGTGATTGAGGGAACTCTGACGGCACAACGATAAGTCACAGTCATCCTGCTTCCAGATGTGTTACCTCTCATGCGACAGTTCCGCGGCGCCATTTTTGAACATGACTGTGCTTGTCCACACGCGGCAAGCGTCTTTATGAACTGTCTGCATAATTTTGAGATACTCTAGTGTCCAGCAAGATCTCCAGATCCGTTCCCGGTAGAACACGTGTTGGTGTTATTTCGCAGTCAATTCTGTCGCAGCACCAGTATCCATTATATCTAGTTAAAACAGTTGTGGTTCTGTTTGCCTCAGGAGATGATATAATGACTTCATGACACCCTTTGTAACCAAATCAGTGCCTACATCCAGGGTCAGACTGCCAAGTTCTTGGCAAAGTTGACTCGGTTTTGTGATCAATGAAATAATATCCCATACTTGTTAATTTTCATTTTGTTTCCTCCTCCCCTGCTTCACTTTTTTGCAGGCAGTGTATTTTCAAAACAATATGTGTAATGCAGTTAGTTACCTACCACGTAGGCAAATGCCGGGATGCTTCCTTAAAAAGGCCATGGCCGAATTCCTTCCCATTCCTAGCCCCCATCCTTTCCCGTCTCTAAAGACCTCGCTGTGGAGAGACGTAAAGCAGTAAAAAAAAAAAAAATACCTACCACGTATCTGCTTTACACTAGCACAGTACATTGTGAAGTTATCTCTGTGAGTGATTAGCCTCATTAAAGCCAGCGCGGACCCTCGTGGAGTGGGCGCGTCGTTACCTCTTTCGTCGTATTTCATTCCGAAAGGACACGACAGCTCCGCTGAGAATAAAGATGCTGACACAGTTCATCACAAAAGGATAACTGCTGCCACTCACCTAACTAAAAAATTGTTAATTGAGTTTAGGGGATTCATTGCTGCCACATATTCACACACATACAGAAATTGCAATGGTGCATCTCCTTTTATTCACGTAACGTTTAAAATAATAACGCGCAACTTTTCATCATAGAATAATTTTTAAAACAAGTGCACCAAGTAGGCTCACATCTGACCATAGCGAAATCTGTGATTGATTACCATCTATTACTTATTCCAACATAACCACACCAAGCCGCATCTTCACTTCTCCCAACTACATAAAACTTAAAAGTACCAACTCGAGCATTATCCAATGGTTATACAAACTACTATACCCTATTTACCTGACAGCTCAAGGTCGTGTTATACTTGTCCCGCTGCTTACCTCACCACCCTCTCCCCTTGCTTACATATACTATATTGCGTTCAGTTAACACAGACGGCTCAAGGTCAATCAGCTCGATCCCCACTGCGCTGCCTTTACCCGTACATGCGAAGGGGAAATTTTCCACTCGTCTACCTGAACACAAACCTCAGCTGGGAGAGATAGGAAGGGACGGGTTGGCGAGCTGAGGTGGGGGGGGAGGGGGGCGGCCGGAGAAACATTACCTTGAGCCACCGGTGCTGAATGAACAGGGTACAGCACCCTACGGCTATGTCCATGCAAGCGATTGGCAAAATTTTCAGCGGGCATTCTTTTCACTTTGCATGTAGTGGTTAGGGCAGCGGAGTGGATACCAAGCAGACTGAACTGGCTCAGTTGACTGAACGCGCTACAGTGCTGGGGAACCTTTGAATACAGAATTAATACATATGCTACGCTAATACACACATGGGTTTTTACAATTGACTGAGAAAGTGAGGCCGTCACAAGATGCATCCCCTGCCCACTTATTGCCACTGCGTTGCTTCCTCTGAAAGCTACTAAGGCTCGTATAGAGTACAAGCACCACGGCCCCGGATTATTTACTTAGTTATCGTGTGATATTTAAAAATATAAACAAGAGCGAGGACAAATTTGAGGACAAATATGCATATCTCAAGTAAGTACAATTTATATCTCTAGATCTAAAGTTTTTATGCAATAAACTACACTGATCGACGCCTCGTGAATTTTGCTATTGTTCCCTTGTTTGCTCGAAGAGGACAGTCAGAAACGATTTGGTGGATTGTCTGTAAGGCCCCGGTAAACCTACAGATAACAGAAGCACAACTGTGATAAGTTGTTTTCTAACTGCAGTGAGAGGTATTCAGTCTTGTCAGATTATCTCTGTGTAATGATCATAAACAACCGGATAACAGTTTTCCTTATTATCGCAGCTGTAGGTGCCATGAGCGCATGTTTGTTGTCGTTCGGGATTGATTACTGGCAAGCGCTGACGTTGTAATATCGCTGCTGCTCATCTCTTTATTTTTAAGGCGTAAGCATCATAATCACCACAGTGCTTACGTTACGAAATCTTTTGTGTATGCTCAAAACATGATGATATTCAATGAGAATCAACCGACTCTGTTAGAGTAGATACGAGTAGGAAAATAAAAGTGTAAACAACAACGGATGGAAGTGAACTAAATTAGAAGTGAAACGAAAAATACAATGAAAGCAGACACTGTACAGTTATCCTAAAAGATTCATCGGGTTTCGAAACATTGTTTGTTGAAGTACGACCTACTACAAAGATGAGTGATACTTTAAAAGATACATATCTCACCAAGTTTAAAAGCCCGCTTGGTTTATGGCGTGCATGTTAGATGGCAGAAGTGAACAAGATTGCGGAAAAACAGGAGAAGAGTTTTTGTGTGTTAGAATGCGAGGGGCAGTCAAAAAGTTCCCGGAATTTCATTGTAACGCTTTATTAACAAAAGACAAGTACACATTTACCTAATCTACTTCAAAGAAGGCTCCTTCTGAACACTCACACTTGCTCCACCGCTCCTGCCATTGCTGGAAACAACGATGAAAATCCTGTTTTGGTATCTTCCGAAGTACAGCCGTCGCTTTGGTTTTGATGTCTTCTACGGTGGTAAAACGGTTATCTTTGAGGCCCATTTTCATCTAGGGAAAGAGCCAGAAATCCGATGGCGTCCCGGCAAATGGCAAGAAGGATGGTCACTGCATCACGACATTGCTCCCTCCCACATATCGATTGTTGAGCAGACATGGTTTGCAGAAAAGAACATTCCAGTCCTCCACCAGCCTCCCTACTCACCGGATTTAGCGCCATCGGATTTCTGGCTCTTTCTCAAGGTGCAAATGGGCCTGAAAGGTAATCGTTTTGCCACCGTAGAAGACATCAAAAACAAAGCGACGGCTGTACTTCGGAAGACACCAAAACAGGATTTTCATCGTTGTTTCCAGCAATGGCAGGTGCGGTGGAGCAAGTGTGTGTGTTCAGAAGAAGCCTTTTTTGAATGAGATTAGGTAAATGTGTACTTGTCTTTCATCCTACAACAGGACGGGGCTCCACCTCACTGGAGTACGAACGTCCGCCACTTTCCCAACACAGAACTGCCACATCGCTCGATAGAACGCGCTGGTCTGAGTGATGTTCTATCTTGTCATGGTCCTTCAGGTCGCCAGATCTGACCCCATGTGATTTCTTCTTGGGGGTTTACGTGAAGGACAAAGTTTATGTATCCCCAATGACAACAACACTGCAAGAATTACAGGAGCGGATCACTATCGAAAAACGAGAAGTGTTAGACATTTAAGCAACATTTATAAACGTGACTGTAATTCCAAAATTAAGGAACTCATAACAGAATCATAGACAGTGTTTGCAGCTAAGGTAATGAGATGTTTTATTCAAAGCTGTAAAATCTTAAAGCCTAATAAAAGTGTCGATTAAATGTTTGAAACCGAGCAATCGTTTTGCTGATGCCCTCTAAATTTGTTGCCATCAATCCGTGGAGGGTAGGCGCCGGTAGTGCATTCAGCCACCGGCTGTTAAGCAGGACACTGTTTCAAGCTCCAGCTACGGCAACATCACGCCTCCAGCAAACCTTGTCCAACTTCGCTATTAGCATTTCATTAACCAAAGAAAGTGAACAATGCTTTCTAAATACTACAAGGGAGCAGTGGTTAATGGAAAATGAAATTTATATGAAACTTCCATAGATTTTTTTGTCATATTGTGATTAATATTCCTCAGATACAATTGTACGTACCATGCCTAGGGATACCACTCTTGTTATTCAATCAAAATTGGAGACGGAAAGGAAGATCCCGCGAGTAAGCAGTCTTTCGTCCGCAACATACACCCGCCAATTAGGATCGTCGAAGGCTTCGCGCGCTTGCGAGTTTGAATGTAAGACCAATTAGTGAAAGTTTCATGACCCACGCCAATGACACGTGTGTTTCAGATGTTCTATGCCGGGGTCTACAATATTGACAACGGGAACTTCCGCCTCCTCCGCCGGGAAGCCCATCAGCAGGACCACGAGACGTCACTTGCCGGGCGACGCTCGGGGTGGGACGACGTGGGGTTCTGCTAGCAGCCTCCACCACTGGGTCCTCCACCAGTTTTGCACTATGCGGCAACGCCCCGAACGTGACGAGCTCACCTGCAGTGTGTGTGACCTACCACAGTGTCAGTGCAGTGAGATTTTCTTACACAGCCTGTGCCTGGCTTTTGTGTAGAGGCTTTGGAATCTACGACTACCGCGCGATCGCCATGCCCGGTCGAACCAGGACGCAGGACTTAGACGCTGACGACTCATGCGTTTAATGTAGACTTGGTAATACCGCGGCAGCTAACCGAGACCCTGAGCCTATTCACATGGGCAGATGGCCTCCGTATTACGTTTTATCTTATGGCGCCATATTGTGAGAGATCTCGTGCTCTCGAGAGAATTTTGTGTTCAGTTAGTTATGGCATATCTTTGACTGAAAAACAATAACTTTCCGCGGTAAGAGGCGGTTGTTTGTTGGCTGTCCAGGTGACGCCACAACATAATTTGTGCAGCCGACGTTTCGACCATCCTTCAGCAGTTTTCTTCTAGGGCATAACTGCGTCTTCAATAGATGTGTGGTGCTGTCATACAGCTAAGACCCGTGACCCATCTGCAGAGTTCGGTTTACCTGGCCAATCAGATAGTCTGAACCGGCACGTGTTTCGTTGGCTTGGTAGGGGGCGCTGCGGTCTCGTGTGTGTGTGGGGGGGGGGGGTTACACGTGACCTCTTCTGTCCGCACTAGCGAGAGCCATGCTTCGTGTAGTTTAAGCCCCTTGTTCGAAATTTACGGCTTGAATAGTTTCGGCTGCATGCCGTGCAATGGCGGACTTCTCGGTGTTTCAGGATGTCTAATGGCGCATGTGCTCTATAGTGCGCACCGTCTCTCCTACGTACACCCGGCCACAGATGCACTGAATTTCATAGACCGTAGCAAAAACTGTAGCGGAGGCAGCTTGTCCTTTACCTTGACGAGTTGGATTCTGATATTGTTGTGCGCTATATAGACAGGTTTTCTGTCGACTTTTTTAAATAGCTTTCCAGTTCTGTCAGTAATACCTCTTATATAGAGTAGAACAACTACTTTACGTTCCTGAGAGGTGGGTTGCTAAATTGGCGCCTCTCCATGTCGTGGCAGCATGCAATGCCGGTTTAATACAAAGGTTGTGGTAACCATTAGACCTGAATGTGTGTTTCAGTTTCTCTAACTCTGTCGTAAAACTATTAGCGTCATAAACTTTCGTCACTCTTGTACACAACGTCGTGAAGAAACCTCTTGGTTTGTAAATATCTATTTGTGTGTGCCGGCTTCCAGTCGTCACATTTGACTACTAGCACATCTAAGAACGGCAGCTGTCCTTGATCCTCCGTTTCCATAGTGAAATTAATTTTAGGATTTGCTTGGTTTATATAATCCAGGAACTTGTAAAGTGCACTTCGTCAATGGGGCTACACAACGAAGGTGTCGTCAACATAGCGGAGCCAGAGATGCGGTCAGATGGGCGCATTGTCCAACATTTGGGTCTTCAGTGCCTCCATAAAAATGTTCGCTGCTATCGGTGAAAGCGGTAAGACCATGGCCACTCTTTCCACTTGTTCGTAAAGTTTTCCATCATATTGGAAGAACGTTGATTTGAGACAAAACTCGGCCAAGTCCGCCTATTCTTCTGATATGTTAAGGGCCGGTAGCTTGGTGCGTATTATTGCGACTGCTTGTTCCACAGGTACGTTGGTGTAAAGCAACACGACATCAAAGCTCATTAGGATGTCAATTTCATTTTAATTTTGAGTGATGAAATGACTTCAGCGAAGTGCGAGCTATTTCTGACAGCCGAAGCGATGCCTTCTGACAATGATTTTAATTTGTCAGCAACATAGCGGACTGACTAGTGGATGAGTCGGCGAGACTCTTGGTCGATTACTGAAGAGTTGTTGACATGAGATGCTACTTCAGACCTCAGTTTACGTAGATTGTTCGTGATTACGTTCTTTTCTGTTTCATTTACCTTGATTTAGATTGTGAAATTAGTGATTATTACAATGCAACTTATTTTTTACGGGTGAAATATTACAACACGGACATCCCAAAACCAATAAAGGACTGTGAATGGTTACAAATACTTTCTGTGCAGTATTTAGCGCTAGTTGTTATTTTCTGTTCACGTGAAATTAGTATTTATGTTTATATGCAATTGCTGTCATGATCGAAGATTAAACATTATGAATATTGATGATATATACAATTTTTAAAGGAATCTTAATAAATCTTACTATTTATGTCCACTAGAAAGTAATCTGAAAGCCATTTCTGGATTCGTACTTAACGGACAATCTGATATAAACAATTGATGGACGCATACCTGCAACGAATAGACATAAGAAATTAATAGATTGCATTATGTGAGAATAATAGCATCATTCTCTTTTAAGATTAACAGTTACACCATAGATATTTACTTAATTTTCCTTAGTCGCCACCTTGATGTGCGTAATAATGGGTTTCCTTTTTCGTTTTCTTCTAGTAGCAAAATATACAAGTTTTTAATGTAGTACGTCTGTAACCTTTCGCCGTAAACAAAATTTCACAATTTCGTTATGCGTATTGGTGGAGCGGTTCGACTAAGGTTTACCGTGTAGTCTAACTTGCTATATTAAAAAAAAAAAAAAAAAAAAAAAAAAAAAAACCTGAAGACATAATTAATGAAAGTTACGCAGTCTGAAAACAACACTAAGGGAATCCAAACGGTGGTTATCTGTGTTATAGCGTGATTTTTGATTGATTTATCGTAAAGAAGTACTCATATGGGACGTAGTGTGATCTGCTAATATAATCTGTATATTAGCGTGATCTTTGAATGGTATTTTTTTAAAGTAGTACTCGTATGGGATGCACTGTGATATATGATACCTGTCTGTTCTAGGTATCATTTTTGTTACATTCTCCTGTCGCGTACAGTTATAAGACATGTCACAGATTTTAAGCTAGACCATAAGATTTCAAAATGTGAAAACCCCATCCAACTTGGTTTGGTAGTTTTAGCATGATGCCTAATCAAACGGACAGACTAATGCAGCTCACATACAAAATTTATAATAGTACAGATAGATGCAATTTATCGTCACCAATCTCTAATCCTCAAATCTTTCTGTAGGCCTATTAATTTTCGGGTAACGCTTTCATGAATCACCCATTAAGAACCAATTTTTCCATAACAATGTTAATTAATTACTACGAGTGGCAGTAAAAATTTAAAAGAATAGGAAAAAATTGCTAAAAATCCGTTACCTTCAGTCATTTATCAATTAAGGCTATATTGTGGATACCGACTGACAAGATAAACAAAAAGGATTCATTACGATAATCATTCAGGTGAACAGAATTACATGCAGCAGCAAGGATAAATAGAAATCTGAACTTAAATTTAGTTTTCACACCTAAACGTTAAATTCAGCGAGAAATACATTATATATTGACAATATTATATTTTTTTTTTTTTAGTAACCATCTGTTCTGAAACTGTAATGGGATCAGTGCAGTTAACTTGCAGCATATTATAACAATGGCCACTGTTTCGGTAATAACCGTGAGCTTGGTAGACGAGCGGTAACGCTCTGGCTTTGCATTCGAGAGGACGCGGGTTCGAATCCCCTTCCGGCCGTCCAGAATTGGGTTTTCCATGGTTTCCCGACATCACTCCAACGATTGACGGAATCGTTCCTTCAAAATGCTATGGCCGAATTCCTTCCGGTTTTTTTTTTTTTTTTTTTTTGATCCCTTTCAATTGACGCCGACATCGACGAAACAAAAAAATCAGTACCTAACAACAGTAAATAGTTTTTTTTTGTTTTTTTGTTTTTTTTGTTTTTTTTTTACCCCCTGAGATTAAACAGAGGAGGTAAATACAAGTCCGTGTTATGGATCGTCCACTTTGAAGTCTAGAATTAAAGCTCTTCCTCTCCAACAGCTAAGAGAAACTTTCAGGAACGCTGAAACTGAGTCTAAAATGGAGTGCTGTAAGGTAATCCGACGCCAGCGGGCGATGTTTTAAAAGGGTCCCAACAGCTCGCTAGGGACTAAACGAAGTGGAGCTGCTGCTAACTATATTAGTTACCGAATCTAGCTACTTGTTGCTGCAAACAGGTCCGCGGGGACTTGCTGGCTCGATGCTACCTGCGAGCCCACCGTAACGCTCCGTGGATTGCTTCTCGGGGACCGAGCTTGGTGAGAGTGGCAACACTCTGGCCTCGCAGTCAGGAGGACGCGGGTTCGAATCCCCGTCCGACCATCAGATTTGGGTTTTCCATTGTTTCCCCAAATTACTGCAGGTGTCTGCCTAAATGGTTCCTTCAAAAGACCATGGCGAAATTCCTTGCAGTTCCTCGTGCCCAATTCTTTCCCGCCTCTAATGACCTCGACGTCGACGAGGCGTAAAGCCAAATGGAAAAAAAATTAAGGGATGTTAATATGTTACGTTGTGCCAGTTATCACATTAAAGCGTGTTTCTGATGTGTTAAAATCGCTTATTTTTTGTCAAATCAATGTTATAAGGCTATAAATACTTTGTTATTTCAGTTATTAGTAGGTTTTAATGGTTGCTAATTGTTTTTGGTTCTGAAATTGGGTAGCGGCAAGTTTGTTAACGTCGACAATATTCTCTGTTGCTTACAGAATGAATTTAAATGCGACAGAGTACATGTACTGTTGGCAATGTTCTTACGTACCTATTTTCCCCTTTTTTATTTTAAATTTTTTTAAAGTAATTTCCCCACCTGTCTACTTTTGTGCTTTACGAAGAGTCAATTAGAATACCGCGAGCAGAACTATAACATAAATTTTGTTATTATATTGTGTCTTGGAAACTGTGCTTGCCAGCCACTTGGCTTTGAATATCCGTAGATGGCCGCTAAAATTTCTGTAGATTGGGTACAAAAATCCTGAAACTCACTAAGTAAATGACTGAAACAATAATTCTTGAAAAGTCAGTCAAAATTAAGAATACTTTTTATATCCAGATCTTTCAAATTTGAAATACGAATAATATTCTACACTGAAAGTAAGAAATATTTCTGAACATGTTTTATACAGCGTCACTTTCATCACTGCTGCTGGTGTGCCTACTCTCTCTCTCTCTCTCTATCTTTTTATGGACCATACATTTTTTTGTTGACGTTTAATAAATGTAGCATATCTTCTGTAATAGGAAATGTTAAAAATTGCTTTGATTCTCGGAAATCGGTTAGCTTTCTCGGAACTCACTAAGCCGTGCCAACGAGCGTGTCACCGTGCATAAGAGTGCGCCGGTAGTTCACTATTACGATCTTTTAAGGTTAAATTCAAATCTATAATCAAACAAAAACTGAGCTTTATTTCAATCGTTGGTTCACACGAGCGGCTGCAAGGAAACGATTCACAGTTATTGACAATACTCGGATGCATTAACACTATACACTCTAAGTGTAACAAAACACAAATATAAGGAAAAATCAACATACAATAAAAATAATAAAAATCCATAGATATTCCTTCAAAAGGCCATGGCCGAATTCCTTCCCATTCCTTGCCCCCATCCTTGCCCCCCATCCTTGCCCCCCATCCTTTCCCGTCTCTAAAGACCTCGCTGTTGAGAGACGTAAAGCAATTTAAAAAAAAAAAGATATTTTAACAAAATCCGAAAATCCTAACTTTTTACAAAAATCCGTAGATTTACGTATAAATCCGTAGAATTGGCAGCACTAATTTCAAATGCATTCCTGCAATAAAAATAAAGTTAACTATATTGTGTATTTCAAGATACCATGCATCATAAGTAATCCTTCTTTTCTGCTATAGGCCTCGTCGACGTCGAAGTCATTAGAATCGAGAAAGGACTAGGAACAAGGAGCGGGAAGGAATTCGGCCTTCACTCCAGGTGAGTGATTTTCGGAAACTTTAGATTACTCAAATATGGATGGCCGGACGGGAATTCGAACCCGCTTAGCCAACACGCATGATATCACAACTGAAAAAAGTTAGAAACTCTAGTGGGTAGTAATACTCGACGACAGAGTTAAAGTTCGATTCTGAAAGAGTTAAATGATAACGCTGAAAGGTGAAGTGTAGTCCTCAACCCGAAGGTTGGTTCTCCTTCCAGAAGGAGGCGTAGTTAGCTTGGTATCAGAGGTAGGACGGCCAGTTCCTTTCTTCATCACCTAACTTAAAACGGTAATCTTACCGGGTATAGTGGTCCTAACGTAGAATCCGAGCCATGGAAGCGGTTTGCTGTAGCCTACTGCACATTACGCAGCAACTTGTGCCAGAGGTGAACGTCGGGCTAGGTCGTTTGAAAATCCCCACCAAGAAAGTGGTATGATCCGGGGACCTTTCTATTTCAAGTCATGTGCCTTAACCACTGAGCGTCCAGATCGCTAATTGGACTACGACAAATAAATATTTTGAGTAACATTATATAATGCATGATCGTTTTGTTTCACTGACTGGATCTAGACGGGCTCCTAACTATAGGAGGATGGTAGATGCTCTGTTATCGTAACGTCGGGGAAATTCATAGTATTAATACCAACTTAACAATGATGCTAAAGGTAAAGTGGTCAGGTAAAGTGCGAAATGAGTGTGTTGTGAGTAACGAAGTTTGAGTAAGAGTCACACAGGAAAAAGAGAGAACACATTGCTTTTAATTTTTAGATATGCGGGTGAAATAAGGAACTGTAAAGAAAGGAAAATATTAGAATATATTTAATGGGTATGTTGTAATGACAGGATTAAGTCAAGAGAAGAAGAGACTGAGAATTACATCAAAACCAATCGAAAAAATGATAATAGAAAAATAAAATATGGTGCGTATATTAGTACGCAAAGTGAAACTTCTGTGTATTTTTCCGTGTTTTTTCCTGTGTATTTTTTATGTTTTTTCAGCACTTGATTGGACAATCGATATTGTTATACTGCATTTGTACTGGGAACAGGAACTCTATCCAAGTTATTCTCGCAAACAAGTGAAAATTATTAAAATTTTAAGTTCGCTACATTAGAGTGTTGCATTCAGCCTTAATTTTGTATTTAGAACTTTTAAGGCACAGAACATCTTGGACAATATTATCTGATAACCGTTATTACAATCAATTTACGTTAATGACTAGCTTCTAAGTCCGTCAAAAATAGTGAATCGATTAATTCAAATATATTGAGGATAGAAGTGATTGCCATGAATTCAGGCAAATGGAGACTCATCAAAGACAAGCTTAAAAGTTGTCCTGTTGGCCAATGGAAATGAATTACCGTCAGTCACGGTTGCATACGCTGTGGATATGAAGAAGGCGTATGAAAATATTAGCATAATCCTTGTGGCTCATAAATAATTTTTTAAAAGCTTAAATAACATATTCCCTCTATTGTAAAGACGAATGCTATTAAAATAAAAGGAGGTAATTAGACGACTATGTGAATTGCCACCAAAGCGTGTACTCCATCGCAATTAAATTTAAATTAATTAATTAATATTTCTTTTCTCAGTGTAACAGCGTGCAGAGAATGTAATGAAACGACCGAATATAAATAAACAACATCGCACGCGCATTAATGTATTCACTGTACCGCGTCATAAAAGTGGATCATTTTTCGTTTCTTACTGTAACAGCGTTCAGAGAATATAATGCAACCACCTACATCGAACGAATATAAACAAACAATGCAGATAGAACGAGGGTGGTGGGTGTGCGGTGACGTTCCGGCCTCACATTCGGGAAGACATGGGTTACATAAATCACCTCAGGCGAATGCCGGGATGGTTCCTTTATTAATACCATGGCCAAATTCCTTTTTCCATGCCTCTAATTCTTTCTCTCGACGTCGAAAAGACGCACAGCCGTAAGGAAAACAACAACAACAACAGCAAATAAAAATATTTATGCATGTCTCACAGCGTAATAATGGTGATTCCTATGGATGTGTGTGTACTGTCCGGCGTGATTTTTAGTGATTTTTTAAACCAATTTAAGCTTTAACATTAAAGCACGCGTGTGCAGAACGTCACAGTGCATGAGCACTGAAAGCTTAACGCGTGACGCTAGCAAATTTCTGCCTACCGCACTAAAAGAAGTTTCATTTCAAAACATGTGCAATTGGCACAGCTACCCAATTAATTTACCCACCAGAACATTGTAACGGTCATAAGTGTCGTTGCCTTGTAAAATGTTAAAAAATAAGGTTGAAAAATATTTATTTTATCTATTATAAATATAAAGTTGTGAATATAAAATATTAATAAGATGTTTTTGAAGAATCTCTGATACCAAGGAGAAAATGTGAGGGCTGGTTATTGAGATTAAAAAGTAAGAATGGAAGAATGAAGAATTATGGAAGGAATAGAATTGACTGAGGAGAACTGCACGATATGAAATTAAAAATAGCACCGGCAAACAGATTCATGAATATGAAAGGATATTGAATTATAAAAATTATGTACGGCTGTGGCACAACAGGACATTATTGATATTAAAACTGTGATATGTTAATGTATAGAGTGGAGTAACATATGAAGTGTTGCAGGAAAATTTAATAGTGTTGTTGATTTGATTTAAGGGAAGAAATCATAAAGATTTATTTCAGATAGTAAGCAGAAAGAAAATGAATTATAACAGGAATGGCGGGCGTTGAAATCCGTCTTAGCAAAAAGAGACGGCAAAAATGTATTTCTTTCCTGGCGGAAAGTCTTAAGAACCACGACAAGGTAAAAGACAATATTGTAAAATTTGAATATTGTTTAGTTGAAATAAGAAAGGTAAAAGTATTAGTGTATGAAGAAGATTTCCATATGCCAGGAATACACTGAAAGGATAGGTTATAACCTCCAACGTAATGAGTGTATTTAGACACAAATATTTGTGAAAATATTTTCGTTGAGATCCAAAAATACAAAAAGGAAGAACGCACTATATCAGGTATTTGTACGATATTTAAGTTTTATCATAATTAGATCAATGTGACAGGCAATCGAGGATATATATACTGTAACAAGACTCAATTCGTTACAATCTTTAATAAGAATAATTATTGGCTATAGTAATAAATTTTAAGGGTTTTTCAAAGTCACAGACTTAAAATCAGAAAGACACGGACTTTATCGGCACTGGGGCCCGACATCAATGTCAGTGCATACCCGGACCACCGGTAACAATGCTGCCTTGGGAAAGGGGGGGGGGGGGGGGCAATGGTAGGCGAAACGGACAGCCTTTTCAAAGGGGCAGCGCGCATGGATTAACATACGTCAACTTACGTCAGTTAACGGTACCCTGTCTAAGGTCACTACACCTCGGGAAAAATACTCCCACAGGCGAGGAGGCAGTTCAAAACAAGTCCGAGCAGGTACGGACTGACACGAAGAGATTCAGCCTATCAGAGCCCCGGAAATAAAGTGTTATATGGAATGAGTGTGTGTGTGGAGGTGCAATCCAATAAAAATATTCCTTATGTGATGATGTTTTTCTTGGGATTTGTTCACATGTAAAACGCGCGAGGGCAGCTGATTGGAGCTGGAGAAAAAAGTTGGGAGGAGGCGACGTAAGAAGGGACTACGGGAGCGACCAGAGAGGTGTTTTACTGGATCCGTACCCGCGTCAACCACGGCAAGGGGGCATCCATAAATTACGTCTGGTGAGATTTGGTCCGTGAGACCCCCTCCCCCTCGCCCCCAGAACCCTCGCAACTTTTTGAGACATCCTCACGTGAGATTTCCGTTGACCCCCCCCTTCCCCCTTCTCCCTTTGTGAGATTTCGTCGGACCCCCCCCCCCCCTATTTCACCTCACGTAATTTATGGCACCCCCAAGTATTTGGGTCTTCACTTGGTGCTATCTGCATTCACATCAGGCGAAAAGTTGCTCGATTTAGGCGTGTGGACAGCAATTAATAACCGTTCTACAGATGATCGTCGGTACCGCCACTATTACGGTAAACATTACGCCAGTACAAGACATAGTGAACGCACAATTGGTTCTTCGAACAATTTCCCTTTAACGGTCCTGAGCAGAACGATCTACTGTGATTAAGAAGTCTCTCTCTTCAATGAACCTAAAAACTGAGCACTAAGCCGCCAGCTTAATTTTCTTGTAGAACCCATTAATATTTTATGCTCATTTTGTTGCAAAAACAATTACGTGAAGTTTGTTTGATTGTTTTAAATCATTTCAACTCATTATCTTTTTTACGTAACCTTTGTGTGATAGATTAATTGATGGTATTAGAATTTGATGGAGGTTTTTCTGTAGGACAAGGTGTTGAGTTTTGATTGTTTATAACATCCAAATGTAAATAACATCTATGTCTGCATGAGGCAGATTTGATTTAAATAAATAGTTCGGTTTCGACGTATCATTAGTCTTAGCCAAATTGTTATAATTTCACATCCTTTCCTCAAATTATTTAAATTGTGTAAATTCAATAACCAAAATTAATTTACATAAAAATCAATAATAAAATTATTTATTTATAATAACCCTACAGTACTGACAGAATGAATGAAATTAATTACAACATAACCCATGAACATGATACACGTGTAGTCAAGAAATGAAACGCAATTCAGTAAAAGAGGTAAATTGAACTGCGCTTAATTCTCCTCAGGGTTCAATTCCACCAACGAATCCAGAAAACTGAAGTCACTTCTGGAGTAAAGGAGTGACTGTTCTCTATACAGGAAAACTTTGACCCAGTGGGTGTCCTGAGAAGCGTTAACAGTTTGTTCGTTAGTGAAGCTCTTTGTCTGAGTTGACTTTTTTGTTTATGACTTTACGCCTCGTCGACGTCGAGATCATTAGAAACGGGAAAGTACTGGGGGAAAGGAACGGGAAGGAATTTGGCCATGGCCTTTTGAAGAAAACATCTCGGCATTCGCCTCCAATGATTTGGAGAAATCTTGTAAAAACCAAATTTTGATACCCGTACAGGGATTCGATACCGCGTCCTCCCGAATGTATGAAGTTACGGCGATACTCTACAATACATGGTTACTTTATCAACCATAATGAGAAACTTTGAATCACTCTATTAGCATATCTAGTTGTTTTGAACGTCACCAAACACGTTCGTTTTTATCTCGCAGCGAAAATCAAATCAGAAGCACGATTTACGGTTGCAATGTGGGCGATTATTTGCAACGTTAATAATCCCGCCCCGTGGTTAATGAAAAGCGGCGTCCGCAACTGTTTTTGGTTTTGCGTTATTCAACACGCTGGGATATTCCCATAATCAATCAATATTTCGATAAAATACAGACAGTGATGAAGATTACCGCTCGAATAACATCATTTCGGACGCAGGTAGAAAATTACAGTGAACCATCGCAATATTTCTGTTTAAATTTTCATTGAACGTCAAACATCAATACAGACGTACAGAACCATATTATCAACAGAAATATAATCACAAATTAGTGACAGATTTTAACTAACAATTTTTTGTAAAATCCAAACAATAACTTTCTTGAGATCTTCCATTTGTATATTTTCTAAAATATGATAGTTTTGTTGGTTTTTTTTTCCTGTAGCCAATTGCGCGGCTGCTCAAAATAAATATTATTCAATTTAACGAAATTAACAGTTCCAACTTCAATTCCAAGTTCTAGAAATGCTATGACAGGCACGATTTTTTAAGTTCTTCATTTATCTACTGCTTCATCTCCAGTTGGTCTAAATTTAATAAGTTCTAATGGTTTGTAAAGATCAATGGAGGTAATAGGATGGATCACCACGTACTGACACCATCCACGTTAACATGAAAATGGATCTCAATTTAATATATTAATCCTAAGAAAAATCAGTCACAGATCTTTTCAACTTCCTATAACGATGTGGTATGATGTCTATTTCTGTGGTATAAGTAATTTATCAATAGTATAACTTATAATTGACGTTTAAAAAGAATTTAATTGCTACCTTACGAGATGTGTCGTATTAAGCATAAATAATTGTGTATTCTCGGAAGTCTGCCAAGACATATTAAGCATCAAACACTTTATAAATTTATTTATTACTAATTCCTGATTTCCAGTGCTAGGGGTTTGTGATACAATACTGATCACTTTAATAAGATACTTTCTATATACTTCGGTGAACATCATAACATGCCAACAAATATTGTCATGTGCCAGAGAATATGAATTGTTGGGTTTTGGTGCGGTTATTTTTATAATTATTTAATTTTGATTTAATTTTTGTGAAAGAGGTGTGAATTTACAAGGCATAGCTATACAATCTAGTCATGGGTCGTAACCCTACCAATTTATTTCATAAAATTTCGTGTGGTTTGCAGACAAAGGGGTATTTAACGTTAGATATCTATAAACAATCAAAAATTAAAAGATCAACACCTTGCCCTACAACAGAGGTCGTAAATTCTAAAAGTGAATTGAACTTAATATGACTACAAAAACTGATCACCTTCAAATAATAAAAAAGGACATTAAAAAATACAAGGATGATTTTAAAATTTGAGTAGACACGCAAAGTTATTGGATTCTCCGTTCATTAATTCAAGAGCGTAACCAGTATACTTCGTTCTAGATAGTCAACGTTTTCTTTGCTATCAGCAATATCATTAACTCAGTTTTATACAGTAGGTAGAGGATAGGACTCTACCCTCAAAGCGTTACACAGTGAGTTATAAAGGCGAGTAGTGACTTGTGCCAACCACTGGGTCCGACAAAAGATGGTAACTTTACTGTATATAACAGCAGCAATTGTTGTCAGTAGCACAACGACTCATCTAATATACGAAAGCCCACATAAGCTATTGTGGGCTACAAATCGTTGAACACTTCAAGTCTGATAGTGGAATACCATCAGCTCCCGATTTCCGACAAGCCGTCGTTATGTTGGAAATCGTAAGACCACCTTTCTGCTAATGAAAGGTGGCTTCTCCCTCTCCTTTCAGCGTCCTTCTCGAATCACCAATGGTCTCGTTTTCCAATTCACATGAGAACAGTATTTCCATTAAAGCAATGACAGGTTTTAAATATAAGATTTTTACTGGCAATACTCTCTCCCAATCATCCATGTCACCAAACTTTGCAGGTTTCCTGTACAGAAATTTGCCAACATGTTCGGCTTATATCGATAATCGATAGTCTTCGGGTCCCACTTTCGCGCTTTGTTAGCCGAAAGTCACCTTAATTCCCTCGGGTAAAACTGCTGCCTCTTGTTCAGCCGTAAATCTTTGATAACTGGCGTGTTCACTCGGCCATGATACCTGCCGAGGATCAGCTCACCTGGGTATCAGCTCAGCTCACCCCTGTGTACAGGCTCCTTTCAAAACCTCTTTTTTGTGGAAGATCATTTATTTTTCGAGGGTTGGCATCCCTAGGTCGCCACTACGTGTCTACACGGTGAGAAACTGAGAAACACATACTGGTCTCGTGTGATGATGAAACTTATTGCAGTGACATTACCACTCTGTTTTATTCATACGTAATGAGGTTTTTTTTTTTTTTTTTTTTTTTTTTTTTGCTGTTGTCAGTCTTTCGATTGGTTTGACGCAATCCTCCATCCCTTCCTATCCTGTGCTAACCTCTTCTTTTCCACTTACCCCATACAATCCACGTCCTCAATTATCTGATTCATATATTCTAATCTCTCTCTTCCTCTTCCGTTCTTACCTCCGGCTGTTTCCTCCAGTAACAAATTAACCAATCCAGCATGTCTCAAAATATGACCTACCAGCATGTCTCTTCTTTCTGCAAGCATCTTCCATAAACTTCTTTTCTCACCCATCATTTCCAAAACTCGTTCATTTCTTACTTTGTCTCTCCTCTTAATTTTCAGCATTGTTCTGTAGCACCACATTTCAAATGCTTCAAGTTTCTTTATTTCCGGTATTCCTAAAGTCCATGTTTCGCTACCGTAAAGTGCTGTACTCCACACATAGAGTTTTTAAAAAAAGTTCTTTTTAATTCCTATATCAATATTTGAAACTAAAAGGTTTCTCTTTTTCATGAAGGCTCTTTTTGCTAGTGCTATTCTAACATTTAACATCATTCCTGCTTCAGCCATCGGTTGCAATTTTGCTTCCCAAGTAACAGAACACACTTACTTCTCCTATTGCATCCGATCATAGTTTTATATTTAATCTAGTAGTATTGGTATCATTTCTGATACATTTCATCACTTTTGTCTTGTTTTGATTTATATTAAGTCCAAAATCTTCCTTCAGTATTTTGTTCATGCCATTCAGTAACTTCTCAATATGAAAAGGTCGGATTTCGTGTCAAAAATATCCCCGATATTGATCCTTAGATTTCAGTATTTAGCAGCCATCTGCTGTTCAGTTTTTAGACTTGTATTATAATGTGTAAGTAAGTACTAAGAGAGATATTAACTGCGGGTTCTTGCATTTCTGAATTAAAACCTGTTCTGCATGGAAAATTTATTAATTGTTCTGTGCCAATGTTTCTTTTTTTTTTTTTTTTTTAGCTTTTATATCATCCCAGATTTTTGATTCACTACTTCAATTTATTATCAGGTTTGTTTTACGACTTTCTTCACAATTAAGACACATTTACCTCTTTTTTGCACTCATCTACGAGGATTTACAATGCTGTATTTGTTCGTATCAAGTAATTAAAAGGTATTTGTTAAATTGGCCGTATCGTAGTTTGTCAATAATATCTGCATTTTCGGTTCAGAAGAATAGATTCCAGACCACTTTCGATTTGTAACGGTCAAGGGTCAGCATTCTGAATTTCCCATTGGAAGTTAGCTTTCTCCATATAGATCAAAACAGTACTGCGCGCATATCGGTCGTCTGTTTGTAGAATTAGTAATATTGTACAAAAATTTAGATACAACACGGTTTTGTTTCGTACTAGCAGCTTTATATAAAAAATATTTTGTTATCCTAATTTACCTTCAATTTGCTTACCCTCATGTCAGGCAACTGCTGGTGAAATACGATTTCTTTTCCTGATGAGCCTTGTTAACTTTCTAATGACAGGATTGTTGTGAACTATGAATCCCAGCCCATTCCTTGATTTCGTGAAGCTATGATTTTTCCTGCGTCCAATTCTACGATGCTTATCGATTTTTCCTTTAAGAATCAGTTGTAGATAAGGTTCTATGAGTGAATTTTAAGCCGTTTGGTTACGTTATGAAGTTTTCGACACGTTTTGGCTCTCTTCAGTTCCTCATCGTTTTGCATTTTATGCGAAGACACCAGAAAAATTCTTCTGTGCGTCCACTTTTGAAACGCTTTAACGTCTCTACACCATAAAAAGAATACTTTCCCACAAAAGATCTTTATCATACTTTTCGTAATTTGAGGCTTAAGTTCTCAAAGTAAATCAATGCTCTAAACCTGTTACATAATTCAGCAGATTTCGGGATCTAGGATTTTTAAAATCTTGCCTGCCCAGTAATTTTAATGGTTCTTTTTAGTAGGATTGAGCATGTTATACACCACCATACCGTTAAGTTTTTTTTGTTTTTTTTTTTAAATGTGCTGAGTGGAGAGCAAGCACTGAGGTTGAGGTTGCATATGCATCTCCTGCCCCGATATTTCCTCGCGTGATTTAACGAATTATGCTCCTTGTCTCCGTTTGTTTAAGCCCATCACAATGTATGAGGCGCTATTTTTTAGGTGCCGAGATCATATAGTATTCTCCTGAACGTCACTGTTCCACATAATTTTTCAGGCGATGTGTCTCTGTGTTGCATTAGCCATATTATCGTAGTCTATAAACACACATTACTACCGTCGGTGTCTGGTAATTAGTGTTGGCCTTCTGAAATCAAATAATTTACGTCTCATAAAATGAGAAAATGGAATTACAGAGACCGCTGGTGCTGTCTCTCTTGACTGGAGCTAACTATTTTTTCACTTTTAGGAAGATTATTGATATTAGTAAATTTTTTGGGTAAATATGAATTAGTATTACAAAAATCGTAATATTAATTAGCAACGAATAACAACCGGCTATGGTTACGTATGAGGAGGCGTCGTATCATATTCCTGTGCTTAGGATCGCAGTTCCGATTCCCACCTAGGGTCATAATTTTTCTTTTAATGCTTTCTTTTTCTCTACTATTTGCTGTTTGCAGGATTCCACACGAGTTTTTACACAAATTCGCGTACATACCAATTTATTTTTCACATCAAGAAAATTTCATGAACGCATACTTCATTAGTATTTATTATACATCATACTTAATTAAATCTCTAACCTATGGTCTTTCCGCCGTTAATTTTGAAGCATGCCAGAACCATTTTCATCAACACACCTAAGTTCGCGCGGGTGAAGCTGCTGGTAAATGCTAAAATAAATAAAATTGTTATAAAATATCACTCATAACCCTGATTTTGCAATTTAATTTATCGGTTTACTTTGCGAAAATCGTTGGAACTTCTTACGTTTTATTGAGTCATTGACGACAGCAATATTGAACCAATTAAATTAAAAATAAAATTGGCATCCTAATACCTTTCGCTACACCGCGTAAATTATAAAACTAATTGCATAGTTCCGTATGCTTTAACAAAGACTGTATTACAGCCTAACGACAATCTCGGCTAATATTGCCGTTCAAAATCATAGCTTCTTTCACATGCGCACTGTATCACGATCAAAACTTGACCAGTTGGAACTATTTACTGAAGTAATGGCATCAGTATTGTGATGTCAGTGAAAAAAAAAATCTTAACGATGTTATGTGATCCCTTGAAAGATTAGTTTAATCCACATAGACTTCTATTTTAAAACAGAAATAATTGATTGAATCAGTATATAGTCAAAATAAAACCAATATCCAAACAGCAAATTATTTTACTATTTTAGAGGGAAAATATTATTTAAATTGCATAAATAAATGTTTACTACTATACTGCCATATTTATTGCTATTACTCTTATTATTATTTCAAGAAAATACTATAACATAGTTCCAAATGGTCGAAGTCGCGGGTAACTACCAGTTATTACATAAACCTTTAACGGTACCGGATTTATGTTTATTCTGCGTCACTCAAAAACTACTTAATAGATTTCGAGGGAGCTTGGAAGCTTAAGCTTTGAGGTGTGTGTAGTCACATTAAGTCTTCTAACACCGGAGCAGGAAATTAAATCTCTTCTGCACTTACACCCGATATGGTATAACTTATTAAATACTCAACATAGTTTGTCAGGGTTTTCACACTGTAAAAGCGTAAAATTTAAGATAAATTATATAACGTTACCTTTACTAAAAATTGAATAGAGAAGTAATCACTAATCAAACCAGAACCAAAGACTTTTGATGTTATACTAACGGCATCTATCGGTTTTTTTTTTTTTTTTTTTTTTTTTCTTCTTCTTCTTCTTCTTCTTCTTTTTTTTTCTAAACAGTTCGTTCTAAATTCGATAGTCGGCTGTAATGTAGCGAAATAGATGAGTTAATTTAATTTACAACAAATTTATCGATTCTCATAACCAGAAATGATTTAACATGATGTGAATAGTTGAGAGTTATTTGGTAGTTGGACACAACAATTTAAAAAAAATGAAAGCGGCAAATACTGTAATGAGCAAACTATAAGCGAGAAAATGGCAGCTAAAAACTTTAGCCATCAAATGATTATGCGAAACGATAAAATTAGTCATGCTTGCACGTAATGTTTGGGATTCCAATCCCTCTTTGCAGGTTAATCTCAAGATTTCCTTTCAATATCGCACAAATACCGATCCACCAAACTGGTAACCAATCTCTAAGGAAGAACCTTCTAGCGTAAAATTGGAAAGGGTAAAACACAGAACTCTCAACCATATAAGAACAGGATTGGCACCAGTAAAGGCAAACATGTATAAATGGGGTCCGTCAACAGACGATCAATGTGAATGTGGAGACCACGGATCATTTCTATGCTTGCACGCAGTGCAATTGTTAACACAACTCAACGACCTATGGACCGAGAGAAATATTGACAACTTTGTCTAACATTATGCTAAATGCTTATGACGTCCGGACACGAAAAAGTATTTACACTAAACCAACAGACAGAATCTTTAGTGCCCGTGGACTAAATCACGGGCTGAAGCTACTATATTAATTATAAGCACATCACCATATGTAACGCTTCGATACATAATTAATCTAATTAGTAATTCTTCTCTGGTACTTACTCACTTTCTTTATTATTTCCCTTTTACCCTTCACAACCTGACTGACAATATTCGAAGAAACTACGGGTTGGTTGTAGTGTTACCTGTAAGATCGGTACTGTGTGATGGGGTGTAGTTTGCCCACGGTGTGTGATTGATAGTCTGGGGTTCGACTCCCGAGAGGCAAACCAGCGGTCAGAGATCAGGTGCTGGGCTTTAGATGGACCACACGGGTTGGGCTCTACTCTACCTACACAATCAACAGACTGCAAACACAGCGCTTCTGATGAGCTGGCGCAGTACACGTACCTCAAAGGCAGTTCGATCAATATCCCATGGTTTCCCCAAATCACTCCAGGCGAATGCCGGGATGCTTCCTTCAAAAGGCCATGGCCGAATTCCTTCCCATTCCTTGCCCCCATCCTTTCCCGTCTCTAAAGACCACGTTGTTATAAAGGGACGTTAAACTGTTACAAAAAAAAAAAAAAAAAAAAATCAATATCCATTCTTGGTGCGAAACAGTTTTTTTTCTTTTGCACATCTAACATTACAAGGAAACTTCTTTCAGTGAAATATTGATATAACATCCGCAATTATCTTAACTACGCAAACCGTTGGCCCTTTGTTGATCAGAACTTATACAGAAAATTCTTAGTAAAGATTTTGCGCTATAAAATAGATTTGGGCTAGTAAACCAAAGAAAATATTAAACTTCAGTCTGTGTATCACTCTGTCTACCAGGTTTGCAACTTATAAGTATTCTACTTCTGTTACCAAATCAATTAATTTCTCTTTTGTTGCATACAGAATCTATATTTCATTAATTATTTTCGTAGATTTTGTAAAACGAATGAAGTTTAGAACAAGTGTCAACATCAGTAATTGCGACAGCGTATATCCTATGTCGTCTGTTCACGTACAGTAGAAGTCAAGATACTATAAGTAGTTTAAGTAGTATGTTTTACAAAGAAAGAAGAAAAATATTTCACAGAAGTGTAGTAGGGAAGGCAAAACGTAAGAGTTAAAAAGTAGTTATCATTAAAGTGATATGGAAAACAGTAGTATGTAAATTATTGTTTACTTTTGGATGGTTTTAAATACAATATTTTGTCTAGCTTCTATACCAATCTTTCGTTTTAGGAGCAATATTACTAAAATGATTATTTTACATTGCAGCCTAAAACATATTTCAACAACTTAACATACGCTTGTTTAAAAATAATTCTTTTATAATCCACAATTTGATAAATATTATTATGAAAAATATTTTAAATCGTCGTTACGATATGTTAAGAGTTTATTTGTAAGCCGACACTTAGATTAAAAATCTATTATAATGATGTAAAATTTTGTGTAAAATGGAGATGGGAGAGGAAGGATGGTAAAGAAATGGGAAAGAATTTATCACAGCATTTTGTTAAGGAACTATACCTGCTGATTTCGAGTAACCTTGAAAAACTGAAATTTGGACCCGTCTGGAGATCGAACATGCATCCTCTTGAAGCTAGGGCAGAGTGTTAAGCGTTCAAATAACACACTCGATTAGCATCTCGAAATATAATAATAGTTAATTTCTTTATAGAATGGGAGGAAAATTTGAATGAACGCATTGAATCTCTCAGTTACTGGATCAACGAATGTTATTAATTCTGTATTGCAAAAGCATATTTTTTTCAATGGGCCTAAGCTGAAACATAATCGGTTATACCGAAAATGTTTATTTTTGCACGATTTTTCTTTTTTTATGCAGTTTAACTTCAGAATTTTCCTAGACTTCTACGTACGATTAATATATTATGTCACAGGGTGTTTAGTGAAGGAAGCTGGTATTATATAAGAATCGTCTGGAAGGTGCTGTTGACCGACTAGAAATGTTTAAAAATTACTTTGTAAAGAAATTGAAAATACTTAATATTCTTAAATTTTTTTCACGCTTACCATTAGGATCTTCCGGAGGAAATCTTCCATAGCAATGAGTTTTCTGGATATTATTAAACATCCGTATTCTCTCTTGTGCATTTTTAACCTTAAGAAATAAGTTAGTTATTTTGAAAAGAGTTTTGTATGCAAAGCTTTACATGCTACGCCACTTTAACATAAGAGAATATCACAAGAAGTAGATCTAAAAAAAGCTGGAAAAGAAAGAAAAGATCTTTACTTGTACACAGGGCCTATGCTTGTAGCAAAACATTGATGGAATCTCTATGAATTAGCAACACAGAAAGGAAAAACGCCAATGGAGATCAGTGAGAGAATTCATTAACAGGCAGAATTTAATGGCGGAAAATTAAAAGTTTTTTTACGATTTCATTCCTCCCAGCTGAAGGCTGGGAGGCGGGCTACTGGAGAGTCACGAAGCCAATCTACTCTACGGGGAGGGAAGGGGAATGGAAGGTCGGCCGTGGCCTTGTAGGGAACCATCGCGGCATTCGCCTAGAGTGGCTGAGGAAAGCCACGGAAAACCTTAGCTAAGATGGCCGAACGAGGTTTGACCCTCGTCCTCCCGAATGATAGGTAGGAGGCCGAAAACGGCCTCCTCCAAAAAGCAGAAACCACCATTTTTAGGTGCGTGGGCAGTTGCGTTTGACAGCGAGATCGCTGTAAACCTTTCTAAAGCGTAGCTTGTTTCTCAAAGGACACAAGATTATTCGCTATTTATTTATTTATTTATTTTTTATTTATTTATTTTCCATATGCAACATAGCCCAGCACCTAGTATCTAATCTGGGCCCTTATTTCCACTCTTTTACATTTACATATATTTGTATCTTATATATATATATATAATATATTAACATATAAACATGAATGAAAGAAAATTTTGATTCGATTTCCAATAACTATTACATTTACTGCTATTAAACAGAATGGGTACCACACCACTACTAAATCTACTACTACTGTTATTGCCCCTAATATTACTACTATCATTACTACTACTACTACTAATACCATTACTACTACTACTAATACTACTATTACCACCACCAATTGTCACAGCCGCACTTTGGTCCACTATTGTTCATTTTTTTTTTTTTTTTTGGTGTTGTGTGCGCTCCAAAGGCAGAGTCCCCTGGAACCGGCAGCAAAGTCAGCCGCCCAGGCCATCAAGAGTTGACCTCCTGGAATACCAAGACGGCCCCAGTTGTCGCTCAGAAGACGGCCTCTCTGGAGCACACTGAAGTTCCTCCGACGATTGATGTTGCTCATTGTCGTAGGATATCTTCCATCAATCCGGTGTAATTGTGTTCTCCTCTTCTGGTATCTGTGGCCTTTGATTTCGCTCGGCATTTTTCCTTTTTATAAATTTCTCCTTCCAAAATTTTGAGGCTAGAAGATTATTCGCTAGAACTAAACAGCTCAGTCATTGAGAACAGGACTAAAAGCGCATTTTCAAATGAAATCCTAGAATCTTGAACCTACATAGAAATCCGCGAATACCCAGAAACACAAACATAGTTTGCGGAAAGTCTGTTTGACTGAATAACAAGCCTGGATGTAACCATTACATACTTATCTAGCAAACACGTTTTTCTACTTCAATCAGATAGAGCTGAAGTCGATGTAAGCATGTTTAAGAACGAATATTAATACATTAAACGTTTCCTTAATTTTTCGTTCCATACCATGACTATAAATAACCGTATTAGTGTATTTTTCCAAGTTCATAAAGCTTTAATAATTTGTGTTAGGAAAAACCATTTTCATCTACAGTGGAACATTCATCTACTACGGCGGTTTCCGATATACTTTTAAGCAAATTTTTCATTCTAATAGCTATTATGAGTGTATAAGAGCACAAAGTTTCGTACGTATGTAAAATGAGATGAGATTATTTTTTTAGAATATTTATAATGCTAAAAACTTACCTGAAACAAGAATTCAAAATTAAAATGTTTAAAATGCAGCAATAGTTTGCTGCACTCAGAGAATTGAGAAGAAAAAAAGATCCATGAAATGTAAAAGTAGCTATATATGGAAATTGTAAATGCGGAAAATGCTCAGTTGAAATGAAGTTAAATATTAATATAACAACTGAATACTGTACTGAACTGTACGACGCACAAAGTTAAAGTATTACGCTCATTTCATGTAACAATTTATTATTTGAATAAAGTTTAGTTCATTTACAGTTACAAAGAGCAGAATGTTAATACCAGGTGCATTTTCAGAAGCGAAAAACTGTACATGAAGGTCTACCGTGCTTTGATGCCATGATATAGCAATGTAATTATATGGGTCGATAACAGCGCACTCTGCCTTATCACTGGAAGTTACCTTCACGATAACCGCCACTAATCTCTTATATCTCATAACCTGGAACATGGAAATAAAAAATAAAAACAGAAGGAACGTCCTATCAATTACATGTATGGTAGAAAGAATTTGAAATACTGTTTTCATATACGTTTGTAACATGTAATCGTGTACTGAAATTAAAAAAAAAAAACGTTAAATCTGCGTTAAGATTTTTGTTCACAAGTCAGTTATGTAGAGTATCATAATGTTCTCGAGTAAAAAAACCTGACAAATCAAATCCATGAAAGGAATCTAGGAACAGCACGAAATTAAGCCCTGTCTCATCTGGTTGTATGTAATATCTGTGGGCTGGTAAGGATATCTTTGTAACGGTAATAATATTTACATTTAGCTATCAACAATAGCATAAGTTCTAGTTTCTGAATTCTGTTATTAGCTGACTTATAGACTTACGTTTTCGAATTGTCTTGAAATTTCAACTCACCGAATTGCAAGGTAGTTAAAGATTACAATCAGTGTTAAGAACAGAATTAAGACAATAAATGTATGAACGCAACCAGGAAATTAGTTTTAGACGGAGTTATAAAAATGTGCACTCACTGAAAGCAAAATATTACACACATCTAAACTGATTTAATTTTAATTGCGATGGAGCTTATTTCCAGGTACTATTTCCCTATGCACCGTCGCATTTCGTGATATTTTTTATCTTAAATTCTCTTGATTCAAATACTCCCCCCGCCTAATTTTGCCTTCTACGAATTTTAATTTTAAATTCTCTTAGTGTATCTGTTAAATTGTTCAACATTTTCCCTGATCATTTATTACAGTCTCTGAGACTCGTACTTAGAAAATACATTTCCTCACTTCCTTACGCCTATTCGTGACCGCCACCTTGTGGTCTCGGCCATCTCTCCTCTTCCAATTATAAGTCCTAATTCTTCTAGCAATTTTACCAGCTTCAGACAGTTAATGTGTGAAATATAGAATTCTCTAATTTTTCATTTAATTTTTTCTGTCCGATTCGGCTACCAAAGATCACATAGGCACTGACCACCTATCCTCACAGGTAGCCAATGATAATCATGAGAGGGAGGAGGATCTAAGTTACTTCCCGAAATCTGACCGGGCCTGTTAGGCGTACCTAATCTGACTTGGTCTATTAGACGTACCTAATCTGACCGGGCCTGTTAGGCGTACCTAATCTGACTTGGTCTATTAGACATACCTAATCTGACCTGGCCTGTTAGGTGTACCTAATCTGACTTGGTCTATTAGACGTACCTAATCTGACCGGGCCTGTTAGGCGTACCTAATCTGACTTGGTCTATTAGACGTACCTAATCTGACCTGGCCTGTTAGGCGTACCTAATCTGACTTGGTCTATTACATGTACCTAATCTGACCTGGCCTGTTAGGCGTACCTAATCTGACTTGGTCTATTAGACGTACCTAATCTGACCGGGCCTGTTAGGCGTACCTAATCTGACTTGGTCTATTAGACGTACATAATCTGACCTGGCCTGTTAGGCGTACCTAATCTGACTTTCTCTATTAGACGTACCTAATCTGACCGGGCCTGTTAGGCGTACCTAATCTGACTTGGTCTATTAGACGTACCTAATCTGACCTGGCCTGTTAGGCGTACCCAATCTGACTTGGTCTATTAGACGTACCTAATCTGACCGGGCCTGTTAGGCGTACCTAATCTGACTTGGCCTATTAGGCGTACCTAATCTGACCGGGCCTGTTAGGCGTACCTAATCTGACTTGGTCTATTAGGCGTACCTAATCTGACCTGGCCTGTTAGGCATACCTAATCTGACTTGGTCTATTAGACGTACCTAATCTGACCTGGCCTGTTAGGCGTACCTAATCTGACTTGGTCTATTAGACGTACCTAATCTGACCGGGCCTGTTAGGCGTACCTAATCTGACTTGGTCTATTAGACGTACGTAATCTGACCTGGCCTGTTAGGCGTACCTAATTTGACTTGATCTATTAGACGTACCTAATCTGACCGGGCCTGTTAGGCGTACCTAATCTGACTTGGTCTATTAGACGTACCTAATCTGACCGGGCCTGTTAGGCGTACCTAATCTGACTTGGTCTATTAGGCGTACCTAATCTGACTTGGTCATATTAGGCGTACCTAATCTGACTTGGTCTATTAGGCGTACCTAATCTGACCGGGCCTGTTAGGCGTATGGTGCCTAATCTGACCTGGCCTGTTAGGCGTACCTAATCTGACTTGGTCTATTAGACGTACCTAATCTGACCGGGCCTGTTAGGCGTACCTAATCTGACTTGGTCTATTAGGCGTACCTAATCTGACCTGGCCTGTTAGGCGTACCTAATCTGACTTGGTCTATTAGGCGTACCTAATCTGACTTGGTCTATTAGGCGTACCTAATCTGACCGGGCCTAATCTGCTGGAGGGAAGACTGTGTTGCCATCTGTCTGCGAAACGTGTAACTATGTGTGTTCTGTATGATAAGTGTATTTTTTGTTAGTTTGTAAAGTGTATAGTTTGTGACGCGTAGATTGAGGACCGTTTCAACATTCGACTAGATGACTATGGAAAACCGCCTAAAAACAGCAGTTAGAACGGCCGGTACCAGAGAGTCTGGGCTCGTTGCCTGATCCATTGTACCTTCCCGATCCAGTGTGTGGCGCCTCAGCACACAGAGCCACACTGGTGCGTTTTTTTATTGTATTTATTATTATTATTTTGTAAAGAATTTGAAAGTTTCCATCAACAGCCACTAAACAAAATTTTTAATATATTTGTCAGGAATGCTGCTACCACTAATTGTTGGATTCAAAATCGTAAATTTCACGAATATATTTTAAATTTTTATTCAAAATAAAAAATTATTGAAAAACAATAATGTTTTTCAAATAGATATGTAAAATTCTGCTGCTGCTGCTGCTTTAACGCCAAGTCATCATCGAGGGACATTACAGTCGGAACAGGATGAGAGCAACGAACGGGAAGGAATTCCTCTGTGGCCTTTTAAAGGAGCCATCCCGGAAGTCACCTCTAGTGATTACCTTAAACCATAAGGCACCAAAATCTGGATGGCCAGAAGGGAATTTGAACTCGCGTCTTTCTGGATGCGATACTCGAGCGTACCCGCTCACCCTCCAAGCTTAGTGCAAAAGTCTAATCACGGCTATAGCAAGGAATTATTCAAATTTATGTTATCCGTTATTCAAATTTCCATAACAAAGTGTTTCAGGAATTGTTCTAATATATTGTTCTGAAAATTGGATAGTTTAAAATGGCAAAATCGGCGTTTTTCACAATTAGTGAAATTTCTGCTACCTAAGACAGTGGTTCGTAACCTGTGTGCTGCCTCAAGATGAAAGGTGTGTCGCCAAGATTTCGACTTGGTTCGTGATCCGTTCTTTGCGAATTCAGAATATCTTCCATTTAATGTCCAAGAGGAACTCGCAGATTTAAAAGCATATAGAACATTGGAATTAAATGTTTTCGAACTTCCTTTAGATAAATTTTGGTTGACAATAAGGAATGAATATCCTGCTATCTCTTAGATGATAGTTAATGTTTTATTGCCATTTTAGAATAAAAGAGGGAAAAACTCAATTTAGTCAATAAAGAAATGAGACTTGTACTGTCAATGATTTTTCTACCGATCAGCCTCCTGTGTACAGTTAAGTAGGAGCAAGTATCACATTAAATGCATAAGTACAATTATCCACTTTAATCTGTATCTATAAAACGAAAACCGGATATATTGGTTTTATATAAACTCGGAAACTACGAGGCAGATTTCGATGGGGTTTTCACCGTTTTAAAGTTTAGAATCTTAATTCAGTTGTTTGGCATTTCTTAAGTGTCAACGTTAAATAACGCAGGAGTATTAAATGACATTCTGAACGTAAGATGACAAATCCCAAATATGGAAGGATTAGATGTTCCATACTTCGCACTAAATACACAACTAAATGTCTCTGAACATAGCCTTTAATGAAAGCAATAAGATAACTTTGCTATAATAACTATTTTGCACACTAAACAAAACGTGAAGTATTCTTTCCTTTAACTCGGGATATACCATTTTTAAACGCCATAGATAGCCGTAATTTGAAGTATTCTTTCCTTTAATTCGGGATATTTAATTTTTAAACGCCATAGATAGCCGTAAAAACAACAGAGATTTTCTTCAAGCACGATCTCTGGACAATGTCTTTGGCTATCAGCATTAGTCTTCTGTTTGCGATAATATTATCCCGAATTCACTTTTGATATTTGTATACAATGCTGAATCTTCGGAGTTAAATATCTGGCGTTTCGAGCAAAAAGTATATCCATTCACTTCGCAATTGAATCAAATGTGAGTTTCTAACATAATCTAGCGTTGTTCAGTAATGTAGTAATACAATTTCTTGGCCAAATTAACGAAGCTTGATATACATGAATCTTTTCGGACGAATGAAAATAGTGTTCGTGCAAATAAACTTCAACCCATCCGTTTCATGCTAGGGGGCGGGTGAATCTAGGTTTGCTTTAATTTCGAAAAACGTTGGCGTGAATTTTATGAAACTTTTTACAAATGTTGCGGGAATAAAAATATGGTACGGGTAAATCTACGCCAACTATACCGGACACTCCGCTAGTAGTAATAGAAAAATGCCTTTTTTTTAATTTTATGCAACGCGCTGTTTATAGCTGTCGTAGGGGTGTTATTTTTCCGTTTACGTGGTGTATACCGTGGAAAATATTTGATTTTACAGTGGTTTTCCGTGTTGACTCATGGATAATTTATGGAGCACTGCGAGTAGAAAAACGTTGCCGACCACTGATGTGAAAGAAAGTAAAATTCAGAACAATGTTTATCAATGAAAATCCTTTGCGAGAGAGAGCCCTAGCTAAGCTGGTTTTCGCGACCCAAAACTTTCTCCATCAGTCACGGGGTAGGCTAGCGCGACGTAATGCAGGCCAGAAAGATGCGCCTCGCACTTGGCTCCCGGCGGATTTCCAAGGATCACCGTCCTACTTAATAAGCAGATCCGCCACTCTCGCCTCGGGAAAGAAGCTCCGCGCGGAATGAGCGCCATTCGCTGCTAGCCTCTCCGTAAGGGCAGGATTATACGACTGAAACGTCTCAAAATTCACTGTGCATCGATGTCACTACCACGATGGATTGTCGACTATTACAGCCGGGGCCAGGGAAATTGGTGAGTGAGTGCAATCGCGCTGTTGCCGCTCTTCGGAACGTTCTCCCGTAATGCTCTCTATCTAACATTAGAAAATGGCAACGCTGAGCGTCCTGCGTTGCCTATTAGGAGCGTCAACGCACACTCTATTACTACAAGCAAACAGGTGAATTTAACTTTTAAGTGTACTATTTGGTAACGCCGCGTTTGAAGCCGCCAATACTTATAGCCACAGCTATAGCTTCTGTTATAATGCGTTTTGCACACTGGTCTATTTAACGAGACTGTGGGAAATCTTTTCGGGGAAGAATACGTAAGGTGGAAGATTTGGATATTAGGTACGGAGAATTTTGGTTTTGTATGTTATTTGTAAATAGTATTTCATCTATTGGCCCAGTTTTATTGTAGCCTTTTTATTCAGAGATGTTAGTATTTTTGTGCTTTGCTGTCGTGCGTAGTCACGAGTGAGACGGTTGTCGTCGTATTGTTAAGATCAATTCTCTAGGAACCGTCCCCTGAAAGCAGAACAGCCAGTTCACGCGGCATCTCAAGTAGCCAGTAATGTGAACTTGGGTGGCAGTGTAAGTAGAACTTCCCATAGTTAAACTGAGTTGAGGCAGGCATTCAATATGAGTAGGCCAATGGTAGCTGAATCACTTCCAATGGGATAATCCCAATCAGTACTAATAAAGGCCAATTTGGTCATAATGTCATCATTTAAACTCTGTAACGTCACATTACTGGCTTTCGTTGGTGGGCTAGTAATGGCAAAAATGTTTCTATTCTTTCTTCACAGATGCCATTATCATAGCAAGTTAAGAATTTATATTACCTCTATATCTGTAATGGTTTTTATATTTTTTAAATTAATACTAACCGTAAATTAAAGTATGTATTTCGTTTAAATACACAGATTAATTATTACTTGCTTTTCCTTTACTTATATTCGATCGATATCTACCTACTAGTTACATTCTCTATGCATATATTTAGCAGTTATAGTAAACATAGAATGGAGTTTACCTGCTTACGTTTGTAGAAGGATTTAATATCTTACAACCCTTAAAATATTAAGATCAAGGTTTTGAAGATATGTAACCATATATATTCATTTAAAAAATTACATATTGAAACGAAAAAAGGTGATTTCGTCTTCATAATATTTATACAACAACGTATCATATAATCTCCCTCCCCGTTGTCTCCAGTAGTTCCGGTACCGTGACTATGTCTGTCACCTGACCCGGAGTTTCAAGTGATGTTGGTGGAAGAAATTTTCATCATCAGGACTTAGCTTGTAGGAAAGGAGAGATGATGTTACACAGTCCATAATCACCAGATTGTGCACTGAAGTCGTAGGTTATATCCCAAATATCTCTGCACTGTGTATGCAGTAAGGGCATACAGCACTGTTGATGGTGTTTCGTCAGTTGAATGGGAACGTTAAACTTGAAACCCGTAGGTGTCTTTCGAAAGAGTACGCCTAAATGGGTTGGCACCTGATATCATTCCCCGCTTCCTTCATCTTTCATTTAATCACAATGCATACAACACACTGAACACAAACACGTACAGACACTTCCAATAGGGGGATAGCCAAAGAGTTAGAAATTTCCCAGAAAAGTTTCTATGGAAGATTAACTACTTCCAGGACAGTCACCAAGCCAGGTCACCAAGGATAATCGTTATCATATCATAAAATCAATACTTTACTAAGTTGTGGTTCCTAACCAATGACAATCTGTCAACACTGATCAATGTCAAAGCTCAAAAAAGAAGGGAAACAATTCAGACTTGTAATAAGGACAGTATTCACACATATCGAATAGTTGGTATTTTAAAATATTTCATCCACAAGAAATGTATAAAAAAATAATAATAAATCTTTGACCAAGTCACAGTTCCATTTGTCCTGTCTTCAACCTCTAACATGGATACACATACCGTTTAACGTAACTTGCATGTCCATACAGAATATAAGATACACGAAGCAAGATCTGCCGGAGATAAGGGTCATTTTTAAAAGCGTGTAAGAATTCCAGTCTGCACCTGGATTTGAATACCGATCCTTCGGTGCCTTATCACGGAACTACCACCAGCCGAAAAACTGAATTGTCAACATACCTCATTGCTGCAAAACACAAATAAGTATTTGGATTGCAGAAGTTGATAATAACATGGTAGACATAGACACATGTATCATTTTTATAATAGTTGACACGCCATTAGGAATTCTCGAAACATGAATATAAGGTTGAAAACAGAAATTTTAACGTACTGAGATGCAAGGCGTGAAGACAAGTTTTTAGCATCAGCATCGCTCAGACTTGCAGCACGTTCGTTTTACTTTCTTTGAGACTGCGTTGAGAAGAACCATTATTACTCCTCGATGAAATGGCCATCGCATCTGGTGTCCATTTCCGCTGTCGTACAGGACGCGGGAGGATGTAAATCAAGTAGCGAGCAGAAAGAAGGCTCAGCACCATTGCGGTAGCACATTTCTCTCTGTAAATAATATCTCTGGTCTGAAACGAAGTAATAGCTTCTTTCTATGACTTCGCTCCAGCTTCTAGCAGTGTGGCTACAGACGAATTAAGATAAACTTTCTATAGATTAAGCAACTGAAAAACATTACTATTGTTAGAAGAGTGCCTCTAGGAGGTGCAAGCTTATAATATTTCGATCTCTAATCAGGCTAGTTTCAGACCTCACAACAAGATTTACATATCTGAAATTAAAGTGTTATGTACCGATACAATAAAAGATGCTTTCCCTTCAAACCAAGCCCCAACGGAGGCAGAGTTGTTAGTAATTTTGTCCACCTATGCGGATTTTTTTTTTTTTTTCCGGTCAATCCCTGAAATGGAAGAGAGCTTCGTGTATATAGGAGCTGGGATACGCCACTTTCAACGCAGAACAATTATCCGGGCAATATTCGATTATACATTGATACGACGGCTAATACATTTGAGTTGGGGACAGTGTGTCCGATATTGTTTTAGTCCTACTCAGTCAACCAGATGTATGACAATCGCCTAGCAGCGGACGTTGTTGGGAAGGGGGTGGGGGAGGGGTGTTTCCTTCTGGAAAAATACGTTATAGTTATCATTTATACATTTATGATTAATGAATGTGATTGTAATTTTAATGTTAAGTGAATGCAAATGTGGATTTATACAAGGATCTCCATGATATTGGAATTACAAGGAAAACTGCCAAGATATGAACTTTATTTGGTATCACTGGCAATTAAAAATCTAAGCGAATTTACCGTTAATATTAATACAAGAAGGCAAAATCACATAGCAACGCTGAGACGTACAATTAGCCGTCATGAGCTAACAAACAATTGTAATTACTTTGAAATCAACCTCAAAATTAATATATCCTAAAGAATGATACTTGGAAAGAATGTACAATACAAGTTATGATGGCCTCAGACATGGCTATCTTAATACTGTGACCTTACATGTTAATAAATTAGGGTGCCACGAATGAACAATATGCCATTCGAAAATAACTAGTTCTGGCAAATTATGCCGTTAGCTCAGTGGGGTTTTATCTACCAAGTCAGATCATGGATCTTTCCTCTCAACGACGGTTAAGGGTTCAATTTCACGGAATACACAATCAGATGGCTCGGTCGTCACATTTTACCATTTGTAGTTCTGCGTTGACAGGCGGCATGGTCCGAAGGTGGGCCCGCGGCATGTGAGAACTGTCCAGCTTTCGGAAACCGAACTTGCTTGGCAGTGTCAAACTGCTCCAGACAGCCAGGAAGTTCAGCTCAGCCCTAGGCTGAAATCCAGAACAGAGTGATTTCTCTCGGTGTGGGTGCTCGTAGAAAAACTCTAGCCACGCCTTCCAGCCTCTCGGGAACGTTTACAACATAAAATTTCCAGAATTTAGTTTTAAGAACGGTGGAGATTGGTGCATGGGCTGGCGGTCTGAAGTCACATGGTCTACACGACTTCTCGTTCGCTTGACTCTCCTGCGCATCGCTCACGTGAATGACGCTAGCGTGGGAGGGTAGATTTACCGTTGAAGTCCGGCGCCCGCCTGGGTGGCCTTGAAACAGCATACCTGGTGCTCCCGGGGAAAAGGCCAGTACTTTGGCAAACCTAGCCTTTTGTCAACATGCGACAAACTGACAACGTTTACGGAAAACTTAGCTTTGTGTCTCACAAAGACGGTGATATAACAACGTTCGCATAATCCAATCTGTCTTATTTCCACAGTGCCGACATAAATGAATATCCACTCATTTTAATTCACGGTTCTTTGCACGTAGGATGTAAAATCCCTTAATTATACTGCACTTGTATAAAATATACATACAGTGGTCAACCAAGATTTATTAAATTTTAATATTAATACGAAATGCGAACTTGGAGAGTGGCGAAAGACGTCACACTACAACGTAGAGTGCCCAGCAGTTATGCAAGTGTTGGCAAGGTTATGAGTGGAGCTTGGTATATAGTGGTGTCGCAGAACACAATGTAATTATACAGTGAGCTGCTGTCTGAGCTAACAGTGGAGCAAGAGACATAGTTACATAAGGGAACGTAAGATTGACGAACGTGGTATGACGTATGTCATCGTCGAGCCTGTATACGGTAAATGGTCATATTAGAAACCCATCCACCGCTATCAAAATATAATAAACTGATTAACTCCCTGGTGATGCATATCACTGATATGAGGCTCAATGTTATACTTAAAATTTTAAAGCTAATCGGCAATAAACGTAATCCCAGCAGATGTTGATTTGTTAAATTCATATGGTTTGAATTTCAATTAAAATTATTGAATATTTAATAATATGTCCTTGTTTGTCAAAAATATTAATTATGAATAAATGTGAATGAATCTGCATAAATTAACTAGCTAGTAATTACTATTAACATTTATTTATTTATTAATTTATTTATTTACTAGTTACAGTTATTTATTTATGATTAATTTTATAAATAATGAGATACTGTCTCCACCCCTTCCACATTTCAAGTTACATAGCACAAAAGAGACATAGTAATGGTCGAAATACAACAGCACAGACATGAAATCAAAATGTAAGTAGTTTTTACATTCGTCTCACATTTATTTGTTTTATGAAATAATTTTACGTAATGTTTTGAGATCGTATCTATGCAACTACGCCTAAATATTTGAAGTTGGCAGGGGCTCAATTTTTGGTACCGCGTTTGAGGCATTCAAATATTTAAAGTTATACGATAAACTGCAATTTCCTCGCTAGTGAGTCGCCGCACAATGGATCGCGGAGATACAACCGTACCCGGCACGAGCCCAAACACCCCCTACCCGGGCCCCGTCAACCCGCCGTAAAAACTACTGTTTTTAGGTGGTTTCCAGTAATCATCAAGACGAAAGCCGGTACAGATCCCAATTTCTGCTTCCTAAAATGAACATTTCACAAACAAAAAGTACAGTTATCATACAGAACACACTAACCTGCACGTTTCACAGACAGAATGCAGTACAAGAGAACAATTATTTATTTTCAACTCAGTTGATTGAATTCAATAAAGTATTTGCGTTAGTACAATGTTAGAGAACTGTGCAATTTTTTAATCTAAAGTGACTAGGGATTTGTGATAAGCAAGGCAAAACTCTCTTCAACGTGGGTATCACTCCTGGAAAGGAGAAAGGGAAAGAAATGGGAAGAAATTCAACTACGGTTTTCTGAAGGAACCCATCACTGCTTTCGCCTGGAGTGATTTCAGGAAACCATTGAAAACTGATATCTAGATGGCCGGATCGGAAATAATCCCTCGTCCTGCCGATTTTCAGGACCTAACTGATAACCGAAACAATGGCAAACTATTTTCTAAAGAGGAACTTAAGCATTAGATAGCTATACTGATGAAATTGATGAAACATAGGCAACATTTGAAATATTGTTTTAGGTTTTCATGTTTGTAGCAAAAATATTTTGGTTGATGTGGCGATTTTGCTGTATGAATGTGAAAGCAACTGGCCGCAATATAAGCTGATGTGCTGCACTCACCAGCTCCTCAGCAAGGTCCCTCATTATTCGACACTTCACCCGTCATTTGGGGGTCGTCATTAAGATAGTGACGGCTCGTTAACAAAACGAGGGATATCCATCAGACCACCTCGTCTCGGAGAGTGGAAGCCATTAGATACGCCGCGTCTAGCTTAACGGACTGTAGCTACTGTACATCATGGGACTAATTCAGCACTCAACTTCACAATTGAAGTAGTTTGTCATAAAATAATAGAAAAACACACGTTATCATCTGTTAAGGACCATAAATCGTGATATGGGAGGCTTCAAAACCTTCGTGGCATCAGGTCTGTTACAAAAAGAAACAGATGTTTATTCTTTTTTGTTGAAAACGTTTACAAATAATCGTAATTAAGATTTCGAATAAAAATTATTATTGAAACTGCAATGTAAATAAAGATCTAAATTAAAAATTGTGTAATTAGTAACGTAAAAATAGGGAGGTTTGTGGTGGGGAAGGGGGGTGGGGAGTCACAAAAATGTAATAAGTTATCAAGAGAAATGATGAATAATTTACCAAAAACGTTGAAAGAATTTAAAGTTAAAATATGAAGAGGATAAAAGTAGGAAAGGAGGAGAGTGGGTGTTTGGGAAAATTACTACAGAGCGTGCGTTCCATCGCAATTAAATTAAATTAAATGTAACTGCTTGTGACAAAGATGAAGGGGGTTTATCTCCGCAACCAAACTACTTAAAGCGCCCTTTTACGACGATTTTTTTAAATCTGGTGAAATTTTTAATAAGAATAAAAATATTTTAAGATAATTAAAATATATTTATTCCTATATTCAACAGTGTTTTATCTACTTTTTCTTCATATTTCCATTTTTGATCAAACATTTGTCAAACCGTTTAAAAATTCCGATGTCAAAAAAATCTGTCCCTTGAGAAGAAGTCCAATCCATGACTGCACTTGTAACTTCTTCGGAAACAAATGACATTGAATCCTACGAAAAATAAATTATATCGTGATAAGTACAGGGAGTATAATTCACCATTTCTTGCTATCAATTCCTTTTTACTATAAATTCATGTCAATCATCTTAATATATGCATTAATAGTACAAGTCAGTGCTGAGTATTTTTTCTAACAATTCAACATCACTGGCGATGAGGCATGGAAAGATATTGTAGTAGGCATGAAAAGTAGTTCATGGAAGGGAAAAGATGACCATGACCATAAGCTGGCACTCGATTTCAGGCACAAGGGTGTGGGAAGATTTTCTTTTTTAGGTAAGGGTGTCAGGGATTGGAATGAGTTACCAAGGGGAATGATGAATAACCTACCGAAAACGTTAAGGAATTTAAAGTTAAAATTTGTAGAGGGCAAATGTAGGTGAGTGTAGGATAGGGGGAAGTTAGGTGTGTGGGGAAATTGCCACTGGAGCGTGTGCTCCATTGCAATTAAATTAAATTAATGAGGACAGACTACAACTACAACCATGTCTCACATCGAACATATTAGTATAAATCAAGTCGCATTTTATCTGGTCTGTTATAAGTCAAGTTATACAATGATATTTGACTTATGCTCCTTGAACTAATCACGATAGAATTGATAACTGTGAATTCGTGAATCATCGGTTCTCTAGAATTTTGCTGTCCACATCACGAATTAAATCTTCAAAAATCAGAGAAGGTCGGCCTGGGAGTATACATTAACACACCCGTCCTTGAACATTCCCATTCACTTTCGAATTTTACTGTCACTCATAGCAGTATCACCGTACACTTCACAAATCTTACAGTGAATGTCCGCTGATGCACTCAAGAATCGAATTACAGATCGTATCTCACAATGAGCGTGCGAATCAACTACCTTAAACATTATAAACTTCTACAGTTAAACACATAAACCGATTATACATTTGCAAATGGCGTCTAAACGCGCGCAAAGCATGCTGAGAGCAGACGTGCATGCGCATTGCAGTGATCGCACGTATTTCTCACTCTCATTCACAATCGACCTTCTTTAAGAAATAACCCTCTGAGGTGGACATTACGAAGTTTTGTTTGTTTGACGACAGATGTCATTCCGGAAAACGTAGCTTCGAAACCCCGTCCAGCCATTTAGATTTTGGTTTTCAATTGTTTCCGCAAATTATTCCAGGCCAATTCCGGAATGGTTCCTTCGAGAGACTATGGCCGAATTTCTTCCCATTCCTAGCTCCCAGCTCTTTCGCCGCCTATAATGACCAAGAATTCCATGAGGCATAAAGCCAAAAATAGAGCCCGGGTTCTTCATAACTGTGTACCGAAAAGCCTTATCTAATCAGCCTGGCGATTTTTTTTTCAGTAAGGGTTCACTCAGAACTACCATCCAACCCGTAATACATGACGCGTAGTACAGTTAGAACACAGAGTAGATGTCGTTCCGGTTTCTCTTGGCAGTCACTTTGAGCATTTATAATAGTTGTTAATTTACGCTGTTATTTTTTAAGTGGTTGGTTAATTTCGTTTCGTAAATGCAGCATTTTAAAATTGAGGTATTCATCCTAACATTCGTACACCATTATGGTTACTATTTTTTTTAGTTCCATTAGCTTATGCCATTCTTTCATTCATCGTATAATCACAGGTTACCTTTCTATCCCATACGACTACTATACCAAGCCTGGTAGGTGAACGGTTACGTTCGGACTTGCGAATTCATAGAATTCTACCTTGTTCCCGTTCAGAGCTGACAGAGAATGAATAATAATAATAAAAAAGTAACTGTTAACTAGTAATGAGCAGATTAAAGATGTTTAACTCTTCACAGTTACTAAAATACTCCCTTAGCTAGCGGCGAGAAATGAACACCTGTGTTGATATTGTGCTCGGGAAAGAATGGTGTCATTTGTTGTTCTAAACGTGAACATATAGTGAAATAATTTCATTCGCTTGTTAATGGTACTGTATAGCATTAGGACGTGCATGGTGGCTGGCTGATTTCCTATGCACTGTATCCTGACGTTTAAGCTAGTAAGATCTGCGTAAATATCATGTTAAAAGAAAAGTCTCGTGTATCATGCGAGTACCGTCCAGTATGTTCCAGCAATAAAAGAAACTTAAATACTTGGTTTTACCCACAAAATACCTTCAAAATATACAAGATCTCAACAGCCCTCCCAACGATCGTGTACATGAGAAATAATGGTTTCATCTTCTTCTATTTTGGATTGAGAGGTATGTGTTTCCGTTTTACTATGTATTTGAGGATATATTTTGCTAACAATAAAATATGTACAGTACATCTTTCTATGAAATTTCATTAAATCTGAACCAGGGTAGCGGAGTTAAAGCCTGTGACGGACGGGCGTACATGATGAAATTATGAGGTTTCCTTGTTTATGCCATTTTCGCTGCGAAGCCTTCAATATTAGGAACAGAAATATTTCAAACTGGAAGCAAGGTTTCATCTTGGTAACGATGGCGAGTCTCACCAGCGCGCAGTGAGCTGGTGACGTCACCAGGGCCGCCTGTCACCTGTTCGACGCAGTCGTTTGCTCCAGTGACGCGGTGCCCCTAAATGTTTGACGACCCGCCAGCCCCGACAACAATGCTCTTTGTGGGCGTCACAAAGGGGCCCCAGCCGGCACAGTGTTTCCTGCGTTCCGCCATCAAGGGGTGCCTGTGAGTCCGGTAACCAGCACCAAGCGATGCGGGATCAGCCTTTGTTGTCACCGGTGGGGTTGAGTCGTTCGTCTGTTCTGTTTACCTTACTAACGAGGTTAATCATGTGGAAACAATCGCAACGACGCCTGATGAAACAACACGCACATGGCGCGTATGAATCTTGTAAATTATTCCTTCCAGGAAAATTTTTCTTTTCTGTAGTGATTTATCCGTCTACTATAGTGCGCGCCACGAACGATGGCGGCCCAGTTTAGCGAGGTTATGCGCATGTACGTCATCACTCTGCCAGTCGCCAATCGAATTCAGTAACAATCCAGAGCCTGTCGTGACAACACGAGTGTCGAATGCGATGTTTTTGTGAAGTAGTCGGTTGTAAATCAGTGAGCATGGCAAAAATTCATATTCTAAATAATGGAATACAAGTAGCAAAAGCGTAAGGTTCTGCATAGTCAAAACAGAGAGCAAATTTTAAAGTATATAAGCATTTTAAGTGCGAAGCAGACGCCAGAGGCCGAACTGCGACGGGGCTCAGGAGAGAACTGATGAAGCATGTGGTATCTAGCCTTAGAAGTGTACAGCGAATAGTTTAACGCGGCAACGTCGCATATTCTATGTCATTCCTATTTCTCTCTCTGCGCGATCCGCCATCGTTCGTGGCGCGCACTACATAAGAGTATACGCCACTGCCTGACATTTTTCTTATCATAACCTTAGTATAGATATAAAAAGAAAACCTACATAATGTTCCTTAAATTTTGAGACACTTACGGAATATAACAAAACTTTTAGGAAGTTAGAAAGACATCCCTAATGGGTGATTATCATCCTGAGAATTTGCTTACAGAAGATTTAAGCCCACCATAACTTTAGTTTGTGAGTCTGAAACGTTTGGAAAACATTTCATGTCAGTCGTTCCATTTGTTATTAGTATTTTAACTACTAACACCCTCCCTACAAAGAAGGTGGACTGAGGTTGATTTATCTCTACAATAATTTTAAGAGGTACCATGTGACCACGTTCCATCGAAATCGCGTTAACCATTCGAAAGTGATGCTGAAACAAACGCTTATAAATGCTTTAAGGGTTTAATATTTTTATTAGGATCTAAGTATAATTTTTCCACTTTTCTTTCGTGTAGCCAAGAGAGAGATTCCAGAAAGATCAGGCCCTAGTCGTCAAATAGGAAACGCCAACTTGTCTGCTAACACTACAACCAGCCAAGACAGCTTCGGAAATTTCCATGCGTAGGCTGCATATGCTCCCGCAATTACGCCAGTTCTCTGCTCAAGTATAACATTATCACTAACCTCCAATAATTTTTTATTAATTTACTCTTATTATTAATATTGAAGTACGTAGTATTTATTAATTATACTCATCCTAAATAATTGTGTTAGTGTTTGTAAAATGATTTGTAATATTGTTGGGTTTCCAAACTCTGTAGTTTGATCAGTAAACGGGGTAGCATGGTGTGGTTATAATTACATAACAATCTTTGACAGGGTCTGCGATTGTTGATTTGCACGCCTGCGCTGTAGCAAAGCAGGGGGCAGGGGGAGGTTGTACGCCGCGAGCATGACTTCTTCGTACACAAGCTAAAATAGCTTGTGAAATGTATGGAAAACTTGTGTCAATGTAACATAAATGTCTTAGGAGTTGTCTCAATTAACGTTATTAATTACATTAAATAATATTTCTCCAAAAAAATTGATTTTATAATTTCCATACAATGTCAAAGTACTTCTAACTTTGTTTATACGATCTAACGATTTGCATGTATTGACAGGGGTAATTTGAGTCAATCTCCTCTAAACAACACGCCTTCATCGAATGTCAGGATAGCTTACTTATGGCTACCACTTCAGGACAAGCTGACACCAACAGCACACAGGTTGCATGATAAAATCACAAGCTTTGCTCAGCCATGATTGGCTAATCTTTAATGGCATCTACTTAGTTTCGCTGTGAACGAGGCACCGGTACAGTTAAATTGGCACTTAACTCTTTTATTCCTTTAGCTCACAGGTACCCAAACTTATTTTTCTCATAGACCACTTTCAAAATTTTGCTGGTTCCGGTGGACCCCCTGAAGCTACATTTCTACCATATTCCCAACCTAGTTAGATCTTCATATTTTTGTCAAATGTGATGATCTAACTATGAAAATTTGCGTTGCGGCTGAGTTCCAACCACGTACCTATTAACAGTTTTCGAAAAAGAAGTGATAAATCGACTGGTTAATTAATTAATTGATTGTGCTAAGAGTGGTTGTCAAAAAACTACTCACAGCACAAGAAACCAATTAATTCTCACTATTTTTTTTTTTTTTGAAAGCTCCCCATTCGGAGTGGTAAAACTAAAAAGCAAAATAGTATATTTTCTTGTGTTGTATATATTTATTTGAATAAATTTGTAATTTATTACACTATTATTTGTTATAACAGTCTGACATAATATAATTAAAATTAAACATTAATAACGTAACTTCTACAATGGCAATTAAAAAATAGTCATAATTTTGATGGGAGGGATGTAATTGATTGATTGACAGCAAATTATCAATATTTGGCTTCAGTTTTGTTATCCCCCCGTTCTGTAATATTCAATCTGCTCCTTTTTTTTTGTTAAAAGGTTTGTTATTACACTTAAACCTTTTTCGACGAGATATGACGAGGGAAACGATATTAAAACCTTTTCCGCAATCCTCCACAGTCCAGGATATTTTTCGTATTTCGTCCGTTTGCACGTCTAAAAAAGCATTCGCCGCCCGCCACCACCACCGCCGCCGCGGCGTTTTGCAAGTCTCGACACGTTGTATTGAATATGAAATATACAAGTTTTTACAAGAACGTTTGTTTAGACGTGCAAACGGAATATACAAGTTTTAACAACTAATAGTCGCTGAGCTTCTTAAAATATTATCTGCCTACATAGATAGGTGAAGTCAAACCTACATTTTTTTACTATCGAAGTTCTTTACTATCGAAACCAGATAAATTTTCGTGGACCCCCGCTATCGAATCGTGAACCCCCATTTTTTTATCACGCCAACATAGACCCCCATCGAGTCTCCCGTGGACCCCTTGGGGTCCACCTGGACCACTTTGGGAATCAATGCTTTAGCTGCAGACCAGCGGTAAACATGTATCGAGTGGAGTTGGCAGACGGCTTTCGCCCCAGGATGACATTTATGACTCTCTTTGATTGTTTGGTTGTGCTGTTTGCCGTGTTACAGGTATATTGCTCACCTTGTTAGACTGTTGTCCCCTTCACTCAGTACGTTCAATTATTCAATGTGTTACTCGCTGCAAATTCACAGTATGTGCTTTATTAATTTGTAACTACGAGAGCGCTAACTTTGGAAGACCTGTATGTCTGACAGGTTCAAATATACGGAGCTGAATGTATGTGGGAAACTACAGCAGAAAGCGATATAAGAGAGAAATGTTTTAAAAGTTCTTCTGCATTAACTGTAACGACGGTAAGCAATATTGGATAACTGTGCTTTCCGCCAGAGGCATATATTTTTCTCTATTTCTAAATATTAAGATTTATAGATTATTAAAAAAAAAATTACTACATCAAGTATCGTACCATGGATTTATCATCTTGCTCTTAACATCTACATTCGGATGTGTCATCAGTAATTTTGTGTGTTGCAAAAAGATTTTTCAGTACAAGATTAGTTTCTTCGGATGATGTAAATTTTGTTCCTATACGTACGCAAGTCACTGCTTGATACAACTCTTTAAGTTAAAAAATAAAATAGTCATGACATTTCATTTTTTAATGATATATGTGATTTGTCCATTACTGTATGCCTTCTTACTTCTGTCAAAATAATTACTAGAGAAGCCAGAAAAGAAAACACGTGAAAAAGAATATTCATCACACAACAGAGATAACTGAACTGAGATCGCACTGAACTAGTACAACGGAAACATCATGTACGGCTTTAATAAATTGTACAAAGAATTATTTATCCTAGGAATAGTAAGTGTCACAGTAACTGAGCCATATAACCATATCTACAAAAATAAATTTAATCTGCGACTGCGGAATGATCTTCCACAATTGACTTTTGTACTTCTTCTTCTGTTGATGGCATACCCTATTCCTGGCGTGGGCGTGTTACAACGAAGGATGTATCCCTGTTTGGGAAGTTTCTTGAGAAGATTAATGGAGATGATTTTCCGATACCTTCCCCAGAGCGTGCTTCTATGTGTTTTTGTTGATATGGATGACTGTGATAGTGTATGTGTTCATAATTGACGGTTGGCTTGCTGTATGAAATAAAAGATGAAATCCTGTGGGGGACCATTCAGACTTAATCTTCCGAAAGACACCGGTGGGGCAACCACGCTTAACTTCCGCTTCCAACGCACGAATCAACAGTGTCGTATGCCTTGACTCAATATGCATTCCATCGAGGTTTGGGATTTAACCCAGCACTTAGCACATTGGTGCACAACCCGGTGATTAGGAACTGAGAACCACCACCTGCAGGAGTCGAACCAGATAAACCAGAGTCAGCTCCGGACACCGTCACGGTGACTCAACTAACTGAGCCAACGGAGTGAGTGGGCATTTTACTCTTAAATGTGTAAATTCATTAATGTGTCAATAAATTTGCTAAAGTATTTAACAAAATAAACTGTTGTTAAATTGAATTAGTAGCAGTTCTAACAGTTACTTTATCTTAGGTTTTCTAATTGTAACAGCCCTCGATCTAAACGGATTTGTATTTTATGAAGCATTTGTACAAAGCTAGAGTTTGGTTGAATATGAACTTGTATGTTTGTTTTGCAATTTACTGTAAATCAATATATATAGCCTTTGTTGTAATGAAAAGAAATTATTTAGAGGCCATTTAATACGTTTAAGGACAAAATTGTTCAAGAGAATTGCTTAAATGTTTGTAATTCCAAGTATTTACGATGTCTAAAGGACAATTTGTTACAGTTTAAAATGATTTCTGTGGATAATTTTGTGTTTAAGTACCTTTAATTTCCATTTCTGACCATTTTGTAATGATTGTAAATCATTATGTATTAATTCTGATTGTTTTTAATATGTTTCACTTGTTTAAGTATTGTTAAGGTTCGAGAAATATCTGTCGGAATCCATTGTAGTGTTCTAGAAATTTCGATGGAGCTTATATAAAACGACCATCAGAGACTGAGAGAAAGTTTTACAGCGAGAGTATTTTGGAAATAGTTTACGTCGGCCAAGGACTGTGTTGGTAGTATTGTCTTGGAAGAAATGTCGAATGTGATCGTTGGAGTTTATGTTTGTGTGTAACCAGTATCTTTGACGTCGTGCTATGAAAATAAATTCAAATTGAACTGTATCGTGGACTGGTTATTTATCATATTAATTAAACCACGAGACATCTAACATAATGATAATGCAGAACTTTATCGTAATTTCAATTAATATTTTTCTGTATTTCATTCATTCCCTGATAGAATCTTTAGTATAGAATGTCTTATTTCAGAAATCAGTTCAATCACAAATTTGACCATAGACATTAAATAAGTTATCATCTTAAAAACAAATTGTCAGTCACTGGAGACTGCCGACAGAAGTGATAACTTAAAACTATGAATCTCGCACGCTCAACATGTCGTACTTGTAGCTGCAGATATACTGTTAACATAAGCAGATCGGTGAAACGAACTCATAAGATTTTACCCATCCAAAAAATCGTCTACCGCGCCTAAAGAAGTTTTCACTTCAAAAACTAAAAATCTAACTTAGTCCACAAACCGAAGATTGGTCGAATCTTCCAGAAGGTGATTTACCAGAGGCAGGAAGCCAAATTCATTTCTTCAGAAGCCTACAGTTTAACGTGGAATCAAAACCACGGAACGTCCCGGTGTAGCTCATATAATCAAATACAACTCCTAAAAATTCCCGCTCACCACGGGATTTGAACCCGCGACCGGAGAGAGAAACTTTTGGAAGTAAGCGCCTTAACCGCTGAGCTACCAGACCGCCTTGTATTGAAATGTACGTCTGCTACGTACTATCAAAATCTGATAAAAAGGTTCGGGGGGAAAGGAGGAGAGGATTTAGGTTTCTGTAAATCAAACGAAAACAGTGTTTTTCTATTTGTTTTAAGGTGTACGTATGCAAATTTCCATAAAAATCAGATAAAAATTGTACGTTTGTGTGTAGGACATTGGTAAAAATTTAGGTGGTTGTGTAGAGATGGAGATGGCTGGATTTTTGCAAACAAATTAGCTGTTTGTTCTTAAAGTGTACATGTGCAATATTCGATCGAAATCTTACAAAAACTGGGGGTTTGTATAAAGATCATTTGAATAAACTTAGGGGTGTATATGGAAAGGGGTGATTTCTTTTATTTTTCTTGCCAGAAACCTTCCCAGGCACGCACTCAATTACTCATCAAAGTTTTAGCGCAATCGGGTGAATGGTATAGTAACGCATAGAAGACGGTCAAACCAATAAACAAACATTGATTTGTATATATTTGATTCAAGTGTAATTTATAGTTTCACTGTTTTCCAAGCGCAAGACATCATACTTTTGGCTACAGATATACTGATATCACAGCATGTTAGTGAGGCGAACTAACAAGATGAAAAAGAGTCCAACTCGTTTATCATACGCGATACACGTCATAGTTTGTCGCTGACGCTAACTCATAGATTTACCCCCATCCAAAAATTACCCAACGTGCCTATAGAAGTTTTAAATTCAAAAAGTGTGATTTGAATAAATTACCAAGAGATACGACGAATAATTTACCAAAAACGATGAAAGAATTTAATACTGAATTTTGTAGAGGGAAATAGTAGGCGGCTACACTAAAGGGGAAAAATGTGTGTATACGGAAATTGCCACAAGAGCCTGCTCTCCATCGCAATTAAATTAAAGTAAATTAATCAAATTAAACTCGAGTGTTTAAAGACGACAATCAGCTTCAACAGCTTGTCGCGGAAGGGTTTCCTTGGAACAATTGCCAATATTGAGGAAATATACTGTTTAAGAAAGAGTGTACTATTGGATCAGACAACAATTCGATATTCGAGTCATCTAATTCAGGTCAAATACTTTTATTCAAAACCAGTTTTCTTATTTTAATTGAAGTTTAATCACTAATTATTGTGAATGGCTTGATTCTACGGACCATTTACGAATTCATACTTGTATATCATAAGCAAAGAGAAAATCTTAACCACGATCTCCGTCACGAGTTCTTATAGACATAACGAGAATTATTTCTAGTTGCATTGCGTAGAACCTGCAAAGATCTTAAACGTGGCCATCTTAAAGACATTGGTTGTAACCCTCTGATGCATCAACCTCATTTTGATATACCAATCGCCTGGAAGTTCTGCAACCAGTCAATCTCGGCTGTAGAAATTGTAGTCTTGACAGGAAAAGTTTCTTATATACGTTTATACCTCCATTGCTACTGATATATTAGTAGTTATGTAAATTTATACGAAAAATTTAGAAACATAATGCTTATCTAGTTCTCTAGAATGAATGCCGTTGAATTTTACTTTAAGACTTCAACTGCCTTTCATATTCCTGCCATTAAACAAAACTTTTTTAGTAATAATAAAATTACCGATTACCTATATTTGACTCGCATTAGGCTGAATCTATGTTCTGAATGCCCTATTCCTCGGAAAATAAATTTCTTTAAAAAAATCAGGAAAATGTAGTTAATGAATGTCGGGATTCTTGAAAATAAATGAGCTTTGTTAATAGGCATTTTAGAAAAGCGTAAAATTACATTTGTACACTGGAAACATTTGACCATACCTACCACCTAAACGCTTGTATAAATAGTGATTAAGTGCAGTTTTAGTGACCTATTGATAGAGTTTGTACCGTTTGTACACCGCATCTATTGGAATATGGAGATCAACCATCATTACGTAGAAGATTACGAACTGTAGCTAGAAGACCTATACATAGACATTCGATAGTCAAGGTGAGGACGTCGTTTAAACATAACCTTACTCTGTTTTTCTGTACTATTGCACTTCTTCGACGTAATCTTCGCAGCTGGATAGAGTAGTGAAAATCCCGAGTTCTGTATCATACGTGTAACACATTTCTTTGTTATGGCCTTAAGGTTCGTGAAAGTCAAGGTCGTTGGAAGCATGAGGGGATTTTGATCAAGGAACAGGACGGAATTCGGTTTGTAATAACTATTCCGGCTTTTGCCTGTAGTGATTCCTGTAATCCACGGCAAACCAAAATCTGGATGACAGGACGCTGATTCTAACCCGCGTTCTCCCGAATACCAGGCTCCAACATCAATCATTCACCCACTAGGCTCGGAGAATACATTCTACACCTAACGACGAATGCGAAGATACCTGTCGAAAAGTTGTGTTTTCTCGACTGGATATCCGCGAAGATTTAATTACGTCATAAATCCGAGAAAATGTTAATTCGTACATCTGTAACAGTTACTGTAGTCCTAAAATGAAGGAACAATTTGCGGGAGAGTTTTCTCGAGCCGTTGAATTACGCTTACACTTGTACGAGTGTATATGTGAGCTGAGAGAGGGCTGACAAATGACGAGCGGCTTCCTCGCGCCTCCGAGATTGATGGCCGCCGCGAAACAGCTGACTGATGACATGCGTCATTTGGGTCGGCGCCCGCTAGATGGCCGACGGAGGACATAACAGTCGCTGTGCTAGCAGCTGACGCAGTGTATCAGACTGGCAAGAGAGAGACTACACAGGTTTCACAAATGTAGAAAACATTTAAATTACGTACGAGGATAATTATTATTATTTTTTTTTTTTTTTTTTTTTTTTTTTTTTTTTTTTTTTTTTTTTTTTTTTGAGAAAATGGGGTCCGTTCATGAATGAGAGAGAATATCGCCCGATCGCTGCAGTGCACATGCGCATCTGTTCCCAGCATGCTTTACGAGCGTTTACAAAGTTATTTGCAACCGCATCGTCTGTCTGTGTGCTGAGCTGCAGCAGTTTATAACGTTTAAGAAAATTGATTCACCTGCCCACTGTGAGTTGCGGTCTGTATTTCGATTCCTGAGAGCAAGAAACTTGGCAGCAGCGGAATTCACCTTCAGATTTGTGAAATGTGCAGCGATAATGCTGCGAGTGACAGTAAAGCTCGAGAATCCGTGAGAATGTTAAAAAACTGGCGGATTAGTGTGCATGATGAGTCACACCCAGGCCGACCTCCTATGTTAGGGGTTCCCATCATTTGTCATACCCCGTCCCCCTTCCGTAAAAAGAATTCCTCCCAGCCACCACGGCCTCGCCACAATTTTATTATTACGATAAATGACTACTTTTCAGTACTAAAAATGACATGTCAGAGGAAACTCACGAAGTATGTGATATTAGAATAAAGATTTTCGACTCTAAAGGCTCGGTCCCACTACGCTAGTAATTTAGTCGATTGGCGAGTATTTGAGTAGCTAAATTACTCGCTACTGACCAAAAATGTTTTCGCATTACGGTCGAGTACAGTACACAAGTTTCGTGGTATTTTGCCAGCAGGCTGCACCGCAATCAAATGAATGAGCTGATACAGCTTATGTTAAGCGCTATTTTAGAAGAGATGGATGAAGAAGTTTATGCAATAAAGGGGAAAAAAAAAAACAACAAGGGGTATGTAGGGGTTAGTAGATCGGATGAACAAGGAGCTACAAATTGTCTTCTGAAGGAATCAGCATTAGAATATCCCTACGAATAGTTTGAGATGTCCAAAAGTTGTGTTAGTGAAAATGCAGTCGCAAATCCAGCGTGAAGATACCTATTTAAGGAGTGCGATTCCGGCAATTAAAACATTACAGGCAGTTCTCTACTTTATTACCACCGGATGTAGTTTAAAGACACTCACACCTCGTATTTATACACGGAAAATCTGATGTTTCTAATTCATCACAGTGTGAAGGAATCTATGAAAAATTAAAGGAGCTTAAGTAATGTTTCATAGAGATGCATCCAATAAACTGAATCAATTTACTGACGAGTCTAAACTGTTTCAGTACCTGCGCCTAAATTTTTTGACTACTTTTTAGAATTATCTACTCGCAATTTAAAAAAAGAGATTTTTATCTCTTTAGGTAGTACTTCTAATAACAATAGGAATAATAAGATCTTATTGTATAATCTACATGCTATTGTAATCAATAAAATAAGTTAATAAAATTGTGCACTAAGCAGATGTTTTTAATATTCAATTTAATTCTCACCAAATCCAGTTATGTTTATTGTAGGCTCATTTTCCAAATCCATGCGTACAGATTGCTTCCTTTGTTTGTTTTTATAGTGCGGGAACTTAATATTCTACAAAAATTCATGTTCTACATATTTAGAAACAAATTTTAAAATTGTTTCTTCACTCCAGTGAAACGACATTTTTGCGGCAGCTAATCAACTCGACTTAAACAGTAGGTTCAGACTTGTTTAGCCGATGAGCCATTGGGCAGTGACGCGTGGGGGGGTGGGGGGGGGGGTGCTAGTCGCCCGGTTTAATAGAACAAAACGGATAGACTCGACTAACTACTGACTAAACTTCTCGATTAACTTTTCATTGTTCACACACGTTTAGTTACTAAATCACTCGCCACTCGACTAAATTACTAGCCTAGTGTGAACGAGCCATAAGAGGCGGGTAAACACCCCCCCCCCCCCGGGTAGGATTTTCTATTCAAGGGTCTAAGGTGTAATCAGTTCTTTTGGATTGGAGCAACTGGATCATCCATCTCATAGTCCAGATCTTGCACCAGGTGATTTTCACCCGTTTCGGTACTTAAAGGAGTTTCTTGATGGTAAGCGGTTCAACAACGACGAAGAAGTAACAACTGCAGTCATGGATTGGACTTCTTCATAGACGGCAGAATTCTTTGAGGCTGAAATTCAAAAAGTTGTTGAAACGTATGACAAATGATTGAACAAAAATGGAAGTAATTTAGGGAATTAGATGAAAGTATGTTGAATACGGATATAAATATATTAGAATGATATTTACAGTATTTTTCTTCTTATCAAAAAACGGATTTTTTTTAAAAAACTGTACTAGATGTGATGAACACTGGCAAAAAACTAAACATTGTACACTGTGGCAGGTAAACTGTATTAATAATAAGGCCTGATGCAATAAATTTCGAAGAAGTCGAACTTTTAATACAACGATAGAGATCGTATCGCTATGAACTAATCCCAAAGAATGCGTAAAAATATATCAGTTTATCTGTATCTACATTCATCTCTTCAAATAACAAATATTATTTGTGGAAAAGGATGCTTTATGTCAAAACGAAACATTACTGTGTGTATTCCAAGGCCTAATAGCAGGATGGAAGAAAGAATGCATATAAGCGTCACAGCGGCAACTTGTTTCTCTTCTCTTGTTTCTCCTGTCTCTGCTATACAAATAGGATGGAGGACGAATTATTACATCGCATTGGTAAATGAAGGAGAATATTCCCACACAGAGTGTGGTTGGTGAGCGGTAATATTCTGGACTTGCATTCGAATCCCCAACCGGCAATCCAAATTTGGATTTTCTTTGTTTTCGACAAATCACTCCAGGCTAATGCTGGGATGGTTCCTTCTAAAGGTCATGGCCGAATTCCTTCTCGTTCCTTCCCGCCTCTAATGAACTCGACGTCGAAGAGGCATAAAGCCATAAAAAAAGAAAATATTCCTATGTTACGCAATAAATTCAAACGAAACATGCATCGTGTGTCTGCCAGAAAATCCAATTTATCAATTACGTGAAATTTTCGTAAGGGAATTGGCAAGCAATAATGAATCGAGCTCTTCTATAGAAAATAACACGTTGCTTTTAAGTATACCCATCTTTCATAAGCAATTCATAAATTAAAATTCAATTCTGAATGCGAGCGATGTTACATAGGAAAACATTACACATTTCGTACCACCACAATTCATTAAATTATTTTGAATATGCCAATGACAGTTCATTAACTGATTGATAAGCGTCCTCTTGTAAAACTGGAGGTTCCGGACTAGAATCTCTTAATGTTTCGTGTATTTTGAAGTACGCTGTGAAAACTCATATACGTTCAGCTGCGACAGAGGCGGAATGCGCTGCAATCTTCCTATGTCTCTCGGCAAGCAATGCAATATACGTTTAGGCTAGAACGGATACTATCCCCGCTAAGGCTGCTGTGATATCTTCGCGCGTGTACCGCCGGGTTGTGTTGTAGGAACACGATATTTGAACGGCTAGATACGCCTTTTTTCTGATGTGAATACGAAGTATTGGTCAACGGACCCCTAAAATACAATCCGTGCAAATTTCATCGCAATACACATTTAGTTTAAAATGTTAAGGATGTTATGAGACGAAAACCGGGCTTGTACTTCAACGCGAAACAGACTTAAAGATTTAGTTTCTTTTAGCTTCTTTTTCGCATGAAACTAATGTAAAAAAACATTAAACGTTACTGTGACCAAAAAGGCTCGTGGCAACTGTAGCTGTGAATACGCCACTGATTAAACTACACTGGCCGTTGTTTAATTTTCACGCACGTTAACTTGCAGTAAACACCAGTCTCAGTTGCATGAATGTCCACATCATTTACTGAAGCAGACTTATTAAGCTCAATCGAATGAAATGCCGAAATAAATTTCTTTGAAAATAAGTGGTTATAACAACTAGGACTTCATCGTTAAATATCAATTTACAGCAAACGCAGACGATGACTGCAAGAAACACGGATTTCAAAAACATTTGGTGGCAGTTACCTGTATTCAAATGGAAACTTTATGAGAGCAGGGAACAAATTTATTGAGAAAAAACAGAAAATTTATTCAAAAACTTTGTGTAGTTGGTATAAGCTGGATATTAAATCAGAAATTATCTGAGAGAAAAAAAATTATTGTAATATGATCTTTTCAGATGTCCAGCGGGATGGTGTAGTAGGGGGGGGGGGGGGAGGGGGGGAATGGAAACACACACACACACACACAATGTTTAGACAGCTGGGCTTACGTCTTCAATAGATATTTATGAGACACCATCCGGGTGGACACCCTAGAAAATTACATTGAAATCATTACACCGGAAAAATCTCCATTCATACAATAATTTATTTATTATTTTATCTATAAGATTATTATTACTTATTTTTCCTGCTTATAGCTTGACGCCTCGTCGACGTCGAGGTCATTAGAGGAGGAAAGGAATTGGGGAAAGGAAAGGGAAGCAGCAGCAGAGCCTAACTTTCTTCTCCAGCCCGTGAGCTGGAGAATTCATAGGTGAAGTGTTTGCCTAGTTGGCATTGCCTTCATTTTACGTGTTGTATTTTTTTTTTTTTTTTTTTTTTACATTTTTATTTTTCTTTTCTTACTAGGCTTTATTTGGTGTAACCTTTTTATTGTTGTTGTTATTTTTTTTTCTTTCATCATTTTTTTGTTATTATTATTATTTTTTTTTTTTTGGTATTTGCATGTATATTTGTCCATTGTGTACTTATCTTAGTAAGTGGAGCGGTCTGCGGTGCGGTCCCTGATTCACTTCATATTGCGCGAGCGAATTTATGGTGGGATTAGTGCTCTCTTGCGCCTTATTGTAGAAGGTGGTTGCCAATTTTACGTATCGATCCCTGAGCATTGGCACTTCTGCTACCTGATGTAGATCAATTGTTGGGAACTGCAATGGTAAATGGAGTGCCCTTTTTAGGGCTCGGTTCTGGAGTCTTTGGAGGGTATTGATGTGCGTTGTGGCGGCGTACGCCCAGACTGGAGAGGCGTACTCCATCAGTGGCCGCACCAACGCCTTGTAGATGTTTACTCCTGTCCTGGGGTTGAGGGTGCTGTTGTAGTTTAGGACAGGGTATAGTTCCCCCAGCCGGCGCTGCACTCTTTGTCGTACGTCGTCGACGTGGGCCTTCCAGGTCAGCTTCGCGTCTAGGATGACGCCCAGGTATCTTGCCGTTGTCACCCAGGGGATTCTCTCGCCGAAGAGCTCGAGTGTTGGGCACGGCGGCGTTCTTCTTCTCGTCAGCATGATGGCCTGGCTTTTCGACGCATTTATACGAATTCTCCATTTAGTAGCCCACTCTTCTATGTCATTCAGCGATGCCTGTAGCCGTCGTCCAATTATCCCGGGGCAGCGTGAAGCTGTGAAGACTGTGGTGTCGTCCGCGTATAGAGCTGTTTCAGCTTGCTGCCGCATGGGCAGATCGGCTGTGTATAAGCTGTATAGAACTGGAGCGAGTACACTGCCCTGCGGGACGCCAGCACGGATGTATCTTCGTGAGGATGTCGCGTTGTCCACTTTGACGACGAATGTCCGTTTCTGCAAGTAGCTGCTGATTATCTTAAGGAATCGGCCTGGCACACCAAGTGTCGCAAGCTTGTATAATAAGCCTTCGTGCCAGACCGAGTCGAAGGCTTTGGCCACGTCAAGAAGGACCACTCCGCAGTGATCCCTGTGGTTGAATGCGTCTGTTGCCGTTTCCACTACTCTCATTAGCTGGTGCACCGTGGAGTGGCCGGGTCCTAAAGCCATGTTGTTCTGCAGGCACCATGTTGCCCTCTTGGATATGAGTCTGGAGGCGTTTTAGTAGGAGGCGTTCGAACACTTTGCTTATTGCTGGCAGAAGACTGATCGGCCTGTAGTTTTGGGGAATCTTCGGGTCCTTCCCGGCTTGGAAATTGCAATGATTTCCTGCATGTTTCCAAGCCGAGGGAAAAGTGCCGCTTTCAATGATGTGGTTGAAGTGTCGAACCCAGTCTATCGATGGCCTCGGGTGGTAGGTTTTTGAGGATTCTGTTCGTGATACCATCGTCCCCCGGTGCTTTGTCAGGTGGCAGACGTGACACTACTTCCAGAAATTCTCTCCTGGTAATGCGCTCGATTTCGTCGTCGCCTCCTTCATCCCTCATATAATGACGTAGGTGGTGCCGGACGTGCCGGATGTGATCTTCGTCTAGCGGTTGTGTGACAGGTTGGAAGTTCTGCTCAAAGGCGTTGGCAAGAGCTTCAGCTTTTTCTGTTGGCTTGCAGCATATGCCAGCCTCGGTGTGTAGTGGAGGTATTTGTGGTTTTCTTCTCATTAGCCTTCGAGTTTCCTTCCAAGTCGTTCCGTCCTCCACCTGGAGTGTCGCTACTCGTGCGTCCCATTCACTGTTTCGGTGGGCGATGACACGGGCTTTAACTTCTCTGATCAAGCGGTTCAGCTGGCGTTTGTCTTCAGGCCTTCTAGTCTCCTGCCATGTGCGTGCGGCTCTGTTTTTCTCGGTGATGATAGCAAGAATGTCTGCCGGGAGTCCTTTCTGCCGCTTTCTGCCCTGGCGGATGGGTGCGGATTCGTCCGCCGCATGTTTGATGCGTTGCGTTAGCTGTTGGAGTCCAGTTTCAGCATTCTCGTCTTCTACCAGTTGGGCTAATTCTGCTGTGAGGCGTTCTCTGAAGATTGGCCAGTTTGCTTTGCGATAGTCTCTTCTTTTCTCTTCATGCCATGTAGGCTCTAGATTGGGCACGTCGAGTAGTACCGGCTTGTGGTCAGAGGAAAGGCGGTTAACTACTCTGGCCGTGAGAGGACCCGGCATTCCCCTCGTGATGGCTATGTCCAGGATGTCACCACGGTGACGATGATTCCATGGGGTGTGTGTAGGGACATTAGGTGCTACAACAACACAGCCATGGATGTTGCAAGCCTGCAGGAGTTTTCTGCCACTGATGTTGGTGGATCTGCAGTTCCAGGTTTGATGTTTGGCGTTGAGGTCGCCAGCTACAAGTAGCTTCCCGCGAACAGATAGTAGGGTATCCAGGTCACCTTCGTCGATTTGATGACGTGGTGGGCGGTAGACTGCTATGATATTGATGGGGCCATCGCTGGTCTCCACAACTATGCCCGTGGCTTCATAGAATTCATCGGTGGCAGAAGGATCCGGTGATGTGCCAGTGATGACCGTACTAGTATGGCTGTGCCGCCTCCTGCTGTTGGCCGATCCACCCTATATGTGCGGTAGTTTCGTGCAGTGAACTTGAGGCCAGGCTTAAGGTGGGTCTCGCACATTAAACATACATCTATTCCCTCTTGTTGTAAGAATTCGACGAGTTCTCCCTTTTGTTGGAATACACCATTAGCATTCCATGTACAGAATGATAGGCTACTTAGCTGTCTACGTCTATTCATGCTGGGAGGTGTTTGCTGCTGGGTTTGTTGGAACTGATGTGCGCTCCAACAGCTGCTGTGTCAACTGATCTAATTTCGTTGTTATGCTGAGCATAATCGTCATCGTCGATTCCATCATTTTTACCATGTTGCAGAACTCTGGTGAGGACAGGCTGTTGGTGGCGTGGTGATTCAATAGTACTGACGTAGAGTTTGTTAACGTCGCCTCATCCGAGGCGGGCAGAGGCGGCCAGTTCTCCATATTGGTTAATGGAGGGGGTGGCATCCTTGGTTGTACATTTTCAGGTAGGATGTGTTGCCTTTTGTTGCTTGGAGGTGATGGTACTTTGTTTCTCAGCCGTTGTCGAACTTCTTTAGCCACTGGACAACCTCTGTAAGATGCGACATGGCCTCCGCCGCAGTTAGCACATTTTACACTGTCACTTCCTTTCCTTAGTTCACAATTTGTTGTTGGGTGCTGTTCGCCGCATTTGACGCATCTGGCAGGCATGTTGCAGTGTCTTTGTACATGGCCAAACGCCTGGCAACGATGACATTGCGGTGGTCCTTGGTTGGCCCTCATCTTCTCCACGCTGATCGTGAGGCCAAGCATAGTTCTTATTTGGTATATTTTTCTGTTCTCTGGAGAGTCGGGTAAAATTGTTAGAAACAGTGGCATCACGTTACCTGTTCCAGGCTTTCTCATCTGTGATATTGTTGTTATATCGAATCCAGATAGAGCTAATTCGGCCTTTATTTCTTCCACTGGCATTGTTGCTGGGATACCACGTAACACTACCTTTAGATTACGGGTTGGCTCCGAGCTGAAAGTGTAGTATGGCACCTCAGCTTTGGAAAGCTCTTCCGCTATTTTTTTGTAATCCTCTAGGCAGTATGTGTTAATTTTGTATTTGTCAATCCCCTGAGGCTTAACACTGATGTTTTTGGAGCATTTGCTTTGTAGTCTTTTGTATAGTTCTGGGTAGGATCCCGCGTAGGTTATCATTAGTGGTGGTAATACCCTATTGCAGGGTGGTGGGCGAGGACCCTCATCTTCTGGTGCTTTGTCCTCACTATGCAGGTTTTCGTCTCTGTTGAAGACATCCATGGGTTCGACTGTTTGCATCTGTCTTACTTTGGCTGTCTTCTTGGGTCGACGTTGGGTGCATTGTTTTGGGTGACTATGGCTGGTGTCAGCTTGTTGTCCAGCCTCTTAGTGAGGGCTGGTGTTGAAGTGTCTGTTGAATCATTCTTCCTCTTGCTTCTATTGTTGTGTTGGGTCTGATCTGGTGCTGCTTTTGAGTCTGTTACGTTGTTGCAGGTGACTGGCGGCCGGAACGGGAGACTAGCACTGTCGATGGTTTTGTTTAGGATATCTTGCCTCTTCCTTTTCGGTAGGTAAGCCAACAGCATGTCCAGTTCGTGTCTGTACAGTGGAAGGTACTGGAGTTCACTGGAGTTATGGTGAGCTGTTGAGCTTGCTAACGGGCTGGATACCTGCTGTTGAGCCCCTTTCTGGGTGTCTTGGTCAGTTTGTTTGCGGTTTAGCCGCGGATCGCGACTTATTTCCGAGGAGCCGCACGTTAGTCCGCGCCGCTCTTCTGCATATCCAACTACAATGCAGGGAGTGCTTGACCCGATACCTTTGTCGGCCGGTTCTGGACTCTCCGGAGTTTCTGGTGCTTGCGAGCCTCCAGTTCCGCGCGGGGGAGGTGTCGTTTTGTAACCGGAGCCTCCCGACGATTGAGGCAGCATGTCGGACGCGGAATAGTCGACCGTGCCAGAGCAGCTTAGTGTGGTGCAGCCCGCGCTGGTGCCCAACGCGGAGTGTGCAGTATCGCTGCCGGTAGGCTGGAGACACAGTGGTGCGCCCAGCACTTCGTACTGGTTGCTTAATTCGAATCTAACTGGGTCTAGTGACGGCGGGGGCTTGCTGGTGCGATGTGCCAGCATATACCCCTCCCTGTCGAGCTGAGTGCCGGCTGTTCTTGTTTTGTGGCTGCCTGATGCTTTCTTCGCTGATGTGCCGCTGTGCTGCTCCGTAGAAGTCGGTGCGGGGAAGCTGAAAGCTCCCTTGATTGTCTTCTTCCCTGCCTTCTTGTCCTTACTGGCCGAGGCGAGCTGTGAGACAGGCACGCTGATTTTTGCATTTCTTCCCCTCTGTTCGCTCCTTGGCAGCTTAACTTTATCGCCGAGGAGTGGTGAGGTGCCTCGCTTGGATGCACGAGGATCTTCACTTGGGGCAGGCCCGGTCGTCATCTGCGAGGGGTGTTCCGCCGGAGTTGTGTCCATAATCGAGTCCGAGTTCGGTTGCAGGGTCGTCATACTAATGTGCGAAGCCGTCCTATTCAAGTCCGTTGCCAATTCCGTGTCCGTCAGCCGGGTCGTCAACACAGCCGCAGCTGTCGCCGGCAAAGCCGAGTGCGCTGGGGCACTCGGCCCGCCTGGCGCGACAGTGCGGCGAGCACTTTCCTCGTCGCACATCTTGACTCAGCGGATGCCAACTCGGAACGGAACTGGGAACTCAGGAAAGGGAAGCAATTCGGCTACGGCCTTATGAAGGAGGCATTCGCCTGCAGTGATTGTGGAAACCATGGAGAACTCAAATCTGGATGCCCGAACGGGGATTCGAACCCGCGTCCTCCCGAATGCGATGCCAGAGCGTTACCGCTGACCCAACCGCTTGGTTTAAAAATTTTGTGGCTGCCGACAAAACTTGAAAGAAGCTTTTTAATTTCCACTAATATTTTTATTATAAAGAAGGGTTGGAAACATGGTTCAAGAAACAAGCGACAAAAACACTAATAGCACAAACACGATCAACAAAGACTGCAGTGAGTGGGAAGAATGTGTTCCAGGTAAATAAACAATATCAACGATAATACAGAACAGCGTTTAAAAATAATAATCATAAATAGTCTGAAAAGTAAAAGCGGAAACTTTAGCATTCAAATTTAGATACGTTGTAGTCTTTTTAATTCATTTTTTTTTTGTTATATTAGTACAATGAGTAATTTTCTACCAGTACTGATGATGAGTGGTCTGTGTGACTCATGGTTTAATTCCCTGGTTCGTATCCCTGTCCCGACAGGGATTTTCTTTACGCCTTTTTACCCTACCTTCACGTCTGGCACAGCTTGTTGTGTAATGTGAAGTACACCAGAACGCTTCTTGGTTCAGATACCACTGTAGTCCCCTTTAGCCGATAGGATTATTTGGTTAGGTTCGGGAGAGGAAAGGAGATAGGCGTCCTTGCTCTTCTACGAGCCTAGTATGCCACTTGGCGAGTGTCCAACCAATATTCACGTTGAGGATCACGCATAGATTTTTTGGCTGTACCGATGAAGAGTAGGAAGGATTAAACCTCTGTACAGAATTAGAGGACATCTTAGGAGTAATATATAATAAATATTAAAAATAAAAAAGGACAACGTTTAAAAGATAAAAAATATAAATAAGACTGAAAAATAAAAAGTGTAACTTTAGCATTCCTATTTAGATACTTTGTAACTTTTTGATTTAATATTTTTATATATTGGAGTAAAAAGTAATTTGTTCCAATTAGTATCGATTAAGAGGAACATTTTCGTCCAAGCTGAACGTTCGGAACGAATACGTTTTTCTAAATTCAATTTGCAAGAGGAGTTAGAAGAAGTAATTCTTTTGGGAAGTGAATCGGCCAGAAATATAGATCTTCTTGGAATCTAGGTTCCGGGACGAAAATGCAAGTTCCAAAGCTCGTTTGTCTGAGGTATAGTGGCCACCTTT